>OW679194.1:117126445-117223401 GCA_940337035.1 Agriotes lineatus
TATTTATATCCCCAGTTGCATTGGACTCGGATAGTTCTATGCGTAGGCCAGGACCCACTGACACATCTAAAGAAGTGTAGTCAAAAATAAAAGTCTATTAATACTCTCCTATTACAACATAAAATATTGTTCTTAATAAAGTATAACAAAATGTCTATTTATGTACAAGTGTGATTAAATTCTGCTGGCTGGACGGCTAAGCGCCTAAGTCATGCTGCAACCCATGTCGCTCGTGGAGCTCGACTGCGTTGTATTGAAACTAATTGATCGTTATTGGGTAATAGGAGTGCTCTAGTGTTCGTGAATTTCGATGGTGAGTTTACCTCTGTGCGGATTATGCTACTATAATTTTGTAACTGGCGATTTCGGCTTTGTTTACGTGCTCGACCGCTTCCTGAATTCGTGGCTACAGTAAAATTTTGAATTTATATGAAGGGTCGCCAAGAAATCGGATAATTAATGTAGTGTTCAACGCCCGAGACCTGTAACTTTCATTGAGGGTTTCGAGTTATAGTATACAGGGTGGTCGAAATATGCTCCGAGGGATATGGTTCTCGAAATCGGTGGGTTGGGTGCTCGTCATTTGGACCGGCGCCAAGCGTTCACCAGGTCAAGAAATAACGTTTTGCAGGCGGAAATTGAATTCGTTACAGACCAGTGCCGATATTAGGTCGAAGTTTCGAGAAAGGGTGGTTGTGCACAACTCACATAATTTTTTTAAGTTTAAGAGCGGTTATTGATTAGGGTAGGCCGACTCGAAAAGTTGATTATTCTGCCTGGAACGCGTGCTTTTATACGCTTTTGGGCCCTTGTCATCTTGGATTCAAGCTAGGGCTTTCAAATAGTGAGGAAAACGGCTGCGTTGAACACGCGCGCCGCAGAGCCGTGCACCGTGTGACTCCTAGCCAAAACGTGCAATAAAATACCGAGATGAAATGTATCAAGGTGGCGACATGCAAATTTGAAATAATTAGAGTTATTTGTATGCCAAAAAATTGCCTCTATCAACTGAATAATAATAATTATTAAATACTATTAACTTACCAAGTAACTATTAAAGACAACAAAAATATGTATGTTAAAAAATAACGAATATTTCTCCCAGGAGAAGGCACACAAAAAAAAACTTTAATTTTATGGCACTCAATTATGGCACACTTGTTTAAGAAAGAGAATTTAAGCCATCTAAATAACGCACTTCGCTTTTTAGTTTAACAAAAATCATGCCATTGCTGGTGAACACATTATTAAATACAAATTTTGAAGTCGTCTTTGACAATTGCACAATGTCCCCGAGAATTTTTCGCGGATTATATATTTTGTACCAACAAGCTTTATTTATTGGGAAAAGTTTGAGTTTGAACCGATTTTTTGCAAAATGTAGCTTTGTATTCTTTTATCGCATAGTCTGTCTTTCGTCGCAGCTCATTTACTTCGTGTGTTTCTGCGGAGCCAATTACGGTAATTTATTGAACCCCTTATCTGTTAAATCATTTATTGCCCCCTCCGCTATTCCCTTTTAGCTAGTTGTTTGCAATAATAAAAGATACGACGTTGCTATAGAGCATTTTTCTTAATTTGTTCTCTAAATGATGGTTATAACCGAATATTTGTGTAGCAAATTTGCTAATACAGATGCAACAAACTTTATAATTAGAAATTCAAATATTTTTGTAGCTTTTTTATTATTTTCAATATATACATAATTTTGTATGAAAAACGTTCAATTTTCTAAAATACACATATATGCAAACAACACTCAGCTATACCATTCTTTTCCTATATCTCGTCTGGATACAGCAGTGGAGGAAATAAATTATGATTTACATTATATGTACGATACATCTATTTAACATTCACTAAAATTAATCCCAACAAACTTGGCGTGCTTCTGTTTGGAAATAAAAATGTTTGTAAAGACTAGGCTACTACTATAAAAATCACTATGAATAATGTTCAACTTTCTATTATTGATAAATGCAAAAGTCTTGGTTTAATATTGGACAACACTTTTGGATAGAAAGACCAGATTACCAAATGCATTTGTCAAACTTTTCAATTTCATAGAAAGTGATATCCCCATAGATCCTATTTAAATATCAATTAACAAAAGAATTGGGCGTCATTTTCAAATGATGTGATAAGGTTTTACTTTTAACATTCAACCATGCTTAAGCCGTGGGTCACTAATACTTGCTAAGATGTCGCTATAATATAATAGCTTGATAATTATTAAAATAACTTGTCGCAGGGTTTATTTGCACTTTATCAACGAATCTGCAACTTACCTTAGTAACATTTTTGAACGTACGTTAAAATTAGCTACGTTATACCAACTTTTATCTCAGGCTACTGTGATAAATTAAGTTAATACAATACGAGTTATCTGAATACACTCAAATAAATCAATCAGAAGTAGGGGCAAAAGTTTAATTTAGCTGTCAATTAAATAACAATTTTGAGTAGTTATATCCACATAATCTAAATTGATTAATAAAATTTTTACTCAACAAATCAAATTACTTTGGTTTTAACGTTTAGCAAAACAAAGTATTGTAAACAACTCCTCCCAAAATAGCTGTTACTCTTAGTTACTGACACTTACGGAACATCAAAACCATTGTTACCTGTAAAACTTTACAACAATAATAAGATATTATAAAAAAAAGCTTTAATCAAATAAGTCTAAGCTTCGCCTTTCTGCGTCGTTTTTCTACAGAAAATAACTTGAACGCTTTCTCGATTTAATACTGCTCTGCTTTCTGTGTTGCTGATCTTCTCAGCGAGATTTACGCTTCCAACATAACTGTAACTCTTCTAAACTGCTAACACCAGGCTAAATGGGCTGACTACGGTCCTGATGTCCCAATATTGACCTTGGCGGCTCAACAAACAGCTTTAGATTACTTTAGTATACAATCAATTCGACGAATGGTTTCAAACAGTGTTTAAATTTGCTCTTACTCGATTTTATATCACTTCACAGTGAGTGGTAATTATTAATACGAAGCTCAAAGTTAATACTTTTAGAAATAGATGCTTATTTTACTCCCAATAACTGTTCAAACAATTAAATTTCAAGTAACTAAGACTAACAAACCTCGCCTGCCTCATTTTATCAACAACCCTTAATTGTCAACATTGCTATAGTGACCAATTGCTTGTAAGTGACAGCTTTTTATGATCTAGTTAACAAAAATGATGTCAACATCACTTTTCAAATCTGGTATTTCTTGGTTATGACTGACTCTTTTAATAAAACACATATATCGATACTTCACATTAGTTCAAATTGCTATCTGCCATCCTCAAGTAATTGAAGTTATTTAAATACATTATTTGCTATATTTCACTAATACCTATGATGGTTTTTTTAGATTGCAACTGTTACTGCTCAGAGTGTTTTCAATGAATCCCAATTCTGAGTGCAATTCAACACCTGGCATTGCATTATTAGGATACAACACATCGTATTAAACAACTCTAATAATTTTAATAACTTGATAAGACTTAGGGCTGGTTCTACAATGCAAGTGTATACCTAGAATAAGCTATCCGAGGTATAATTGTCATAGTTTCCTTCGTTACAGCAATCGTTTCTAGGGTATTTATTCTTCGGATAACTTTATCCTTGATTTGTTGAACCGACCTTATTAATTATTGTTTAAATTTATGTTAATTTTAAAAACGTCAGCATTAATTTATGTTTTTTTTTGTATTTACATTATGTAGAATTAGATAAAAGATTATGTTGTACGAATTCGGTGTTTTCCATTTTTTTTGAAAAATATGCAGGAAGACAAGTCAACAGCCATTTACACGAAAAACAAAATAAAATAAAAATAAAAATTTTTTGTATCAGAGTTATTCCACCCTCAAATTCAAATTCAGAAATTTGCCGCGTAAACGACCAGCGCCAACATGGCGGGTGGCATACGTCACTACTCATATCGGAGTCACTGGACGCGCCATTATTCTATTGTAACAATGTTTTTGTGAGGTTGTGGGAAGTTTTATATTCATTTTTATTCATCAGTTTTCATTATTTTCGATCGATTTTCATTATTTTCGATCGATTTTCATAAAAATAAGTTAGTAAGACATTTTTAAATGCAGAAAGCACAAAATAAGTGGTGTTTTGTACCGGGATGTACGAGTACTTCTGTAAGTACACCAGAAAAGATATTTCTTTGTGTGCCCCAGGATTTTTCTCGAAAAAAGAAATGGTTCAAAGCTGCTAGAAGAGATATGCCGAAGTCGAAATCAATGTTTTACTGCTGTGAAGATCATTTCAAGGTGAGTCTATTTACCAAGGGCAACTTTTCGAATTTATAGAGCAGTATGATAAGTTTTGTAATCTTGCAGTTTGAAGAAGATATGGAGAATTTCATGAGACACAAATTGATGGGAGGAAACATTATTCTGAACCCAGGGGTGGTACCACATATATTTGACTGTCAACCTGATAGAAAAAGAGCTAGTACTGTCCCTGATAGATTATTGCCTGTGAAACGACAGCGAAAACAACTTATCAGTGAAGTAATTGCAGAAACTGATAGGAAGCAGCAAAATATGCCAATAATAACTGATGAAGATGAACCACGTGCCAGTACCAGCTATCAGCTACCAGTGGTGGGCGAATCTCATCTTCAGTATACCTCAGAAGACCTTTTGGTGTCTACAGTTGTGGACCTATCAGAAGAACCACCAAAAACAAGAAATGTAGGGGTACAAGCAAAACCTACATATCGTAGCAAGCAGATATTGTGTAACATGGGGAAAGTCATGCAAAATACTGCTACTTCACCAATGGAATCTTTTTATTCGAAAGATGCCAGTACTTCACCAATCAAGATTGCCCCTAATGTTAGAAAAATATTATTTTCCCAAATGGCTAGTAGTAGCAGTGATACAGAGGTGGAATCGATGAGTACAAGTTCTTTCATTGGTAGCACTGATAGTGATTATGTAGAAGTTGATATTCCACAAGATAATAAAGAAGAACAATTAAGAGCATTGAATGTTACTCGGTCATTGATAGAGAAGAAACCAAAGAAATATACATGAATTCCTGATCATTGGTTTCAACATATCATAAATTTACTCAATACAAAAAGTAAACTCAGTAAGGATAATTTAATGTTAACGTTGATGAAAATCAAACTGAATCATCAATTTTTCCTCTTGGGTGACATGTTCGGTATGTCCACTTGTAATGTTTCTAAAATTTTCAACAAATCTTTAATACAAATAGTGCCCCATCTGAAGACTCTGATATTTTGGCCATCTAAAAACAAGATACAATATTATTTACCCATCCCATTCAGAGCACGTTACAGCAATGTCCAATCCATTATTGATTGCTTGGAAATTCAAATACAAAAGCCAACAGATCCAGTTAAACAGGCACTCACATGGTCAGAGTACAAAAAGTGCAACACCTTAAAGTATTTGATTTCATCCACCCCTGATGGATTCATAAATTTTATATCAAAAGGGTATGGTGGAAGAATAAGTGATTCTTTGTTAGTGGAGGAAAGTGGATTTTTAGATTTACTACCAGATGGATGCAGTGTGATGGCTGACAGAGGGTTTAAGGATATTGGCAAACAATTACATGACAGAAATTGTCAGTTAGTTAGACCACCTAGTGTTTCTAGTTCAGTGAAACCCACAAAATCACAAGTGCTAGAGACTAAACGAATAGCTAGCTTACGGATTCATATTGAAAGAGTTATTCGTAGATTAAGAGAATTTGAGTATTTAAAACCACATGCAGTAATATATCATAACTTTATAGGACTTACTGACCAAGTTATAGAGATTGCATGTGCCCTAATTAATTTACAAGGTCCTATTATAAAACAAACGTAAGTTTATTTTAAAAACTTGAAAAATTTGTCAACAACAATGATGTTTGTTTATTACTGATAGTACTTACCATGTAAAATATGAAATGATAATAGTATTTTTGGAAACATTATGTTATGCAATAAAATGTTTCATTGTTACAAATTTATTATTTCACTCCATATATGTATTAAAAACAAAAAGCTGTAAAGAACATGCATTCCTTATAATGAATTTTTTCCACGATCGGGAGTAGAAGTCCGTTTCTATAGCATCAAAATTGTAACAGAAGTAGAACATTTGCTCCCTAGAGACTAAATAAGACAAAAATTTCCCTAGGGAGTTATCATTATGACTGACACAACAATTATGCCAAATTCAAGGTTATCAGGTTAGGTTTTGCGTCAGTTTTGACACAAACTGACGCAAAAACTAACCTGCTAACCTCGATTTTGACATATTTGTGAGCTCTTGTCATAATGACTTACAGTGCCACCAACTTTAAAATTTTCCATAGGTTACTAATTTTAAAATAATTGTAACTAAAATGTCAATAAATGACGTTTAAAAAAACGGGTTTTTCGTTTTTAATCTTCCTGCAACGTGAAAAAAATAGTATATGCAACTCGGAGAGAATGCTATTTTGCTTCAGTGCAATTTCTGACTCTCGGGCTTCGCCCTCGAGTTAGAAATTGCACCTCAGCAAAATAACGCATTTCTCTCCCTTATTGCATAATCTACTATTACATCCCCATTTATTATCTACTTTATTTTTTTTTTTTTTTTTTTATTTACAGTATTATAGTGCCGTAACTACATTGGTTTTTGGCACTAAGGGAACATTAAATACATTTAATAATATTTGTATCCTTTAGGTATAATAATAGTTTCTTTAATTCGGTTGCGCTATTGCTCAGAGCGATTTTCATTTCCTTGTTGATTTGGTGGTTTCTTCTTTGGTTGAGGTATTGTTCACATTCCGTTATAATATGCTGCACAGTAAGGGGTTGTTCGCAGTGGTTACATGTGGGTGGGTCTTCTTTATTTAAAAGGTAATTATGAGTTGCCTTTATGTGTCCAATTCTAAGTCTATTTAACAGTACTTCTTCCCATCTAGTTTTTATAACTGTATTGGTCCATCTTGACACGGTGCTTTTAATTTTTTGTAGTTTATTAGTTGTTGCATCATCCCATTGTTGTTGCCATTCGTTCCATATTAGTTCTTTTTGGTAGTTTTTAATGTCTTTTACAGTTAAATAATCGTAATCAACGTTCATTTTCTGAGTTGCCAGCTTTGCTTTCCGGTCTACCAATTCGTTATTCTGTATTCCTACATGGGCTGGTATCCACATGACGCGCACAATTTTCCCATTTTTGTATGCACTTGTTAGTTTTTCGCGAAATTGTATCACCTGAAGATTTTTATTATAGAGATCTGTTATGGCAGATAAAGCACTTAGAGAGTCACTCATAATTATGTATTTATTAGAATGATCATTTTGTTGGATGTAGTCCAATGATTTATTGAGAGCAAATAATTCAGCTTCAAACACTGAACATTTATCGTTTAGCCGATAACTTTCACTGTAGTCATTGCACATAAACGCACATCCTGTACCACTATCTGTTTTTGAACCATCCGTATATATCTGAAGATAATCGGGGAACTCACTTAAGATGATAGAATGTAATGTCGTTTTGTAGATGGAGGTAGGTGTACTATCTTTTGGGTATTGCGTTAGGTGCCAATTTACTGGGACGGGATATGTAAGCCAAGGAGCTATAGATGATTTCCCATGCGAGAGACGATAGTTGATGGGATTTAAATGGTCCAGGTAAAGCTTAGCTCGGATAGTATAGGGAGGAGTTTTTTGGATGTTAAGACTGTACAGGTTTTGGTAATGTGGATGTAGAACATCATTATGATTTATGTGCTGTGGGTTACTTTTCACTGCTGCTGTGTAATTTAGTAGTTGTAGATTTCTTTTATAAGATGGTGGTAATTCTCCTGTGGTACTGTATAAACTAAGCAGTGGGCTGGTTCTGTGAGCACCAGTGACTAGTCTCAATCCATTATTGTAAACCGCATCCAGACTTTTCAATATAGTTGTGGTTGCATTTGAGTACAAAAAACTTCCATAGTTTAGTTTAGATTCTATGGTCGCTTTAAAGATTTGGAGTAACACGCTTTGATTTCCTCCCCATTCTTGGTGCGAAATTACTTTTAATACGTCAATGGATTTTTGACACGCATTCTTTATATACTTTATGTGAGGAATCCATGTCAACCTTTTGTCTAATATCATGCCTAGACATTTTATTTCAGACACAAAGTTTAACTGTATTGAATCTAGATATAGCTCAGGATCAGTTTGGTTTCGTTTTCTTGTGAAATGAATGCATTTAGTTTTTTCATTGCTTACTTTCAGACCGTTTGAGTTGCTCCATATTTGTAGAGTATTTAAAGCATTTTGGAGATTGTTCCTAGTTTGTTCTAGGTTTGAATTTGAACAGTAAATGATTAAGTCATCAGCATATAAAATTGTTTTTATATAGTTGTTCATTCCTTCAGTTATACTGTTAATGGCTATCAAGAAAAGGCTTACACTTAAAACCGATCCTTGTGGAATTCCATTGTCTTGACTTCGAACTTGAGACATAACTTCATTTATTTTGACAGAGAAAGTTCTATGTGTTAGAAAATTTTTAATAAAATGTAACATATGACCTTTAAACCCCCAATCGATCAATGTTTTTATGATTTGAAGTTTCCACACCTTATCGTATGCCTTTTCTATATCACAGAAGATGGCGATCAGATGATGTCCATTAAGGAAAGCATTCCTTATATCGTTCTCTAGTTTAGCTAAGTTATCGTAAGTACATCTGCTATTTCTGAACCCACTTTGTGTTATGTTTAGCCTGTCCTCCTTCTCTATGCACCACATTAAGCGTTTATTAACCATTTTTTCTAATAACTTGCACAATACGTTAGTCATGCTTATGGGCCTGTAACTAGAGCATTCAGTTTTCTGTTTCCCTGGTTTCAGTATAGGGACTACCATTGCATTTCGCCAACTTCTTGGGAAAGTTTCAGTATTCCAAAGATGATTATAGAAATTTAGTAGCGAAATTTTTGCAGATTGTGGTAAATGCTTTATCATTAGAAAATGAATCTGATCAGGACCAGGACTACTATCTTTACAATTTTGTAGTGCATGTTCCAATTCAGGTAAGGTAAAGGTGATGTTAAAATCTTCGCTGTTGTCCGAGGATGAAGTAGAGGATAGAACACTGTTATTTAATTCACTCTCCTTTCTTGATTTTAGTTCTAAAAAAGCATTTGAATAACTGTTATTACTGGATACATTATAGTAGAATTTACTAAACTTTTCTGCTATTTCAGGTGTCGAAGTAACTATGCTATTATTTATATTTAGAGCTGGTATATGAAACGCATTGTTATTTCCTTTAACCTGTTTAATTCTGTTCCATAATTCTTTATTGGTAGTCATATGATTAATTGAGCTTATGTATTTAGCCCAAGTTGTTGCTTTGCTTTCTTTAATAATCCTTCTAGCTTTTGCTCTAGCTTTTTTGAAAGCTATTAGATTGTCTAGCGATTTGTTTCTGAGGTACAAGTTGAAGGCCTTCTTCTTCTCTTTAATAGCTACCTTGCATTGCTGGTTCCACCATGGAATTGTATATTTGTTGACTCTTGATTCTTTGGTTGGTATCGATTTTTCAGCAGCTTCAAATATTTGACATGTTATCATTTCAGTATTGGTATCGATGTCGTTGTGTATAGAGAAAGATAGGTTGTTATGTTTAAAAATTTCGGCGAAGAGTGCCCAGTTTGCTTTTTTAAAATCCCATTTAGGTCCATATGTTGGCTGAGGTTGATTTCTCGTGTTATACTTAATTTCTGTTAATATAGGTAGATGATCACTACCATATGGGTATGGCAGGGGTAACCAATTGATTGCAGTTTTTATTTTAGTATGACAGATTGTTAGATCAATTGCCGAAAAAGTTTGTGTTCTTTCATCAATGCGGGTAAAGGAACCATCGTTTAAGAGTGTTAAGTGGTCAGCTTCCAGAATTTTCTTGATTTTCTTTCCATTAGCATTTGTTTTGTAACTTCCCCACAGATAGTCGTGAGCATTGAAATCGCCTACAATTATATAAGGTGTTGGGAGATTATCTATTACTGTTGATAAATTGTCGGTGTTTAGTTCATAATTTGGAGGTACGTATATGTTACTGATTGTTAGTTTCTGTGGAGTATATATTTCAATGGCAATTGCTTCCAGTTCTGTATTTAATTGTAATTCTGCAGCGTGAAGGTCTGTCTTAATAAAGATACTGACTCCTCCACTTGCGTGATTTCGTTGCCTACAATAATGGAAACCTTGATAGCCCTTGAGATATGGATTTTGATTGTTTTTGAAATGCGTTTCCTGTAGACATAGAACGTCAGGATTGTTCTCAGATAGGAGAAGTTGAATGTCGTTGAGTCTTGTGTAAAAACCATTACAATTAAACTGAATTATTTTGAACATTTAGGTAGATAATTGTGAATTATTATAGTCTGATGGTGCATCAGACATATCAGTGTTTGTTTGTAGTAGCTGTTTATTTATATTTGACATTATTCGCGTGAATCGATACTTTATTTTTCTATGTTTAAGCGAAGCGTACATATCCTTTAAACTTCTTAATAGGAGGTCTACATCTTTAGTATATTTTTTTGTTACTGCTAACGGGTCAGGTGCTGAGTATATTTCTTTTATAAACAGTTTTAGATCTTTGAATGATATTTCGTACCTGTCGGGGTGTGCACTTAGTAGATCCTTTAAGGGTTCTAATTGTTCATCTAAGGAGGGTTGATTTGTAGAGCTATCGTCTTCTGCATTTGTTTGTATTTTTGAGGGTGTTTTTTTCTTCTTTTTATTTTTATTTCCTGTTTTTGGTGTAGGAGGAGTTTCATGTGAAAAACTATTTGTATCGCTATCGGGCTCATCTTCGGTCTTATTAGCTGTGTCATTGCTAGTTGAATGTAATAGTCTCTTGTTTCCTTTGTTTATAGGTATCGGGTATGTTGTTTCATTATTTTGTGAACTACATAATTCTTGTATTTCAGCATCCATAAGATTTGTACATTCTGATGTAACCTGACGAGGTGGTATATTTGGTGTTTCTTTGTCTTTGAGATTGGGGCATGCTGATGCTGGGTGTCCTGCTTGGTGACATTTGTAACATTTGTTATCGTCTTCTTGAATATATATCCTATACTGATCGTGTTCAAATGATATTATTAAGGAATTCGGTAGGGTCTGATTTTCATTTGGTGCAATAAAAACATATCTGCGAAAGCTTACAATATGAGCATATTCACTATCACCTAATCCAGCTCTGATAAAATATATTGGGGATACTAATTTTACTCCTACGTCGGTAAGGGTTCGTTCTAGAATTTCATTGGGGATAATTGGACTCACGTTAGATATGATGACTTTTTTTGCTGGGTTTATAAGTCGACGTATCTCTACATTTCCGTCATTTATTTTTATTCTTGGATTGTTGTCAATAATATTATCAACTATGTCCTTATTCGTAAGATAAATGCAAATTCTGTTATTTGATAGCCTAGAAGCAGCAAGTATATTTTTTGGATTGACAAGTTTGCCAACAGCATAGATATAATCTTTTATGCTAATTCCATCGACTGCATTCATAACTACCGCCTGGTCCTTTTTTGGGTATCTAAATGGGGTTACATCTTTAACAGCTTTTGCAAAATTTTGCATCCTGTTTGGCTGAGGGTGAGACACGATGGGATTAATTAATATTTGAGAGGTAGCGGAGTTTCTGTGGCTGGAAACCCCACTTTGTTCGATAAATTTGTTCATATCGGTTGCAGGTGCATTAACTGCAATCCCGTCCATACTGATTTTGGTGCATGACCTGCAGGTCACGACCGTATGATAGGTAGTTAACTTATCGCTCTATATAGGAAGGAATTGTTAGGTAGGTATCGAAAAGGTGTGTGTACTTGCGTTTGCGGTAAACAGTGAAATAGGCACCCGTCGCAGAGGCACAAAACTACGTCCACTCGTTACCCACGATCACTCGGAACTCTATGGTAAATTCAAAGCGTACTAGATGTAATTCATTTTAAGACACCCGGAACTAAAATTTAGGCCATGTCTTCTCCTATATGTAAACACATTTTCCACAGTGTATATTTCATGAAAACTTCGCAAAACTTCTAAATCAAAATCAATGAGAACAATTTTCTTAAGAGTCTCTCTTCAGTTTCTTTTTCTTAGGAGATGTTAAAGCAGTACCTAGAAAAAAAAAGACGAACGTATTACCTGCATTTTTTAAATGACAATGCTGAAGAATAATATTGCTATTTTTTAAGTATTACCTACCGGTTGTAGCACTTTATTATACGAACTTTCTTTATAAGAAAGGTTGATTTCCCAGATGTTGCAGCTGCTAATTCTCTAGCTTGTTCTACCGAAAACGTCCAGGTCTACGCACCCTTCTGTTTATCAAACAACTTTATAACATTTGCAATTCTACTTCTTGCTTCTGAATGCAGAAATTTTCTTTCTTTACAGCTCATTGTAATCCTATATAAAAAATAATTTAGTATTAGATAAATATATGCTAATAAAATATTGTTAACGTAAGTATGTTAATAACTGCAACGTAAAGTAACTTAATACTTACGATTGCCGAACAATATTTTTTATCTTGGTTCTGTTTATTTTATCTACGATGCGGCGACAGTCTTCGTCTTCATGATCTTGACGTATTCTCTTGTTAATAATTTTCTCTAACAGTTTAGATATTATTGTCAAGATACTAATAGGCCGCTACGAAGTGACCTTCGTTTCCGCTTGTTCTTCTGCAGATAGTGGTGTAAATTTGTTTCACTGATGAACTATTGCTGTTTTGATTTGTTTATTTTTAGATTTCTTTTCAAATAACTTTATTTTTTTATTTTTTCTCACTTCTTGCCAAGAAATATAATTTGTAGTTAAATCTGTATCTCTGTTTGTCTGTATCGCTGTAGATATGGAAGGGATATAGTTTTGGGTTAGCGGATGTTGTGGTTGTATACGTTGATGACTGTTGTTGTGCATGTACATAAGGGGATTAGGTAACATACGGACATTTTTCTGATCACATTTCGGCTATATTTGGCTACCGGTTGTTTGAATTCTTTTCTGCTGGTGTTGGCAATAATCTCCATATTGAGAATAACTTCGTATGAGATTCGGGTTTAATGCCATGCCTACCCCGTGGGAACCGATGGGCTACATGGCAATTTGGTTTTATAACTTCCTCCAATTGTTACAACATTTGCGAGATACGCCAACACCGGCCTACCTGCCCTACACTTAGTTGATTATTTTGTGCTCTACCTACTACCATTATTTTTGTAGTCAGCTTACCTTAAATTACTGATTTTTATGCCACCAACAGCAACTCCTCCATCCCAGCCTTCAAATATTCGCCTTTTAATGTATTCCCCATATGTGTTAAACAGCATTTCTTAACATCCCAGGGAGCGGATGTTTGTGCTCTATCTGTATTTGCGCTTTGATCTGACTGTAGAGATTGTGAATTAAGATGATCAGGGGTTTTACTTTTTTACTTAAGACACTGTTATGCGGTTCTTACCGGGTTCACCATTTTGGAATTAAATTGATTCAACAAAAATATAACTAATTGTGAAAAACAATAGCTATCCTTTTATTTCATTAAAACACAAAAAATTACAAACATACAAATTCGTCAATATGTTTTAAAATACAAATACGAATAGCGAATTAAGTATAAACGAATGCCGGAATCTAATTTGGAAATTAGATGCTAAGGAATCTGACCCGTGCCCTCGTCTAAGTTAAAGTAACTCTAGACGGCTGAAACGCAATGCCCTAAAACCAGACTATCTAGATATTGTCCGCCGGACACGGGCTGTCGCACAAAGGTTGGAATAACGTTTGCCTCGAAGAGGAATTTCATTTCATTTTTCTCGGATCGAGTTTATGGTCCATTGTTCACAAGCGGTTTTCTCACTTTCACCTGGCCCATTGTTAGTCGAGTCGGATACCCGTCCTTTTATTGCTCCTGCAATTGTCCCTGTTCCATGACGCAGAGGGTATTCTCGTTACCCTATCTGGCGTGTCTTTGTCACTCCAGGACTTACACGCTATGACGAGATGAAAATCATGCTGTTTTAAAATTGCAGCGCGACGTTAGGAAAGTTGGTTTACATTCTTTGCCCGAGGACATTACTGATATCTGAGGTTAAAAAGATTTCTTAATTGCAAGCATACAATTGACTTTGACACTGGTTTCATTCGAATCGTCGCACCTCGAATTTCACTTTTATTAGTGTTACCGTGTTACACACGTCGTCATGCAGTTTGAGAAAATTCTGTTACATCAGTAAGAACTTCATTCTAGTTTAGGCTTTAGAGTAGTTGACGTAAAATATATACGGTTTAAAAGTGTCTGGTGATTTGTTCTCGAGTACCTCGACCCATAACGAAGCCGGCTTGCTCTGGAGGCAATTTCCAATTCAAGAAGTTTTTCAGATTTTTATTAATTATGATATCAAGGCTACGAAGCGATAGTTTTCATATTTTGTTGTTGTGCTTCTTTTGTGAATTGGAATATGCTTTCGGTCAAAATATATACAGGATATATAAAACTAATAATTTGTACATAGGCCATGCTCTTACCATTGAAGAAAATGGGACTCAACAGATACAAGATAGACATATTAGAAGGGACAAAAAGATGGTTGCGGACCGCAGCCAGCGCAATACCTATCCATAGCGATCGCTGCGTACTGTATTCATAGCAAGGAACAGAAATCTGCAACGATTGCCGTAGAGCGCAGCATCGCAAGCACTAATGTACAGCAATTCATCCACTACTTGTAAGGGAAGTTCCATGCACACTATATTACATATTTTTAGAAATAGTTATGAATCGTTTTGCACTTCGGAATGCGCTTTTAATAATTTTCCGTAGGTCACGGCATACTTAAGAAAAATATAATTTGGCGAATAAAAAAAGTTTCACTTAAAGGGTTATTTGAGCGTAAATATTTAGAAATATACAGAGCATTCCGCCTAAAAATAAATCTAACATGCCCGTATGCAAAACCAGTAGTAGGTGTTTCGAATACAAGTATGTGCTTTTGTAGAGAGCGCACAGATATTTAAAACGGAAAAATCTCTATCCGATATTGATAGTGAAGATATAGCCTGTCAAGCTAATTACAAACGCTTGTGTAGAGTGTGATATACTGCCATAAGTTTCTTTCTAATTCTTGTTTGTTTTCCGTGAGACGATTTTAAAGTTGGAACTTAGCCGTATGTTTATATTTCAGTTATTGTTATGGTTAGATAATTCCAGCTAATGGAAAATAAATCATTTCTCAAAATAATATCAAAAGCATAATAACTGATTACTCCTTGAGATTGACATTTCTTAATTAACTATGAAGATGTATCTCGACACTGTAGTGTTTAGCCTTTTAAACTTTAATATCAACATAAAAGTAGCTTTACTACTGCCAAGTACTTTGGCCAGTTTACCAGCAACAGTGTTTTAAACTTGAAGTGTGTAGGCACTATATGATACTTATTGAATTGAAATTGTGGTTCAGCTAGTATTGCACTTTCCACTCTAAAAGATGAAAGAGTATTGTAATCGGGAAAAAAATCACCTTCCGAGATTGCTCCAGAACTTCACGTTTCAGGGTCCCTAGATGACGAAAAACAGATTATCCCAATTCCATCTGTCTGTCTATCTGTGTATTGGCGGTATAACTCAAAAGATATTTGTTGGAGGAAGACAATATTTTGCATACACATTACATATCTACCTAGAATGAAACCGAGACATTTTCAGACAAATATGTACACTTTAAAAAAATTAAATGTTGTTTATTTTTTATTTAACATAGAAATAGGTTTAAGTAATAATTTGTGCATGGCGCAGGCTTTATTCTTGCCAAAAATGGAACCCAACAGATGCAGGGTAAATGTTGTACGATACAAAAAGGAGCAGCCAATAAGTGCCTTACGTTCAATGCAGCTGCATCTCAGGAATTCTAAGCGCGGAAAAGGCCTGATTTAGCCGTGATATACCGGAGAACAATGCAATGAATGGGCCGGCTCGTTCGCAGGCACCTGAATTTCGGTCTAGGACATTTGGGCGCGGCCGTTTGGGCGCGGCCGTCTGGGCGCGGCCGTTTGGGCGCGGAGACACTTGGGCGCGAGACACTTGGGCGCGAGACATTTGGGCGCGAGAAAGGGTCAACATTGGGATTCAGGAACACATTAAGGGCCGGTTCTACAATCCAAGGATAAAGTTATCCCGGGAATAAATACCCTAGAAACAATTGTTGTAACAAAGAAAACTATGACAATTATACCTCGGATAGCTTATTCTAAGTATATACTTGCATTGTAGAATCGGCCCTAAGTGTGAATAATTTCAATTTGGCATAAATAAACAAACATTTATTAAATCATTATTTATCCTGAGAAGTTAATGTAATTAATCAAACAATATTAAAAGAATAATCCAATTATTTATTGAAACCGTTATGAGATTAATTTTAAATAAGGTGGTAGTATGTACCTATATTAGATAAATTTTGAAATAAATCCGAATAAAAATAAAGAAGGTAGAATATTAGATTAGTTTTGAAATAATTCTGAATACATAAAAAAGGCAGTACCTATGTTAGGTGAAATATGAAATAATAATTCTGAATTGAAATAAAGATGGAAATAGATTATATATAGGTGTTGAAAATAATTTTAAATAAAAATTCATTTATTGTGCTGGTAAATGAATAATGCTGTACTATATTTAATCGATTGATGGTTCTAATGTTTAATATGATTCTAATATGTGTTCTGTTTTGACCGAAACTAGTCGACTTCGAGTTTTGTTTATAATGATAATACTTAACAATAAACCTGAAATTTTAAAGTAATCAATTATTTTCGTTATGTTATGAACCGACTAACTGAAGATAAAAGCAGAAATAAGAATAATAATAAATAATCAAATAAAAAGATTAATTTTAATAATCAAAATTTATTTTTGACATTTTTACCATTATAATACATATTATTCTTAAAGTAAATATATACAATTTTTTAAAATATAAACCAGAAGCATCCACGTATTTATTTCATAATTGTACGAAATGCCTCTTAAAAATTCTAAAATGTCCCTATTGTTTACGCCGTCTACATGATTATATTGATTATTATAATCTTTAACCAATTTTTTATTTTCTATCAGACTGGATAAATTTTTTTTCAGTGGGCTCATTTCCCGCAAGTAACTGTTCATAAGCAACATCTCTCCTTCGTTGAATAGTTTTCAGGCGAATCGACGAATCTCCAAATGGTTGGATGGTTCATCAATAGCTCTGTTTGTACCCAATCTCTATTTATTTATTCTTTGTTACTTATTATTTTAATGTAATAAATATCCGCAAAAGATTTGCTAGTATTCACCGGAAAGTTAAAATTTTTAACTTGCTTTAATAATATTCTAATTTTTGACAATTAATATTTCTATACTAAATTTTTTCCGCCCGCCACCTCCTTGGACATGCTTTAGGTAATTTTCGTTATTTAAAATAAATTTTCAGACCTATGAATAGTAAAGCTAGCTAATACTAATATACGTTAATTAATTTCCTCGCGCCCAAATGTCTCGCGCCCAAGTGGTTCTGCGCCCAAGTGTCTTCGCGCCCAAACGGCCGCGCCCGAACGGCCGCGCCCAAACGGCCGCGCCCAAATGTCCGGCTCCGCCTGAATTTCGAATCCCATCACGGGTAATATTTTTTAATTTAAAAATTGATGTACTTTGTATTACCAAGTGTTTCCCTTCCGTTGTTTTAGTATTATTAGAAACGTGAACATAGTTGCCTTCAATTTTTAAAATTATTTAGTGTCACAACGTCCAATTGTTTATTTTTGCTTCAACTGAGATACAGGAAAGTAACAATTTGCATATAGTTCAGACTTTTGAAGTTATAGACATTTCTTTCCGAAAATGTTCGGACACCCCCCACCACTTTCCCTTAAGAGATAGAGCAAAATGCATTTAACGAAAAAGAATCGAATTTATCTCAGATTTAAAATGGTGTCCATTTTAGCTATCTGTAATATAATAATATTTCTCAAAAAGGGGATTTAAAATTCAAGAATGCGATTACGCCCCCTGGCGGCCATTCTAGAAACTTAAAGAATAATTTCCAGTATTTTTCTTGGCCGCTTTAGTCATAAATCTTTTTACCCCAAGTCTTTACGACAATTACTTTTCGAGATAGAGCCGAGAGCCATTCTTATTGGGACACCCGGTACTTATACTGAGGTCATTATATACTCGTTTAATTTAATAGCCATGCTTATTAATCACCCTGTATAACATATGATCGCTTTATGTAAACCATTAGCAAATTAGAGGTTGATACATAGGCACTATAAAAGCATTAAAATATGTTAACACTTGTTAGGACATTTTTAGATTGTGCGAACGTACGGCTATTTAGCGTGATTTCCTAAATTACGACCCCACTTGTATATGCGTTTTTCGAATTATTCCGCCTGAATTTAAGCATATCGAATTTTATGCAGGCATTGGCTTTTTAACGCACACAGCTGTTTTACTCGCTTACCGTCGACGGTTCTGAAAGTCACTCATTCTGTCTATATCGCTTCCAATGTGTTGGCAGACTAGAATATAAATATCGATCCGTCTGCAAGGCACCTTCCTGCATACTTCTATACGTCCCATGACGTGAATTTAACAGGCAGTTGCTGCGGATGCGAGAGAGCAAGCTTCAGCTCTTACGTCCCGCCACTTTATCGATCGCGCTGTCTGCGTACATTTTCTAGTCAGATTAGACCCGGTGTCTGAAAGCAGCAGTTGATTTTGAAGTCGTGCTTCCCGCCTGCGCTGACTTAGGGTATGCGTGGGTGAGGGTTTTGACGTTTCACAGTTGTGCTATTTTAACGCCTAACGGGGTCTTACCTGAGTCTGAGTGTGTGCCGCTATTTAGTTGTTACTAGGACTCTCGTTGCTTCAAGGCATTTGGTCGTGCGTTACGCATGTTATGGGTGATTACTGCACGTGTGGGCGGGACCGATTGGGGTGTCGTTGTCGTTATTGTAAGCCTTTTGAGTTTTCGGTTGCCGTGGAGTGGCAGGCTCCTTATCGCGACGTTTGGACGGATTCCTTTGTGAGAACTCATTATCATTATCATGTTCGCGCCAAGCTCTTTAAAGGTACCGTTTAGTTTATTAGTAACGTTTAAGAGTGCAACCTAAGTGTACAGGATGATTCGACAAAGTGTCGGACAGTTGATGCAACGCTCCGTCGGTTGTAACCTTTTATTGTGTGTACTTTTGCATTTGTCAAACCATTATAGTTGTTACATTACAATTCATTTACCGCCAGTTTACATGGTTGTTGATTAGCTTTATGCAGTAGCCTTTGTCATGTGTCACAACCGCTACTTATTATAGTTGAATCTCGTCTTTATTATCGCTATTTGATGTTCATATCAAGTTTATGAATAATTTCAATAGATTTAAGACGTTGCGCACTTTACCGAACTGTGGTATACTAAACCATTTCATCTTTTTATGTGTATTTTTATATATATTCAAATATTTGGTCAATCCATTTTATGTTAATTTAACTATGGTTCTCTTTGTTATTGTGCATGCGTTGTGCGTATTATATTTTACAGTGCAAGAGGAGTTTGGCCAGCTGATCAAGTGGATTTTCGAAAGGTAGGTCCGATGGTGCTAAACCGGCTCGCTGACCAGAATACTGCCAAGCTTAAAGTTGAACGGTGAACACGTCATGCTTGCACGTTTTCTCAGCGAGTTTACTTATGAATTTTTTTCAGTGTAGGAAATGTAGTGGCGCCTTATCATTTTAGATCTGTTGACCGTTTATTAGGCCGTTGCCCTGTGTGATCTCGTGTTGGACCACCCCTCACTCCACTGAAGTCTAGTGAAAAACTCTTGTGCTGGGCTGGGTAGCGGTCCTATGTGAGTTACATTCCCGATTTTGTGAGTTATTGTATGCGCTAGTCATCTAGCTTAATTGTGATTTTTCATAAATACCGTGTCGTACCGTTACAAACTGGAGCGTTGTCTTAATTGTCGATTTAGCCCGTTACACACCAAGCACCAACAATGTAGTATAGCAACACTAACAATTTATAGAACACTAAAAGCTCACAGCGTCAGCACAACAATGACACAGCTGTCTGTAGCCAATAATGAATTCTTAAATTTTGTCCATTTTGAGAACCAAAATGAAATAAAATGTTGTATGTACCACGTTCCCAGTCACGCTTATAGCTCTAGGGAAATTTAAGACTCCCCGCTTCGCGCCGCACTTTAAACATGTCCTCGTGCTATAATCTATCGATTATGCTCTTAATACATAAACTGTTATCAACTGGCAGTTGATTCAGAACATCTAAAGTTATTTTACCCATATTACCCATTAGAGTGTGAGATCAGCAAAAATTCAAATTGTATAGAAATCTATTTAAAGTTGTATAAGGGAGAGTAGCAGTTAATAATAATATTTAAACAGAAATTTCATAAAAGATATATATTTCGACATACTTTGTGTCTTATTCTGTTAGTCAAATACACAGTAAAATACAGGTTAAAATTTTGCATGTTAAAACAGGTCTTCCACAATTTTTCAATACCCAGTTGAATAAGATGAATAAAAAGTAAAAATGATGAGTAGTAATTTCTCATAACTCAAATTTGTTAAAAGTATCTGGTATTCAGTAAATTTTTTTAAGAAGCCATGAAGAGGCATTCCAAGTAGCAAAAATATACGGAACCCCCCATCCAAGAAAAGCGCCCTTTCGTGCTTTCCAAGAATACTTCGATACTCAGCATCACTCCATTTCGCTAATACAATGAAATGCTATGAACCAGTTATTTATAAAAAAAAACAAAAAATTTTTTTTGCCGACGACCATAACTCAAAAGTTGATGTTGCCTTCATTTTCGGAGGACCTATCGCATGAAAACGATCCAAGACTTCAGGAAGGTTCCTGGCGACCAGAATCGTGTACACATACGAACATACATCCCCCGCACAGCACGTTTAGGCACCCCCCCAATACGGGGGATTGATCTAGTGGGCTGGGATCTTCACCAAAAGATCCGCACCGCCGAGACGGAGATTTGATATAGTGGGTTCATTGGTCGGTTGGCTCGAATTTTAGAGATATTTGACTCAGAGTGGTTTTCGATATGAGGGAATTTCAATACTTCGTACACTTCGTGTCGAAGTAAAATGGGAAATTTCATTGTTTAATTAGATTATAACTTGACAGTATTTTGGTTATTTAATTATCATAAATGCAATTTTTAGAATGAATTTTAAAGTTTGTTAAATCTGGAAATATTTTTATCAGTGCAGAAAGCCATTTTGATGTCAGGTGCCAGGTGTTGGCAAATATATGTCGCTTTATACAAATTCTCGTTTAAAGAAAATAATGATGTGAAGTTTAGTTTTACAAATCAAATGGAGTACTAAATAATAAAACAGGAGAGGTGTATCTAACATGTTGACAACATGACAGCACCGAGGGAGAAATTACGTATTAAAAATAAGTATTTTCATAAAGCATTAGTCAATCGTAATTATACTAAAATATTTAGGAGCCTTTGAAATGTGTTTATGTTATGAATTTCCTCACAACATAAATTTTTACTTCCCTTGTCTAAAAGACGAAGAAGTATTGTAATCGCGAAACAATTACGTTGTGAGATTTCTTCAGATCTTCACCTTTCAGGGTTCTTAGATGATGAAAACAGGTTTTCTCAATTCCATCTTTCTGTCTGTCTATCTGTCCCTGTCTGTCTGTTGCCGGTATAACTCAAAAACGATTTGTTGTTTTGTATGCGGATTATATGCCTTCCTGGCATAAGACCGAGAATATTTCGATAAAATATATGCAGGGTAAGCACTTTAAAAATAAAATTCTGTCTATTTTTACTTTAACTCCAGAACTATTACTCAAATGAAAGTTATACATTACATACAGAGACGCCTATAATTGGCCTAACGGCTGTTGGCTGAGTACGAATAAAATAAAATAAAACAAACAAACAAACAAACAAACAAACAAAATATAGCTCAGGTTTTTACTTTTGATGAGAAGGGAAATATTCTGGACGCAGCATATACAGGGGGAGCAGCTTAAAAAAATGTTGTTTATTTTTGCTTCAACTTAGAAACAATAAAAGTGATAATTTTCACATAGCTCAAGATTTATCCTTGACAAAAATGGAAACCAACAGATACAGGTTAAATGTTATAAAAAAACGGGTCAACAATTAATGCATTGTATTTAAGGCAGCCGCATCTCACTGATCGGACGCGTCCTCCGTGGGTGAGGCACCGATTATTGAAATCGCATTCTCAGGCTCGTTCGCAGGTGCTGAAGGTCAAATCCCATCACTGGTAATGTTTTTTTATTTAAAAATTGAGTTATTCGCATTACCAATTGGTTCATTTTATTGTTTTAGTATTATTACGAACATACGAAGGTATTTTGATTCCTATTTTCCTTTGATTTTTAAAATTGTTTAGTGTCACAACTTTCACTTGCGTGATTCTTACGAAGTTTTTAACTAAGCAGTTAAAGTTTAACTTGTTATTGAAATTATGTTGGTGACAGGGGAAAGTTCCTCTTTTTCATAGTCAACCCGGCAGAAGTTAGGGGGCTAACAGTGTAAATAAGATGACGTTTTTTCGAAAACGGTTAAGATTAGCGACATGAATGAAGAGTACTTAATTTTTAGTCAATAGTTAAAGGTATGTAAAAACCGTTGTCCAAAGTTCTTATCATACAGGGCGTAAAAAATGGGGTCATGAGCGTCACAGCTAGACCGTCCCTGCAACTGTGAGTAATTCACAACATTTTCTTGGACAGTAATTTGAAGGGTCTTACCTGGTATACATCATATTAAAAAAAATGGAATATACATGGTGGTTCAATAATTATGTGTAAAAAACTTGATTCCACTGGAGTTCTTTGAGAGCCCATATCTCCGAAGAGAAGGCCTATACGAAAAAAGTTTATATGAACTTGTAGTATTATTTTCACGTGTTTTTTTTATATCCGGGAGATTTCCCACATTTTCCCGAAAAATTATGTTATCCATGAATTCAATGTTTATTTTTAGCGCTATAGTTGTTAGAAAAGCTAGTTGGTTATCAACAACAAAAAAGATAAATAATGAATTTAAATAGGGCTGTAAGTCATCAGGAGTACAATTTTATACTAAGGTATGTTTGAATGTTTGGCTTGACAACAAAAGGATCCATTGGTAACTCGAAATGGGGTTGTATATCACAGGAGAGATATTAAAAACACCAAACCTTCCCCATGTATCACATTTAATAAATGTTAGGTTAATACAGCAGCGACATGTTTCGACTAAAAAGTCATCATCAGGCTAAACTGTTTTTTAAAATTTAGCCTGATGATGACTTTTTAGTCGAAACATGTATTAACCTAACATTTATTAAATGTGATACATGGGGAAGGTTTGGTGTTTTTAATATCTCTCCTGTGTTTGGCTTGACTTTTTTATTTTAACTCAAGGAATTCCCAATATCATTTTTGCCACTTAATTATAAATCACCCTGTATAGTAAGTTGTAAAGAAATATTACGTACCTACTTACCACCAAGATGATAGAAAATTAATCAGATTGTTTCGTTTTCAATTAATAATATGAGAATTTTAGTTATTCATTACTGGTATTATTAACTCAAATGTTATTTATTTAGAGCAATATAACTTCAAAGTAAGGAATAATATTAGTAACTGACAATTTCAAAATTTTCATATTTGAGATCCTGTAGCTGATATAATAAGTAATCCATTACTAAGACCATGATACAGGTTTTGCATAAATGATTAAAAATAAAACTGAAATTTATAAAAATGGATACTAAATAGATATTTTTAATTGGTTATCAATATTTTGTCATACTCGTGGTTTTGGAATATTTACCGAATGGCAGCAGTCAATATTTTGGTAACGTGAAAGTTAAGATCAGTTTATGTAATGTGGGATTCTATCTTTGCATAGAAAAACTACACTCTCTTGTGCAACTACAACTGTTTGAGAATAATTTGGATATTGTGGGTTTTAACCCCTTAACGGGTTCACCCATTTCATAATTTACATTTTTATTTAGTCATAACAGGCATATTATATGAAATACGTAAAATATGACAAACAAAGAACATTAAAACAGGTGGTTATTTATTCATATCTATCAAATCGAAAAAACAAAAATCGAATTACGAAAATACAGTGGTTTTTTAATTAAGTGATATATCTGAGACAAGAATCGCAATAGTAATAAATGTTGAATGGAGTAGGATTAGGTAATTTAGAACACATTAAATAAAAATTTGATGCTTAACAATTCATAACTCCATACTTTTAATTTTTCAAAACACCACAGGCGATATAGTTTATTTCTATTAAAATTCAATAAAATAAAATTTTAGCTACTTGTGCCCAGGCAGTTAACCTACAAAATTTAATCTTTTTCATTCAACGATGAAAATCTGTTCACGAAAACAATAATGGCACAATGTGAGTTTTTAGAAAGTTTAAGTGGAGTTTCCCGAACTTTGTCACCAGCAGCTAAACCAATTACGAGGTGCGTATGAAAATAATTTATAAAATCAGCTTGAAGAAAACAAATTTGCCAAAAGACGACTAATATGAATAATTTAATAACATTTTAATATATTTGTTATTATTCGGACACTTGTGATTTATATGGAAATATTCGGTCTTGAATTTAAGTTATTTTTCTGCGTTTCTTTCAACAAGATTGACTAATAATCGTCGGGTCACAAATTATTTATATCATAACATACGCTGCATTGCGACTTTTCCTCTCTGCTATTTACGCATTCAGAATCGTATCAACGTTTTCTAAATATAACAACGACTTACGTAAATCAATATAGGCTCTTTCAGAGGTCCGGGTATTCGTATTTTTTCCAATTCGTTTTCCCTTTCGTACAAAGCTTGAGCTCCTGCAACGGTGTATTCACCTGCCAATGTAATGTGCCTGAAAATATCTTTATTATATACAAACTGTCGGAGGGGATATGGGTTCAATATCGCAGCTACCTTTTCCCGTTTAAGTAGAATTTTTTCGATGATGCGCTCCCTATGGCAATGTAGTTTTCTGTGTAGTTAGTTTCTTCGACGTGTATGTTACGTGCCTCGGCTGGTATTGTCACCATTTCCTTATATCCTGCGTCTAGACTTTGTTTGGCGTAAACACCTTTGATTGTGTCACATTTTGTACCATCACCTTGGCATGTTCCGCATGCGTCTTCTTCGGCCATAGAGTCCACCACCCAGTCGCATCCAACTTTCTATATTGAAAAGCGGTGTTACATTAAGATTTATTATGGCACAACTGATGAGTTACCCTACAAATTCCAGAAATGCATACATCCCGCGTTCCCACATTACAAGGGGTACCATCCAATGCGTGTTCACCCCAGGGGACTATCATAGTATCGTTACTATCGCTGCAGTAGAGCTCACAAGGTTCATCTGAAACCAGAATCATTCGAATTAAATATAGTAGACACGTAGCCGTTCGAAGTTGTTTTGCATGAAAGTACCTTGATCGAAAAAAGGAATCCAAGTATATTGTTGCCCGTGATGAGTATGATTATTGAAACTGGAACACTGAACTGCTCTGAAAGAAGGCTCTTTGGGGGAGCAAGGGTCTGTGTTGCAAATTCTATAGCGTCTTCTTTCTCCGGTGCAGAAATGTCCACCTGCAGCTGGTGCTGGGTGGTCACATTCTCGTTGCATGATGGAGACTCCGGCACCGCAGGTCCTCGAGCATTCACTCCATTCGCTCCACTCTCCCCAACCGCCGTCAATTGCCACGGGAGGTTCTACTATTGGTACGCACTTCTGTTCTTGGCACCACTGTCGATTGTAAAATTGCAATGATATAGACTTTGATAAATGTGTAAAGAAGTACCATATGTTTCCCACAATGAGTTCCTGGAGCTGCAGGACGCAGCTGAGAGGTGCAGGTTCCATTGACTTCACACCATAAGCGAGAACAAAGTTCGGCCGGCTGGGAGCACACCTGGGCATTTAATCCGAACTGAAGGCGGCATTGCAGTTCTGCATTGTACATGGCACCAGCTGGCAATTCTGGGTACTGGTAGTCTTCTGCATCTTGAGGCTCGTCCTGTAAACACTCTCCTAATCCTTTGCTGGAAAGCTTACTACATTACACATTATATTTTTGATATTAATGGTTTAACTTACTCGAGAAAAGTAGTGACATCACGTCGACTGCATCTTGACCAGCTGACACCAATAGTGTCAGCTTCAAAACTGGGGGTCATAACGTGTAGTTTGTTTCCCTCTTTTCCCCTGCATCCAATTTTGTCTGTATCATGATACATGCCAAAGCTGGAAGCAAATTATAATAAAATATGGTTCGAAACTACATTAATATTTTAATACTTATGCCCCATTTCGTGCGTTATAGTGTGAGCTAATGTAATCCCATTGTCTTCGTTAACACTGCAACTTCTGTTAGAATTGCACATACCACCTATATGGGCAACACCTAATGTGTTGCATGGAGTATTTAGTCGAGCACATATGTCTTTTCGAGTTACTAAAATCGCAACATCGTGGTGATAGGGATCTTTGTCGTCCGACGGATTGAGGTTTCTCTGCCATTTACAGAAATTTCTTAATGTGATATCAGCATTCACAGTAACGTTAAGTTCTGGTTTGGTTAAGGTGTCGTCTAGAAGAATTATTTTTACAACAACAACAGTAATAAGATTTCCTATACTTGGATCTAGGTAAAGTGATGAAACCTGAAAGGAAAGGACTTATCGAGAACCCAATTAGCATTTTGAATTACAAGCGTTAATACCATGTTCATGATAGTAAGTAAATATGTTTCTACGTCCCCGTCTTCGTGGAATTCCATCATAGACTGATCAGCAACCAGGAGAGTTTCTACATATCTAGGAGAGCTGATTGATCGCACGGCGCGCCCTTTTCTCCCTTTTCTGTGATGTTTTACAGGTTCGCGTTGTAGAGAGTTGTGTACGCTTTGAATTTTATGGCTTCGTCTCCTATGCTTTTCCTGAACTGCAATTTTTCCCATCTGACTCTGCCATGCTAATCTAGAAACAAATGGAGTTTTTAAAGTATAAATGTAATATATCATTAGCTTACTTTGCTATTCTCTTCGGTTCTCGAGTTCCACAATTTTTTGAATGCTTTCTTTTCTTCTTTTTACGTTTTTTATTGTTGTGATTTGACTCAACCGCTGATCTTTTGTATATTAAATGTTTATGTCCAGGTTCCACTTTTTTCATGTTATTGTGAAAAGGTTCGATCCAATATTTTCCAGTTTTTGTGTGAATTATTCCTGCCTTTAACCGTTAATGAATAAATATGTGTTTTGAAGCTATATTAAACTATTTTACTTACTAATCCGTTGCAAGTAGAAATTGCAACTTTAGAGTTAGGTTGTCCATAGATAGTTCCTTGATAATGACACTTTGTTGAAGTAGGTTTGGGTTTCGATCTTGTGTGAACATCCCGTTTGTGCCTCTCAATAATTGTATTTTGATTTAAAAAATGAGTGGCGGGGTGCAAAATCAAAAGGTGATCTCCGTTGGAAGTTGTTAGGTTGAAATGTAGAAGGCCTGAATGATCATCATGGAATGTTGTGAGATTATGAGATATATGACTGCCATCTGCGGATACCTTTCTGGGTATTATAATCTCAGCATCGGAGATGAAATTTGAATATAGCCCTAAAAATAACGCTATTATTATTCCATTTCATTAAGTACACATATTACAACAAATGTTATTGGGTGCCACTTAATATGTAAAGGCAATTTTCGTTGCATCAATTAAAACCTAATATAGGTAGGTTCAGATGCTTATAAGTGAGATGCGATGACTACATTAAGTTGTAGGTAATCAAACACAAAATTATTCACATTCTGTACAGCTTTATTGCGTTTAATGACTGTAATAAATATGCTGCATATTCGTTAAAAGCATAAGTTTATACATTGTTAAAGAGTAAATGATTTATTTTATGAATGGAATGGCGTTTTACGAGGCTGCGACAGGAAAGGTGAGTATGAACGACTACAGCAAGTGTGTGCCTGCGTGGGCAGAGTTGTAAAAGTCGCTTATCAACTGCTTTTACTTTATATAATTATAACCTAGCATACAGTTTTACATATTTCATACATTGAGTTCTACCTACGTCAACAAAAAGTTAGAAGTGGGTCTCTCGTGTTTCAATAACCTGCTCAAAATGTTATTTTATATAACTTGACCGGTGTTCACTCTTTCAAATAGTAATAATACTTTTTATTGGCAAATAGCGGCAAATAGGGTTAACTAAAGTTGCTAAGAACTTCATTATTGTAAAAATATAGCTTAAAATTAATACTGACAAAACAATAAAATATATTTTATTAAATTTCCAGAAAGATGTAAGTACATGTTTATGCTAGCTATATTTGATTTTTTTCAAAATCTTTATCTTACAGGCGGTAGACCTAAAGTTGCATTTTAAAGCGGTACTTGAAAATTTATCTTAAATAATGCCAAGTATTCACTACATTACATTCTATTTAAAATATAATATTCTCGATTAACATTTTTTATCTTCATCGGTGTTGTTATAGACTGTTTACTAAATTAATTTGAGTATTGTTAAGAGCTTTATTATCGCACCCAGTGCGGTTGTAGATGATATTATCGCACTGAGTGCGGTGATATCTATTACAAAACAAAGAATATATTGAACCAGAATTTATTGATGAAGATAAAATATTGAACAATACACGTTTGTTTATTGCACTTAACGAAACTCGACTTATAATTCAAAATGTTAGTGTTTGATTATTGAGTACTAGCAACCAGTGAGACAAATGTCTCATTTAATAAACTGCTCAAGGACAGGTCTAACGAGTAGCTTCAGAATGTGTAGTTCAAAACGTGACCACCGAGCTTCTGTAGATGGCGCCAAGTGGACAAACCGCCACTGTGCTACAATGCTTGGAAATTTTGCAAAGTGGAAAGCCAAAACCAAATAGCGCATGAAGGTGCTCGGGACCTTAGCAACAACTTTGCCCCCTCTCAAAATTTCGATATCTGTAGCCGTTCGAAAGTTACAGGCGATCCGGACGGACGGACGGACGGACGGACGGACAAAACGTTCGCATAAGTACGCTGAAGCTACTAATAAAACAAAAAAGACCGTTCCGGACGGACCAGCTTCCCGGACGGACGGAAATCACGTGATTTCTCGAAAACCGGAAGTGTCACGTGACTGAAATTCGGTTTCTGACCTGACATGACCATTCCAAACATATAACTTTCATAACTTTTTTCTCTATCTCTTACGGTTTGGCTGCTGAAACAGCGTCCCGGACACACAAAACAGCGTCCCAGACAAGCCTATTATATATATGGAAATTTATGTTATTATTGCACAAATTCTATTTATGCAAAAATGTAGCAATTATGATGAAAATGCAAATAAAGGGAGCAACATGCTTTATAATATTTACTAGCGAGTTATTTTGATTTTGTTCTGTGCAGTTATAGTTTTACTACATAAAGCCATAAGCATGAAACACTTTTTTGTTCAAATCATATGGTACAATGTATTCGAGATATTGTGCTTTTAGTACAGCAAAAACTGAAGAATTTTTAAAATCAAATCGTAACCAGAAAGCTTTACAACCATGTGTCGAAGCCGTGTTTTTACTTGTCATAATTCGAATAATCTCTTTGTACTGTAAAATTCTGTTTTGTAATATACAGGGTGTTCATTCTAAAAAAACCTGAAAAAATGCTGCAAACGGTTTCTTGGATTCGAAGTTCATTACGGTCTTTAAATAAAAGATGAATTTATGGATAGACATTTCACTATTTAGCATTCTAGGTTTTTTCATTTTGGAATAATAAATCTATTTCTGCTTACTGAAAAGGTTTAATTAAAATCTTACCCTGTGCGGCAAATCAAAGAAACGAGTAACCAATACTACTTCCTTCGGTAACCACGTTGAATCTCGCACGGTCTATTTAAGGATCTGCCTTAGAGCGTGCTCAGTATGAGACCAGTTCGTTATAAAAAGAATAATTCGTTGAATTTTGAGTCAATCACCATCTCTTAAATTTAAGACATTGGGTAATAGGACCTTCTACTATATTGACAATAAAGCGACTCGCGATTTTCGATTTGGTACGAGCTAACTTGGTTTTGTTTCATGTGTCAAATGAACTAATTTTAAATTTCAATTGATGTTTCTAGGTTAGGTTGTGCGTTTTAAGCATAAAAAGCAACAAAGTGTTTGGGACAAACATTGATCATTTGCATTGATACTCACGTAATAAAATAGTATTACACTCTATCTGGAATATATTTTAAATCATTATATTCTGTTCCCAAATATAATTCGTAGTGCGCTTAATAATCTATAATTTTTTAACAATATCAGTTCCTTATAGTCTCAATGCAAGAAAATACAACTCGTCCTAAGGACTCGTTGTATTTTCAGCTTTGGGATTATAGCACATAATATTCTTCAAAAATCATCGATAATAAGCGTACTACTTATTATATTGCCCCTGAAAATAACTTGGACCCAGTTTTCCGATAATTAAAGATCTGGGCCCCATTTCATAAAACGTCTTTGCAACTTTTCACCTGACACTTTCCAATTTTCAATAAATTTCTGCTGCATAAAAATATTTTTGACAAGTTTATAATTAACATTTTATTCTGATTATGCAAAGTGCGAGTGATAACTTGAAAACTAGCCTAGGTTATATTTCATGAAATGTAAAATTTTTCAATTTTTAGAATTTAAAAACTGAAAAGTGCAAAATGAAAAGTTGCGAAGTTGTTTTAAGAAATAGGGCCCTGGTAGACGAAAAAGTGATAATATTGTACATTGTTAGTGGATATTTTCTATTCTTTAATGAAGGTATGTAAAGTCCATACATTAACATTTTTCTATGGCGTTATAAATACCAAAATATAACGTTGAAAACGTATGTCTTATATTAAAGTGAAATTCGAAGAGATAATATTTTGACCTATGTCAACTTGAGGTTTCTCCTCTTCGAGGAAGTCTTTAACGTTTAAAAGAAGATTTTGGACTTGCTCGCGTGCTCGTTGTTGTGCGTTATTTTACTGTTATTTTGGACAAATGCCACATTATAAAGCATTATAAAAAAAGCTACATTTAAAACTGACCTGACCAACAACTGCAGATGTTTTGTTTCGTCCAGTTTCGTATAGTTGAACGAAGAAAGAAAATTATTACGTCACAGAAAAAGGGTAATGTGTATACTTTACCTTATAATCAAGAGTTCTTATAAATGGGTTTGCTATTACAGCAGTCATCTGTACGATTTATTGTTATCCAGATAAGTCCGATTAAGGGTTGGGGGAACGTTAATTGTTAAATAAGGCACATTTTAAAATTAGTTTCACGTATACGTAGGTGGATATGTCAAAAAATTGTAGTTTATGCTGTATTTTTTCAAAATGAAACACCATGTGTTTGATTGGGTTAAAAATGCCACATTTAAAAATTGGGCTCCCGCATACCGTGTGTCTCAAAAATTGTGGTTTATAAAGGTGTATTTTTAAAAGTAAAACACCGAATGAAACACACTGTATTTTCTTGTCGTTACTAAGTCTCTTTGGGTTTTGCCTTCACCCACTTTTTTTCATAAATACAGCGTTACTTATGATTCTTTAAAATATGTTTTAATCAATATCAACACTGTTCATTTAAATTTTTTAATATGGGCCTATTTATTAGAGGTTTTAAGCTATTTTTTACAAGGTTGTCAAAATTTAACACCATTAACAGCCAATCTTATAAAGGCCACTAATCTGACGTTAACTTGAATTCGCTGTTAAAACAAACAAAAGCGCATCAAAACGTTAGTGCTTATGAGATTTTATTCATTAATAAACAAATTTTGATGCGCTTTTGTTTATTTTAACAGCAAGTTAAAGTTAACATCATATTAGTGGCCTTTATAAGACTGGCTGTTAATCTTTCTGCAATATATCCCGCACTTTATGATAAGTGCCAATAGAGTATCCATTTTTCCTACGGATCATGAAAAAAAATATTATAAAATGTATTTTTTAAATAATATTAAAAATAGATTTAAAATTGTCGGTTTTTAAAAAACAAGTTTGAACGTCCTCTATAAATAAAATAACTTTAGTTTGAAATAAAATACTTCTAGATAATACATCGCTAAATTTCTACGAAGTATAAATAAATTGAGAAGGCATTGAAATTTAAACTGTTAATTTTGACCAATATAATGCTTGCAAGCAAAATGCAAGATGCACAGCGACTGTTTCGTAAAGAATACACTTTTATGAAAAACACGTTAATTGTGCTGTAGTTAATTCTAAACCTCAATAACATTCTCCCGATTGGAAATTCTATATGGTTACCAATAAAATTATTATTAAGAGACATCCTGTATATTTTAAATCCTTCTATTTCTATTTTTAAATAGCTACACCAGTTGTCACTTTTCTATATTTTTAAACTGATATGAATGTCTTTATGTTTCCTTATATTTAAAAAAAAATAAAGAAATACTTGTAGTAAATGATATAAAAGCGGTGAAAAAGTCGGAGACAATTATGAGGAAATCAGAGGAAATCAGAGCAAAAAGGAAATGCGGGCTGCAAATTACCCCTCGTAGAGGTTCCTCATATTTTTAAAATATTTTTAATTCTATTTCGATTAGTTTTCGGTTATACTCATATGATTTTCAAAAATAAGTTGTAATTTGCTTTTATAATTTTATAGGCAACTACAAATCTGGTAAATAGATTACCATAAATTATTTGTTGGGTAAAATAAAAATGGAATGTACCCAAACATTTTTTTCAGAATATTTAACATATATTATAGCTGAATCCCATTCACATTTATTTATATTTTTATTACTTATTAACCTAGATTTTATATTAATCATATTTGAAAGGTAAACTGCAAAATAGTTGCTTGCGATAATTTGGTTTAGAAAATTCTATTTATGTTTCCTAATAAACAATAAATGCTTCAGTCCGAGGGTTTTATCTCCTACAAATTTATGTGCTATAACTTAATTTACAGTATAGCGATTTGATAGTCGTTAAAGGATAATTGTTGACTTATAATTAAACACCTCTATAGATATTTAGTCTGTAAATAAGAAATAAAAATTAATGTATATTTTGCATTATTGTTAATGTTTAAAAATTTATCGAGTAGGATAAATTGGAACAATATGAGTATCAGCATATAAAATGCTAACACCTTTAGTTCCTTACCTCTTCCAATTGAAACTGAGAAAGCATGCAAAATTGAATTTACTCTATACGCGGGTAATATGATAGTTTTATAGATAAATTTTAATAATTGAGTTCATTCTTTTGCATTCGTATTTATCAACTTTCCGTGAAAATCAACACCATTTGCAATTAGGCAATTAGCCTTAGGCTACACATTTACTATCGCTTATTACTGAACTAAATTGCATTAACTCGTAGAAATAAATGGTAATATACATTAACCTATATCACTGTATCTCATTCTACTCAGTTACTATATTTTTACGATCTCTAATATTTTAGCATGTTAGGATAATATTTTAGCATGTTAGGATAATATTTTTTATTAGATTGATTTTACAGGGATTGACTAACAAATAGTTCGATATCACAACATATACTTATATAGTTTATGTAAATAAATATACTACAAGAAAATTATTAACTTTTAATATTACACGGTAATCAATGAATTTAGTTATTAAGCAGCTCTTACGAGTTTTTATGTAGTTTTTACGTTGTTATTTCCTTTTACTTATTTGATTTGCAGATTATACTTGCAAAAAAGTTTGATTTAGAAATTTGTCATACCAGTCGCATAAAAGTGTCAACATTAACATATCATTATCAACTTTCTGATTTAAAAGTGATCTTTATAAGAACAGTTGTTTAAGTCACCGCTATTTCTGTCCACTTTATTTTTCTACTAAATGGAGCTATTAAAAATCAATCTAATTCGAAACTAATTTACTTTTATATTAGTAGCTTGTTTAGTATAAAATATAGTTAGTAGTATAAGGTATAACAACAAATAATCAGGCTAGAGATAAACTTAAAAAAACTCAATTTCGTTATTTCATTGTAAATTACAATTTATTAAACTACACTTATAGTCACCTAGTCATGCCATCTTTGACTTTCTAAAAATACACCGAAAAGTTTCGAGGTTTTATTACATTGTGGTAATACATGAGCAGTAAGAAATGAAATACTTCTTTCATTTGAAATATAGTTAATAAAAAACCAGTTGAAAATGCGAAGTCTAGCATTACCAGACGAACTCCTAGATTTCATAAATGATAAGCCCCATATATAAACTGTTTAAACTTTGTCCGCCATTTTGTTCATGTTCCTTAAGAGAGAGGATATTGACTTTTCAGATATTACTATTTTATACATAGCGGAAAACATTTAATGCGGCTCCGTTTTACGAAGTTCGTTAACAACAGTAAATTAATACGTATCCACATTTATTTTATTATTAGTAACAAATACTAGAATTTAAGTTCGTCAAAATAAGTAACAGGTGGAGTAGGTATATTTGACGCAATTGAATATCTATTTTTTATTTAAAGCCGGCTAGGTTTTGTGGTTTTTTTGAATATCTCCACAAAACGGTCGAGTTGTGAATTAGGTGTTCAAGTGCGCAGGGTTTGAACCAAATTTAGTTGAAGTTAAGGTATATGGATTTTTTTTGAGAAGTAGTATTTCACTAATATTAACAAACAAAAATGGCGAATGTTTATTGTATGGTGCAGTATTTTTTGCACTATCTAGACCTAGAGCAACACTGTAACAAGTATGTTACATAATGTAATAAAGCTGTCAAAACATATAAAAGTTATAAATTGCACACATTTGCCGTCGAAACGATTTCAAATCATAGAATAAACATACTACCGGAATAAAATGTCGGATACGGAGCGAAAGTGAAGGTAAATTCTTGAAAAATGAATATTTAATTAAAATAACACGTGTACAACAAACAAACCAACAGGTGCACTTAATCCGTCATTTTTTAAAATACAAATTGATAAATGTTTTATTTAATTAATATTGATTGGTTTATCTCATATTTAATTACACGGCAAATGAATAATGGCGCATATTATGGGTGTCTCCTACCAACAACGAGTAGCTATTAACCTTCTGTATAAATTAGTTTACGGCCATAAAAACTTTTACAATTTTAACCGGAAAAAATTTGACGTTGGCTATCTGCACAAGCTGCTCTAACATCAATTTTTTTCGAAAACAAGCCATTACGTTTTTACAAGGAATTCAAGTATATCGGACGTGTAGATCTTATCGGGACATTTAATGTCTTACTAATTAGTAATTAAAATCGAGTTTCGGTGCTATTTTGGTCGAGTGATCGAATTAAATAATTGGGCAGATCAGTGGGAAAGAGACCTTCTGCACTCGCGCAAAAATGTCGTTCAGACCACAAGACGGTGCCTTATTTATGCATTATTTGTTTACGGTTCAACAGATTTTGGTAATTTATTGTCTCCTGGGAAACCGCAACAGCATTGAAATAAGAGAATTCCGTGGAAGGCCGCGAACACGGCGCCGCGCGATGTCTCGCGTTTTTTGCGACGTGATGCAGCATTGGAATCTCTCGTCTTCGCCGTTGTAACTGCTCTTACGTGTTGCGAATGCGGCACGCCATTTGAATTTTATGAAAATGATGCAATACGTCTTTCACATAATTACGCTCCTGCAAATACTGCTATTAATTTCCGTGTATACATGCAAACACGTGAAAACAATAAGAATTCGACCTTATTCCATCTCTTCTTCAGGTGTGTAAGCTAAAAAGTGCAATTGGGATTATGTTAGCAGAGACAGTTTTTAATAAAATAAACTAAATTCTTTTTTTGCACTAAGAATGTATTCCGTAAGAATTAATTTCGAAATAGAGGTTAATTAATAAAAGTTCAGCTTTACTGTAGCATTTATTATCTTTTTCATTGAAAGCCTTTCAACTAGTCTAAAAGACGACAATTGTTATTGAACTTAACTTGTCTAATTAATTTGGTGTCCTCTCACTTCTAATATCATTTGTTGGCACTTGACATTGAGATATTTCACTTATACTACCTCAAGCTAAATACGGTATCAAAGAAATATAACTTGGAAAACCTATAAGACCCCACGATCACAGAAAGGTATCAACAAACACTCTCCAGAAAAAAACTGTAAAAAATAGATAACAGAGCGGAAATAGAAGTAGAAAATATAGATAGGAAATGTGATGGTGTAAAGGAGGCGACCAATTAAACTGCCAAAGGAATTGTAGGTACAAAGGAACGTAAGAAAACACACTGGTTTGAGGACAAGTGTAAAGATGTCATAGACAGACAAACGGAAATTAGCTCGTATACGTAGGTATGCTGCAACAAAATACAAGATAGGCAAGACGGAACTATGAAGAAATCATAAAGCCGACTAGAACGATGCTAAAAGGAAAAAAAGAAAATCGACAGAACGGAAGTTAATAGAAATAGAACAGTGCATAATAGAAAATAAAACAAGAGCAGCATAAAAAGAAATAAAATATTCTAGAGACGATTTTAAGACTGCAGCAAGTACATGTAAAGATAAAGGAGAAAAAAAAATTGTAAAAAGAAACCACACGATTGCGAGATGGCGACAGCATTGTACAGTTTCATTAAATATCTATAATGGAAAACAGATGAACTGAAAAGAGAGAGAAAAAACGGTAACATAGGCAAGCAACAAGAGAACGAGAAGACACAAGAACCCGTACCGGTGTTGATAAAATAAAAAATTAATAATAATAAAGCAGCAGGCGAGGACGGGTATTTCGCAAATATGCTAAAAAGTTGGTAGAGGAGATATATATATATATATACAAAAAGACGCACACTTTAATTTCGAATTTCGAAATATGGAGAAGTGAGAAAATGTCAAAAGGGTATAATCAGTAGTAATACTCTAAGTACTTCGATATTATCGGGTTATATGTCGATAACTTGTTGCACAATAATAAAAGAGTGTCAGTTTGACAGGTTAAATAGTCCGACCGCGTCAGCGGGAGGATTATTCTGTCAAACTGACACGATTTCTTATTGTGCAAGAAGTTTGAGACGTATAACCTGTTCGAAGTACGCATTGTATTCGATTTGATAATTTTTTGAGTAAATTTTAATATTAGGATCAAATAAATATTTTATTGGCAGCTCGATTTGTTTGTATTGACCTAGCTGAAAGCCATCTTCATGAAAACAACTAGACTGACCGAAGAAAAATGCACTACATTAAAAACAGGACATACTCTTTACCAGAATAGGAGAGAACAAGATATACATATACGTGAAGTAGCCATTATGGTACATAAGGATGTAAAACATCTAACCACCAAAATGAAAGCGATAGCATCAAGGATAATATATGTAATCACGATAATATCAAGGCGATACGGCATAGACATTATTCAGGTGAATGCACTAACAAGTGCCTCATCTGATGAAAAATAAAAAAATTCTATGAGGTTATCTCACGAGTGCAAACATTAGAAAAAATACATTACAAAATTATCATGGGCGACTTTATCGCCAAGATGGGAACACCTAAAAATAATAATAAAAGCCTATATATAGGAAACTTTGGACTTGGCTTTACAAATCAAAGTGGAGACTAATAAATTTTCTTAATACTGAGAATATTTACTGTATGAATACCTATTTCTAAATACTTGGAGAAGTTCAGATTCAACCGTGACAAATGATATAGATTACGTAATAACAAACTAAAAATACATTGTGAAAGATCTATCAGTTTTAAATCTTCGACACTGGTAGCAACCATAGATTGAAAGCCACAGTAGAAATAATCATTAACATGGAACGAAGAAAACTTATAAAACAACATCACTTTCCTATCGCACACATAATACAACCGAACGTACACACATATCAACATGAATTCAACAAAAGGCTAGCTGAAAAAGAAACTATGAGCAAAATTGATATTGACCAAGTAGAAAGAAAAATAATAACTGACATTGGAACAGTCAACAAGAAGATATGTAACATTGTTAAAAATACAAATACAAAGATAAAGAGAGAAACAAGATAGCTTATGGCAAAGCGAAGAGGATTGAGTAAAGTAACACCAGAATATAAGAACTGAACAAAATTGTAAAGAAACAAATTAGAAAAGATTTAAGGAATTACAACACAAGAAATATAGAAAAGATAATAGAGAATAACAAAAATATGAAGATTCTTAAAACATCTGACAACACTGGTCGACCACGATTATATCAGTTAAAAGACGTAAACGGAAATATCAAAAGGCTTTACAGAAGAAATGATAAAAATTGTTGATGATTTTTACACTGCATTATGCAAATAACAAAATCCAAAACCTCCTAATATAACCTCTGAAATTATTATGAATGTTGGTTCTGCAAAGTTGCCTGATATCACGATGGAGGAAGTAAAATTATCCTATCCTAAATGAAAAACTATACCAAACTACAAAATGTGCTAGAAGAACTAAAAACTATACAGTGTGTCCCCGGATTGAGTTCACTATAGGTATAACCGACAAAAAATTTTACAATTTTATTTTAATGTTTTGGGATCCCGCCCTGCTTGGTCTGAAAACAATTTTAAGCAGAGTTTTAATTTTTAGAAATTAAGTCGGCCTTGAAAAATGTGAAAAAACTATTTGCTATTTAGGTAAACTACCCTTTTTGTTCATGATACGGCAAAATTGTGTTAAGAAAAGTTGTTTAGAATAATAAATTACAGCCCTATGCAAAATTTCAGAAAGATCTGTTGACTTAGAAAACACCGTTATTTTTTAGATAATTGTATTTTATTTTCAGGTAAACTACTTTTTTTGTTTATGATACGAAAAATTTGTATTAAAAAAAGTTGTTCAGAATGAAAAATTATGGCCCTGTACCAAATTTCAAAAAGATCTGTCGACTTAGATTAAACCGTTATTTTTTAGATTAAACAAATTGCATTTATTAAAAATGACGGTTTCATCTAAGTCGACAGATCTATCTGAAATTTTGCATAGGGCCGTAATTTATCATTCTAAACAACTTTTCTCAATAAAATTTTGCCGTATCATGAACAAAAAGGGTAGTTTACCTGAAAATAAAATAGTTTTTGCGTCCCTGCCAAGGCCTACTTGTTTTCCAAAAACTGAAAATATTCTTAAAATTCTTTTCAAACCAAGCAGGACCGAATCCCAGAACCTTAAAATAAAATTCAAAAATGTTTAGTCCATCTCACCTCTTGTACATCAATCCTGGGACACACTATTGTATTTTCTTTTCAGGTAAACTACCCTTTTTGTTTATAATACGGCAAAATTTTACTAAGAAGAGTTGTTCAGAATGGGAAATTATGGCCCCATACAAAATTTCAGGAAGTTCTACCTACTTAAATCAAACCGTATTTTTAATAAATACGTAAAATTTTAATGGTTTAATTTAAGTACGTAGATCTTCCTGGAATTTTGTATAGGGCCATAATTTATCATTCTGAACAACTTTTCTTGGTAAAATTTTGCCGTATCATGAACAGAAAGGGTAGTTTACCTGAAAAGAAAATAGTTTTTGCTTCACTGTCAAGGCCAACTTGTGTTTTCAAAAACTGTAAATATTCTTAAAATTCTCTTCCGGCCAAGCAGGGCGGAATCCCAAAACATTAAAATAAAATTGTAAAATTTTTTGTCAATTATACCTATAGTGAACTCAATCCGGGGACACACTGTATATACTGCTCAAAATGAATTAGGGATCAGTTTTATATTTTCTATTACTTTATACAGGATGCACAGATTTGAATGAAACTTTCAGTGATTATCTATGAATTAACACAGTATTTATTAAATACGGAAAATTAATTCAAAAACAAGTAACAATGGTCTTAAGTTAACACCATATATATAATACACATATATTGCTAGTAGGGCCTGGAAACGTCAGAAAACATTACGGCGACGACATAGTCTCACTTAGAGTATAACGCGTCTCGTGCGCATGCGTGAGAATTCGAACTCCGCCTTTAAAAGCGAATTTTAAATTTGCCCACTTCCCCATTGGCCGGACGACGCACAGTGGTCCAGAATCGTAAAAACGTGATCGAAAATCAATTTTTCAACTATATTTTAAAAAGCTGAAAATTTTGTCTAGTATTGTTTTAAAAGTGTACCATCATCTGAAAGACTTATGACTTATTTTGAAGTTGCATTAATTTGTAGCACGCCTTTAAAGTCGCTGAAAAACAGACTATTTGCGAAGAGAAAGTTATGCGCCAAATAGAGGTTTTTGTCAGACTAATACTAGCTATTACAAAACACATTAGGACAAATTGAGATAGGTAGTCATATTAAGCATTCTTTGAACTACAATATGCAGAAATTACTTGCATTTTATTTTATACCTAGACTTCTGTAGCAATTAATATTAGAATACTAGTTTTACAACAAATATTTGGATAAAAATAGTTCTACGACACGGAAGAATTCCGAAGAATTCATTAAATGAGGTTTATCAGGTAGCATAAGGATAGGAGTAGGTAATTACAAAAGCTTGGTTTGCGCTTTTTTGCGCTTTGGGAAATATTAATTTTTTTCGACTGCGAGTACCGTGCGTTAGCATCAGATCCAGGGTGCAAAGATTTAAATCAACTTGATTTAGATCAAGATTTCAATCATGAGCTGAGCACGTTTGGATCTGATCCATCCAAAGGTAATAGAAGATTGGATTCGGAAGTATTGTCCTTACTTGTAGTTCCTGTTCCTGATCAAGAAACCGACGAAGAAGAGGCCGATGACGATTCTGACGTCTCGGAAGCATTTTCTGATTCCGACAACTGAAGATTTTTTTTTGTTTTTAGACACACAAACGGCCCTTTTCAGGGCCACCAACCGATATGACAAAGAATTTCTCCTAATTCGTCATCAGAGATAACAAACAAAAAAATATAATATATATATATATTATGTATTTTGGATTTCTTATTAATTATTAATTTTTTCAAAGTTTTTGAAGGTAATTTTTGATATTTTTATACGGATTATACCGTATCCATCACCATTCACTATTAAATTAGACGAATACTACACTGTAGTGACCGCAAAAAGTAAATATAATTTTTTTGTTACTACATATATGACATACGTCTATTTAAATTTTATTTACACAACAACATTTGGAAATATGCATTTTAAGTAACGTAAGGTCTGGAAACACCTGATATAAATTTTTATTTTGTGTTGTTGCTTAAGGGTAGTTTTTTATTTTTAAATTGTTTATGGCCGCAAACTAACCAAAACCAAACACTAAAAGATGTTTAACTCTAATGTAAAAAAAAATGTTTTGCATATTAACTTATATTCCAGAGGGTTGATATTTATTATACAACCACAATTTTGCAATATTTTAATTTTGTGTACTTAACAAGATGTGCAAATGTTCATTTCAACTGTTGTATGTCTACAAATATATGTAATTTGTTTTTATATTTTATGTTGTTTTTTAAGGGTGGTTTTTTTTAAATATTTTAAACCTGCTATTTACATAACATTAACAAATACACAATATTTTAAAATATAAATCTTTTATTAAAAAACAACAATATTTTCCACTTTCACCCCATTTTTGGGGGTTGATTTTTATCATAAAACCCAAATTATGCATAACTTTAATTCTTTATACCAAACAGCATTCAGAAATATGCATTTCAACTGTCTTAATCTCTATAACCAATAGATATGATTTTCGATCACGTTTTTACGATTCTGGACCACTGTGCGACGCCGCCGCGCTTGCACACAGCTCATCATTATACATTGAAGAGTTGGTTGTCTGTCTCACTTCCTTGGTCAGTTTCCCACTCATAGCCGCTAGCAATATAGTAAGTATTAGATATATGGTTAACACTAACAGAAAACTTACAAAATTAAAAACAGCAACAAATAAAGAAAACGGCCCAGAATTCTTTCTGGCATTAAAGCTAGTAACGGGCATGACCTCCCCTCGCAAGTAAGACACTTCGACACCTGTTACCCATACTTTTGATGAGATTTTGAAATCGTTCTTGTGGTATTTGCTCCCATTCCTGCACAAGACGATTTCTGAGATCATTTAAGTTTTGAGGAGGTTCTCCTGCTCGAATCCGTCATTCTAGTTCGTCCCAAGCATGCTCTATGAGGTTCAGGTCAGGACTGTAAGCCGGCCAGTCCATAGTGTGAATATTATGGGCATTCAGGTACTCTTGAACAATTCTTGCAGAATGAGGGCGGGCGTTATCCTTTTGATAAATGAACCCTTGACCATGATTTTGAGCATACGGTCGAACGTGAGGTTGCAGAATGTCATCGATATAGCGTTGAGCTGTTAGAGAGCCCCCTTCTACAATGACAATCTCAGTGCGGCCGTTCAAAGATATTCCACCCCATACCATAACAGAGCCTCCTCCAAAATGCAGGCTTTCTTGCACCATATTGTCTGCGAATCTCTCCCCTTGCCTTCTGTAGACTCTTACACGACCATCACAGTTAATCAAACGATACTGTGACTCGTCTGAGAATAAAACATTTGCTCATTCTTCCGCGCCCCAATTTTCAAGCTCTCTTGCGAAATTATTCCGGTATCTACGATGTTCACGATTAAGACGAGGTACTTGGGCAGTTTTTCTGGATCTTATTCCATTTTCCCTCAAGCGATTTCTGATCGTTTGAGTAGACACTCTACCCCGAATCTGCATAAACTGTAAGTCTGAGTGGTCTCTAGCAGTCAGACGTGGATTTCGAATTGCATTGCGAACCAAAATCCTGACCCCCTTGTCATTGATTTTGCGTGCACGGGGTCTATAAGGCCTTATTTTAACATCTCCAGTCTGAAGAAAGCGCGTCCAAGTTCTGGAAACCACAGATTGACCCACAATTACCTTCAGCAACTTGGCGTTGAGTAAATCCACTTCTTATTCTTACAATCACAGTAGACGATTCGACTGTAGTCAAGTGTCTTCTGAAGGTTCTCCCCTGACGATCCATGTCAAAAAAATTAAGGAATCTCAAACCAACTTCTTAATCAAAATATCGAGCAAGTGTTATAACTGCAAAATTGATATTGCCCAGGAAACACAATTTCACGTCGCAGTGACATATCTTGCAAAGATTATGTGATTGAAATAAACAGTAGAAAGTCAAAAGTCAGCAGTAACTGCAACTGCAGTGACCAAAAATATAAAAACTAAAGGATAGCGGTGATTTATAAACTGATCCCTAATTCATTTTGAGCAGTAGATCAGTCGAAATTGAACTACACATGAATATAAACAAAACATAGGTCATAACCCCAGAAGATAAAATTATACGTGTGCTAAAAGAGCAAATAGAAAGGATAGAAGAATATGTGTACTTAGGACATAGTATCAGATTAGCCACAGAAAACCAGACCACTGAAATAAACAGACGCATTCCGCTAACATGGACAGCTGCAGGAAAATTGACAAACGTTCGAAAGAACAAAGGCGTTCCAATTAATTTAAAGAGGAAAGTATTTGTCAGCTGCATACTTCCCCTGTTGACATATGGTATGGAAACCACAGCGCTGACAGTAAAATCAGCAAACATCGATAGAAAAAACATATAGCACAATGGAGACCTTGACTACATAAGGGAAGCATTGGAAGACCTCAGAGACGCTGGCCTGATAATATAAAAAATAAAGTAGGAAAATATTGGCATCAATTGGCATAAGATAACGAGTCGTGTAGGAAACCAGGAGGGGGTAATATCCAAGAGTGGACTACTAATAGCTGTTAAAGAGAAACCGTCTGTAGATAGAAAAATAGGAAAATATGTACCTGGATTTAGCAAAGACAAATACAATATACGTCAGCTAGCTAAAAAGTCAAGAGAATACGGAATTTATTTATTTATTTATTTCGCACTCAGCCAACAGCCGTTAGGCCAATTATAGGCGTCGCTGTGCATTTATGGGGACTTCCAACCCCACTAACGACTATCATGATGTTGTTATGAGAGCGGGGACCAACTATTTCCGTGACAGCCGTATCACTAGGCGCAGAGATGCAACCGTGGAACTCCCATCCAAGTTCTGACCAGAAAGAGCGTTGCTTAACTCTACTGATTGAACGTGGACGCTTCTTCAAGCTACACCACCCGGGACCCATTGATCTCCACAAAATATGTTTAGATATTTGACAAACCTACGATAGCTACATATTACTGTAGAAGATATTCTAGACAAATTTGAAGTGCCATAAAAAATCGCAGCACTCATTTTAATGACAATTAAAACATGCAATATAAGGTAAAAGTTGGAGGGGAGACACCGCAGCTTATTAACAACAACGTGGTACTAAAACAAGGAAACGCGTTATTGCCAACCTTGTCCTAGACGGACTATTACGAAAACATTCTATGAACTACGACGACTATTTATTTAGTAATCAGAACCAAATTTTAAGGTAAGCTGATGACGTAGCTGTCATAAGTACTGAAGAAAGGTATGTAATCGAAGCCTATGGAACATCTAAGGAAAACTTCGAAAAATTCGAGGACTTAAAGTAAGTAAGGAAAAACCAAAATACTTAAGTAAGAAAGATAAGAAAAATCACCTGAAATCGGAAATTTAGAGATAAAAAAGGTAACAACCTTCAGAACCGGTAGAATCGTAACTCGCTATCAGCTGAACATAAATATTCTTTGTTACCTATCATAAAAGAAGTCTACAATAACAATATATCCTATCTCAAAAAAAGAAAACAACTAGAAAGTTCAATATCAATAAGAAAGGGGCGCCAGAAAGGATGCAGTTTATCACCACTACTAGTTAAGTTTTATTTAGAAATAGTATTGCCGGAATGCAAAAGAAAGTGCACAAGAATGGAAACCATCTTTTAACACTTAATGGGTTAGCTTTTCGAGGGCAACATGATGGTAAAAACCGAATTCGATTATCTCTTTTAGTTTTCAATCTATAGTTGAAAAATGAAAAATTAAACATTTGTATTCAATAATATTCTGACCTGATCTAGTACCCTGTCATTGCGATAGAATCAACCTAGACTGGTTAGTCGCTAATATAGATTTTGTCCTACAAGACCCCCCCCCCCCCCATCTCCTAACCGATCCTCAGGCGAGACCCATCAAACTTTTGTGCGCTTTTGAACATAATGCCTGGGAAGTTGAAAACGAAAAACAACTGCGACGTAAAATATTTCAAAAGATTCGTGAAATCAACAATGATACCGAATGATTAGAAGGAAATTACGTGCCGTTGAAGATAATGGTTCTTTAGCTGTTATGTGAAAGTTGTATTTTGTTTACGGTAAATATAGTAAAAGCCCTTTGTAATCAAGTTAGAAATAACATTGAGTTGGAGTTCAATAATGAACTGGGACTTTTTATCAAAACTTTTGTTACATTTACCTGTAAATGAGATATTTTTGACAATACAATTTTTTATAGTAGCTATCTGCAAATTATCTGTAAACGTTTTATTCTATTACTTAAATTAAGACATATTTGATGTAATCAATTTATAAACATATTTAAAAAAACATTATTTAGGAAAACAAAAAATAATTATAATAAAATCATTATTTATTATAAAGGATATTCAACATAATATTAAAAATGTCAGGCGTTGAAAATCCTTTTATTTAAAAATGAGAAATCATTATACTACTAAGCAACCAAATACTCGTACATTACGCTCAAACAATTTTAGTTAATAAAAATACTAGAGTATTACCGTAAAGTTTAAGCAGTTCCGGCGTATAAAATAAATTTAAAAAATGAATATCAACACGCTATCTAAACAAGACCGAAGTAGTCTAAATAAGCCATTAAGAAAACAGTTACGTGTTTATAGTTTAAAAAACCTAATTATAAAAACAAAAATGGGAATTAATTTCCAATTATATACAGCTTACAAACGTTTAAGTAGTTTTAGAATAAAAAGTGGAATGGCACTATATATCAAGGTGATTTAAAATACATTCCAAACTTCTTTTTATATTAAAACTGGCATCTTTTTTTATACATATAGGGGTTGCATTAGGTAATTTCAATTGCTAGCTGAGGAAAATTATAGCGAGATATTATTTTAATTACTACATACGATGGCCAAAGTAAAATACGTGCTAAATGTATATCTTGCAAAACCACCTTGACTGATGTGGAATTTTTATTAAATACATATAAAATCTTTTCTGTGGTACGGAAACTAATTAAAATATTAATAATGAAGAATTATAACCAATTAAAATTGTAATAATATTCGACATATTAGTCGTTCAGTAAATTGCGAACATTAGTGGTGGGTGTTTGGAAATTAAGCAAGTTTTTATTATTACGAAAGCTGTTACTAAATTATAAAAAGCTTAAAATTTATAATTAATAGTATAAATGTTATCAGATAGATATATTAATAAATAACATAAAAATTGTGAAAGATATAACAGTCACAACACAAAGATATATCGATACATATATTATTTGCACAGTTAATTTTAAAACTAAATTAATAGATATTTATGCATTAAGGGAGATATGAATATGTTTTTTCCTTGAGGTTGACATGTGTTACAGACCCAGGGCCTCTGGCCCGAGGTCTGTAAGTCAACCGAAGGTAAAGAACATGAATATCTCCCGTGGTGCATACAATATTTTATCTACTAGAATATTCGTAAAAATAGTATGAAATTTCAAAATGTCATAATGACATTTATAATTAGAATATGTAAGTAACATCAAGGATTGCCTCATTGTATGGTTGCTAAGACGTTAATTGTAGTTGCATTGTTACCATGAGTTTGAGGGAGAAATAATTGTCAGGTCATTTTGTATTTTAATTAGCCACCTAGGCTTTAGGGCAGCGTGCCCGTATGTTAAACCCTTTTAGTTACTTATTTGGCTTCATCGCCTAATTCCATAATAATGATTTTGCACATAGTTGGCCTCAAGCGCAGTATTTCTCGTCATCCGGGGCACCCCTTTGTTGGTACTTTGACAATCGGGTGTTAACGCTCGCAGGATTCCCGAACCTTCTAGAATTTACGCTGTTGGTGTGACTGCGAGGCCTCGGGCTGTCTTTGTCACCGGCACTTATTTGTTTTATTGGGCGCCTCGCCATTGGCTGTCTTTTGTCACCGGCACTTATTTGTTTTATTGGGCGCATCGCCATTGGCTGTCGAGAGTCACGTGGTAACGCCGTTTTGGCTCACGCCACGGCGGGGGTCGGAACGCTGCTTGCTTGGGCAGTTCAGCTCACGCCGTTGATCAAGGAAGTCGCAGAGTGTGCCGTTTCGCGGTGTTCCCGCCCTTGGCGGGGACGCCAGCCTTTTTCCCGTCTCGTGCTGATTCAGCAAGTATTTGATAAACTGTTTCGCCTTAAGTGGCAGTTCTACTCAGGCGATTGAACAAGGGAGGTGTGTGTGTGTCGTTAACGGCGATCTTATTACGCCAAGGCGTAGGTGTGATGGAATTCCATGCCCTGTTCTACGTCGTCACGTACGGGAGTGTTTCCTTTAGCTCGTTATGCGAGGATTCCGTTGAGGTAGGACATCATTTGGGCTAGTTTGGCCGTCGTAGTGGCGTTTGTTGAAGCGCCAGCCTTTGTCGCCATTTTGGGCGCATCCAGACCATTCACACGTCGGCCGTTTTAGCGGCGAATGAATTGCCACAGGCAACCTGTTTCCCGCAAGCTGGACCGCACACTGATCTCTTGGATCGTCACCAATAAAATTAAGGTATTTGTAACCATTGAATTATACTAACTTTTCGTGCGCGAGCTGTGCGCTTAATCATGTGAATAACTGTGAAATCTTGTGCACCGTTAAAAACGTACCCTTCGCATCTTAAATCGTTGTCGCGAAGTGGCGTCGCTCGCTCATTTTTGATCTAATCACTTCCCTCACTTGGACTTTGCTGTGTTTGCCCAAATTATCATGTGAGCAATTTTTTTTTTATGAACAAACGTTCCCGTTGTGGGACTCATATGTCAAACTGCTTTTGATGTTGTACAGTTATGGGTGTTGTTTAGTAACCGTAGTGCGCCCATCAGCTGATGCTTATTTATAAGAGTTAACGCAATGTTTGAGGCACGCTTTGCTGCCCCAATGTAAGACTGGACCAATAGACGCTTATCTAAGTAAGAGACGCTTTATTCTTGGTCGCTTTGTGCATGTTCTGTTTCAGTGTGCGGCCATCATTGAGGAGATGAATGTACGGTGGAGCCAGTGAGATCAGAGCGTGCAGGTAGGCTTGGTGGTGACATTGCCGTGGCTGAAAAAGCCCCTTTCATGATCTAAGTATTTTTGCCATCACGAAATCGTTGTGTGAGTTTATAATTCACGAGTACCCTTATCGACGGAGTGTCTTGAATACTTCGCCCCGTCTAACCGCCCAGGCCCGGTTATCCGGGTTAAGACAGGCTTGGTGGCGCCCTCATAATTTTGACGTACCCTATATATATGCCTCAACACGCTTGCCCAGAACGTATCGTGTGACTCACGCCCGACTCCCTGAGCGTTCCAGCCGTGGCCTTTAGCCTGTTTTTAGCAGATCTCAGGGCAAGTGTGCCAGTTTTCCAGGACTGATTCCGTGGTGCGATGCTCACCTTGGGTGGGTGTCGTAAAGTTGTTTTAATACCGTAACATAATTTGACAAGTCCCTTGGGAGTTATGAGTAGCTTTTCATATTCTGTTTCTATGACGAAAATGTACAATATCATGTTGCTAGTAGATAAAAGCTATTTATATATATTTATGTACTTACACAAACTTTTATTATGTTTATTATTTTGTATTGTACTAATTTTAGTTTACATAGTGGAATACGAATGGCCATTAACTAATGCTTCTAAAAGCTATATTTCCCAATACAAAAAAATAATGGACCCATTATACTTCACATATAAATTTATATTATAGGGTTATATAAAAAACAAATGATACTGATGTTGTGGTAGTATTTCAACATAAATGAAATAGAAATATGACATAAACATATTAATCTATAACTACATCTATAGTGATGTATTACTGTAAAAGAGAAGTTTCCTTTAGCAAGAAAAATATTTATGGTTAGAAAGGTATTGTAAATTGAAGCAGTAGTGACTACCTATAATTCAGTGAGTTTTGTAGAAATATATAATTTAGACAGAAAGTAAGTGTAACCACAGCAAATTTTGCAAATTTAAATGGAAAGTATATAGAGTTATTCAACACAAACATATTTTATAAGGTTTTTAAGCATATTTTTTGACATCGATAAAATAATATAACTAGACTATATCGCTTACTACTGGTAGGAATACAAATAACTGCAACAATTCTACTATTCCAGTCTGTAGGGACAAAAAGGCCTTTGCTCAAAGAAAGGTGGGGTAGAAATGGCTTTTACATATTGTAATGACACCCTATTCTATAATTGATGATAATAAATAAATAATTAGGGATAATCTCCACCAATAAAAATAGTTTCGTTTCTATAAGAATTCAAGGCTGTAATCTCTCAGGGCTTATTAAAAATTACTCTTTGTATTGATTACTAGCCAAATAAATGGTTTATTGCTTTTTCTATTTTATTTATTGGCAATCAAATTTAGAAATACACGCTCCGGCTTAGCATGAGAAAACTCTGATCAACGGATTGGGTTGTAAGGTATAATATTTACTATTGAGTGTAATTTATGCACAAGTATGGCAAACGCTCAGCTGTTCTGGCCTGACAGTTTAACCTCTAAATTGACAGCAAAACATAGATGGTTGTACGCACAAAAATTCAGCGTAACTGAGCTCAAAATTACCAACAAGCAACAAATTTTGATTCAGGTAAATATGCAATGTAATTATGACTTAAGCAGTTCGGCTAACCCGTTTGTTTCCTTTCGTGACGTAAACAGGGGAGGCGCTAACCTGCAATTGTTCAACTTCCTGCAACTCGATCCAAATCTGACGCCAACCGCAAAATCAAGGGACGTTATCGCAATAAACATCCTCTGAAAGGATCCTGAGAACTGAAACCTGCTCCTGGCTTTCGTACAATGTCTATTCTTGAAAGTGCATAATGCTGAAGGACCCTGAAAACTTCTTTTCTGTTAAAATTTACCTCGAAAGGTGGACCTGGTTTCTGTGTTGCACTTTTAAGGCTCTCAATTAACTCTGAATTATTCCTGGCTTCTGCTTTCTCCTCTATACATTGCACACAAAATTCAGCCGGCTGCTAACCCGAAAACGGTCGACAACTTGGCCCCGATGTTGGACCAACTTGGACAAGCTTTGCAGAGAAATTCTCTCTTCACTGGGAGATTCTGACACTATGAAACTTTACACAAAGACACTCTGCGGACTGGTAAACCATAAAAACAGCTTTTTGACTCACACACATAACTTTTATATTAAAAATAATACAATTTCTGAGAGCCAATCTTGCACACGGCTATTTTTTTATGGCTTGGGTTGTCAACAATAACAACAGAACATCGCGTATCTTAGAAACTAATTAACTGTTTTGTAGCAAGTTTTGTACAATGTTTTTACTTAGAAACTAAACTGTTTTTTTTTGGTTAATTGTCAATTATAGCACTTTATAACCTCACCCTCTCCCTCGCCTAAAAGACGAAAAAGTATTGTAATCGCGAAAACATCACCTTCCGAGATTTCTTCAGATCTTCACGTTTCAGAGTGCCTAGCTGACGAAAACAGGTTTTCTCAGTTCCATCTGTCTGTCAGCAGTATAGCTCAAAAAGTATTTGTCTGACGAAGACGATATTTTGCATACATATTATATATCTACTTCGCATGAAACCGGTACAATTTCATACAAATATATAGAAGGTGAAGCACCTTAAAAAAATAAAATTTTGTTTATATTTGCGTTAAGTTTGAATATATTAAAGTAGTAATTTGCACATAGAGCAGGCCTTACACTTGACGAAAATAAAACTTAACAAATGCAAGATAAGGTAGCAAAAAATTTAGAAAGTTTCAACAATAACACCGTTCGCTTAAATAGAGCCACGCGCCGCAGACATACCAGCGATCCTGCATGGCGCAGTTAAATCTATCTGACTATCGACGATTGTATCCGAAGATGATGTAGATCGAATTCCTCCCCGGTAATTTTTTAAATTTGATAATTGATTTAATTTGCATAAGCAAGTGTTAAGATATTGTTAGCTCTATTTTTCTTTAATTTTTAGGCCGCGAGCCGCAAAATGCGTAAATTACAAACCTTGAAATAGACGGGAAACGCATATTTGGGTGAGGCATTGACGTATATCGTAAAAATTATTGCACATAACTATATACATCCTGCGTATGATATGTTTAAAAATGAATAAAGAAATGTTTAGTGGAAGAATTATCTGCAATGGTTTATTGATGTAAAAAATATAATACATTTTCTTAAGACATGCCCGGCGTGAAGGTTAAACCAGCTGAAAGCCAACGATACGAACAGGACTCCATCGAGTAGCAAGAAATTGGTACGTGAATTTGTTCGCAGTCGCAAGCGCCGCGGTTCAAATCCCTCCGGTAACGGATTTTTTTTTATTTGAAAATTTGTTTAATTTATTAGAAACGTGAATATATTTTTACTCCTAACTTAATTTTATTTTTAAAATTATTTAGTGTCACAATATCGACGAGGAAAGTTCTGGGTAAAGTCTTTTACAGATTTTTGAGAATTAAAATCACTACTTATAATTATTAATTTTTCACATCCGTTGGTTTGCATGCGTAGTCTTTTTAATTATCACAAATTTTATTCTTTGACTTCAATATTTTTAATTAGCCTGATCTGGCAACTTAAATTCTATTAAAAATTTTACATTAACTAATCTAACCTATCCTAAGCAAGACGATTCTTCCATTTCGAAATTAGAGGCGAAGTTGAACAATACCTACACTTACTGCTGTAAACTATTATTTTTCTTCTTCTTTCTATTACATTAGGCTAGTGGCCTGTTTAGTTCCACAAAGTTGTGGTTCTATGAACCTTCCTTACTCGTGAAGGAAAGTATGATTTTTAAAATCCTTCTAGAGTTGCCGGGAATTGAACCCGGGCCGGCAGCCTGATAGTGGAGCATTTTGCTCTCGGGGCAATCCACTGACTGTTATTGTTTACTGAAATATTGCTAGTGTATTTAAAAGGTCTTACGGATTAAGGTTAAATAGACGGTTTGTAGTCTTTTTTAAATAAATCTAATTTAAGTGGTACTTTTGAAAATGCTAACCTTTATATTTGTATCTACATGTAAGTTGCATTTAAGACATTGACAAGGTGCTTACTCGTACAATATAATGTAGAATAGAATAATCATTTTTAACGAGTCAATGTGGACAAAACAATATCTAAGACAGAGAATTTTAATTTACAAAATTAAATTTAAAAAGCTGAAACATAGCGACTGTGTGCAAACTCTACAAATTGGAATTTTTAGATGGTTGCTATAAATGCTTCCACTGTAAAAAGATAAATAGAGTTCATGTTTTATATGAATTCACTAAATCGCCAAAGTATACCGTTTTGTGTTATTTTAACATTATTGCAGAGTCGCCCGGAGCTGCAACAGCGACACTAATATTGTGAAGCGCGTTTCGGCAAACACAATGATATTTTAAGCACGCTTGAGAGCTCCCTTATTTAGATCTTCCAAATGTTTTTCAGGACAAACAATTGGCTTTTGTAAGAAACACCGATTGCGAAGCTTGATGTACTTGTAAATCACCCATGAATTTTGAGGTGGCTTTGTTTATAAAATTACGTGTAGAAACAACGGCTGCTGCATACAGGGTGTTTCTCAAATATATGAACATGGCTTAATTACAGATATCTCGACCCAAAATAAGAATATTTAACTCAATTTGCCTGTATCCAATTAAGTTTGGTTAAACCAATATTCCTCTTCAAAGTCTTTTAAAACAATGAACCGCTTGAATCGTTTTGGATGATACTCGGTATTGCTACACAGAATATTGAACTGTATTTTCTAACATATTCCTGCATTATTCATAACTGAAAAGTTCACCAACTGGAAGGAAACTGCTACAGCAATTAATATTTTAGTGTTCTACGTCCAAATCAGATATAACAAATTATAAAGACAAGAAAAATTATCAAGGAATGAACTTATAAGAAGTTATCGGCTTTACTATTAAAGAGTGTTACTGTCTGATCTGTGTTGCTACACCGCCTAGTAGTCCACTGATAATAATCAATATCATTTGAAAAATAGCCTAAAACTGACAGTGCTACTAAAACTGCACACTGTTGGCATGGAGTTGCTTTGGACATGCGCTCTTTAGGATGCCCGCTCCTTAAGACACATTTAGCCTGTCTAATCTGTCGATGGTACTTTCAGTGTGGCATGACCGTTATGATATTATGTTACATAGAGGTGATTCACTAGCCTCTTTACAAACTTTGGCAACCGAAATTAGATTTAATTTCATGAAAAACATTGCCGATAAACATAGGTCATGTCGTTATTTGTTGCAGAAGTTAAAGCGATTGAAACAAAAATATGTTCAAAACACGAAGTAGCCATGATTTATTATGACAAAAGCTAGCAGCCATCAGTTACTTGACAACCTGTAAACAACAGTTGCTTGTTGATGTTGAAACCTTCTCTCCCCATTTGCTAATTTGTATTTGTGCGCAATAAACTTAGAATTAATTCATTTTCTAAAGCAGAATGTGCAGACATTATTTTTGTTTATAGATTGTGTAATGGAAATGCTCGTAATGCACCGTGAGAATACCGAATTAGACGTCAACATGCACATCCCGTGTTTACTACAACATTTAGAAGACTTCGCGTAGCTGATAGTGTCTCTTCTCCAAGATCTCTTCGCCAGCATGAAGTATGTATTCAAAACCAAGAAAATGTTATAAATGCTGTAACTCAAGAACCTGAAACTACTATCAGCCGCATAGCAAGAAATCTTGGGATATCACAAAGTTTTGTATGGCTAATAATAATTCAAGAAACGGTACACCCTTACCATGAACAGAGTGCACAAGCATTGCACCATAGAGATGCTCAACAGCGATTACAGTTTTTTCACTGAATTTTGGAACAATACGACCAAGATAACATCTTTATTTCTAAAATACTATGGTCAGATGAATCAATTTTTTTCAGAGACGGGATTAATAACTTTCATAATGACCTGGATTGGTCTATCTGTTGCAAAAAAGGAACTAAACTCGTCCAAAAGCCATTCAATTCTTTGGATTAATATTATATACAAAATGGCGCAAAATCATCCTGATAGATTATGTCTTTCTCGAGTTTACAGCCAATCGGAATAACATACTCATCCTTTACTAATTTTTCGACTTTCCTTTTAATTCTAAACGATCACTGTATGCACAAAAAGTGTGTAGTTTTCTTAGATCTTTCATATCATTTTGGATTGGTCGCGATTGATTGGGCGGCTACGATAAAAATTATAAATTTGTAGAGATGGTCGGGGTCAAGGCAATACTTAGGCAGCTTGTACAGGAGTAAAAAAACAGAAGCAGAACACCGTCTTTAAAAAAACATTTCATGGGGGCGAATTAAAATTGAAATTAAAAAATGATTTAATAATTAATCGCTTTGCTAGAACAAAAACCCTTTGCCTTACAATTTATCTTGCTAACTGTCTTTGGCATGCAAATCAATTTATTATGGGCACACGAAGCGAATTTTTCACAAGCAAGAAATAATAAAACAACATATTAATTGATTTCGTGGGTTCATAGAAGCAATAATTAATAAAATTTTGTTTTAATGAATTTCCTCGTTAGAATCTCTCTTTTGCCAGCTTAATTATTATATTACAGTTCAACATACCTTTGGAAAAAAAGATGCCAAAGTCGTGTGTTGGTTGAAATTGACGTCAGTTTAATAACAAACGCAAAAGGACGCTTTCAATAAAATGAACAAATGCCTAACGCTAATTTGAATAGATGCTTGAATTAATTACACAAAATCTTACTTCTATACACAAAACTAATTATATTATCGTTTTCGACGCATTTTGAAGCACATATGTACCAAAAATTACATCTCTCCGAGCTCGTGCCATGTTGAAGCGATTGAAGCATGAATAGAGCTTCGCCCTACAAAAAATCCAGAAAAGTCGTTTTACAGCCTTAATGCACGTGTGTGATACTATCTTCGAGAGGGGAATTTCGCCTGAAATCACACAGTCCAACAGCTCTACCAGTGGATTAAGGCTCCAATATATTCATCAACACCTTCTCCAAGAATGTGTCTGCTTTATAACTTGCACGGGATGGAGCATATTTGGAGCATAATTGGTTCGTAACAGCTCTAACATCACTTGTACTTGAATTCGTAGCTTTTATGTGCACAATATTTAATTTTCTTTACTTGTAGTCTCGTATTCTACAATAGCTGCCCCAGTGACGGCTTCCAACATACAGCAATGGCCCCATCTAATTTTCCAGTGGTCCGAGTGTATTCTAGCTAGTGGTTGGACCCGATTTTACACAAATTTAATTGTAATTACACTGCATGTGTAGTTTTTATAATCGCTGTTAGAAACAAACATTGTACCACATAAAAACGTGTCTAAAATGTTTTATTCTGTGCCCAGTAAAGCTAACATGGCCCTGTAAGGCTGCTGGCTCTTTGTGTGTCTAAAAATGGTATTCTCAAGTGTATTTTAGCTTGATTTTGCCAAAACGTAACCCCACAATTCCTGAAAACCATTGAAAAACCTCGAATCGTAATTGATGTTACTTCTTAAATTACTATGAGTTTTTTTTGATAGTATTTACAAGAATCTCCTAAGCTTACTTTCGGAACAAACTTATGCCTTAAATATGACTATTTACAATGATCGATACATTCTACGGCAAGGAAATCTGTTTTTGCCATCAATTTCCCTTTAGCAAATGACTATTACATTAACTTGTAAGAATCTTCAACATACAAACGGATATGCGAAGCTACATATTTTTTAATATCAGAAATAAAATTTAACCGCCGGTGATAATAAGTCTAATCGATGTAAACTTTAAATAAACTAGCGTTCTAGAGAACTAAGGGGTAGGCTATTTAACGTAAAAACGTAATTGCAGCTTATCCGACAAGCAAAATTAAATGCATAGGTACATTATTATATAATTAATTATACGAGTAATCAAGAATCAAGATTTATGTGAATTTGTATTTAGATAAATCTTGAAAAATGGCAGGCGCTTTCTTGAACTTTGTGCAGATTACAATAGATAAATTACTCGTACGTCTGCTATTGAAAGATTTATTGTGCATTTGTAAATGTTAGATAATTGTAGAATTTGTTAATTCTATAAATACATTAGATTTTACTTTTTAATTATCAACTAGCAAGTTTAATGGTTATAATCGGAAACCTGGTTTATAAAAAAACATTTTAAATATCACTAAATTCTAATTATATATCTTCATTGCAAAGGTTATGTAAAAACTAGTGCAGAATAATATCTTCTTTGGATTATATTATTCTAGATTACGAAAAACACGCAAGTTAAAACCGCAACAATTCCGTAGGGGTAATTTAAATAACAAAGAAGGTGAAGAATGGATGTAAATTGTAATTTTAAATTTGCTATATTACCAAGCAAATTATAATACATTGTAACACAAAAATGCAAAAAAATGTAGCAAAAGCCTGGATAATCATTACTGCAATCTTATTCAATTAAATTAGGCGGTCAGTACTAAATCTATAAGGGCTTTTTAGTTCATAAAATTGAATTAAAAGCCAATTGGCAATTTTAATACATTTTAAACAAAGTAAACAATTATTCTTATTTACTGTGTTGAAGTGCAAAGCGATTGACAAATAATGTTTAAAAGAAGAAATAGGAAGGTTTCCTATACCAAATGGCAAGGAGGAGATTATACTAATAAGAGCGTCAAAAAAGTACGGATATGTTGAGTTGGTGAGCTTTGTTTCTAATGTTCTAAATCTCAGTCTATAATAAAGGTAACGTAACGTATAAACCTATATCAGTACTTGTTAAAAGATTCATAAATCTCTTTAGAATATTAGCAAGTTCGTTGAGCGAACTTTTTCAGTTTGTTAACTATTGTTGTTGTAATTTGTTTTATGCGTGTTGTATTGGTAATCTGGTAGGCGATTCTTATAATATCATGTTCTCGAATTAACAATTTAGTCATGCATTATTGTCAATGGTAATAGCGCGCTCATTAATAGTAATGCCACTCCAAACTGTAATATTTCTTCTAACAACCATATAAAGTCATAAGGTCTCCTCTATAATATTAGCATTTGATATAATATACAGATTGACTTTTAAAGCGCGAATACCATTATTTTTGATTTAAAAATAAAATTACTTTTGATAAAATGTCCCCTTTCTTTTCAAACTTCGAAACATATGTTATTTTTAATATAACTGCTATAGTCAGTGCCTCAAAGTGTATTCAGCTAGTTGAAGATTGCTTTCTCGTGTGTTAATATTTAAACGTTGACACTACATCAAACATATATTTAATTCAATGCTACGATACTTGTGATGAATGCTACCGTTCAATAATAACAAAATGTCACGTTGCTAATCAAAAATCAAGACATTTTTAGAAAAGGGTTTTGTTTCAAATGCAAAACTCTGCCAAGGGCTTCACTTAGAACTTCCCTTGCAAGTGGACTTTGTGACACTAAATAATAATAAAAAGCAAAGGAAAGTAGAGGTAAAACTATTTTCACTTTCGCAATAATACTGAAGCAATAAAAGAAAATGCTTGGTAATACAAATTACATCAATTTTCAAATTAAAAAAACATTACTGGCGATGGGATTGGAACTTCAGCGTTTGCGAACACAACTAAAGCGGGTGTTCCTTGCCTCGGTCACCAGGGCCCTTGGAATTTATTCGAAGCAGCTACATTTAACACAAAGCACATATTCGTTGCCGCTATTTGTCTCTTACAGCACTTATCCTGTATCTGTTGGGTTCTATTTTCGTCAAGGGTAAAGTCTGGACTATCTGCAAATTATTACTTTTATCTATTTCTCAAACATAAACAAAATTTAATTTTTTAAGGCGCGCATCCTGTGTATGGTGTGTCCACAATATGCTTTTTTCGTCATGGGTAAAAATCTGAGCTATCTGCAAAAGATTACTTTTATTTATCTAATAGTTCTTGAGTTAAAGCTGACAGCCAGAATTTATTTTTTTAAGATGCCCACTGTATATATTTTACCGAAATTTTCTCGGTTTCATGAGAGAAAGGTATATAATCCGCATGCAAAATATCGTCTTATACCGGCAACAGACAGATAGACAGATATATAGATAGACAGACAGACAAACAGACAAACAGACAGATAGACAGACAGATAGACAGAAGAACAGATAGTATTAAGAAAACTTGTTTTTCGTCATTTAGAGACCCTGAAATCTGAAGATCGGAAGAAATATTGGGAGGTGATTTTTTCCAGGTTACAATACTTCCTTCGTCTTTTAAATGAGGGCAATAAAAACCAGTTAAATGTTTAACAAATTGGAGATGTGGCGCTAGTACGGGGCTCTTCTAGCGATTTCTGTGAAGCTTTAAAAATGCGCAGTTCTCTCAAATTTTTGCAAGTTGTACGTATTGCAGGTGAACGTTGTTGGTGTCATTTTGGAAATCTCGCCAAGGGCCAACTTTCTGGAAAAATTGTGAAAATTTACGATCCGAGCGGGCGAAAATACGGGGATTAAAACTATTTTTTTGAAACGAAAGCGTTCGGTGCTGTTACATCTCATACTTTTTGAAAGATCCAAATGTGATTTAGGGCTAGTTGGAAAGAGGATGAAGCCACGCTCATCGTACGCGCTAAATTTTGACGTCTGCGATGCACGGGGGCGAAGTTACAGGGGTAGAAAGCAGAGGTGCATTTGTAGCAAATTGGATGTTCGCATAAACAGGGGGAAAGAAAAAATGTCGAATTTTGTTTTTGGTAGTACGTGGATGAATATGTGGGTGTTTAAGAATAATGCGGCTCAGGTTGATTTGGGATTGCAAAATGGGGAAACCGTTATAATTATCAGAAAAAATTGTAAAATTATTATTTGTGTGAAATGCGCTGTTTGGAGACTTTCTACTGGTCGAATTTATTTTTTAAGGAAATTTGGGAAGTGGGAATTTGGCAGCCCAGGTGGATTTGAGGGTTGCAAAATGGGGAAAACCGTTATTATTATCAGAAAAACTTTAAAATTAATATTTACGTGAAATGGGGGGGGGGGGACAATGGGAAAAACGTATAATTATCGGAACAAGCTTAAAATCAGTATTTGTGGGAAATTCGCTGCTTGGAAATTTTCTCCTGGCCAATCGTATTTTTAAGAGAATTCAAAATCTGGGAATTTTGCGGCCCAGGTGCATTTGGGTGTTGAAAAATGGGGAAAACGTTATAATTATCAGAAAAACCTTAAAATCAATATTTGTGTGAAATTCCCTGTTTGGAAGCTTTCTACGGGTCGATATTCGGGATGTGGGAGTTTTACGGCCCAGTTGGATTTTGGAAATAAAAAATGGGGAAAACCTTAGAATTACTATAAAAAAACCTTAAAATCAATAGTTGTGTGAAATTCGTTGTTTGGAGATTTTCTACTGGGCGATTCTATTTTTTTAGAGTCGGTGATGTGGTTGTGAGGGGAGAAGATTAGCCTATTTTCTCATGTTTTAAATAATAAAAATGTGCATTTTTTTTTATTTTGGCCCTTTGTGAAACTGTAAATATGTAAGTAAATAGTAAATAGCTTGTCGGATTGTATTTTATTCTAACATGAATAATATTACGTGGGTTAAGGTCATTGCCGTGCTGCACTTGTTCGCAGAATGGTAGTGGCCACTGGCAGGGTTGGGATGTTAGTGTCAGCTGTTTGTACTAAAACTTAATGAGCGATTGTAATAAAAAAAAATTGATGGGGACTTTAAAAATCTAAGTACTATACATATGTATATACACGGAAAATGCAAAGTTACTTAGTTTATACAATGTAAAAGCTCCCCATACAACAAATCCGTTTAAAATATATTTATTGAAAAATTAACACCAGACTAAAGATACATATCGATTAAACAACTTAAAGGTCTAATCAGATCTAATTCCTTTTTCACACTGCCCTGCTCCTCTTATTAAAATCATCTACGCGCCAGTTCTTATATTTGCTATTAAAGCACGTTTCATGAGTAAACAAAATAAACGATGAATAATAATAACATGTGGAGCCGCCGATCGGAAAGCTTGTAATTCTCAGTACTCCTTTAAAACAGCTAATACATTTAATAATAAAAATAACTCATATACGCAATACGTCTTCTAAAGTTATATAAAAAAAATTGAATGTAATATCAAATTCAACATTTTTATCTAATTGCAAATTAATATTATAAGATGCTGGAAATGTTTAAAACTGTAGTACGTATTATTTCTTAATGATCTGCTATGCAGTAGATCTTCGCAGTAACGTTTCGCGTGGCATATAATAAACAATAATAATACAGATGTGAACAATTTTAAAACTTTTTTTATTTCTATCCCTTGTAATTTTTTCAGATTTTAGAAATTTTGTACAAGACTTGAAATTTAGCAAAATTCATTTTCAATGCATTAACGAAGGTTGGTAAATTGCAACTTCTGTAAATTTGTATTCCTAAAATATATCCAAGCTATAAAGAGACTGGACAGTATGAAGCACTCATATAACACGAAGTATAGTTAGATATAGGGTTTTCCATTAACATGTGTCGTTTTAAATAAATAGAGAATATAAATTTTGTTTAAAAGTGCCAATATTTTCAGAAGTAATACTATATGTACTTCGATATTGTCGGGTTATATGTCGATAACTTGTTGCACAATAATAAAAGAGTGTTAGTTTGACAGGTTAAACAGTCCGACCGCGTCCGCGGGAGGATTATTGTCAAACCGACGCGATTTGTTATTGTGCAGGAAGTTTGAGACGTATAACCTGTTCGAAGTACGCATTGTATTCGATTTGATGATTTTTTGAGTAAATTTTAATATTAGGAACAAATACATATTTTATTGGCAGCTCGATTTGTTTGTATTAACTTAGCTGAAAGTCATCTCCATGAAAACAACATCAAGTTGACAAGAGTTATGTATTGCGTCGCCTAGTGAAGTTACTCTAGTATAATCGATTTTGTATAATCAGTTATAATATCACAAGAGCATCGAAAATAATCGATTATTTTCCGAGTAACGAGACGTAATCTGCGAAAAACCACGAGAGCGCAGCTCGAGTGGTATTTTAAGGATTACGTCGAGTTACGAGTGAAAAATAATCATTATTTTCGATTGCTCGAGTGGTATTCGTTACGATTATATAATGAATAGACCGATAATAATAAATTATTTTATTTCTTAGGTTGGCACTGTTTGTGTTAGTGGCACTGTTTATGTTGGTGGCACTGTAAGTCTATGTCAAATTCGACGTTATCAGGTTAGGTTTTGCGTCAGTTTGTGTCAAAACTGACGCAAAACCTAACCCGCTAACCTCGAATTTGCAATAGACAGTTATTACAGCATGGCTCTAGATTATTATAATTCATTATTTTTGCTTTGTTGGACCCACCGATACACCGAAGTGATTATACCACGTCGTCAAGGGTATATCCGTTTATCTATACCTTGTAACTAAGTCAAATTCTCAATAACTATTGGCCAAATTTATAATGAGTTGTATAATCGAAATTATACAAGGTAACTAAATCCAGCTTTCTGATTGGTTGAGATCGCTACGAAAAAAATTATCATTTTAATCGAAAGCACAAACCTTGCGATTAAATGTGGAACATGATATTTGGTAAATGTAAATGATAAATAGTCACCTTGACTTCAGGGGCTAATGGTCATTAGTGATGGGCCTATCCGGAATGAATAATCGGAAAGTTTCCGATTGTTCAAAAAATCGGAAGGTTCCGATTATATCGGAACGTTTCGGAACTTTTCGGAATTCGATTATTTTACTGTTCGGTGCACAAAATTCGGAACTTTCGGAATTCGATTATTTTACTATTCGGAACACAAAAAGAGAAAACGAAATGCCAATTTGAACTGAACGGAATACGAAATGTTGTGTTGACTCACTTGACTGCTATATGCTGGTGCATGGCACTAATGGCAGTGGTATTTCATAGATTAATTATTATATAGTACAACTTACAGACTTCAAATTCATGTATTGTTTTATACTATCTATTATGTACTTTATGTGCCATTAAACTTTAAAATATCACTACAATTTTCCGAAAGTCTATTAAGGTAACTACTGTAATAATTTGATTTTTTTTTATTTCCTTTTATATGCCACTGTGCGACTCAAACTCATAAATTGTTTTACTGGCGGTCGTACAAACCCAAACAATAGATGCCAACGCAGATAAAGGCTTACGGCGCCGGCGTGACGGCGAGTGCTCCCATCGCAAATTTGCACGCACTTCATCTTCCTTCCGCTTGTTGTTGTTTCGCTCGTTTTCTCTTGCTTGCATTTACGGAATGTAAAACAATCGGATAATATTCCGATTTTATAAACATTCCGAAATGGAACATTCCGATTATTGAAATCATCCGATTATGCCCATCACTGATGGTCATCCTTTTGAGGAAGTTCTGCATCACGTTTTTTGAATAATTGCGGCACTATTCCGCGAACATCTCGAATATTGTTTTCGAGGGCTTAAATTGCTTATGGATTATTCTTTACGTAGCCTTAAAAGAAAAAGTTAAGCGGTGTGATATCGCACGATCTAGGCGGCCAATTGATGTCTTTGTTTCGAAGTGACCTGTTAGGAAGCCTGTCAAGATCTTGATATGTTTCCTGCTCATTAATAGGAGAGTTGAAGTGTTCCCCAATAAGAAATTTTGCCTGACGTAGCCCTGGTATCGGAGACCGGTTGGTACTAGATTGGTTATTTAATTAGTGCTCAACCTGTCTTTTTGCAGTAGCAAAGTTGGTGCAGGACTAATAAGTGGCTTTTGAGAACCTCTTCTAGCTAAAGCATCAGCTTCTTCGTTAACCTCTATTTTACTATGGCCGGGTGCCCATAGTAATTTGACTCAGTTGTTTGTGCCGAGAGACCAACCTAGAGTTGAATCTGGGCGAGTATAGTGCTCTTAGTGCTGCCTAACTCTCTGTACAAATATAGATATGAAGATTGCGGTATGTTCTTTGAAGGTATTCGTGGGCAAAGGTTAAGATGGCAAAGATATTCGCCTGGAATACTATAGCGTATTTGCCAAGAGCAACGGTGAAGTTAACCTTCGGTCAATCGCCGTAAATATCAGCACCAAATTTTCCTAGAATCTTGTAGCCGCCTTTATATCAAACAATCACTTCTCGAGTAGAGAGATCCTGTTGTTGACACCCGTCATTCTTATCAGGGTCGCTCTTTGTAAGAAGTGCTGAGATCTTCCCAAAATGTTGAATGATCCCTGAGTGTCCCACTTGCTGGACTTTCGTGGCCCACATCTGTACCTGGCTAAGTCTGAAGTCCGATTTTCAAGCCCCTGGCTCAATCACTAGATGAAGGAGCACAAGTCCCAGAAGCACATCCTGAGCTACGGTGGCGGCAGTGCGCAATACTCCTGTTATGCCTAAATGTGCCAACCTTTTTAGTCTGTTAAGGCTGATTATTGCTTTGCTAGATGCCGGCCACCAAACCAAAGCAGCATATGTACTTATTGGTCTTGCAACCAGACTCCAGCTGATTTCAAAGGTCCGTCAGCATCTCCGCAGGGTGACGGCGGTCATTGAAGTTGTCTCTGTACATGAAGTCTCCAGTTTAGCATCGAATGTAGGATGACTGCGAGATATCTAACTGATTCAGAGGGCTGCAAAGCATTGCTAAGGAGTACGGGCTGTTTAAAACCCTCAGTTTTTCTTCTTTTGGTGAAAATGACAAGTTCTACTTTGTTAGGCTTAATCCTTAAGCTTTATACACCAATTTGTACGGCGGTCTTCTTGCAAGATCTCCATTACTGTAGCAGCGAACTTTCCGAGTGTTCCGAGTATTACTGGGTCGTCGGCGTAATCTAGCGTAAAGATGTTCTTTGTAGCAAGCTCCGCAAGTACCCCGTCCACGACCAGACTCCATAACATTGGGGACAAGACTTCTTTTTGAGGACAGTCACGAGTGACAGTCGCTTTAATGGAGAGCTCGTCCATTCAGACCATTACCTGTCGATCTGACAGTATGACAGTATCCACCTTACCAAGGAGGCTGCTATACATATGGATTCGGAGGAGGTGTTATTAAACGCCCCTTCTACTCCTACAAACGCACCAAGCGAGAGCTCTTAGTTCAAGGCTTTCCTATCTTGACGACGCATGCAGTGCCGACCCCACTGACCTGCCGTGTTGGTAGGCGTTTTGCAATGGCTGCAGCGGAAAAGCAACCAATGTTCCGTATTTAATGTACCTTTCGACCAGTTTTTCCTGCAGTTTTAGCAGAAAGGAAGACAGACTGATAGTCCTTCCTAGTATTATGCACTGCACGTCTCGCTTTAGAAAATTACTTTAACCGTCCTCCAGGGCACAGGAATGTGTCCTAGGGCCAGACTTGTAAGGAAGATGTGATCGATATAGGGGTCGTAGCGACACATCCATTCCTTATTGTAGCAGGACCGCAAAGATGCCATCAGCGCCAGCACTTTATACATATGGTTCAAAGGTGAACAATGCCTATTTCAAACGATGTAGGCAGTTAAGAAATGCCGAGCAATTTAAAACAAAACTTCTTATTGGAAAACCCTATATTTAAAAAAAAGATAATGACGTCATAAGTAAAACGTATTAAATCACAACCGGCATCAAATTCTGAAAAATAATAATTATAAATATTATTCCGCAAAGTTTGTGTTAGTTTTGCAGGTTTTGCTTATCATTCTTTAATCTCAACTATAATAATCTAGGAAAAAATTACATTAAGTTAACAGGAAGGGCAGCGGGCGCTGACAAGGCGCCTAGGCTGAACTTCGCCTCAGATATAAATACATGGTTTTTTTGTACTTGATAAAAATAATTAATAAAGGCATTAATAATAATAATAATAATACATGCATATTAAGCACCTGCATTACCCAAATTTAATAAAGAGTAGAAGCAACAGTTGTAATTGTCAAGGTGATGTAAAATAAAATAAATTAAACTATTTTTTAAAATCATGTTTACTTATTCAATGCTCATACTTGAAGTACTACGTGTAACTACTAATTTTGATTTTATCTAGAAAAATATACAAGATAATTTTCTTTAATTTATTGATTTCATTACTGCTGGGTAAAAGAATGACTAAGGAACACGTGAACAATTTGTTTGCTAATCTGTGTGTTACGTAGATATGTTGGAAATCCCTCATTTCTGCTAGTGACAAAACCCCGGTTACGATTTTAGGTTGATTTGTGTCCCTACTTTGTTGAAAGCTTCTGGTAATTTAATGCAGTAGTTTCTAAATATCATTTACGCATCACAACGGGCGGTAAGCAAAATGAGCAAAAGTGTGTATACTTTATTATAGATAAAAAACCTATAAGCAACAATCATGCATGCTTTGCCATCTTTTTTTATCTTAACGGCAATTAATGTTGAGGTCAGAGACTACGTTGCTGTGGTTACCTTGATAGCAAATGCACTTTCGATGATGAATCGATCAACTAATTTCCTCGATATTCATCTAATTAACAAAACATTTAGTAAAGCACTCGATTAAGATAATTAGGAATGACCGATCAATTTGTAGATAGCTGGTTAACATTGATTCCGTGGCCAGTTTATTAACAGCCTTGTGTCCTACAAATCTGCAATTTTGCATAATGTTAACATAGATCAATATGGTTGGCAAATATAAACAATGCTTTATAGCCTTATTTTTATGAGATACATTTTGAAAAGTTAATTTTCTATAGTAAGAATAACTATAAACTTGGACTCAGATACAGGACAACTTTCTAGGCATTCGTTAATTTTTACTATACATTTATTCTGTGATTTTTCAATTGTTGAAATACTGGCCAATGCACTTTTATTTATCTTCTTTGTTAAAAAATGGCATTGAAACTTTTATAAATATTAAAATGTAACGTACTAGTCGATTGCTAGGTCATGCTAGCATTTCAGTACGATGTATAAAGTCATTTATTGAAAATAGTTGATGAAAGGTTGTTTGGAAATTGTTGCATTGCTATTAAAAAGTATAGGTATATAGTTCTCATCATAATTAATTCATTTACAAATGTAAAACATGGAAGCAATGAGAAAATAATGCAGCAGGAAATGAAATTCGATAAAACAAATTTGATATTTGATAAGTTTCTAATCAACTAGAATAAATAGAAATTAAATATTGAACGGGAATTATAGAAAGCGATCAGAAGAGAAACCAAAATCAGAAATAAAATTGAAGAATAAGGATATCGAAAAATATAAAGGTAGGAAAACCTTCAGATGCGGTAGCTGTTAGTTATATAGGAAATTTAGCATTAAGATAAGATTATAATTAAAACTAGACTAGTCCATATCTTACTTAATATTAAACTGAACGCGCATAATCCAAAAAATTGGATAATAACATGTCATAAATCTAATATAAGAGACTTACGTTTTTAAAATACTTGTGTAATGTGCAGTATACGAGTATAATTTAGCAGCAGTACCACGGTCGATTTCTATTTAACAAAACATACTTAGAGAAATAAACAAGGTTAAAGTTGAACTAGGTACTAACAATTCACATAATATTATAAACTAACAATCTCTGTTAGCAAAATTTCCTTTAGGAAAAATGAATAGAAAAGATTAAAAATTAATCGCATAAAAGCCATACGTATATGATGAAAGTATAGTATAAAATATTATATAACAAACAGCTCAAATAAAAAAGATTGCCAGGCAATGGATTCTAATTTAGTGAAAGCAAAGGACTTTCAAATAAGGTATTATCAAAAATTATTTTCATCTAGTATGGCCATGGAATTGTTCCTAATTTACGAATGCAACTATAACTTACTTAAACGTCAAATGTCAAGTTTGACATTTAGGTATAAACATAGTTGCATTCATAAATTAGGAGTGATTACAAAACCATTCATTCATTCATAATCTATAGCCTCTTTTACCTTTCGGTGTCGAGGACCATACTAGATGAAAATAATTTTTGATCATATTTTAGAATCAATTTAATAACAAAATAATTATTTTTACGAAACTGAATTGCTTATTCAAATGGTACAACCATTTTTAAGGTTCTAATGCATTATAATGCCATTATGTCCCTTCTTAAATTGGTTTGAACTGTGCTGGTCTAATAATTTAATGCAAACAGATACAGCAATGGCTCAACAACCCCCTATCCCCGACCGAGTGGGGATGAAACCGAGGAGAAGATGGATCGCTCACCAGTACTCCATGGTGTACGGCACTTGCCATGGTACGTGTACGAATGGTGCACCGTTACTCGAACTGCAAGATGATCCTAACGATGATGATTCAATTGTTGATTTTGGAAATGTGCACATTCAAGATAGGATGTTTGTTTTTAATAAATAATGTAGTTTTTTGGTTAGTTCGAAGTTCATTTAACATTAAACATTAATTTTATACCATTAAAACACTATTTTTAATAATCTACGATTCTTCCATTCCCTGCATCTCGCAAACTATTTTTCCTAGAGAGAAAATGAGTAGAACCTTTTTTGTAGGAAATTTCATGTAGTTTAATTTTGTATATGAACACTTTTTTGCTAGAAGCCGCGGTTTTCGAGTTATTCAAGAAAACCGTGAAAACATTTCCTTTAAACGCTCCCCCACCCCCCGCTCATCCCCCACCGGTCAGGACTTTTAGTATGTTGTTCATGGCACTCCCCCATACCACTGTACAAAAATTTGCGACTACACGAATTATTTCCCCTATTCGATCTTTTTTGGTCTTCTTTGACTGGACTATTAGGCCAACAATATTTGTAATATTCAACGGCATTCAAAAAATAGCGAAACTCCGCCCTCGGGCCTCGTTTTTCTAACTTTTTCTCGGCCTGTTCTAAGGCATTTTCCGATCTTCATAACGTAATATACTATTACGTCCTACAGAAGAGTACAAGATCAAGAGACTGCGATTATGCCCTATGTATTATGTATCGATATGAAATCAATCATTATCAAGGGGTAAACTGCAAGACACATTAAGCTGAATGTATTAAGTAAGCGGCGGCTATACATATCCGCATAACATTTAATTGTTCATTGGATAAACAACACAAACACACTTTATATTGTATAATATACATATGCCACTATATTGCTTATTCAAACAGTTGTAGTTTACACCATTGATACATAATTAAGCATGGTAAGTGGGCAATAGAACTGTGGCTAAAATGCAGAATTGGAGGCAAATTTTCTCATAACTACTGATTAAAAGCATCCAATTAATAGAATTCGGTTTAGTTAGTACATTTGTGTAAATAAATAATGGCAAAATAAAAAGTTCCGGTTTCAGAAATTTTTCCTCTGAAAGCGTTATTACGGCTTAATTGCCTCTTGTGCTGAGCCGCTGCATGTTTTTCCGCTTAGATATAAATAGTACAGACAGGGCACGTGGGTTTATCAGGGAAGTTTTTCCTTCAAATCGGATTTTCAGGTCCAAATTATGGTGAAGCGGCGCGCGGCTGGATAAAAACTTTTCACTCAATGAAATGTACCGTTATAAATAGAGTCAATTTTAGTAGAAAACCTTTAAATGAAATTATTATGTAAAGTGCCTTTGAAGTATAATAACTCCCATTTTGTTCCAGAAAATAGTAAAAATACTGTCGTATCTAAAGACCAGTAAATTAGGTACTGGATTAATACTGCTTAATTCACACTGGTTTTACCTTTCTAAGGGCACATTAAAATAGTCTAGAAAATAAAGTGGTTGATATGGATTGCCCTTTAATACATAGATATTTAAGTGTAAAAAAAGAAAATTGTTCTATTCTCTTGCAACAATTGGGGGGTAAAGTTAATAGTATTATCTCGAAACGTCTAGTTTTCCAAATATCTATCCTTATATATAGAATGCCGTCTAAACTGAAAAATATTAGCTTTTAGCACATTGTAAGGTTATTATAAGTGGTTGAATTATATGTTTCACGGCCATTAGGGCTTTCATTTATATAACAGTTTTAAGATAGGTGACGGTATAGCATTTATTCTTCGAAATACCTAGTTTAGAAAAATAGATGATCCATAACAATTTTGAAACTAAGGTAAGAGTTACTAGAGTTTCTATCTTAAAAATAATTGGTATTGATAAAAGTTTCTCAAAATGTAACTTATGCTCTACTTGAAAATGTAGTTATTATTATAGGAAGATATATAGGCTGTTTGTAGATTGCTAAACAGTCTGTAACTTCATTAATAATAAAGATATCGAAAAAAACTTTTTTAATTTAAATGCCAGTATACAACCTACAGATTGTCGTAAACCCGCTTTAAGCCATGGCCTGATATTTTTACGTAGTTATACACGATTCTGATTGTTAAAATACAATACCCCGTATATTTCTAGATATTTGAAATTAGGGCTAAAAATGCTTTATAATAGCATGCCATGGAATGCAAAATAATTAGCAATCGACCAAAGGAAAGGCAAACGAAATTCCACTTAGATTTAAAAATTGCTCATTGCCAAATGTACTAAAACAATTGAAAACTATGTTTTTTTAATTGGAACAATATGAGCTTCATCAAACAGTTGCAAACTACAATAAAAGAGCTTTCCAACGATGTTCCATAGTTGTAATTTTGTTTAAAAGTAGGGTTTAAGAATCAAAAATGCGTAAAAGATAATTCAAAAATAATAATGTACCATTTAAAACATCATTGTTTTCAATTGTTTTAGTACGTTTGGTGCAACAATTTGGCCACGAGAAACTTTTACATCCAAGTGGAATTTGTTTTGCAGTTTTTGATCGATTATTAATGATTTTGCGTAAGTAATGGCTTACTTCTGTTCCATTTAAAAATCCAGTGTTGTGTTAGTAGGACACTACACTGGAGGAGGCCGTGATCTAAATTGATTTATGACAATTTGTAGGCTCTATTCCAACGTTTCGAACGGAAAGAAGTGTTTTTAGATATCTCATTATTAAAGAAGTTATGGGCTGGCTAGCGATTGAAATTAGATAACAGGTAATACGGAGATCAATTAATTAAGAGTCAATTATCTTTGTTATATTTCTAAACTTGTTAACTTTTTGAAATGAACAATTATCTGACACCTTCAGAGCAAACGCAATTGGTTAAAAAAGGAGAAGAAATACACAATCACAGTTTGTGCGGCCAAAGTAGGAGTAATATTTGGTGAGAACTAAAGTGTGTTAATTCGATTCATGAATTTCATTTCAAGATAACGAATTTATATAAAACGTTCAGAGCTAGTTAAAAATGTTAAAAAGTTTACATTCTTAAAATGAATGTATCTATACTTAAAGCACCTCGCTTTTAAGTTCTGTAACTTTATTAATTTTAAGAGTTATTTGCTAATTATTTCAAAACTCTTGCTAAAGCATATCTTAAAAAAAATTCCAGAGTGAGTAATTTGAAAGATTTCTAGTTAGAAAATTACACTTGATTCTCTAGAACTGGATATTTATATCCCCTACCTACGAGGCATGATTGTAACAATTCAACTGCACCTGTTAATTATTAAATTCCATGTAATTTAAAATAAGTTCCAGGTAAGTCGCTATTATATGAAATAATGCGCAACTAAGCTATTTGTTTTTCTACAATAGTATAATAAAGTACAGTTTCATACATCGTTTGGAGTGCAAAAAGTGCGACTTTAATGCATTGAGTGCAATAACATTTTGATTATACACCGCCAGCAATTTATCAAACATGTTGTATAAACCGCGCGTAATAGCTATTTATGCAACAAGTGCTAAAAGTTGAGGTTTATGCACGAGACATGAAAATTATGAAACTCAGCCTTCGGCTTCGTTTCATAATTTTCATGTCTCGTGCATAAACTGCTTTTAGCACAAGTTGCGTACAATATTTTTTCTACGACATGAAATTTATTGTTGTTAATCCATAAATGTCGATTTAACAAAGGTTTGCATCTACGACAGTTATAATTTATGTCATAATAAACAGTAGACCTTGACGCGCATGTGAATGATTGTGCAGTCAGTACCGTCAAAGTCAGTTATCAAAGGTAATTATTAATACTACACATCTGACTGTATTCATTACATAACGCTTTAATTGTTTAAAAAACACTTTACCTCTAATGCAAGAAGTAACTAGAATAACTTTACAACTTCACTTCCAGTTCGAAATTGTGGTTTATAACCTCACTTCACTTTATACCACACATGCGCTAAAAGTAAACAGCTGATCTCTTTAAACACGCTAAATTATAAAACCTCACTTTTAGTGAAACAAGCTAGTGCTAAAAGGCCTACTTTTACCAGTGGTCGTAGAAAAAAGTGTTATAGCACTGGAACCACCCACTTTTTGCATTTGTTGTATAAATACCTATTTTAAACACAGCAGATGTAAAGTTTTGAATTATAACAGTGGACAAAAAATTTCAACTTTTTTATATTTCCTTTATTAATTTTACACTATATTTAGATAGTTTTACTTCTAAAGTAAAAAAACAGTGTGTTTTTTCACATCTCTGTGTTCATCAATGATATCGGTAAGATTTAGTAGAAATAAATTCAGCTCAGTTAAGAACATATTAGAACTAAAAAAATGTCTACAACTGTTTTGTAAAAATGCCGTAAATTTTTAATTAATTAAGTCAAGTACTGTTGAGTACAATAGCTATTCATATATCAAAACAATTCGTATTTATGGCACGCTACATGAAAATCTCAAGTATGTACTAGAACTTTTTCCACGTCTTACATATAATATTTTTTACAATCGTAACAGAAGCATAAAAATTTAGTTTTCTCTGTCTCTTTTACACTGTATTAGATATAATATACAGATTGGTGGCGGAAAATGTGAACATTGGCAGTCAAATAAGTTAGAATACAGTTTATGGGCTGTATGCGTTAGACAGAAATAGACGGTTTGCGGAAAGTTCGTTCCCGACATTTCGTTCCCCACATTTCGTACCCCACATTTCGTTCCGGGGATATTTCGTCTCCCCACATATCGTACCCGGAAACTTCGTTCCCGAGCGAGCTCAAATTGTCTCCTAGATTACACGGTGTTGAAAAACGAGTATAGCGATCGAAATGCAGTTGGAAAAATTAAAGATATTTTAATTAATTCATTTATTATAATAAACTGATAAGAACTATACAGTATGTCCCCAGATTGAGTTTACAAGAGGGAACTAAATTTTATTTTTAGTTATACCAAAGAGCATATGCTCTTTGGTTTTACATAAAAATGTTATAGGAATTATAATTCCTTCTTGGTTTGTAGAGAATTTTAAGAAAATTTTCAGTTTTTCAAAAACAAGTCCTCCTTGACAGTTAAGCAAAAATTATTTTCTTTTTAGGTAAACTACCCTTATTGTTCATGATACGGCAAAATATTACTAAGAAAAGTTGTTGAAATTATGGCCCTATAAAAAATATTAGGAAGATACGTACTTAGATTAAACCGTCATTTTTAATAAATACAATTAATTTTGTTCTTATCATAAATAAATTAATTAAAATATCTTTCATTTTTTTAACTGCATTCAGATCGCTGCACTCGTTTTTCAACGCCCTGTAATCTAGGAGACAAATTGAGCTCGCTCGGGAACGAAGTTTCCGGGTACAAGATGTGGGGAGACGAAATATCCCGGGAACGAAATGTGGGGTACAAAATGTGGGGAACGAAATGTGGGGAACGAACTTTCCGTATCCCGAAATAGACATACATGATTTAAAATCTAGTGTTTTCTGGAAACAAAACATCTTTATTCTGCGGATGATAGATGTTAATCGCATATAAGTATTTCTGTCTAAAGCATACAAAGCCCATAAACTACATTCTAACTCATTTGACTGCCAATGTTCACATTTTCCTCCACCAATCTGTATAAAAATAAATAAAGTGAGCGTATTAGAATATAAGAAAAAAAAACACTCTGTTCGACAGTATTATTATTATCAGCATTTTTTCAAGTTAAGTTTTAAGATACGGACTAAAAACTTACTTTGAAGTCGATTTGTTTATTCACAAAACAAGTAATCGTTCTTAATATTTTACACGTAATTAACTATGATGGGTGGATCTATGTGTAATGACGAGTCTTACATTAAATTAATACACCGCAATGTCTTGTTCCTGCAACTGTGTATTCCTAACTCAGTGAACGACCACGATCTACTACTGCAATAGATGCTTGAACATTATTCTAATTCCTTAATTAAATAGTTACATAACATTTCTATTGGAATGGCGTCGTTCGGGTATCGAATGCATATGGGATCATCTATGCATTGAAGCTAAAGCAGAATTTATTTGAAAATCAAGTAGACTCATACATGTCCATTGCAAGTACAGGGTGTTTTACAATGTATGGAGGAGACTGCAAGGTAGCTAGATGAAACCAAAATAAAGTTACTTTCTTAATAAACTTCTGATCAAAACCCAACACCAAGAAAGTTACAGCAAGTTAATATTGAATAAATTAACGAGCATTCTTTACAAACTGAGGTAGTAAGTTACGTTTTAAGTTCAAACAGGGGATGGATATTTGAGAGTTAACTAAACAATGTTAAGATAAAAAACTTAATAAAAATAAAAAACATAAAGATTACGGCTATTTTCTATTTTTCTATTAAATGTTTAAAAATTGGTGTTCACTGACGGTGAACCGTTGACTATTTAATAATAACTAAAAAACAAGTAGCAATAGAAATCTGTTTGACTGTTAATTCATTTAAACGTTAAAATTGCATAAGATACATCAGACATTAAGTGTTTCATTCGACTTAAATGGCTAACTACAGTAATGAGGAGTGTGTAGATATGAGTATTATGTATTGAGCTGCTGAAGAAAATGGTGCAAAGCCGGAAAGATTTACAGATCGTCAAATGCCTTTCGCAAATACATTTCTTCGAGTAATCCAACGAGGAAGAGAGCCTGGAAATTTACAACCTAAGAAAGGTCATGGTGTCGGCAGACCAAATCAACATGGAGTGTTTTAGTTTGAATCTGTGGGCTGGTATTTGCTACACGGGGAATTTTTCTGTAGACATAAAAAAGAAAATAATATACAATTTACAACACGGCGGTTCAGGAATTGTCTCGTAGTGTAGCAAAGTTTCGCCAGCTAGTTTCTGAGAAGGAAGGGGGGGGGGGGGGCGGAGGTGGTCCGGAAGCCTCACTGGTTCGAGACGGTCCAAACCAGAAAACCTATAGGTGTCCGTGTAAGTTCCTAAACCACTTAGTTGTTTCATAAAAATAATAAAAGACAGAAAACACCATAGCTTGAAATGACCAAATATTTATTTACAGTACGTACACATACAAACTCTGCACCATACTCGAAGAAGGCAAAACAAATCTATAATAGAATATTTGTTTGTGATTGGAATAGTAGATTTAATTTTAATTTTACTTATATAATGTACAAGGTTTTAGTGTTAATATATTTGAAGTTAAAACAGAACTTTACGATTTTAACTCGCAATTCGCTCGAGTACACGTATCTCAACTGCAAGGTTATAGTGACTTAAAAATCAAGTACTGCGATAACGATAAACGGGAGTTCTCATCAAATCGCTTCAACGATCAATTAATTTATATTTTTTATATACCTAATCGAATGGTACCATTGCGCCTAGGGGTTATTTATTTACACTTAAAACTGTGTATTTTCAGCGCTAATAAGGAGTTAATTTTAATGTTTAAACTCCCGGTAAATTCTCGCAAAAGAGAATTAAATTTTAAAATGCTGAGCTCAGTTTCACGAGCTGAACGCTAACAAAATGCTAAAAAGCAGAATAGCCGATCGAGAAAATATTAAATACATAAATTCAAAATAACCTATTCCGCATACATGATTGCACGAGGTAAACATTGCAGTTACACAGAATTTCAAACATAAAACGGTAGGCAAACACGTTTAGAGTTTCATAGTAGTAGCACTGACAATACGTATTTGAGTTTTGAAAAAATAGATGGCGAATTAATTAGACTGTAGCTATACACAAGGTACTTGGTGATGCACAGCAGCGCAGCTTCGTCAGAGAAACTATGCAGGATAGCTACACTCGGAGATGCTGTCCAAAAATTTGAAATAAAACCTCATGTGCGACAGGATTTTCTCCATCAATTGCACTGGGGAAAAACCTCGAGGGTCGAACTTCGTGGGGAGCTGTCACACTGGGGAGAAGTCGTGTATTCGAAGGCTACCACATGAGTTGAGGGTGCTCAGAACTGCGCGAAGGTTGGTCCTCTAGGTGCTTTAGCAAGCGACATCAATGCCACAGGCCGAGCACATGCAGACTTGGGTACGCATAAGAAGCAAAAAGAATACGAGGAGACCTAAAATCGCACAACATCGAATTCGCTGTTCAGACGTAACTACAAAAAACATACCAGAGCTAGTGGGTGGCCTCAGGCAAGTAATCTTGCAGAAATATATTATTATCCCAGCAAAGCTGGCTTCATTCTAGCAATTTCACACAGCACTTCCTAGGACTGATTACTAATAATTTTGGAATTTACATTATCCACATGAAGTGAAAATCCCAAATTACATGCAACTCCAGAAGAAAAAATCTCACCAAATCAATCTCATAAAATGGCCGCCGAAATTCGTACTCACAATCTATTTTAAAAACTATTATAATCCCCTAAAATTCAATGTTTTTCAAAAACGAGAAATGAGTATGCAACCAAATATACACTTAGGAACTGTAGGTCACACTCGAAACATTTTCTCAACATCTGTGTGTATTTAAATGAAAAATTATACGTAACAATGCTTGACTGCATCTAAATGTAAAATTACACATAACAAACATCTTAATGGGGCCTTACGAATTACCAGCACGCCTTAATGATCATTTTTATTTGCAGTTTTTAGAAAAAGTTCTGCCAGAGCTCCTCGATTATGTTCCTTTGGATGTGCGCGGTATCATGTGATTTATGCATGTCGGCTGTCCTTCACATTTTAGTACTGCTGTACGAGATTATTCGACACCGTCTTTCCGCAAAGATGGATCGGTCGGGGTGGATTCATTTCATGGCCCCCACGCAGCTTATGAAAAAAATTGGCATATGCCACTGAAGGTGATACAATCGACGAATTGTACAGTCGTATCAACACTGCAACAGAGCAGTTACACCAACAACTTCCAAGAGTATAGGAAAGCTGCATTCGTTGAGCACAAATGTGCATTTAAATGCAGGGTCAGCATTTCGAACATCTAATTTAAACATTTTTGTAATGGTGAATTGTTTGTAGCTTATTTAATAATAAAATTGTAATTTATAACTTAAAGTTTGCTTTATTTAAAAAGGTATCTTGTGTGTTTTTTGTATAATTTAAAATTAAACTACCTTAAAAGCATATTATAAGGTGTGGCAAGAAATCTGGGAAACGAAAACGCAATGATATTCTTTCTAATTTTTCCTCATTAACACCAGCTGTATCAATAAGTGGGCATTAATTTACAAGAACTTTAAACTGCTGTTATTTTTATGTTATTGGGTTTTGGTCAGAAGTTTATTAAGACGATAGTTTTGTTTTGGTTCCTTTTAGCTACTCTTCCTCGGTATGTTATGAAAACCCTGTATATTGAATGGCAACCACTCATAAAAATAATAAATGATCAAAATTTCCTGGAATTATAATATGACTGAAATAAGAAGACACGAAACGGGATAGTATAGAAGAAAAATTAATAATAATATAAATAATGACAGAATGGAAATTATCTGAAAATTATAATAATTTATTTAAACGGATATTTTTGTGCCGATTTAATTCGTTAAGCAATAATAAACAATTACAAAGTATTAAAAATGCTACATAAAAACAACTTGCATAATTACTATTTACAGCTTGTCAAAATGTAATTCTATGTAAATTCATCATCACAACGTGCAAGGGATAATGTTTACCATTTATGTAAAGAACACTACGATTTTACTGCGTACATTTCTGTAGTTTCATACGTGCTTTATTCTAGACAATAATTCTACGTTTCGCGAATTAAATATTAAGGTAAATGAAGAGTTAAGTGGTATTGATGAGGAAAAAAACTCATTTTTCTTAAAATGAAATTTTTAATATCTTTATATTAAACTACCGCTGTAAAGCTTGAAAACAAAGAAAAATAAGTTTTGTAGTAATAAAAATATAATTTAATAGTGTAGAAAAGCCAGTTATAAATTGCAATTTACATATAACATAGTATGACTAATCGATTGCTACATTTTAAAGCTGCAGATTCCTAATGTAACAATTGAAAATGTTTATTACACCTATTTACTTAAGTAGAAATGTTAGCGATAATGAAACTAAATGAGCACTCATTTTAGGTACTCAGAAAAAGTAATAATTAATATAATCAGTTAAATGTTTTACCATAGAATTCTTTATGTCGGTAGAGATCGTCATTATTTTTATGAGAACATCTTATTTTTGACTACAGGTGTACACGCACATATTTTTCACTTTTACAAATTATCTAGGAAATTCTCTGTAATGGCAAGGACCTCTTATTCTGGCGGTGAGTAAAGTGAATCTATTAATGTAGCTAAAGTTTTAAGAAAACAAGTGGATAAAAATGTTAGACGCAAACCTGTCTAGTTTATTAAATCAGTGGCTTCTGTTAACACTTGATTAATTTGCTATATGAAATTTTATTAAGAAACCAATTTATCATTTGATAACTTGTTGGATCCTTTAATCGACCGTCGAGTTATCTGCTGCCTTAATTTAAAACGACTCAATTAAATATCTCGACCTTCTGCAAGCACAACGCTCATTAAGTTTCGCCCAGCAGACGTTTTGTAATACTAATTAATTGACAATTACCGGATTATTTCAAGAAATTGCCCGTCTCAAACTTCTAGATATTCATATATAATCTTGATGTAATTGCTTACTTCCTTCTGCTTGCGGTTTATAACTCATTTATATGCTAATTAGCTTCACAAAATTGAATGTTTGTTCCGCAAATATTTACTAATGTTCTAAATTGTCAACTGAAGCAATATTGTCGTAGTTTAAAAACATACCTTGGTCTAGTATAAAATTTAATTAAACCGAAGCTTCTTTGAGCTGTCTCAATTAGGTATACCGTAATGGTTTACTTAATTTTATTTAATGTGTGTTGTGCTGCTCAATTATGCAATGCCGCGATTAGGGCACGGAAACGTAGGTGAATTATTAAACAATAACGCAATTAGTGTATGACACGAACCCATTAAACAATTAGCTGTTCTTGCAAGTAATTTGATGAGCAATTGTATTAGTGTTACCTCCGAAGGTAGATGCAGAAGTTTAGCATTAACACCACTCGCTTCCCTACAGTTCTAACAATGTTTATTTATCACACAGACTCAAGTCGTGGCTAATTTGAATTTAATGCAAATGCGCTAGGCAATAATAATGATAATAATAATAAGCAGTGGTGTGTCGCCCACGGTGCTCACCCACGGCGCGATCAATGACCAAACAGGTTAACTTCTAGAATTAAATAGCGGCGCAGATTTGCTAAATTGTCGATTATCATAATTAATATGCGAACAAATAAGGCTTTAAATTTCCAATCAGCCCAGGCCTCTCCCGTGCCACGTGTCGTCATGAATTTGAGTTTTAGAACTGCCCGGATCGAGTTGACACAAGAGAGTTTTTATGGGAAATCTCGGGTCGCATGTTAACCCATAAAACTCCTGAACCTACCAGGTTAAACACGTGTATTTACATTTGTTGGGCTATTTAGACATCGACAGGTACACTTACGTTGTGTTTGTTTTTTACGATTATTTATTAAAACTCGAAAACTAGTAATGCCAATAATAATAATAATTTACGTCTCAATACTTTACGTTGTTTCCTGTTTCAGCGAGTCAACGTATACTTCAGAACACGACATAATACTTCCTCTTTCTCGAATGTTTACAACATTAGAGAATGAGTTTCCAGTAGGATGGTGTATGAGTTGCGGAAAGGATTACAATTTATGGTCCAACTTTTGCTTATCGATAATAAATAACGGTAATATAAAATCAAAATAGATCTGTTGTGCAAAACTAATTTATGTAATTCATTGAAAACTGCAATGTGTAAAACTTTTACTAACTGTATAACTTGTGATGAATGGCACGTTATAGGTGTTCAAGGCTTTAATTAGCGACTAGTGGACATTTAAAATGTAATAAATTGAGTTAGTTGTACTGTAATAACTAATAAAAGGACGTTGGTGCGGAAAGGGTGTTACTTCTTTTATTTTGAAATATACAGGAAGTTGTGAGTGAGTACTTTTTATCCTGTGTAATTTGTCTTGTAAATACGTGGGAATTGGCAGCTGGCTTCTGCTAGTATAGTGCTCTTGTTGTCTAGGTCGAGATAATATTTGTTAGTAAAACACTTTCGTAGATCAACAGAGCGGACATGTAGGTTGTCAAACCAAACATCTCTTTTCAGGCTAACAAAAAGAGAATACAATGCTAAAGGTACACTAGTTTCGATTAGAGCTAAACGAAGTGCAAATTACATTGCAGATAACATACAGCATCCAGAATAAAAGGAAGGCGCAGTAATTGGGAAAATCTTTCACACTACAAGAATCGTTAGTGCTTTCGTGTTTGTTTTTTGGTCTTCGGTAGTTTATTTTCCGCAAACGCGACTGGGTAATGAAAATACCAACGTAGAAGGCTCAGAAATACAATTGAACTTCCGTGAATTTCTGAATGGAAGATTTTTTGCTCGACTTTGGAAAGTACGGTGTTGTTAAATGAAATATTTGTTTCACAAAAGGAAGTTGGAAGTAACTTCGCCAGGAGTGGCTCTTTGCAACGGCGAACCTTTTCAAGTCTACTGTTTACTAAAGCAGATTATATTCATGTCTGCTACCGTACAAAGCGTCTTCGTACAATCGGTCTCGCACCATTTTTGCAGTATTTACCTAAATTTAAGCTGTTGCCACCGCCGATTGTATTTCTCGGTCCGTATTGTAGCGCGGAACGGAAACATTTGTTTAGGACACCAAGTTGTTATGTATTTATGTGTTTAAATACCGTAAATGATGAACTAAGAAGACGGAAATATCCCAAAAACGGGGACATTTGATGTTAAGGGTTGTTTGCTAAAACAAGGGTAGAAAATACGATAACGCTAGCTCAATAAATTAGCGCTGCCACCAATTCGAACAACATTTGTTTAATATCACTTTCGTTACTATTAATATTTTTTAATTACACTGGTCGACAAAAATGAACTTTTTTTCTTTCACAAGAACTAAAATAACAGATTCTAAAAGCATATTTGGTGCTGAATTCAAATATTATTTCAGTTTTCCCCATTGGGCAGGAGTTTTGTGTGATATTCATTTGAATATTTTATAATATTCTAAAAAATTCTTAACTAGCTATCTAACTCAAAATTATAACTACTCATTCTGAGTTACCTAGACAGTGGTAGATAGTGAGTCTTTCTCCTTGGTCCAACAGTAGTCAGCCAGCATATTGGAACTCCACTTGCCTTGGTACCTATTCTCCATTGTAGAAATTGCTGATGAAAACGCTCACCGTGTTCATCGCTGACAGCTCCAAGATTATCGGGGAAGAAGTCTAAGTGAGAGTCCAAGAAGTGCATTTTTAAAGAGATGTTGCATCCCATAGCTTTATAACAATGCAGAAGATCAGCCACTAAAAAAATGCGTACATCTCACATCGAAAAACTAACTTTTTTCTCGACTCTCTCTCTCTTCGCTGGCGCCGAGCTTCGTTTGCGTTTCCAGACAACAACGGCGGCAAAAACGCGCGAGAAGGAAATATTTCACTAGTGAACAAACTCACAGTCAGCTCAATACTGACACATCACAATGCCAGATTAATAGGCCTGAGCATGTCCAAACATGAATGAACATGCACAGTCTTGTTTTATGGTGCCTCAGCATGATATTACAAATAAATTCCTTCAATACAGCTTGGGTAAAATCGCTACATATGAGGTAAAGGTTGCTATGACAGGTCAAAGAAAACGCTAAAATCAGATTCTGAAAAGTAGCTTTCACAGAAAAACTATTCCTGATGGGAAAATTCTGACTATATATCTGAATTCAGAATGAAAAAATGTACTAGATTCACTATTCAGATTTCTTGTGAAAAAAACCTTGTCGACCAGTGTTATAGTCGTTATATTCTTTTTCTAAGTCATAGTATAAGAGCTTGCGAAATAACATCGGTTAAGATCTTTGAATAGCAACGAATATAAGAATATTAACAATTCACATTTTATTAGATTATAGACAATTTCAGGCAACCACAGTGTAGTTTTGAAAATTTGACAAACTTTTTTAACATAACCAGAAAGCTAAAAGACAACCTAATATTTCTTTTGTTGAGAAATAACTTGTTAAACATTTTAAGTACATCCAAGACTTCTAAGAAATGTTGTTTTAAGTCGAAATTTTCTTAAACACATTTGTTGACCTACAGAGAGATATAAGTGTTTATAAACTAAGAAAGTGGTTTGTTACTTTAGAAAACTTTAGAAAAGATAGAATTGTTGGACGAAGTAAGGCTAACAAAATAATAAGTATGAAGGATAAAGAAGTGTACTAAAGCGCCTCTCGTTTCTCAGAAAAGTAGTGATCAATTCACCAATAGTATCCATATCCATACTGTTAGTCGTGGCTATAATATGTGTCTTAATAAATCGATTACTAACTAATAAAGTTAATTATCTGCTTTATATGCAAACTTACCCCTAGGCGACTATCATCGTGTTACGTAGTCTATGTAATGGACTGCAATGAGGCGGGTCTGGAGTGGCCTTTAATAAACTATATATTGCAACGACGCGACGTACAGATACATTGCTTAATGGTTACATACAGATTCTTAGATTATCAATAAAGCTATAAATTATTTTTATTTATGCTCTTCTGTCACAGAAATATTAGAAATCATGCACATTAGGAGTTTGCAAGATGGCCGTAATTACAATTTTATGTGCTATTTGAAATAACAGCTGTTAATTATGAATAGGAGTGTTTAGCTACATATATTATAAATACAAACTTTACTTTGCGTAGCAATTGGTAGCTAAAATATCTGGTACTGTATAAGTTTGAACCTCAAATTTTCGACATATTATAAATCAATCATCACAGATTATTGCATTATTCAACAAATTTTTAACAGATTTTGTTCCCTCGCTTAAGGCGTAGGAAAGATTGTAATCGTGAAAAAATCACCTTCCGATTTTTTTTCCAGCGTCCCTAGAAGAGAAAATAGCAATGTTATGTTAAAAGTAAGAAATTAAGAACTTTTTGGACGCGCCGTAGGTTATGGCTAAGCGAGCGAGGCACATAAATAAGACGAGTCTACAAATTCGCTTCGGTGAGAGTTACACACAGAATTTTGTATTCTACTGCTTTGGAGCCTTTTTTTAACTATAAAATAACGGTTTAATTGAGGAAGTCGAAAAAAGTCGACGAGGTCATCATCATACCGCAAAATGGGAGTGTCTATTTTGATTTCGGCCAATGGAAATGATTGTTAGTTTTTGTTGTTATGGTTTTTACTGTCGAAAAGTAAAAGCTGCTAGTATAAAAATAGTGGAACTTTTCGGCCTATAAACGTTGCCGAAATAGATAGCTTTTCTATGCAGTAGAACAAAATAGTAATTTGTATACCAACGCACTGAAGTTTAACTTTTTATCACGAATGTAGGTTTAGTACCCGAGACCCGTAGGCCCAAGGCAAATAAGCCACATGAGATAAAAAAGAACTTCAGTGCCGATTTGCTCTTCTTTCATACAGAATATACAGGTTGCCTAAAATTGAACGGAACATGGCAATTCCATGAGTTGAAAATGGTGCAAATACTATTTGCCATAAGAGACCTAAATAGAAATTCAACAACTACTGATCTCGAGGTCGCGAGTTCGATTCTCGGTTCAGGTGGGGTTTTTAAAAATAAAAAAATGTGGATGAAAACCATTACAGAAAGCCATCATTCGGTAGTGATGTAAAGGCGTGGGTCCCATGTTACTACGATGTGTCGCATGTACAAGATCGTTGACTATAGTTGGAACGCCTTCGTCTCGGAAAATTCTAAGTAGGACTTTGATCATATGACCAAAGCAGTTGGTGTCTGGTACTCATCATGACTAGACCTTACCCATAACAAACAAACAAACAAACAATTGTTTCAAATAGTAGAACAATCTATTTAAATTATTTGTATTGCACAACCTTTAGCTAAGGCACCCTCATAATAGTGCGTCTTAGGAAGTTACCATTGAGTACAGTGACCCTTTTGACGAAGAACAAATTCTAACCTTTTAGGAAGAGTGTCAACAGGCTTTCTGATTATTTCTGGTATTACATTATTCTATATTTATTAAATTATTTTTTCTACTCCTGTAACTAAAATGGCATTTAACATACTAAAACATATACGTCGCTAAGTGACTTTTTAATCATGCCTTCATAACCTATGATTAAAAATCCTCTTAGTCACGAGCTGAAGTTGGCAACGATGTTTTAGTCATGGGGTGAAGTTAGGTTCAAATAGTGTTTGCTTTATTAGCCACAGCCAAAACTAAAATCGAGTTAGTTTTCAACTATCATTTTGATGTTTGTCAAGTATAATTTAACCTAATATAATAATGTCAAAATTTTAATGAAAAAATATGATGTTACATTCTCTAAATTTCTGGTCGTAGAAAAAGTATAGTATGTAACACATTATATAAACTCGTCTAGACATTTGCTTATTAAACACTCGCTGCGCTACGCTCCGCTCGTGCCTAAAAAATTCGTGACTAGAATGACATTTATAAAATTTGTTACATAATATACTATGTTACATACAAAAGCTGTCCGAAATTCAGATTTTTTTTAAACATCGTTAATATCTCCAAAGCAGTTAGACCCACACAAGTTTCTATGAAAATGATTAATATTTTGATGTAAAACATGTAAGTTTCATACTTTTAGAAAATACGATTACGAGGGTAGCTTGGAAAGTTTCTAGAGCGCACCAAAAGGTGGCGTTGCGCAAGCATGTCGTTCATATGTCTTCAAAGAGCAGTCTTCCATAACGCTGCTGTTATACTATCAGACAGATTATCATAGTATAGCCGTGCCAATCGTCCAAAGAAGACAAATCGTGAATTTTCTTAATCATAAATAAAAACGAGTTCCTTGTAGTGATAAAGCATTTTTGTTTTTTAAATGCTTAAACGCTGAAGAAATAAACCCGGACTAAGTTCATGGCGAATCTGCTCTTTCGTATGCTACAGTTGCAAACTGGGTTGCTGAATATAAACCCAGTCGAACAAGCGTCAAGCTCTGATAGGCCAAAAACAGCTACTGATGATGAAACAATTAGAAAAGTCCATGGAACCGTGGTACACGATAGCCGAGTCAAGTTGAAAAAAATAACAAAGACAGTAGGCATTTCATATGCAACGACTAACCAAAAGCAAGTTTGAAAGATCATTTCTCAAAAATGTCAATTTTGCAATTGTCGATGAAATATGGATACATCACTACACTCCTGAGACCAAAGAAATATCAAAAGAGTAGACAGCACGCTGTAAACCAACCCCCAAGAACACCAAGACGATTCTCCGTGTTATAAGCTCAGCTGAAGGATTTTGTTTTGTTCCACAGCATCTTCGGAAGTTCCAAATCGCACATCACACATTTTATCCTTTAATCGAGGAATATAAAGTAACTGCAAGTGCGTAAGTTGGGACTGTATGGGGGATAACTTAGCGATTTTAACCCGGAAGCCTCTAAAAATCCTATTGTTTGATGTGCGGTATGGCTTGAAACATTGTCATGGTGCAGAATGATCTCTTTGAATAACGTCTGGCCCACATACTGTTCTGTACCATTCTGCCGTAACCATACGTTTATTTAAAAAGAAGCAAGCTATCATATTCTTACCAACACTTCGAAATCGCTTCACTTTAACTGGATTAGAATCTGTTGGAAACACCCATTGTGCTTATACTAGCGTTCAAATGCATATATCCAGCTTCGTCACCAATTATGATCCTGTAAAGTGCTTTAAATCTTTCTTGATCACGTTTTCCGAGTCTTCTTACATCATTCCACACTCTTTTGCTTTTGTACTTCTGTTAAACTGTGTGGTATCTACCGACAACAGACTTTTCTTACACCCAAATGATTATGTAAAACCTTGTTTATTGCAGTCGTGCCAATGGCCAAGATGCTCCTAATAATTATATATATTACTCTATTGCCCTGCATCATTCTTCACACGGAGTCTATGTTTGCTTCGGTAACTGCTGAAAGTGGTCTTCCTTCGCAAATATCGTCGCTGAGTGGAACTTGTAAAAATTTAAATTCATTAAACCAGCTATAATAGTATATTATTATACTAGTTTAACAAGAGGGCACGAGTGATGGAGCGAGTGCTACAATGTCTCTTATCAAACGAGTATAACATACTATTTTATCTACTTTGCATAAAAAAATCATCAAAAACTTTTAATATTGACATTTCATAAATGTGACAATCTGTCAGTTATTTGAAACAAGTAGGCTGTGTCAATGTTTTTCATATGAAAATAACAATGCAGAAACAGTGTTATAATGGACTCCATTGCAGCACTGTTTTCGGTGTCATAATAACCATATTGTGACATCAAAGTAGATAAACAATCTTATGGGAAGGCCCTTGGTCGCTAAATGCCCTACGAAGTTGTCCAGAGCTTTCTTTCGAAGATACGAAACTTTTAATGTCATAGTAAATCATGGCTCTAAGATTTTCTCTCGTTAAATTCATTTTTGCTGCACAACACTTCTTTCAAAATTAACTTGTATAATAACTATTGCAATTATCAAAACTAAATTTGAACTGTCAAACTTGAAAACCACAAACATTCCTTTTGTTGCAAGTTTGATTTCCGTGGTGCACTTGATCTAGTAGTTTGCAGGAATTATGAGTGCTATCATTTTATGCAACAGACTGAAAATCCTTAAAAAATCTTGCACTTAAGTTGGAAGAAATAAGAACAAAAAGGTTTCCAACAAAATCATTGGTGTTGCAAAACGTCTGCAGTTATTGGAAAGAACTTGAACAAACGATTTCTGTAGCAGTAATGAAACGCACTTCTAGGCAAGCGACGATCTCTAATATTTACCCTAATATATCACTAGTTAACAGTCTAAGCAAGAGTAAATAATAAAATTTAATTTAGAAATCTGTGCTTCTTGGAATTTTAATGACAAGCACAGAAGACCATCGTAAATAATTCTGTTTCAGATTATGAGAATACCGGTTCGTATAATTCAGTAACAACTACGAGTAGAAAATCTGACAACATTTATTGCGAAATCCGCTCTTGATCTCATACTTATGTCATACGGGATTATGATTAATTCAGATTAGACGTCAGTTACGGAACGTCAAAGTGAGCGAGCGACTACGCAAATTTCATATTTCTGTAAACGCTTATAAAGCATGTCTAGATTTGAAATCTGCATTTTCCCAGTAAACCAACCTAACCCACACTTTTGCACAAGAGCGGCGTTATCGCGTGTTTGCAATAGCCTGGAGTCGTTTCTGTGCATATATGGCATATCGGCCGGAATTGACGAACCGTGACAGAATAATAGGCGAGAACAATTTCATCACGCAGTGTGCGGCAAAGGTGCTACTTTGCACTTCGATGTATTATGTACAGGATCTTAAACAGGAACTAATATCTACAAGCGAACAGATTTATTAAGTATATCATAAATCTGCGAAACTCATAAATACGTCCTGTAAACCAACAGGTAATCGTTATATGCTATTGTCTGCGACTTAAATCTCGGCAAATAGTTCGCCGGGGGTGGAACGCGATTAATAATTACGTAATTACTGGAATGCAGAAAATAATGGCTTTTGCATTCAAATATGCCCGAACTGTCGTCCGCTTAAAACACGGCTCCAAATTTAATCGATCGATCTGCTAAATTATCGGCATTTAATTATAAACGAATCGTGATATTGGATGAATATTACTTTCCAAGGTGGTCATAATGATTTTTCGTTAATACAATCACTATGAAATCTTAAATAAAGCCAAGTGTAAAGTAATTTCACTTCACTAAATGTCTACTTCGTAAAAAACCAATAATGCTAGTACGTATGTACGTGGGTAAGCAGAGTTGGGCAGTATTTGTATTTGTAAATACTTTTTTTTATTTAAATACTTTGTAGTATTTAAATACTTCTTAATGGACGGTATTTGTATTTCTAGGTGCAAATAATTTGCAAAGTATTTAGTATTTAAATACAATTTTGGCAGCATTTAAATATTTTGAGAGTATTTAATTACTTTCAGAGTATTTAAATACTTTCAGAGTATTTAAATACAGAGTATTTAAATACTTTCAGAGTATTTAAATACTTTCAGAGTATTTAACTATTTTGTATTTCTTCAAATGTATTTCTAACTAGTAAATACTTTTTGCATAGTTTTAACGTTTATCAAAATTCCAAGTTTTTACTTGAAACGCGAACACGTGTAGTGCTTCAGGTAAACAACCATCCGTGCTACAGCGAGAGAGAATCCACAAGGAAATAGTGGGCCTGAGGAAGATGCATAAAAAGCCGGTTTGACGGGGTGACGGAGACGGTGTACCCCTGCCATTCGATTATTTTGATATTCCATGTTTTGGCAGCGCGGAACAAATAGTGGTGTTTCCTCTGTACCTGTGTCATGATTTGTGGTAAAAATAAATTACTATTACAGTAAGTATAACTATATTTAATAGTACTATTAGTAGTTCATATTCAATATACGCAATTTTATCAATAAAATATCTTTTATTATACCTTCATCAGAATCGCCGTTTAAAGCACGCCTGAGCGTGCGAAAACAGGCGATTAAAGCACGCCGAGCTTTAAAGGTTGTCAAGGAAACAATGCAACAACAGACGTGGACGCGACAAAAACGTAAACAATTCTCGTAACTAGTAGCAATATTAATATGCCCTCTCGATTTATCAATACAAAAATTATTTCTAAGTTTTTAGTGCGTAATTTATTTCCAGTATTGCAGGTATAATAAAAAATAGCGTAAAGTATTCGTGGATAACTGGTCTTTAAAACACTTGCTCTATTTCGAGCACTCCGGCTACGCAGTCGTGATCGAAAACTCGAGCGTGTTTTAAAGACCTTGTTATCCACTCATACTTTATATATTGTTTCCTTTGGAATTTTTAATAATTCATGTACACTAGCTTAAGCTATGCCATCTTTATTATTTGGCTTAATATTCGAATAAAAGGAAATTCAAAATTTTTAATTTAATTTTGAAAAATTCTTTAACTGGTATACCCATGTTGTGTTACTATTTAAATATTTCGCAAGTCTTTTTACATTTTACATATTATCTAAATACTTTTAAATATTTTAAAATATTTAAATACTTAAGAAATATTTAAATACTTTTAAAGTATTTAAATACGTTTAGAAAAGTATTTAACTACTAAAAGTATTTAAATACTATAGGTATTTAACTACCTTTTGCTCAAAAAACGTATTTTATTGTTAAATATATTCAATTTTCAAAAAGTATTTAGTATTTAGTAGTTAAATATTTTTTTAAAGTATTTTCCCAACTCTGTGGATAGGCATATACAGATGGTCCAAAATCCGTTATAAACATATGAAATTAATGAGTTAATTTACCTAGCCATGATTACATTCTATCTTTGTCCTGATACTCAGTTTGTTTATGTCTTCCTTATCGCACTCGTTAATTTCCCATGTTCAGAACTGATTTCGGACAATCTGTATACAATAACAAAATAATAAATAAAAAATAAAAATAAATAACTGTAATACTTATAGATTATATAACCATACAAGGTCTTAAGTACAAAGAAGGCCAAGTCAGAGAGGGAGTATAAGAACTTCTCAAGAAACTAATAGGCGTAAATGTAGATAAAGATAGACAACTGGCTATGTCAAAATGAAAAAGAACCGGGAAGAGTTAAGAAGACAGTTAATAAAAAACATGTTAACATTGATAGTGACCTACCCAATGAGGAAAGGAGGGCTCAAGAAATAATTAGAGACTATACAAGGAGTGAAAGACAAAAAGGAAGACAAGAGAAAGTAGGTCATCGAAAAGTAATGATAGACAATCAAATTTTGGTCTTTAATGATAGAACAGATACTCTACATTCAAGCAACTGGTGAGCAAAACAAAAACGGGTAGATTTTAAAGTACCTGACTACAAATTCAGGGTCTGGATTAACGAATAACGGGAAAGATTTAAAAACAACAAAGAAAAATACTATACTAGGAAAAACTATAAAAGTTGCTACCTGAATTATTAGAAGTATTTATGAAAAAGGATAACGAAAAACCTAAGAGACAATTATGAAAAAGTATAGAATGAGTACTCATGCTCTGCAAGAGACAACATTGAAAGAGGATGATATCAATTATTTAAGAGTGGATGAAATAAGAGGTTACTCGGTTTCTATTGAGCAGTTTTGGAAAGGATATAGTATTGGTTACGTTTACGAGTAAAATAGCGCAAGATAACTATAGTAAATACATACGCTCCATCAGAAGGGGAGGATATAGAAATGAAAAGTGATTTTTACCAACAGGTAGAAGATATCTTAAAGACGTTATCCAAATATAATATTGAGATTAAGGTGGATGTCAGAACACGTGTAAAAAGTATCAGGATGAAAAAGTAAACACGAGAAGTCAAATAAAAATGGGAAAATTTTAATCGAATTTGCCATAGAACCCAAGATGAGAATAATTCTCATCTTGTGTTCTCATAATTATTATGAGTACACATTTTGATCGAAAGGACATTCACAAAATTACCTGGATCTCGCCAGACGGTAGGAGTCGTAACCAAATAGAGCAAGCGTTAATAGAGGAGAAACGTTCAAGATCAGTGAAGAATGTTATAAGTTATCGAGGTGCCGATGCTGACTGCAACTCGAATCATATCCTATTTAGGAGCAGGAGATACCGAAGAAACAAGAAAAAAAGAATAAATGCTATCAAAGGATACAATATATAACGGTTAAAAGACGAGAAGATCAAAAACGAATTGAAAAGAAACTTAGCGGCAAAGTTAGGAAATGAATGAAAATTAATAACGTTGATCTAGAATGAATGCAGATACATACAGCTATGAACAAGGTAGCAGATAAGTGGCTGAAAATAAAAAATAATGATTGGTTCGATGAAGAATGCAGGGATGGACTGGTAATAGAAGTAAAGCCATAATAGAAATATACAAAGAAAACACCGCAGAAAATAAAAAAATCTACAAACAAAAGATGAGAAAGATAAAAGGTAAGAGAAAGAAAAAAGAATATTGGGAATCAAAAATGGAAAGTATGTAAACCCATATGATTAATGATGACATCAGCAATTTTTATCGGGAGACCGAAAGAAATAAAGCTATACTGTCTAGAAATATCATCAAAAGCAAGGAAGGCACATTAATAAGGGATCTATAAGGAAAGTCAAATATATGGGAAAAATTTTATGTAATGTGTCTAAGTTGCAATACTAGCTCACATATTCTATTTTTGTGGATATTAAATATACGACTCTAGTAGACCTATCAGTCTATTTTTTTACTAGTATTGACAGTTATGTGGGTCAAGATTGTCTTCTTTCATTTTCCGCCATATGTTATCTCAGACCTGGCTTTTTACTGATTCCGTTATCCACATCAATTTTAAAATTTGAGTGTTAGAGCTTTACTGCTACGCTGAATAAGGTGTGGAGCGTTTCTTCCCCATTACTGCTTTTACTTCTACTTTGGGAAAAATTTCGTACATGACCGTATTCCCTGAGATTACCTTGCACTCTCTTTGTACTTAAGTCAGTAATCATTCATTTAGAATATTTTTCGTTCAATAAAGTTACGACGTTATCTAGTCTTTCTGCGTTATATGTCCATTCTCATCAACGTCTGCTTCTTATGCGACGCATCTCGTCATTTATCATAACACGTATATTTATTCTCAAATTGTGAATTGTTGACTTTTTTCACTACGAAAAAGGCGATGGAAAAGTATTATACTTAATGTAATAGTTTTTGTACAGATACAAGGACCAACTGCTAAAATTTACAAAGTGAGAAAAATGAGAAGCTCGATAATATATCACATCACAACTGTAAAAGGTATCGTTTATGAAAATGTGTTCTATCAAAATACAATTTAATTGAATTTTTAAATGGGAGAGTTACTTTTATAAATCTGTAATTCATTGATGGCAGTTTTTGTTGAAAGAATTATACCATTATTAAATATAGCTTATCCGAAGGTATAAACCGCGTCAATATTAGTGTTAGATGGTATGTTAATGTAAATAATCAGGCAGATTTTATGGCAAACAAAATTTAAATGCATTACCGTTCGCTTTCATCATTATGCCGTGTTCATCCCATTTGTGCGGTCAACCACACACACGTTTAAGTTATGCGGAAATGGAAAATTTAAAAGCCTGCATTTCCGAACCACACACGTTTTACTATGCCGGTTAACCAAGTGAAAATCAGACAGTCCGGAAACGACCTAACTGTTTGTAAACAACTGAGTAAGAAATACAGACATATTTAGTATTTACATTCATTCTACATACTTTACAACATTATTTGTGTTATCAGCCATTATATAACAAAACTTTCTCGTTATTCAGATTAATATAGCAAACATGTAATTATTAAGCAACATCAAAAATAATATATGTTCATTCTATTGGTCAGTGAGACGACATTTTTGTTATTTAAAGTTTCATTTATTCATTAAATAATGGTAGTTAATAAAATACAAAATAGATTTTTTTATAATATAGAAAATATATGAATAGTTCGCATCGAATCAAGTAAGTGTATGTAAGAATAATCTGCAATTTCGAAACACCCCGTATACAGGGTGTTTCAAAATTGCACAGAACAAATATAAAGGCATTATTCTGCATAATAAAATAAGAAAAAAGCTCTAATAAACATATGTCCTAAAATCATTAATTTCAAAGATATCCTTGACCAAAGAATTAGAGATTTCAATTCGTTTTTAAAACGTTTAGATTTGGTAGACTGGTGTTTTTTCAAGCACATGTTTTTTTTTGTTTACATACAATATGTATCCTTTGATCAAGGACATCTTTGAAATGGATGCTTTTAGGTCATATGTTTATTAGAGTTTTTCTCTTATTCTTTGATGTAGAATAACGCCCTTATATTTGTTTTGTGCAAATTTGAAACACCCTGTTGCTAAAATGAATGTCCTTAGAGGTTTGCATTTCTTTCATACAGAATATATACGATAAAAATCTGGTGTGATACACTCACACAACTTCCTTTTACAGTGAAAATTTGATTTTTAATTTTAAGCATTTGTCAAAAATTTTCAAAAATTCTACAAATACGGTACAAAATAGAGCGTTAGTTGAAGAGACAAATTTTCTCTAAAATTTTAATCTGAATTCAAAAATGTAATAATATACAGGGTGTTTTATTTAAAATAGGAGTTAATAAAAAAATATAAAGAGAAACAAGGGAAACCCATTTTAGAGGTATTCAACTGGAAAATCACATATCTCACATCAATACACATTAAAAATGTAATAAAAATGTGAAGTATGAAAAAAATCGTTAGAGCCGTTTTTGAAAAAGTCGAAAAAGACTGAAAAATTACAAGAATAAACACCTACTTCCGGTTATGCGATTTTCTTCAAAAGCTTGCTGTCGCATCTACATAGTACACAAAACTTATATACAGTGTGACCAGTAAAGTCCGCATCATATGGGATTTTTTTTTATTAACAGCTTTTTTCGAAATTTGACTTTGGCATCAATTTGTGCTTCGATCGAGATGAAAACTAACCAAAAAAATAGTAGTCACGTCATTCGCATTATCTGTCAAATTTAATTTTTTTTTCAAAAAAAATTCAAAAGTGGGGTTATTTTTTAAAATATCGAAAAAAGTTATTAGAAAAAGTTTTTCTAAATGCAATTTTTAGCCCATATGCAAAATGTCAGCTGTATAAGATAATTTATATTTTTTGCCCTTTTTTTTAAATTGCACCACTGTTGCAAAGTAAGACTCAACGCAACCTACATAAAACTTCTTAGTTTTGACAATGCTTTATTTCACACACATTTTCTTTAAAGTAGTGCCATATTAAATGTGTGTTTTTCTACAAAATCCAAATAGGGCTATTAAAATTTGGTCACATGTGATGCAAAGTTTATTTGTTTTTGACCCTGTATAATGTAACTTCATAAAATAACGTGTATTACTTTTAGACACAAACTGCGTTTTCAAAAATAGTTATTTTATGGAGTTACATTATACAGGGTCAAAAACAAATAAACTTTGCATCACATGTGACCAAATTTTAATAGCCTTATTTGGATTTTGTAGAAAAACACACATTTAATATGGCACTACTTTAAAGAAAATGTGTGTGAAATAAAGCATTGTCAAAACTAAGAAGTTTTATGTAGGTTGTGTTGAGTCTTACTTTGCAACAGTGGTGCAATTTAAAAAAAAAGGGCAAAAAATCTAAATTATTTTATACAGCTGAAATTTTGCATATGGGCTAAAAATTGCATTTAGAAAAACTTTTTCTAATAACTTTTTTCGATATTTTGAGAAACAACCCCACTTTTGAATTTAAAAAAAAAAAAATGAAATTTGACAGATAATGCGAATGACGTGACTACTATTTTTTTGGTTAATTTTCATCTCGATCGAAGCACAAATTGATACCAAAGTCAAATTTCGAAAAAGCTATTAATAAAAAAAAATCCCATATGATGCGGACTTTACTGGTCACACTGTATGAAGTTTCAACGCTATACCTTTTTGTGTTTTTGAGATATTCTGTTCACAGAAAGACAGCAGACACACACAGACACACAGACAGACCAATAAAAAATGTTTTTTGGAATCAGGGGACTCTAAAACGTGAAGATCTGTTGAAAACTCAATTTCGAATTTTTGGGGTGAATCTAATACTTCCTTTATCGTAAAAGGAAGTAAAAAAAAATGGTAAAAGTTTATAATTTTAGCAATAGACAATTAGGCCAGTCATTTAAAACGTCGTAGGTCGCAAAAAATTGCACAGTTCTGATTTTTCGGATGTTGTTAGGATAGATACCAGTAGTTTAAAACCAAGTTTGCAGCTTGTAAAGAGCTGCGCTAACTGCGTGGTGCTCGAAAAAACTTTTTTTATTCGGACTTTTTTCAGGTTTTGGCATATTGCCTCTAAAAGCAGACAACATTTTCTACAATTTGAATGTAACAGCAGTTTCGTAGGTCTAATATGTCCTGAGATAGAGCGCTTCAAAGATTGGCTATTTTTTCCAAAAAGTTCGAAATTGTAGTTTTAGCCGTCTTCCGAGCAGAATATCGGTTAAAATACTCATCCTACGGGAAAGTAATGGCAAATAAAGTTGTAAATCAGTTACTTAGCTTTAATTTAAGTATAAGAAAAACCCTATAGGACCAATAGTTCCCTCGTTATCAGGAAAAAACGAGAAATTAAGGAAATCGGATTTTTCAAGAAATTGAACGTCTGTTATTACGAGGAGCGTTCAAATATGAACGATAATTTAAATTGCGCGCCAAAAGACAAAGACATGCACAGAAGTTTTATACATTAATTAATGCTCTGGAATATGACCTACCTTCATTCAGTCGTTAAGTTGTCATAATGCATTTTCGTTCAATTGGCAAGCATAAGTGAGGTCGGAGTGCATGCAAACGTGGAACAACGCATTAGTAGTAAATTTCTTATCAACGAAGATATCAAACGATAAGAAATTTGTGTAAGAGTTAAAAGACAGTTTGATGCGCATCTACGATCAGGCATAAGCGTTTACAAAAAGAGTAAAGCGCCTAAAAATGGCTGCAAAGGTGCAAAGAATGACCGCAATCTCGCCTTCAAAAAACATTGACAACAGAAGAGAATACTGACAGAGTAAAATGCACTTATTTGAAACGATTGTCGATTTTCAGTGAAGGATATTACTTCTGCATTAAATATAAGTAGGGGTAACTTGAAAAAAAAACGCGAGTTCTCTGTCTGCGTCTTACAGGATAATGCTCGACCCAATTTCGCTATTCACACGCTGACTACGATCCAAAAATTGAATTGGACCATGCAGTCCTATTTACCATACATTTCGGACCTTGTTCTATCAGTTTCTTATTTGTTTGGACCCTTAAAAGAGTTTCTAGGAGAAAAATACCTCGTTGTAATGAAGAAGTCACCGACATTGTTCCGAAATGGGTGCGATAGCACCCAAAAGAATTTTTTTCTCGTGGAATACAGAAACTTCCGGAAAGATGGTACCAGTTTATTAAAAGAGAGGAAGGCTGAATAGAATAATGACATGATATACATTAGACTCCTTGCGTTTGTTTTTGAATAAATATTAAATTATCGTTTAAATTTGAACGCTCCTCGTAATATTGCACAGTGACACCTATAGAATGTAATAAAAATGACATTACATTTATAAATTTGATTTATTGTTATATACAATGTCAGCCAAAAGTCGGCATAATATGGGAATTTTTTTTTTCAATTTTTCAAAAAACTTTTTACGTCAATAATTTGTGCTTGTCTAAACACCTATTCAACCCCTATTTTTACTTATTTAGGAAATGAAGTTTTTTGAAATGTTTCGGAAATTAAGTCATTGTTCAATGAGATTTTTTTAGCTAACTGAACAATCTCAAGACCAGAAAACCCCTAATTTTTTTTAACTTTAGCTAAAAATTAACTTTTACATTTCCTAAATATTTTTCAAAATTTCACATACCAAGACTTATAATTAAAATTCAAATTTTTTATGTGAAGACTGAAAATTTATAATAATAAAAAGTAATATAAATGTTAATTAGTTCTTTAGATTTTTTATTATTTACCGAATAGTAGGTAGTATGTTTGCATAATTTTTACGTTTTTTATGCAACGTGCTTTTTAGGAGAAAATTTTTCAATTCTAATTAATCTCTATTTAAATGTCTTCAAGAAATTCTAATCTAGCCCTGTTAATAAATTACTGTTACAAAAATCCTATAAATGTTGTTTTACAGTTGTCTAAATGAAGAGATTTTTTAGGAGATGTAAATTGCACAAATAAAAATCTCCTCATTTAGACAACTGTAAAAGAACATTTACAGGATTTTTGTAACAGTAATTGATTAACAGGGCTAGATTAGAGTTTCTAGAAGCCATTCAAGTAGATATTAATTAGAATTGAAACATATTTCTCCTAAAAAGGGTCTTGCATAGAGAACGGAAAAATTATGCAAACATACTACTTTTCGGTAAATAATAAAAAATCTAAGGGAAAAATTAACATTTTATACCGATGGGGCCTCAATTATATATAACAGCAATGAGATAACATGAACAAGAATATAACACGTATTGCTTGAGTAAGAAAGAGATAAACATAGTAGCAAATATTCGAGAGGGCTTGACGCTTAATTTAATTATGACATTTGTCAACTAAACATG
>OW679194.1:117223501-117255329 GCA_940337035.1 Agriotes lineatus
ATGTTCTTTTACAGTTGTCTAAATGCCGATGGGGCCATAACAGCAATGAGATATCAAGAACAAGAATATAACACGTATTGCTTGAGTAAGAAGGAGATAAACATAGTAGCAAATATTCGAGAAGGCTTGACGCTTAATTTAATTATGACATTTGTCAACTAAACATGCCTACTAAAATAATTTTTTCGTATGGCCATCTCTTTCTTACTCAAGCATTCTATTTTGTTATTCATGTTATCTCATTGCTGTTCTATATAATTATGGCCCCATCCGTATTATTTTTCCCAATTGTAAATCTTTAAACTGTTCACATAAAAAAAATAACTTTAATAATAAGTCTTAGTATGTGAAATTTTGAAAAATATATAAAAAATTGAAAAATTAATGTTTAGCTAAAGTTGAAAAAATTAGGAGTTTTCTGGCCTTGAGATTGTTCAGTTAGCGAAAAATAACACCCTACCAAAATTTTGACAATTTCAAAAAACTACATGTTCTGAATAAGTAAGAATCACTCGGTATATATCATAGGGACTAAATAGGTTTTTAGACAAGCACAAATTACTGACGTAAAGTTTAAAAAAAAATTAAATAAAATATTTTCCCATATTATGCCGACCTTTTGGCGGACACTGTATATAACAATAAATCAAATTTATATATGTAATGTCATTTTTATAACATTCTATAGGTAACTGTGCAATATTAATAACAGAAGTTCCATTTCTTGAAAAATGTGATTTCCTTAATTTTTGGTTCTTTCCTGATAACAAGGCAACTATTGGCTTGTACTTAAATATAGCTAACTAACTGCTGTAACACTTCATTTCCCATGACTTTCCTCGTAGGATGAGTATTTTAACCGATATTCTGCTCGGAAGGCGACTAAAACTACAATTTCCAACATTTTGGGAAAAATAGCCAATTTTTGAAGCGCTCTATCTCCGGACGTGTTGGATCTACGAAGCTGCTATTACACTCAAATTGTAGAAAAATTTGTCTACTTTAAAAGTGTACAGAACGACTTTTTCCGTAGCACGTACCTTTTAGAAGTAATAAGCCAAAAACTGAAAAAAAGGTTTTTCGAGCACCACGCAGTTAGCACAGATCTTTCGAAGCTGCAAACTTGGTTTTACACTATTAGTATCTATCCTAACATCGAAAAAAATCAGAACTGTGCAATTTTTGGCGACCTAACGCGATTTTTGTGTCTACGGTGACTGGTTTAAATATGGAAATAGCAAATATAAATTAATTCTGACATTAGTCAGCAGCACTAGTGATGATATAGGTAAATATATTTCCTGAAAATACTATTTAGGGTGTATTTTAATACCACCGACAAATAAAAAGTGGAAATTATATTTTCCAAAACCAAAAGAAAAACTGTCTTAGATTAAAAATAATAACTGTTGCTTTTAATAAATTATGAGGATTTTTAGATAAAAAATAACACTATATTAAAAAATATGAAAAAGAAATATTTCAACAAAAAATAGGGGGTGTACCTTGTTCTGATTTAATGATTAAACTGATTAACTGTACTTGATTAAACTGTTGAGTGTACGAATCCTGATTTAGTGTCTAACCTAATGTTAGACAACTTAAAAAATATATTAACATATTTTTAAACAGTCTATATCTAGTTAAGCAGTCACTTTAGGAAAAGTATTTATAAGCATTGTTGTCTTGATTTTTAAAATAAAATAAAATTTTTGTTGTTGTAAATATTCAAATATACCCTGTATACACATTCCTGTCTTAAGAAGATTTGACTAAGCTCAGTTCCAATTTAATTACGGCAGTTCATTCATTCATAATCTATAGCCTCTTTTACCTTTCGGTGTCGAGAACCATTCATACCTCGCGGGAAGTGCAACGAAGGTAATGCGCCGCACGCGACTTACATTACGCTCCCCCTCATGCAAACATACCACACACACAACAAATTACGGCAGTTAAAATTATTAATAGCTATTTATGTATTAAGAGCAAAAAGTGTGTGTTTATGGCACGCAACACGAATTATGTGCAAAATGAAGCAGAGTTGGACAATGTCAAGTGACATAAACAAACTTTTTGCTCATGTTATATAGAATATTTTTTCTCGATCGTAACAGGAATATACAAGTTCGATGTCACCAATGTTAACATCTAATAAAAAGGCAATTTGCGCATTAAAGCTGAAAGTGGTATAAACCGTCACTTTTGACACTAGGAACTGTGCAAGAAGTTTTCACTTTTGACAGGATTGTAGAAATAGTTATTTATGGAGCAAGTGTGTTATTGACAAATAATCCACGAGAGAAAAGTTGAGTGAATTATTTGTAATAACACACAAGTGTTATTTAAACTTTTATCCAACAGCTTAATAAATAGGAAAAAAGTGTACTGGCAGCGATGAAAGTTCAAGTGGCATATTAGTCGGAAGTGAGCTAAAGTGCTTATAGTCACGTGTGAGATAAGACCTCTATAATTCCACAAAAATCGGTATAACTAAAGCGTTATAATAAGGAGGTGTTGGGTAAAAGTATTGGCAGAGTAAAGAAAAATAATAAGGTATTCATTTCTGCAATAGTTTCTACATTATAATTATCGAAAATAGGAAATATTAACCACAGCATTTCCCATTGTACGAGGATTGTTCAATAGAAACACGTTTGGAGGCTGTAGTATAATATCTAGTAACTTAATTAAAAATAAATCTCTCTTAATATTAAGGTATGAGTCCTACTGTTGTACTAATGTATAGATTCCCTGTTTGTAAAATTCATGCGGTTATTGACGAAACTATTTAGTAACAATAGTCTGTAACAATCCGAATTGAATCGCTGCCTCTTTAATGATTGTTTTATTGAATCAAAGACATGCATTTTGTGACAATAAGAGTATGAATAATAAAGTGAACATTTTCTATACTAATGCTCATCATTTCAAAAAGTTATCTGATTTTAATTTTTCCATTTGCACGTAAAGCAGTTTTCAAACGCCTCTAATTTTCAATAGTAATATAACAAGGGCGAGACATGCTTACCGATAATTTTTCACACGCCAAGGGTTGAGTGCTGGTTGCAATGAAAACTGTCCCGAGGGCTTGCCCGAGGGCAGTTTTCTAAGGGCAAGCGGCACGATGACTCTTGGCACGGACAAAATTATATGTAAGTGTGTTGCCCGCGTTTATATTTTGAAGTTTATTACACAAAACACGTATACGAATTATGATTTAAAATTGATCTATAATGCCAAAAAAATCAAATTGCTTGTTTCTTGCTTTTCTATTTCTAATTATGACACCATCCACGGGGTCGATAATCATCCCTAGGGAGCTTATCACTTGGTAAGCAGCCCACGGGCGCTTATCAGGTAAGCAGTTCGGGATTGGTCATTATCAAAAAATGCATGATTTTCATTGGCTGATGACAGTCATGTGACAGTTGTTTGTAATAATCATCTGAATTTGCAACTCGGACATGTCCTGGACAAGCAATCTTTAGTCAACTCTCTCCCCTGTTGAAATTTTCTGCACCACTAAACCACTACTGTGTGAGAATAACTATAATTATCATCAACAGTTTTTATTCTCTCGTGGTTTTTAGTGGTTGACGTTTTTCGGTGGCTAAAAACTGAATAACAATATGCACATTATCTTTGGATGGATTTTTTATAGTAAATGCCATTTTCTAGCTCTATAAAAATGCACAGAAAGAAACAATTGCAAAGAAATTTCGCAAACACCTCACTAATATGCCAATAAACAATTTCCATAACCTCATTCATGTGCCGCGTTTACCAAATCATTCCTACGTTGTTCAAACGTGCTTTTATTGAACAATCCTCGTAATAAAAATAACCGTCCCTTCAAGGGTGTTTAAAATATTTTTTTCTACGGTCACCTTTAAAACTGACTATTAAGCGCTCACTGTCAATGCGAAAAGTTAGCGATTCACACATTTTTTCCCTAGTAACCATTTTAGCATCGCAACCACGTAAACAATGTCTTAATGAAATAATCCCGTCACTTCATTTTACTTTACGCATCGCCATGGCTAACCTGATTATTAATTTAATTCGTCATTTTTCTGGAACTGGCTAAAATTATTGACAATTGCATCACGGTGCGTCCATCATCATGCAACAGATTTATCGAGTTTGTGAGTTTTTGTGAAGTTGAAGATGGAATCTGAAGGTAATTGCACCCCGCCTGAAGTATTTGAAGCCTCCTAGACAGCAACCAACGATTTGTTGCCGGCCAAATCGCGCGGCCTTTATGAACGGCGGTACAACGACTTCATCAAATGGTGTGTATTGAAATTTCAATTATTTAACAATTTTCTTATTTATTTAGGACCGTAGAAAAAATGTTGTATGTATTTCGAGTGTAAAGAGCCATTTTGGTATTCGGTTGCTTTTTCGCGCCTCGCTACCGCTCGGCACGAAACTCGCATCCTCATACCAAAATGGCTCTCTTTACACACTAAATATATAAATATCTATTATCTACTTTGCGTTCGTACTGAGGCTATTACGATACGCGTTTGCGTATCGTAATAGACACAAAGCGATGCTATAATAAAAATACTAAAAAAAATCATTTTTTTGCTTAAAAAAGTGGCAAAGTAGATAAAATATTGTATGATACCTCGTTTATAAAACTCGTATCATAATATACTATTAAAATCTTGGAAGAAAAATAAAAGCTTAAAAGCAAAAGAATGTGAACATTACTGAGACCCGGAAGTGCTGGGGAACCGTTGTCAGAAATTTGCGACAAAATAACTTGTTGAAGTTAAAGGCTTCCGCAAGCATTAATCGAATGGTCATCTCCGGGTTGGACCCGCATCATTGAATTGGATCTTGCCTACAGTATCCAATTCACTGATGCGGTTTCGACTGAGTAGCCAAGGCGACGTAATTAACCCAAAAATGTGAATGTAAATGTAAACCCGCATTGGGTTCAACTGGAAGATATTGCGAGTTAAATTAACACTTTGTAGGTAGAAGGGAGATAGATTTAAAATAAATATTTAAAAATTATAAGAACATGCTCTTTGTATCTCAGCGAAAACAAGCAGTGAGATTTTTATGTGGAATTAAGCACAACATTTTATAAATTCGTTTTACAAAACAAAAGTTCCACGCAAAAAATGTGGATTTATATAAATAACTTTAGCACAAATTGTAAGTGATTTTAACAAAGTAAATAGTAAATATTTTTATAAGAAAATGCAATTTATTTGATCATCTTTATGACAAGGACTGTATAAACATCAAACACATTATTGTAAATCATTGCCTTTATTTTTTGCTTTTCTAGGAAATTGGTATAATAAAAAGTTGTTATTTAATTAATTCAAATTGGTGTAAATAAGAATATTATGTTGTAAGTTGAAATTTATTAAATTACTTGCGCAACTACAACTACGTAAAGAATAAACAGATACAAACTTTAGTTTGACGTTGGCTAAACAGTTGTTAATAGAAAATTTATATATGTAAGAATCAAATCTTTGAAAAGCGACTAGAACTTCTGGTTTTTATTTTTATAAATCCCTGAAGGCCAGAGTTTCAACGTAAATAAATATTAATTAAATGACAGTCAAATTTTGACGAAATAGGTGATTCGTCTTAGTAGATACATATCTAATAAGTGCCTTGACAGCTCATTAGATATTTTCTTAACAAAATTATTTGTTTACAGTTTTGGAAAATGCGTTTTATAACTTTAACATATTTCCGGGTATAACGGAGCCAAACCGAACTATCCTTACTGATGGCATATGAGCGTTAATCAAATAAGTAACAGATAATTATTTATCACTTATGAGTATGATAAACTTTTTAGATACAAATTACCTTTCGGATAGTACCTCTTCATATTCATTTAGCAAGTCTAAAAGATTAATTAGGTGACACTTATAAATATCGCATATAGAACGAAATGAGACGCACCAAACTCCTTGTCGATATTTCGGCACACTGTTGGCATGCAGCGGTTTTTGCCATGCTTCTCTTTAGAACGTTTGCTCCTTAAGACACAGTTACGAGTAGTCTTGGCAATTTGTTGAAACGGTGTTAGCAATGTGGTATGACCGTTATCTTATTATATTATGTATAGGAGTATGATCGGTTAAAGATAATTATAAAATGAGACGGGAACTAAGCCTAGACCAAGAAAATTCGTTTAAAATCGAGTCGGCAAAGAAATAGATAAAATCAATTATTTGCACATAGCTCTTGGCTTTGCCCTTGACAAAAATGAGACCCAACAGATACAGGGTAAATGTTGAAAAATATATAAAGGGGCAACGAATAAGTGAGTGATGTTCACGGGCTAATGCCAAACGTTGAAATCGCATTCGCATGCACGTTGACGGGCGCTGCAGTTCGAATCCCACTGCCGGTAATTTTTTTATATTTGAAGATTGATGTAATTTGCATTACCAAGGGTTTCCTTTTATTGCTTCAGTATTATTAGGAATGTTATGATATTTTTGCCCCTAATATTCATTGATTTTTAAAATTATTTAGTGTTACAACGTCCACTTGCGAGAAAATTTCTGAGGAAAGCCCTTTACGGTTTTTTAAATTATTGTACGAGTATATATTTGTGTTTCAATTTCGAATAAAATATTATTATTATTATTGTCAGTGTATTTATGCATAATAATAGATGCTCATTTGTAATAAAATTCACCACCAAATCTACCCAGCGGTAACTTGCTATAAATTACAGATACCATGTTTGCATTAAAATTGAATACAGCCCACTTTTTTATAATCTTAACACTGGCTCAATTTCTAAAGGGTTGTTTAGATGTTATTTAAAGTTTGGTTTCGTTAGGAAGAAACTATATAAGCAGGGACAACCTAATTATATTTGCCATTTGAGTCCATTCAAAATTCTTATAAACTGAGAAACGTAATTAGTTTTCTTACGATGTCTACCAAAACTGTGAATTTGAAATCGACCTGCAGTAAACTGTGCCCAAAGCTAGATATCTTCATATAGAATTTTTATAGAAAATGGAAAATACTGTTTTGTTTGAGTCAGTTCAGTGTGTTCAGTGTCAGTTCGTAAAAACTGGAAATGCATTAAAGGTCCTGAGTGTGTACGCAACACCTGCAATTTTTAGGTTTATAGTACTGTGAATGCAAAAGCTAGTTAGCATAGTACCAGAAGTCGGTCAAACACCAAAATTACAGATGAAACAAACGATATATAGTTCGATAGTATTACCTAGAGTGACGTTGATAAACTATTAGAAAACGACTTATTCTTTGGCTGCTTGAAAACCTTCGTTGGCGAGTCTATCGGCAACGTAATCAAAAACCTCGAACAGAAGGTTCTCAGTGTGTAAAAAAAACTAAACAACCCCAGCACGGTCTACGAGGACATGTTAGATGAACATGACCAATACACCAGAAAAATTGTAGGAGGATTTATGGTTTACCTACATCCCAGGGAGAAGATCCCACCAAGCTTGTAATTAATTTTTATATGGATAAGCTTGGGGTGGAGCTTTCGGACTATGAAATCGATTCTAGTGCAGGCAAGGCCAATGCAGATCGATGCTGGCGAATTTGTCCTGCAAATCTTTGACAAGAAGAGTAAGTTAAAATAAATTAAAATAGTATTCTCACGCTACCAATTACTTCAGTCTAGCGATGGGAAAATATATGTTAACATAAAGAACAATTTTCATGACATGACATTTGGATAAAGGATTTTTCTTTTGAAAGCAATGGTATAGTGTTTTGTTCAGTAAATAGCTTCTGTTTTCTTATAGTTTATTATATTAATCATTTACAAGGCAGGAATTAAGTGTTTTTGTACATATAATTACAGGATTAGTTATTGCTTATGTCTGCTGAACCACTGTGGCTGGTACCTATTAGATCTTTCGTACCTAGGTTTCATATACTTCATAATTATTTTAAAATAGCTTAATATTGGCGTATTGGCTGACAGCGAAACTTTGTGAAATAGTAACGTATAGTAAGGATCAACCTCATTTAGAGTCATGATATGATCTTATTCGAAACGATCGTGTGGGAACAATTGTTTGTCTTATAAAAAATTACAAAAAAATCAACTCATTGGAATTAATAAATCGCTGCCTTATCTTGCTAGCATAATTATGGAATTTAAAAGAGGCATAGTCTCAGCATAAGCTAAGTGATAGTAATTATAAAGGTATGTAGAATGAACTAGAAAAAGTTAAACATCTCAAATAAACATCATGATTTATCGCCGCACCTTCAACTGCCGATTATTTTCTTAGCAGCATACTTATGCTATTAACGTTGTTAGAAACGATGACCATAATACTATATCCACAAGTAACATTTTAAATGTTGTTTAGTAGTTACTGATACGGCAGAAGAAATTATGTTAAAGGTATCACCTAACCTGACGCGTACATGCGAGTGACCTTCGTTCACCCTCCCCTATTGTTAGGACGACCTGGAGCCTGTAACACAAAGCTAACAATTGTAACAAGTGTAAAACTTGTAGGAAATTCGCTTGTAGTTACAAGTCGTGCTTAATTCTGTAACACAAACTTAACTGAGTGACTTGTTATAACGGAGAAAACTCTTACAAGTGTAGTTCTATACTTGTAGACTGATCGAAGGGTGCAATTATATTCAAAAAAATCAAGCAGATAGAAATAATATATAAACATTATAAACTAATTGACAATTTCCTCTACTCCAGCGATTTTATGTGTTTATCGGTTGCAGGATATTAATCGCTTGTTTACATATACAAAAGTAGCCTGGTAATTAAGTCATAACTGATCTGTACGGTAATACTCCATTACCGGCAACCATTACCGTACATGGCAACTGATAACTATTGAACAAACCACGGATGTTATGACTCATAACAGCCTTAGAAAATTTTTAAATCTATGCTCTGCGAGCTCGGATTCAATACAACATGTGCGGTAGTTATGATACTCATAACATTCTTAGATATGTTAATAGCTATTACCTATGAATTTGTCTGGTATCTAAGTGTAATCAAAATAAATCCCTGTCATGTTTACTTGTTTGACCAGTTGTGGAATACAAAAAGGTTGAAGTTCGTTTATTGTTGTAATTGCCCTATTTATAAGTAATGGCTTGAACAAAAAATTGTTCTGCAAGGAAAGTTGCAATTTTTAAATTAAGGTTATAGAGAACAAAGAGGTTCTCTTTGGATCTTTCTCTAATACGCTGCGGAAACAGCATAAAGTCGACAAATTTAAGGAGTTGGCCAATCCGGTGATTCCGGTGCATCATTAACTGGGACATTCGTCCCCGTAATCCATTGGACGTTTGTCATCGACTCGATTCTCATGATGGCATAAAGTTGTGCAACATTTAAAAGTATTTCCCACAAATACCGGATTGACTTGCAAATAGTTTAAACAAGGAAATTTTTCTTTTAGTATTCCAAATGCGTTTTCTATAATTCGTCTCGTTCGTTTATGAGATCTATTAAAACCATTTTGAGCTTAATTCAAGAAATCTTCATATATGTTGGTGGAATCTGCCACTGCTTTAAAGGATATGCTGAATCCCCTAAAAATTATTGCATTGGAATGAGGTCTCCAAATGTTCTCCATTTTACCAAATAATGAACTAATGTGGAGTACCCTAGCATAGCGTACGCTTCTGGGCCAATTAGCACTCACATACTAGAATTTCATATCTGGTCCACAAACAGCCATACAGTTTATTGAGTGTTTTCCATGTTTATCTACGTAAGTCGGTTGATTAACAGATCTATATTTATGAATGTTCCGTCAATTGCCCCACACACCTCAGGCATGCCTGCCATTTCATGAAATTTCTGCACCACGCTTAATATGTCAGCGGGTCATGCTACCATTACATTAAATTTAATTTGGTTGACAGCATCCACAAAATCATGAACGCATCTGCAGTAATTTTTGAAATCCCATGCATATCGCAAATATCATGGTACTGTCTACCATTTCCCAGCCAGTGTAGTGTAACTGACATTTTCTGCTTAGGTTATAGCCCATACCAACGGTTGGTATTATTTTCCAGTGTTGGCGAAAGATCTCGAAGAAGATTTGTGAACTATGTCCTATTCAACCTGAATCTCTCTATAAATTCCCCATTAGAGAGAAAGTCAAAATCAGTTCTTGCTCTAAATCGATATTTTGCTCGGACAGCAACTTCTTCTCACTAGAATAACTTGGACTTGAACTTGACCACATATTGGGTAGTACGTGCACCAAGAAGGATTTATTGATATTGACACATGAGAAGCTCGAACCCACGGTTTAGGATAGGTAGAAATTTTTCTACAATTGTAGTAAAATCCGTAACACAAACTTACAAGTGTTGGCGTTGAGTTACAGAACAGACCTACAAGTGTAGAATATCTGCCGTAATTACAAGTGCGGCACAGGTTATTACAAGTTCCGTTGTGTTACAGAATCTCAACAAGTTTACAAGTACAAGGCTACAATAGTTACACTTGTAGGGCTTGTGTTACAGGCCCCTGTATCTTAAACTTGTAAATATTTTGCCCGTTTGGTTCTTTTTTCATAACCCCCATTGTTACTAGCTGTTTAATTAGTAGTACTTCTCCAAAGCCATGGAAAAAGGTCGTGGTTGGGCCTTTTCGAAAAATATCTACGCTGAATGAAATTGGGGACTTACGACCAATTAGTATTCTTTCTGTCCAGTCAAAAGTTTTAGAATAATTAAGACATTTTCAATTTTGATCTCATATATGAATGAAAATAATAGTTTACCCCTGCACCTTTGTCTGGATTAGTACTCGTACGCTTCAGAGAAGATTTTGACACAATCTATGACAATATTTTGTTAATAAGTTTGAAAATATTAATCTCTACAGTAGAATCACAGCGCACAGATCACTAAATCAATAATTAATAGCTATCCACAAAATATGCTCTAGGTTTCCCTTTATTTACAATTTATATACATTTTGTGATATAATAAACACTTGTTCAGTACACATCTACGCTGATGATATGTAGCTATAGTCCGGGAGCCAGTGAACTTTTTGTTACGTCATAAGGTAAATGGCTAAATTATACTTCATGAATTAGTTTTTGTGCTAATGTAAACGAAAACCGATTTCTGCAATCCCGAATCCGGGGATAACATTAAGGGTTGCGCTGTGAAAGTTGTCGTAATTGACGACTATTTTACGTCATTTTTAAATGCAAAATACAAGTTCCTATCAAAAGTTTGATTAACAGAGAGCAATAAAATATGTTTCTGCGATGTGGAATCCGGGGATAACCCCTTCTACAAAGATGGTGAATATGTAGGGTTGAAGTTGTGAAAATTTTTATAAGATAAATGAAAAATTCTTTTTGCATGCACTTGTGCGAACATTAAACATTACAAAAATGATATTCTGCATAACAAACTCCGGGGTCATGACTTTCTGCAAGCACCTCAAAAGTAACTTGTCGCGCGCCGTCAAATGTTCGTGCCGAGTCACTTTCACGTTTTATATTCAACAAATCAATGCGACTTGCACCGCAATAATTTCTCACAATAAATATACACGAATTTAAGAATTTATGTACTACTTACCAAAATTTCAAAATCGCGAAAACAGAGAAAACAAAAATGATCAAAATTCTGTATTTTATGTTTATGAACAAACTTCAGGAATTTTTCGAAATTGTTTTCAATCGCGGGAGATTTAGTTTATAAGTAATAAAATTTAACGTAGTGTTCTAATATTTTGCGCTGGCAGACAGCTTTGTTTGTGTAGATTAACCGTTCATGTTTGTTATTCTTAGATATTTCACTGTAAGTCAGGGCGTCTGGTGACTCCAACCCAAGTTCAGGCTTTGCACTCGCGCGTCATGCCTGTTGAGGCCCATATCGACGTTTCACCTCTTTCGGCCTGGATTTGTTGTTCGGCTCAGCAATGCGCCGAAATCTTTAGTTAACGCGCCTCCCAGCTGGGCGTATCTTATAAACCATTGTTACCAGCCTGCATAGATGCCGAAAATACCTGTATTTTTGTATGGTGTTTGGTAGGTCCCTTGGTGTGGTCAATAGATGTATTAACTTTTTGTGTCTTGTGCACGTTTGTTTACAGGGGGACTGTGTCACTGTGTTACGACCATTGTAAGGTGAGGCCCGGATGTGGCGGACGAGCATTCCAGATAGGTGTCTGTGTCTGTCGCTGCACCGGGGTTTACGAAATAGTTATTTGAGTACTTCCCGCTCCGTTTAACCCTCCAGGTCCGGTTGAACGTGGGTATCTTGAGTTGGATCTGGTGGCGCCCATTTCTTTAGCAATACCCTGTATACACCTCGACCCGCTTACCCTGCGGTGTACCGTTTTGAACCACGCCCATCTCCCTGAGCGCATTCGCCCCGAGGCCTTTAGCTTGTTTTTAACGATTCTCAGGGTGAGCGTGCCCCATTTCTCGGATTTGTTTAGCATTCGATACTCGCCCATCCGTGAGTGTCGTAAGGTTAATTTGATGCTGTAACGGAACATCATAATTTTAGTATACTTTTTTTTTCGCTAGAAAGTCCCAGCTTATTTTCTCCGATTACACAAAAAAATATCTGCTGGTAACTAAACTAAAAAATTACAATGAAAAGATTTGTACATTCCATCAAAAATCTTTCCAGAGATCACAGTCAGGCTGCTGAAACCCAGAGCAGCACTAAAAAACATCTCAATACAACACAGGAAAGTACCTCTTCATCGTTAGTTGCTCTAGAAGAAGTTTCTGATCCAGTAGACCTCGAAACAGACATCAAGACGAGCACCTCGGAAGCATCTACGATTTCTCGATCATGCCTTTTTTGTAGTTTATCTCGTAAACGTTCTAAAGGTCGTGTTATTACATTAATTTGTGGCAACTGTACTATTTTGTGTAAAGAGGTTATGCCGGTAGCACTTGAAAAACACGAAAACAACATGCTTAAGAAAATTGAGAATAAAGATATATTCGTGTATAATTATTGTTGTACAAATCGCATTGATTTGTTGAATATAATAACGTGAAACTGACTCGGCACGAGCATTTGACGGTGCGCGACAAGTTACTTTTGAGGCGCTTGCAGAAAGTCATGACCCCGGAGTTTGTTATGCAGAATATCATTTTTGTAATTTTTAATATTCGCACTAGTGCATGCAAAAATAATTTTTCATTTACCTTATAAAATTTTTCACAACTTCAACCCTACATATTCACCCTCTCTGCAGAAGGGGTTATCCCCCAATTCCACATTGCAGAAATATATTTTGTTGCTTGATGTTAATTAAACTTTTGATGGCAATTTGTATTTTGCATTTAAAAATGACGTAAAATAGTCGCCAATTACGACAAATTTCACAGCGCAACCCTTAATGTTATCCCCGGATTCGGAATTGCAGAAATCGGTTTTTGTTTACATCAGTACAACAACTAATTCATGAAGTTTAATTTAGCCGTGAGCCCAATGACTTAAAAAAAAGGTTCACTGGCTCCCGTACTACTATATCGCTCTTTTAAGTACAATGATTGGCAGTAAACATCGAATGAGGTTCAAATCAATTGAACGGCCATTGCTATGATATGATGGAATTATAGTTTGATAATAAACACGCTTAAATCCGTTATAATGGTGTTTGGCAACAAGAATAAGGCTATAATTTATAAATACTAGAAGTGCCTTAAAATATAAGAGAAAAATATATGTAAACGAGTTTACACGGAACTGCCCTCGTGCGAATTACATTAATTTGCAAATTAAAAATGTGGCTGTCGCTCCCAACGTGTTTATTACTACACATTTCTGTCCATTTTACGATATTCACCCTGTATCTATTAAGTTCCATTTTCATTAGGGATAAACACCTAAGCTATGTGTAAATTTGTAAATTATTACTTGTATCTATTCCTGCCCTATAGCAAAAATAGACAACATTTAATTTTTGACCGAAAGTGTATTCCATTTCGAGCTTGGTATGCATATAATCCGCATGCAAAGTATCTTCTTTTTCTAAAAAATAGTTTTTGAGCTCTACCGCCAACAGACAGACGGACAGACAGATGGACGGACAGACAGACGGAATTGAGAAAAAATGTTTTTCATCATCTAGGAACCCCGAAACGTGAAGATTGAAGAAATTTCAGAAGTTGATTTTTTCTTCCAATAACTCAGAAAGTAAAACAGAGAAACAATGATTCCTCTATAGGTATTAATTATATTTTTCTGAACTATAGGAGCCTAGTAGAGAGGTGATACTTTGCAGTAACTGGTTTTGGTTTCTGAGGTTTGAACAACTAGGTTAATTTATTACTTTGTTAGTGCTTTTGATATATGTAGTTATCGAAATGAATAATAATAATTATCATTATAATATGGCACTTTCATATTTGTCGTTTTAAATAAGATTATTTGGGCTTTTACCAACACTAGCAATCCCAAATCTCAATAACAACAAGTATACACAATAAACAATTTTAAAAATCAGAGGAAACTAAGGATAAAAATCCTTTAAGGTTTCTAATAATACTGAAAAATAAAAGGAAACCCTTAGTAATACGAATTACATCAATCTTCAAATAAAAAAACATTACCGGCGGGGATTTAAACTTCAGCGGTCAAGAGAACCCCTCGCGTCTATGCTATGCGGCTTATTATTCACAACACATTTATTTGTTTCTCCTTTTTTCCCTTTTATAACATTTACCTTGTATCTGTTGGGTTTAATTTTTGTCAAGAATAAAGCCTGAGCTGTATGCAAATTATTACTTTTATCTATTTCCCAGCGAAAACCTAAATAAATAAAATTTTATTCTCTTAACGATGTTGGGTTCAAAATATATACTTTTTTTCATCAAGTGTAAAAACCTGAGCTATTAGTTTTATTTAAGCAATAGTTCTTGCGTTAAAGTAAATGAAGCAGTATTTTATTTTTTTTTATGTTGCTCAGCCTGTATATATTTTACCGATTTTTTTTTTGGTTTCATGTCAGGTATATATAATGTGTATGACAAATATCATCTTCCAACAACAAATAGATTTTGAGTTATGGCGGCAACAGGCAGACATACAGGCAGAGAGTCAAAATTGGGAAGACCTGTTTTTCGTCAACTAGGGACCCTGGAACGTGAAGATCTCAAGAAATTTGAGAAGGTGGCTTGTTCACGATTACAATATTTTCTTTGTCTTTTAGACGAGGGAAGTAAACATTTTGGAATTAGGGTAATGTATAACCCCACCAGAGAAATAAAAAACATCTTGAATCACCCTGTATAGCTAAAGCTTCTTTTTGGTAGTAAGTATACCTTATACACAAAACAAGCGCTTAGATACTTGTCACACAAATAATACTGTTTTGAATAAAATATGCTAGATTTACAACTAGTTATTGATGTAAATATGATCTTGAGCATTGACTCATCAGATTATTTAAAACGAAATCATTTAGCATTTTATTTTTAAAGAATGTTTGTGTACATAAGACATTTTTAACAAAAATCGATAGAGTAACTAAATAGGCAGTTACAATAAGAGTTTTATTAGAGCGTAGTTGCTCACGGCGTCTTTTGCATACGAGTATTCGAACTATTTTTGGTAAGTTCACTGAATTGGAATGATTTACAACGACGTGTAAATGAAGCTACAGTTTGTTTTACGACAGCGTAACTTTTGTCATTTTATTGTTCGCGTTGTCATCATTTTTCCCATTGGATTTGATAAATTTGCAATAATTTGTTCAATTTGTATGACTGCTGGAGCTCTAAGAATGGAAGTGCTTGAAGTAGGCACTTTTACATATTGATTTGATCCTGTTTTCTCGCTGAACGTTTGCGAATTCTTTTATTTTGCATTAAATTGTTACTTTTCCGTTTCAGATTATTTTGCTACTTTATTTTTATTATTTAATGTATATGACTTGGTTAAAGTTGTTAATAAAAATAGTGTTTATTTTAGTAATAGCCTAATTTCTTATTTAAAGAGTGAATGAAGAACGATGCATATATAAATGTTATAATAAAATAACTATGGAATATATAACGAATCATACATATCGACTGCGTTGCAAGTAGCATATAGCTTTCAAATACGTTTAACTAAAATATTTTAACTGAAAACTAATATTCGCAATAATTGTTTTCTAAGTATCACATTAGAGCATAGTTATAAATATAAATCAGCGTCTTAGAAATAAACAAGGTGTGCTCCTTATCGATACTTTGGCACACTATTGGCATGGAGCGGTTTTTGCCAAGCACTTTTTGGGACGTCCGCCCTTTAAGACACGTCCAGTCTGCGTAATCTGTAGAACGGTGCCTTCAATGTGATATGGCTGTTATTATATTGTGTTATATACATGATCGCGCCACATTTGCGACAACTTCGACTATAGACTAAAGATAATTTTCAAATTAGACGAGAACTAATTATTGTAAAACCTACACGGCAGATATCGGTTTATAATCGAGTCGGTGGTTTATCACTGTTAGCGGAGTGGCAGATGGAGAATTTAAAGTTGTCAAGAAGTGAAAATTTGCATCCGCATCTTTCGATATCTTAAAAAAAGATCTTGCAGGGATTCCAACTATCCACCCTAATTTTGGCAGTCCATGATTTTGACATTATACCACTGTGACAGCCAGAGTAGGTTCTTTGTGGTGACAGCGTAGTTATGCGACTGCTTAACGTCTGTTACTGATAACGTAAATACATACAAAGAAAAAAAAACAACTTCTCCCAAACACTGTTCAGCTTTTTACATTAAAATTTCACACAAACTGGTGCAAGCATTTTCTGAGAGGTTACGCCTTTATCGATTTACCCTGTTTAAATTCATTCAGCGTGATAAACACCACATTTATTAATTTTCCGACTTTCCTTTAACGCCAGAGCAGTCGCTGTGCTCACACAACTTGTGTAGTTTCACGACACTTTTATATAATTTTGAGTTGTCGCGAGCGGTTGCCAGAAAACATGTAAATTAGAAAAGTGGTCGAGGCATAACTTTCCCATTGTTTGCTAATAATAATGGATTTAGTTAATGGGTTGCTTAGCGGTAAGTCTACCACTATCGCTAGACTGATATTTACTAGATAAATATTTACATGCTGCTTATGTTTCAAAATTTTGCCATCAATAGAGTTGCTATAAACAGCCTTAGGTAATATATGACAATTAAAGCAAACATTATTTGGGTTAGTACAAAAATTTTCATTTAATGTGTTACTCTATAAATAAGGCATTGTCCACAAATTTATGGAAATTATGGTTGCATCTCATGATATTAATTGGTTCTTCTATAAATATATGCGTTTGCCGAATTACGATTTTTGCATATAAATGCATTTCCAAATATTAATGTAAAACAGATTCTAAAATAATAGAAAATTATTGCATAATAGTGTCGACAAAATATATTGAGTGTTAAGTGTTAAGAGTGGATTAAAGTGTACGCTAGAATTGCTTCGTAATATACTTAGAAACCCACTTACGCTTTTAATTTCTCAATATATACTGGAATTAATTTTAAAGGCAATTGTACATCTGGAGCAAGCCTCGGGCAAGGAGTTTCAGTAGTAAAATAACAGAATAAATTTGCAAGATTTATTGACGCAAGAAAAACATTAGTGTGATCTCATCAATAACTTTTTCGCTTGAGATATAAATCAGATTTTAATTTTGTTTACAGATTGTTTAAGCAAGCTTCAAGTATTAATTACTTCCACCTTGTGTGTTATCTACGTTAATCTTTTATTGCCTTTCCAGTTTTTAATATTGCAGATATTAAGGTGAGTGAAATAAATTTAAAGTGATTTAGTTGCTATTGGATGAATTGAGAACGGGAAATAAGCCGGCGTACTACTAATACAACCATATTTGGGTAATTTTTTGTTGTATTAAGATAATTAGTCTGAGAAAAGTTTTTGATCTAAGCGACTGGTTTTTATGTTAGACACACTTATTAAAGTGCTATTTTTGTTGTCTAAAAGTTCAATAACGTATGATAATAAACTTTCAAAAATTTATGCAGATTTAACCTTTTCCCAACAATAAATACAGTAAATCACTACAAGTAATTTCTTTTATAAACTGGCAAAATATACTATGTTGGGCATTCTTATAGACAATTTATAAACCTATTTGTCATAACTGAACAGTGGTTTTTTAATGTAATCAACTAGAATATTTTTTTTCGATTTTGTTAGTAATTTAGTTTAATTTGATCTTGAACAGTATACATTTATTTATTGAAATATAAATCATGAAAGATTTTCTCGCCTTCACGAATATTTGCTACTGAAATAGGTTTTACATTTAAATAAAACGTTCTAAAATCAGTCAGCGGGAATTTAGCACAGGGACTACTAACATTTTTTTTCGTGCAAGGACGCAAACGTCTGTACCTATCGAATATTTAATATAGGTCAGATCTAGAGAATCCTTGTAAAATAAATCAAAATTAGTGGTAGTTATTTAAATAATTTAAATAATGATATTAATAAGGAGTCTGAATTACATTTAGGAGTTTATATTTTGGAATGTATGAGAATTTTTAATTTATCAGTTAATGGCAATAAATATCGTATATAACGCAACAGTAATGTTAGCCTTTTTTAGATTGGAAGGTAAAGTGAGTGATTCTAAAATATTCAGATTCATTGGGTTTTTAGTGAATGGTGTGCATGGTTTCTGCATGAATATTTTTGGAAATATGTAGGTTGCTTTGTTGTAATGAAATTTTAAGGCTTTATTCCATGCGTTTTAAAGATGTATTCGCAATTTTAATTGTATCTACTACATCGTGACGTAATTAGTATAACTACTATATTAAGAGATCTTAAAAATTTGTAATATCTATGCAGTTTAATTTTTAATAGACAATTTTATTGTATACGAAAGTTAAAGTATCGGAGATACTGAAAACGATACGAAGAGAATTTTATGTTGAGCGATAGTTGAAACAGGTGGTTGAATTTTTGTCAATGAGATTTTACATTGTATGCTGCTTTATTAATTTAGATGGTAGATCACTAAAACACATCCATGACGTCACTGTATTTCATTCTGGTCGAACCAAAACTGTACTTTGCGTAAACTGAGAATTATACCTTAATATACAATATTGAATTGTATTATATTGAAATAGAAGTGACAGTTTGAAGATTCAATTATTTTGGATAATAATACACCTTGAAAAATATTTTATTCGATCTTTTTTTTTAATATTACAAAATTGCGGATTACTTCTACATAAATTAAACGTTCTTTATATTTTATATTCCGTATTTAATTGTTATATTACTTCAGAAGGCTTTCATATAAATTCAAAACAATTTTTAGTTTAGAAGTTGGTGAAATTTGAATTTAGTCTTAACATTTAAATTAAATTAGTTTTGTTCTATACGATTTCTGTGGGGGATTTAATATATTGTCTAGTATTCTGCAGTTGCGAAGCAATAAACTTTTCTAGTTCTTGTTATCAAATTTGCATGCTTGTTCAATCCGGTCACGCTTGGACGTGTTTTGTGTATTTCAACCTTGTGTACCACTTAATCGCGTACATACGTGAACATTTAATTAATTTTAAAAATTATAGGTTGCGGATGTAATGGATTTGCGTATCCTCAGATTTAGAAGGATTTATTTAAAATTCACTACGTAAAATCGGAAGTGCACATTTTTCAGACAATATTCATGTACCGGAAGTATTTTGTAACCATTAGTTATTTAGTTGCATTGACTTTTAAGGTGTACATGAGAGTGCAGCTGAGTATTATGTTATTAAATTTAATTCAATAACTTAAACAAACCGACACCTTGCTGATGTCATTCGACTGTTTAACTTTGAATTTGTCCAATTTCATTTTGCTTTAAATTATGTGTAGATTGTATCTTGCATAAAGTAATAGTTTTTTATTATTTAACTAGACGGATTTAACGGGCATAATCATATGTACACCTTGAATTTTGATCTAACCTATTTATTCTCAAACCACCCAGGAACACTACCGCGTTTGTTACTAACGATGTTTGTACATATGAAATTCGCGTATTAAATTACACTTGTCACACTCCCTATCCACCTGGTTGTAACGTAACATGTGTAATTAAATAATCTTATCTGGGTAATTGAAGGTCTTTAGGTGGGTAACAGAATCTCACATTAGCGGTAAAACTAGTAAAAGGTAGATTGTATTTGCCTGATAAGTTCAGCACGAACGCCTAGCGATAAAATATATAAAGTGCCTCAATGATGGTGTAGGTTTTCCACACGATGTTTACAAAATTAGCCTGCGGTTCTTAAACTGTTGTCATCATCCTTGTTTTGCAAAGCCGAATCGGGCCTATGCCGCAAAGGTTAAGATCCCCGGATTTGTTTGGCTATTTATTATTCCTTCTTACCTCTGTGCCTGGCAGGTTCAACACCTTCTGCGACACCAAGAAGTGTCAGAAGAATCGCTGCGGCCCACTCGGGGGCCCTCCGACGCGCTCTTTGGCCCCTCTTCGCGAAGGGGCCATTTCTGGAGCTCTCACTGACCGCACTACACTCTGTTCATAGATGTCGTTTAAAATGACACAGTGATTCATAAAAAGCAACGGAGCTGCTTCTTAATGAGATTTTATAGTCTAGTAGGAGCTACATTAGTTACAGTGCATGCGTCTGGTCTCGGATTATATCGCACTGGAGCCTGTCAAACTGTCAAAATAAATTAAAATATCACGCAGTTCTTGCTCATCTGCTGCGAGCAGCGTGGGCGATGCACGGATTTCAGCTCCTCCACTCGGAAATTTACTAATTTACCGCTTGAGCCCTCAAGATTTTAGTCAGGTTAAAAATGTGCATGAAGGGGTCGTGTGTTAAGAAACGAAACGTTGCAAGCCGAAATTTTCCCGAAAGTTCTAGCTAGAGGCGGCTCTGTCTTTGAAGAACCGAATTACGGATATTGTACTCATCAATTTACGAAGACAACTTCCTCGTTTCTCGGCGAAGCATCACAAATCACAAATGCACCTGCACTCGGGCACCCGCACGGTTCGCGACGTAAAACGTGTGTGTCTAAGTCCAGCGGTTTCGTGTTGTCGCGAGATCACGTCTTGTCCACTTCTGGACCACAAGCGGATGACTAAAAAGGCGCCCGAGGGCCATTAGGCGGCCCAGTCATTGTGATCGCCGTTTTTTCTTAATTTCGTATCATTGCGTGATTGATGAGCGCCGTCTCGCCGCAGACGTACGTGAAGTTTTCTCTTAATGAGGCTAAAATTGTGTGGACGTGAGTCCTGAACCGTGAAGTCCTTGGAATTTTGTTATAATCAACCCCGCATTATAATGGAATTTCAGTAAATTGAAAAAAAATACTCTTACTTGTTGGGATTAATCACTTAACCCTTTAACGGGAAGAAACTATCTGTTAAAGAATTTGATCAATTTCTGTTTACTATCAATCATGTGTAGCGCAAACTACAATATAAATTCTTGTCAATTTTGATTATTCTTTTATTGGCTTGTAAACCGTTTTAACAGAAAGCGTTCGGATTTAGATATGTATGTTAACAATGGTCGCTGCTACACCTGTTCTACTATCTCTCGTACAAAAGCATTTTTATCTACAGACGTGGGTTGTTTCCTGTAGTGAAAATTGATAAAGAAAGATAGGGCATAAATATATGTTCAAAGGAAATCTTTTGCAGCAATAAAAATACCAGCACAAACGCTATTAAAGTGATAACTTCTATATGTGCCTAGAAAATACCAAACATATTCTTATCAATTTGTGTGGTACGGCAAGCAACACTCTACACAAAGAGCCACTTTGACATGCTATGTATAAAATATCACTTCACTATTGAATTCCATTTCGTCATCGTCGCTATCTAGAATAGATTTTTCCCCGAAACATTCATATTTTAATATTTGAATTTGTTTGGTGTGCCGATATACTTACCCAAAAATTAATTATAACTGGTATTTGCAAAAATTCTTTTCCGAACTCCTGACGGTGAGAATAGTAAACTATCCAATTCACTGGTTGGCAAATTTAGATCTAAACCCCAAGGCCGCCTGTACATCTTACAGATAAATCAAAAAGATTCTCTTTAAATGTTGTTGTCATTAGCTCTTCGCTTTTTCTTAACAATCGCTGGATCATGGTTTGGTGTAACTTCTGAAGAAGAAAGTGACGTCATTGTTGAAAATCTTTTTATGCTTAGAAATTCAAATGCTAATTTATTGTCAGCACTAGAACCACCTCTAATGTAAGGGTTTACAACTTATATTCTGTAATTTCTAATAACTGAGCCAATTCATTAGCATCTAGAGGTTTTTTCCACTAATACTAGTCTGAATGTCCATGAATGTTATAAACTTTGTCTTTGTCAAGAATCTAATAATTTTTATTCTACGACCACTACTAAAAGTAAAAAAATAAAATCAGCTGTTTACTTTTAGCACATGTGCTAAAAGTAAACTGCTGGTTTTGAATTTAGTATTTTAAACTGGAAGTGAGGTTATAAAGTTATTTTAGTTACTTCTTTCGTTAAAAGTAAAGTAATTTTTAAATAATTAAAGCATTATGTAATGAATAGAGTAACATGTGTACTATTATAATTTCCTTGGATAACTAACTTTGACAACTACCGGCTGCAGAAACAGTCACATGCGCCGTCACGGTCATCTCTTTAGTATGACATAAATTATAACTGTCATAAATGCAAACCTTTGTTAAATCAACATATATGGCTTAATAACAGTAAATTTAAGGTCGTCGAAAAAATATTGTATGCAAACTCGTACTAAAAGTGTTATTGCACTCGACATGTTATGAAACGGAAAAAATTACATTAAGTGCACAAAACAAAATATTTCTACAAATCCAATATATTTTTGGGCATTACTAAATCATGTATAATTACCAGACGGCATCTGATGGCATATCAATTGCTGAAATATTTGTAACATTTTAAAGTCTTCTTCCTTTTCTTCTTTTTTCTTTCTGTGAGGCCTGTTGGCCTGTTTTTCCTAGCGTGATGCCTATCGGTTCTTCTGAGATAGTCTACCAGCTGCTTCGCCAGTCTTTGAGAGGTCCTCTTAGCAGTCTTGATCCATATGGTTGTTCTTGCTTTACTACTGTTGCTTGCCTGTCATTATTCACTAGACCCACATGTTGGTTTCACTGTCTTCGCCTCTGTCTGATTTATTTTACTATATCTCTTCTGATGCTGCCTGCCTCTTAGAGACATATCTGTCTTAGCGTTTTCATTTTGGTTATTTCTAAAGATTTTATTGTTGTATTAGATTGCGCTTTTGCTTATGTTAAAATAGACGAAAAGCATGTCAATTTATTTGTTTTTCCAAACCAGTTTGCATCGTAGAGTTTTCGTTGTCATAGATTTAGATTTTAAATCGGTCTATGTAAATGATAAGAATTAATTCCATCAACTGTGCTTCCGGTTTTAATAAATTATTCATAGCCTGATCACAGTATTGCAAAAAAAATAAGAAATTCTTGTAAACTGCACCATTGATTATGTTTATTAGAAAGCAACACAGGGCCTGGTACAGATGGCGTACCACCATTATTGAAGCAATGTCGTAAAGGTTTTACTTTTCCTTTGTCGATTCTGTTTGTAAGATCACTTGCTAGTGAAGTTTTCTCTTCATGTTGGAAAGAAACAATTATAGTTCCTATCTTTACATAGCAATATTTATACCATCCTCCATAGTCTATGCTAAAGCAATTTAAAAACATAATATTTGACGAATTATTATATCCATTCGTAAAGCAAAATATGCCTGTTAATCAACATGACTTTGTCAAAAATAGATTTGTCGAGGAAAATGTATTATGTTACAAAAATGTTGTTTTTCAATTTATGGAAGAGCGTTCGTAGGTGGATGCTGTATAAACTTATTTTAGCATGACCTTTGATAAAGTAACTCATAATATTTTACTAAAAGAAGGTTGCTTGATTAGATGTGCATGACTCTCTTTTTCGATGGGTCGCCTTTTGCATACGAAACTGGTCACTAGCACTATCCATAAATAGTTATTTTCAAAAAATTCTGTACAACATCAGGAACCCTCAATGTTTTTACTTAGGTCCGCTGTTCTTTATTACATAACTTAATGATGTTAATAAATGTTTTAAAAGCCACGAATTGCTATATGCAGACGATACAAAAATTTGTAAAGCCATTAACAGCGTTGAATATTGTTATAAACTGCAGTTAGTTCTTTTTCGCTTTACTAACTATTGTGAAAGTACTAAATTTCCATTACCAATAAGTAATGTCGAAATTTTCAACTGTTATTTTAGTTGTGAAAATTACTTATTTTCTTCATTAATGAAAGAAAAGCTACTTACAGTGAGGAAACGTACCTCTGCTTATTGTTGTACTCTTATAGTAACGGACATTTTACAACTAGTAGATTCCTGTAAATTATAGTTCATCATGTAGGCGTCGAATAAATTAAACGTCCAAATTTAATTTGGCTAATTTGCAATAGTAATGGAAAGCAAAGCATGTTTAATACTTTAGAAGAGTAATTTTTCCATACTACAACTAAAATTACGTTTACAATCCTATTTTTATTAACTTGAAACATAATCTAGTATTTTTAAATCTATCTAAACGTCATCATATATCATTCACCAAAAATTCTGATAAATTAATAATAATATTGAGAACTGAAAAGCTATTGTATACAGAGTAGATGTACAACCACCTCTTAAGGGTGCTCATGCTAATAGCGTCATATTATTTTCGACGTATCTACAATGATGTTGTTTAATCGAGCTGATGTTGGCATATGTAGTAACATTACTGATGCCTACAGTTATACTCTGAAATTTATTTTTGTTAGCATACTTATGGTTCACGTTTTTACCATGTGAATTGCTTAATTATTGAGATTTCCAACAATTTATTGATCTTTAAAGTCGATTTATGACTAAACGACTAAAGATATCATCCGACGCTCGAAAGGTCACGAAGGATTAGAAGAAGAAGAAGAAGAAGACTAAAGATATCAGCTTAACACATTAGTCATTCTTCACGTATTTTATTAATAGAAGAAATACAAAATTGAGGTTAAAGGAGTTGTCGCTCTCGTAATATTCAAGTTTAAAAATTTTGATGTAGGAACTTCTACCATTATTTTTTTGTATATAATCATTTTCTAATTGTTTTGCATCCTAATGTCCAAACACCCTATATACATTCATTAAAAAAATGAGAATTTTTCTCAAAAAATAAATAACATGGGGCACGCCAAAGCGAACATTGTTATTCTCATTAGAAGGTTGTTTTGTTCTGATTTTCGAGAAGGTTTTGGATTTAAACCTCCATGGTTACCAAAACGAATTGGGTAATCGCAGTGAAGTTGACACAAGATGTTTGTGTCCGCTGGGGATAGAACCCACATATTATATCTTAGAATCAGAGACTCTTACCTCTAAGCCACTTCTACTGCAATAAAATGCAATTTATTGAAAACATCATACAAAAATAGATATACGAAATTTGAATGAATATAGATCGTTTTATAAATACTACTATATTTTTTCGAGATCACATAAAATCACGTATTTGCTTTTTCCATATTTTTTAAAGTAATAAAAACTCCTCTCCGTGCTCTAGCTCCAGTAAGAGGCAATCTGAGATCCATGTTATATAAACTAGTTTGATTATTTTAATGAATGATATAACGCTTTAGAAATTTGTAACATTCCTTTATACCCTGTGTAGACAATTTTTGTTGATCAACTTGGTTTTAGCATTGTCAGCAATTTATTCATTATTTTCAATGCGGTCCTAATATTGAATTAACTTATTTCCAGCGTATAATTTTATTAGACATATTTGCGGAGGTGCTGTATTGTGAATTAGATGTATTTGAGTGTTTAGTGTTTTTACCAGAATCCTAATTTTTGAAAATGTTTTATTATTAGAGCAGACAGCTTTGGTTGTATCGAACAGATTGCTTGCAAAATCTGTCTTTGTTCATATGAGTTTTTTAATTAAAATATAAGTAGTATACTGTTATAGTATTTTAATATTTCGGAAGTGTGGGTTGTAAACAGTGTGTTATGGAAATGAGTGCAAATATTTTAACCCGTAATAGGACTCGCTAAACTGAACAACTTCTCCATTTATAATTTTTTCGAAAACGCCCTCAAAACTGAGTTAAAATTCAAAACAATGCATACCTGCTTATGAAATAACATTTTAGTTTAATGGCGCAAAACACAAAAAACACATCTTTGATATGCAAACCAACAAAAACTGCATAGGTACTGATAAAACCTTTAGCTCACATCTGGTCACCAACGTACCTTATCAATTAAGGTAAGTAAGTTATTGACCGTATGCTTTGTTGTGCAAGAACTTTGCAGTTTTATTAATATACCTGTGTCGTTCACCTTTAACTTAGATTTGCTTACCAAGCGGATCGTCAAATTTAAGGGAGATAAATGACTGAGAAAATATGCGATTCAATGAAAAACGATAAATAGAAAAGTGGTTCATTTTGGTGAGCTCTATCACTGGTTAAAATATTTGCACTCATTTCCATAACACCCTGTATATGATTAGGTTAAGGTTATTATACGTAAAGCCATAATTGTCTAGTTTTATTACCAAAGTAAATTGTAAATTAGTTAATGTCACCAATAATATGGAATTAAGTTGCAAAAACGCTACCGGTGTATCTCCACCAAACGAATGGATTGCTTTTATAGGTGTGGACATCTTGTTCAAGGTCTTCCATAAAATATTACTAACAATCGCTCACAAAGGAAAACTGATGTCGATAAAATTCCTCTTGTAATTGAAGGTATAGCGCTTTAATAATCTTTCTACAATAACGTTAGTGTTTACTGTTGTTTATGTTTCCAAAGAGTTATCGTTCTGTATTCTTTGTTCTATGATGCAGAGTTCCTGCCTTCTAGAATGTTGATTTGTTGATGAATACGATAACTGCAACAAAATGTTTTTCTTTAGTTTCTTCTAGGAGTTTGTGGTTTCTGATAATGGCTTAGATATTTAACGTAAATAGTTAGCTAAACAGTGACAAGGTGAAACTATTCAAGTGATTACTGCCTTAATTGGAATATTTGGTTTATGTATTTTCGCGGGTTATAGTGTCAGGTCAGTTTATTTTTTGCAAAGTAAGTGAATTCGTTCCTGTATTTGTAGATTTATGTATATGTGTCCTTTTACAATTTTGCTATCTTTATCTGCAAAACATTAATTACATATCGCTGATCAGTAACAGTAAGTGTTCAGATTTTGCTTTTGTTTTGTCAGATTGCGTAAGGTTAGTTTAGATAACGTTGTTTCTAGTACTATATATTTATATTATATTTTCTAAAAGTGTCTAATTATAGCTGTAACTTAATTATCGAGTCTGAAAGATAAAAACAAGTGGGCTACTATCAAGAATTAGTTACAAACAGAATTAATAAAAAAATTAACAAAACGAAGAAATTGCTTTTACTAAGCAAATTTAAATGTTTGCATTAATAACAAAAATACGTTGTTTTTGAATCGATCGCTTATTAATATTTTAAGTTTGGAGATCTACTCGAAAGAAATATCTTAAATTGCATTTGAATCATCTCACAAATATTATACAGATTATTTTATACTTTATTTAATTCTGAAGAAAGATCGATTATTCAGTTATCTACAAAATAATTTAAAATTAATATTCACACTAGTAACTGCTTATAAACCTTCCCTGCGGCATTTTTCATGAAACGTCATTTCAAACGTTCGTGATATTTGTTTTCGCAAAAACCTCCATATTCAATCGATATCTGGAGATTTGAGAAATTATGAATACAAAATAATAGCAATTGCTGACGGACTGTACACCACCAGTCTGGTCTCGAAGAGCTTTCAAATATGATTTAATTCAACGAGGATATCGGGTTAAGATATGTAAACAAAGTACACAAGTCAATTTATGACGGAAAGTTTCTGTTTCAGATAAAAGTTTCTGTATTAGATAATGCTGGAGATTGACAAGAAAATGTGTTGGTTTGCCATATCCAAATGTACAAATTTGTCATGGATATAGTGAGAAAGAAGCACATTCAAGAAGTAAAGAAAATAAACATGCTCAACATATAAGAAAGTATATGAATTAATCTATCAATATTGATTGTTAGTTGATTTAATGTTATATTTTAGGCATTTTATAGATTGTTAAAGTGTTCGTATGGGTTTTTAATTATTGCATTAGAATTATCACCTTTATTTCAGACAATGCGTTAAGTTGTCATTTTGACATGTAAACAATGTCAAATGCTGTAGTTTAAGTAGTAAAGTACGTTTTTTTCCTATAAAAATTTTCAAGGTCAAGGTAAAATTGGCAAAACTGCTTTTTTAAAATTATTAGAAAATTTATTTTCGTCAGGTTCTTCTGTCAACGACTTGTGTCATTCTGACATTTAATTAAATTGTCAGCTTTTCTTTTTTGAAACTGAATACGCGTAAAAACGGAATCTTTTATAATTAATTGTAAAAAAAGCATTTCTGAAGTGTGCAAAGGAGCTGTTGGATCTGCAGCCTAACATACCAGAAGAAGACGTTTATCAAAGATTAGCAAGTGCTGTTTAAGTACATAGAGCTTTAATGCCAGATTTTAAATTTTCCACTATTTTTTAGTTTTAAAAAGTTACTAAAACAAATTCTACCAACATATATTTTTTAAAGGAACCCAAGTTATGCCAACATAAACCCTAAATTCTTTGACCTTGAACATTTTTATAGGAACAAAACGTACTTTAGTTAAGATGAGAACTAATGCATTCAATATAATTAATATCTATTTAGCAGTTACAACTCACTTTCATATTATCACATTATCAATAGTTCATACGAATAAATTCTTGTACGTATCACTGATAAATACATTAGGTTTCAATAGTTCTTCCACCTCTAAATTAACTTGTTATCAATGTTTAGTAGTGTAGAGATAATAAATAGTTACTACTCAATATCAATAAGGAAATTGAATTTTGCATAATGCTATCCTCAAAGCCTTTATCTGTAAAATTATGACACTGGAAGGTACGGTAACTAGTAAGTTATTTCACTTACGCATACAAAGTTCTATAGGGCAACCGTTTCCAATCCAACCCTCGTGTGGTTTACTTGCGTCAGCCCTACGAGCCTCTACAAGTCAATGTCACATTCGTGAGAAAAAGTTAAACTTCCAATGCCTAAGTATACAAACAACTAATATCAGCAACAAAGTAAAGTTAAATATGTTTTTGCACTTTCGGGACTAAAGTTGGTACTTTAGTCACTTATTTCAGGGACTAAAGTAGCTCATTTAATCTCTAGGGACTTAAGTAATTACTTTAGTCCCTAGGGACGATAATAACGATAAAAAATTTATAAAAATGGTTCAAAATGGCGACCCTTAACCTCGTTACATAAACGTGCCCTTCGATTCATGGAATCGCCCACCCGTTGTAACATATGCGGATCTTTCTGCACTAAAAGACATGCTGCCATCACTCTCTTTAACAGTTCCTCTTGTGTGGCTACAGGGGTTTCATAAACGAAGGACTTATGTAATAAAAATTCACTAAATATTGAAGCCTTTTTCTGTCAACACGATAACATTCCGTTTTTGGACAAAAATTGCTCCAGAGCCAAAACGGCTCATTTTCGACTAGGGGTTTATATGTAAAAAAAAATGTACCGCAACGTCTTCTATAACCTCCCCAAGTTTGGCAACACCTTTTTGAAACACCCTATTCTTTTGAAACTGGCCATAGCTTCTCAAATTTTTCTCCATCATCCTAAACGTGTTATTGAAGGTCTTTTGTGGTTTGGTATAATATTGACCAAGTACGTAAATTAAGTAATGTGATTTATCATGTTTGTATATAAAATAATAGAGTTGGTTACCTTGGAGATATATTAAGAACAATAACTGTTTTCCCAGAAGAGAATAAAAACGCTTGTACTTCCCAAGTTGGGGAAAAATAAATACAGTTTTACCAGTAAAAATGTTGATTTATCGTTTTATTTTTGTGATACGCAGAAAAGCGTCCGACGCACAGTGGTCACATAAAGGCAGTTTCTAACCACGGGAGCATCTATGAGGCATTTTGAAAGGTAGAATCTTAAGGATATCACACCGAAACAACTGGGATCTAGTATTTTCTACACTTGGAGCTGCGAGTTTTCTGACGGAAAGGAGGTCTATAGACTGGTTATCGGGTTATGTTGAGCCCGAAGAAAGTGCCGTTTCAACGAGAACAACTATCAAATCGGGTTTAAGCTGTGCAGGCATCGCCAGGGATTATTTGTAGCCCACTCTGAGGTTTCATGTGAACCGGAAGGAACCGACAGAAAGATGGTCAACCTTATTGGAAAAGCAATACAAGTTAGTATTCATGGGAAGCTCAGCAAATCTATTATTTCCTGTGGATTATAGCTAAAATATACTAAAGTGTTTTCGCCGAAATGAGGTTAAATAAAATATGTCTAACTTAGAATAGATAAATTGGGGATCTGCACTACAGACACGCCATATTTAAATGTCAAATTTAAATTTGAAAATAAGATTAAAGACCCTACCTTGTATAAGAATCAATTGTATTTAAAATAAAATAAGCTGAGTTAGTTAGAAAACGTAAATAATTCAATGATACAGAAGCATTTGTAGCTATAAAAAATGGCAATAGTGTGGGTTTAATTATTATAAAAGCTTAATCATAAGTAATTACACAAAGACATATATTATAAATGAAGCTAAAAATAAAAGCTAATATCGCTTCAATAGATGTGTTCGTTGGTGGTTCATGAACCCTTACCAGTCACCCAGGATATGGTCCATGTTGTTAGAATATCTTGTAAACAAGAAATTCAGGAAATCCTGGTCGTTTTGCTATTTGTGCACCCATATAGACTAATGCATACCAAGGCGTTGCAGCTTGAATCATCGAATCAGAGTTGCTTTAAAAACTAGATTTAAAGCCCTGTTCGCTAGCCGTGCAATACGACTGGGTCGGGGTTGTGTGACAGACTGAAGACTTGTGTTTGTCATGTTTTACATCGCGAAGGAAGACCAATTTCAGCACTTACTGAAACAAACATATTGAGACACATTTGGATGTATGAAAAGTCTGTTGTTGGTGGATACCACACAGATTAACAGAACCACAAAAACAACAGCGTGTAGAACGGTGTAAGAAAACTCTTAGGAAATATGATAAAGGTAGGTCTAAAGCAGTTACATCATAACTGGTGACGAAAGCTGGATATATGCATTTGAATCTGAATCTAAGCGGCAGTCTGCATAATGGGTGTTTCCATCACATCTTAATCCAGTTAAAATAAAGCGATATCGAAGTGTTGGTGAGAAAATGATTGCTTGCTTTTTTTCAAAATCAAGATCTCTCACAACTGTCTGCCTGAAAATAAACTTACAGTTACAGCAGAATGATACACAACAGTAAGCCTGCCAAACCTTATTCAAAACGCTTACGGCTCCCAAGAAGTGACGTCTTTCTGCACCATGATAATGCTTCAAGTCATACCGCTCATCAAACAAAAGAGTTTTTAGAGGCTTCTAGGTTAAAATTGCTAAGTCATCCCTTATAAAGTTCTGACCTGGCACCTTTCTATTATTTTTTATTTTTTCGATTAAAGGATAAAATGTGTGGTGTGTGATTTGGAACTTCCGAAGGTCTTGCGGAAAGATGCAAAAACCTTGTTTCTCAAGTGATTCAGAAGAATTTAATTTATGTTTTAAAAATGGATTTTTTCACGTACTGTAGGGAAATGTATTGTATTCCTAAATACACAATC
>OW679194.1:117255429-117361661 GCA_940337035.1 Agriotes lineatus
TAACCTGCTAACCTCGAATTTGACATAGACTATTTTTCAGCATTGCCAATGTTAAACTGTCACTGTTCTGTTATTTATTAACGACCGAGGTTGTTAAATGTATAACAGCCATAGCTGTTATGGGAAACTTTTCAGTCAGGTTGACAGTTCTGTTACTGACAAATAATTACAAAAATTATTTTCACGTATACAGAATTCAAAAAAGTATTGATTTTTTAAAGGGTTCTACATTTAACTCTAGTTCTTCTTTTAAATTGCATTAAGCGTCTCGTTACTTTTGCCCCACTTTTGAACATTTTCCCTAAAAATTGAGGGGGTTGTTATCTAGGTTACAAAAATACTAAAGTTTTATATAAACTAGATGATTTAATACAAAGTATTCAAAATGCTCGTTTAAATTTCAATATTTTCTCAATTTTTTAAATAGAATACCCTATATTTTATTACAAGAATAAATAGAGCCTTAAATTCCCTTTACTTTGACGTTAGCATGTTTACTTTACTCTAAAGAATGTTTGAGAAATTAAGCTTTTAATAAAAAAAATCTGATAAATGTGAAAATCTGATTCTAAAGCGGTTCACGAACCGGGTTGTAAACCTATTTAGGAACCGGTTTAAATACTTATTTAAAACCAATTCATTGATTGAAAAAGGTTTTTAATAATAAAATGCGATTGTACAGTGTTCACATTTTATAAGTAGAAGCAGTTTACGTTTCCTAACCAGTTTATAAATCGATTCTAAACCGGTTTATAAACAGGTTTTCAAACTGGTTCATAAACCGATTTACAAACCGTTTCTTATACAGGTTTACAAAACGGTTTATGAACTGGTTTAAAATCAGGTTATCGGATTTCCGGCTATGAAAAATTCGCGGAGGACCGAGAGCCGGTTTACCATCAAATTGGTTATTTTATCAGGAAATAATCCACAATTAACGCAATTTTTCATTAAAAGCTTAATTGCTCAAACACTCTTTCGAATAACGTATAACACATTGGGCTCAAAATAAGCTCAATTTAAGGCTCTATTTATACCTGTAATAAAGTATAGGGTGTTCCATTAAACAAATGGAGAAAATAAAGATTGAAGATTTAGAAATTTAAACCAGTATTTTGAACAACTTTTGTATCATAGATCACGATCCCCTTAATTTTTAGGGAAGAAATATTGAAACGTTTTAAGTGACAGCTTGATATTGACAAAAAATACTAGAAACGTTCATGAGTTGGAAACGCTAGAAAGCAATATAAAAGAAAAATTAGAGTTGAACGTAGAACCCATAGGGGATTAAATAACCAGAAATAAATACAGGGTGTTCCATTTAAAAAATTAATACTTTTCCGAACCAAACCTTTTTGGGGCTTTTTTGTGTTCCTTTCGACCCCATTAGAATCGTCTCAAGGAAACTTTTTATCAGGAAACAATTGAAGGCGTAATCGAAGACCGGGGCACTAAACGAACACACTGTATATGCTATTGTAAAATTCTGAAGGCGTTTGTTAAGCAACACCTGAATCAGTCGTCCTGTTAAGAACATATGAAAATGTATAGTTTTTGCAATATCTATCACGACACGTACGACTAGAAATACGTATTGTGTAGCATCATACATGTCTGCTTATTTCCACAGAAAACAATCATGTTTTTGTTTTACTAGTACATTATTTGTTGTGTATACCTGTGGTACGAAATATATGAATGTGCATAACAACCGGGACATTATGTGCGGACGTTATGTATCCATAACGCCCACTCATGCGGGTATTATGATTTATAACTCCCGCTCATCGTTAGTGGCCAATTACGTATATACCTTGATGCGTCGCTGCGTACACAGAAATAGTTGGTCATTCTCTTTCTGATCCATTGCTTAAGCTATTAAAAACATTAGTAAGATATAAAATTGTGTACACACCACGGGCATTAGTTGATATTTATGTCCTCTGGCATAAACATCTTCATAATGCCCTTGATACATAAATAACTATAAAGGGAGGGGGTACATAACTTAAAAATCAAACTACAACAACATACTCATTGTTAGGGAAATGTTAAAGTAATGTAATATTTAAAAAATAAACATGCAGCTGCATTGTTAGTCCATTAGTGTGAGCATAATATTAGAAATGGTTACATTCTATTGCCTCACCCATGATCTGTAAAATACCTTATTTTCAGCTAAAAAGTTTTTTATTTGCAGAAATAAAATGATTTCAAAATATCACTATTTAACCTATTTTACTTAAGTAGTTAAAACTAATTTAACATGTTGCTTTTTAAAACTAAGCATTTAAATATAACATTCGGTCGTTTTTATCTGAAGGTACCAGCTACAAATTACCTTTTAAAGAAAACAAATTAGAAGACTGAATTTTTGTTTATAATTATAATCCTTAATTTGTCTATTAAATAAATAACTTTATAATAACTAAATCGAAGGTATTTTATTCTATTAAGGCATCAGACTCCCCATGATGTAATGCATAAACGGCACTTGACAGTTATGATACGTAGAATTGTGACAATAATTGTGAAATACTTGATGTTCTTCATCTTCGAAAGAGTCGTCTACAGAAATCCTAAATAAGGTATAAATGAAAAGCTTAGTTTCCAATTATTTTATGAAACTTACGTAAATACTGCAGATAAGAGATCAGCAACCAACGAAGTTCCTTTTGGAGGTAAGTAATTTTGCGCATCGCAAAGCATTCTCTTTACGCAAGCGTTGCCATCAAGTCCATAACTATATCAGAAAAATTCCCTTAGGTATGAAAATAAAAAAACTTAACTACATACGCCGTTAACGCTTTCTCCAACTGGGAATAAATCTCCCTGCGCTGTCGATAATGCATGCGGCGGTGATTTTTTTTCGCTCTGAAAGTTCTAGGATCACTTGGCAGTTTAAAGGGAACATCACACTCTCCTAATAGATTAATGAGTCTTGGAACTTTTATCATCACGGACTTAACGAGTGACAAAGTCATCTGCAACAATACCCTCTCGTAAAAATACTGAAACCCTCTTCAAGTTCAGGTCGGGCAGAAGAGTCGTTGATTGACATTCATATCAGGGACCAAAGGGATGCAAGCTAAAACCTGACTGCCGGTACAGTTGACTACGGCGAAGTAATTCAAAAAGCTTTGAAAGCCCAGTTTAGTTTAAATGCTGCAGCAATTTATCTACCCCGACCACGTACCCTCGTACCGCTAAAGAGGGTGGCCGCAGTTATTTTAAACTTTAAAGTTGATTTGAGGGTTGAAATATTCAGATTGGTAACAGGAGACCATACCGCTAAGAAGATTTCACGATCCAAGTATGCAGATTTTCTCCAAGGGGAGAGTTTAATAGGGGTTTTTCAACCAACCCTTACAAATAGAAGCCACTGTGCGAGCAAGGCCCGCCTCTGTAATAAACTAAATCAGTAGTAAACTGTAACTGAAATATATGCTATTAATGTTTTTCAGCACTTAAGCAAATTATCGCCTTTGTGTATTTTGCAACCCTTACTGCCGGACCTTTACATGTAAAACGTAGGAATCCAAACGAAAATCGATGCAGTGACGAGGTTTTGCCGCATACGACGTGCAATCCGGATATACCATGGGGGAAATTCGTTTAAACTAGCGGAAAATCAGCATCGAGTAATTACAGAAAATAGCCCTTTCCCGTAAAGGTAATTGCTGGAAGTGTCAATAACCGCTGAGCGATTCAAATCGGAATTATATGAGTAATTTAATTGTAAACTTACTACGAAGTTACTTCCTTCTGGAAATATGAGATATCTTCTTTTTCTGGATAGCAAGGGATTCCTTCTCTGGATTAATTGTCCATAATATAACTCCACACACAACAATAGTGCGAGATACCGCAACACCAGCATTCTTTATGGGAATGTATGTTGGCTCTGGATACAGTTGTAAAAGCGCGTGATCAAATATTATTAAATCATTAGCATAAGGTAAACGAACTAATGAGCTATAACTCAAAACAAATTGCACTTTTCAGAATTATTATTACTTAATTCTACTTACCAGGCTTGGCAAGGTAAACAAGCACAATTTATTTGAATTACTGTACAATTCTCTTGGTAAATCAGTTTCCGCTAAATGCCTAGGTTAACGCTTTGGATTACTGATGGGACATGTGTGCTGGGCACTCAAATGCCTATTGTTTTATGCTGAATTTGAGATGAAATGAAAAAAATCATCGTAATACTGATTTGGATTACAATATGTGGAGCAATCGAAGAACGCTCACATCACCGCGTCAAAAGAAAGATTTTATTTACCAAAAATAGTAAATTATTCGTAAGTACACAACGAAAACGTATCTTTATATGACTTACTGGCTCAATATTTTTAGTTTAGGCTTAACGGAAAGGATAATGTAATCCCTTGGACTCAAATATTTGCTCACGGTTGGGCGTTCAGGGTAAATTGGGACCTGCCGGAAACGCTCCCTAAAAGGCATAAATTTTTCAAGCGTGAAGCTTATAGTGATTACGAAGATTTAACAACCATGTAAGTATAAAACATGTATATACATATTACCACATTTTTTGTTGGCAAAAATAAAATTATAACAATTAACTAAATAAATGTTAAAACAAAGCATTGCAAGCCGCATATTTTCTGTTATAAAATGGGTCCAATCGTCGCATTAAGCATGGGAATCTCGTAAACTGTAAAAGATACAGATTGAGTTAAATTAGACAAAAGGAAAATAAGCATCTTCCCAATAACCAAGAAACGTACAGCAAGATTTTATATCAAAAACAAACATATTTTTTGTAAATTCCGGAATTATTTTATCTAATTTACAAATTTAATTTCAGTATTCGATATTGCCCTTAGTAATTCAAAAAAAAAAGTTTTTTAAAGCAATTCGTAGTAGGCGATGGCATCGTCGGAGATCTTTTTAATTACTTTTTCGATTATACCAAGGTTCACCTATATGTTTATTAACGTAACGTAACGAAGTCATTATTCTAATTTAATGTACCACCAAAAAACAAAATTAGAGTGTTTGTGGAGTATGGCAATAACTCATTTGTTATTGCTGTAAAATTTGCAAACACGTAAGTTATTCCGCGAATAATAACGAATTTATGGAAGCACTGTATTATTATGGCAGTTGGTTAAGGCATGTTTTGCATTTTTTTAATCTGCTGTTGATACCCTACCATTTAAAGGCTTACATACTTTATTGCTGTAGTACTTATCTCCCTTACCTCACACATTCACAGGAAGTACTATACCTACAGGGTATCTAAAAACGTACAGAAATATTTTAGGAATCAATTGAGGAACTTATTAATAGGTGGAATCAAAGAGTTTAGATAATATACATTTTAAACACAAGTTATTGTATATTTTATAATTTTTATTTGATTGAGGCATAAACTCAGATTTTCAGTAATATCTAAACACATTATTATTTGCCTATAGTTTTAATTACAATTCCACAATTATTTTCATATCAAGAATACCCGAATATTATTTCTGTGTAAGTCGTAAAAACATACAGATTTAATTGCGGCAGGCAACTAGGACCATAGCAAAAGCAAGGGGACCTTACATGTGGCCGTAATTGTATTTAAAAATTTAAAAATCGAATATATACCTTGTATTTATAATGATCCTAACGACCTACCGCTATCGTACATTGATTGTTCGTTTGTTAAACACAATTACGGCCACATGTAAGGTCCCCCTGCTTTTGCTATGGTCCTAGTTGCCTGCCGAAATCTGTATATGGTGGCAATGCCTTAGCAACTCATACAAGTACCCGTGTTTTTTCGAAAAAATGGTTTCTGAATTACCCGAACCTGAATCAAGTAAATAGTGTATTTAATTGAAGCACAAACACTAACCGAATTGCGTCATAAAATACAAGCTGCACATATAATGGGGACATATTATTTTATAAGAACTGTAAGGAAATATGCTGTATTTCTAAATAAAAAATCGTTTAAAAAAGTGTTACTTTTCTGTATAGGAACACTTTTCTGCATTGCAAAGGCTAATCGTTTAGAAAAATTGTACTTTTCTCCATAGCTAATTTTTTTATAGCAATGCACATTTTTATATCAAACTATTGAATCTTTCCCCTCTAATACCTCAAAAAATAGCATGTGCAACACGTGAGTTTTTCCGTGCTGGGCACGTATTGAATCTCGGCTTTGCATCGATTAAATAGCTCACCTCTTGCACATAAAAAAATAAACTTTTTAATTTGTACAATATACTATTTTTACGTACTCTACTGTAGGGAAATGTACTGTATTTCTAATTAGAAAATCATTTAGAAAAGTAATACTTTTCTGGATAGCAACGACAAATCGTTTAGAAAAGCGGTACTTTTCTGCATATTATTTTTTTAGCTCCAATACGTGAAAAAATCGCATGTGTAACAAGTGAGAAAAGCATTTTTCCGTGCTCGGCACGTTTTTAACCTCGGCTTGGACTCGAGTAAATAGCTCAGGGCTTGCACAAAAAACTACATTTTTCTTAACTTGTACAATATACTATTTTTACGTACTGTAGGAAAATGTACTGTATTACTAAATACAAAATCGTTTGGAAAAGTAATACTTTTCTGCATAGTAACACTTTTCTGCATAACAACGGCAAATCGTTTAGTAAAGTTGTACTTTTCTGTACTAAACACTTTTCTGCATAACAATGGGAAATCGTTTAGAGAAGTGATACTTTTCTGCATAGCAATGCGCAGTTAAATTGTTAAACGCACAAAATTTCACAAGTTTTTGATATTTTTATATCAATATTTTTAGACATTTCCTTACAGCATGTGCAACACGTGAGAAAAGTGATTTTCCGTGCTCGAAAAAACTACACTTTTGATCATTTGTACAACATACACATCAAAATAAATGGATTGTGTTATAAAAATTAACATAAACCAACGATTTTTTTAATCGCAGCCAACCTTTGGGCGACAATAATGAATTAATCAGCGACAAAGTAAGAGTTTAGAAACGTCTATAAACAGTATTACCTTAGAGGATAATGCTTCTCACGACTAAACAATTTAATACACGAGAAAAAAACGGATGCACAACAAAATAAATACATTTTATTGTCAAAATGCACATGCACTTTTTTAACGTTTAAGTGATAAACATGTGCTGGGCATGAAGATTCGTTTAAAACTAATAGATGTACCAACTGAATCAAAGTGAATTCTACTAAGGAAAAATAAACAAAGGCGGACGTCCGACCAAGGTCTTAAGCACCCATAGTGCAAATGCAAGAAATATTATTTTTTTCTGTAGATTAATATAATATTCCTGTGGTTTATTAATTAAGTTCTATTGCTCTTGCCATTCAATTTTTTTTTGTTACTGCTAATTTGCCTTTTTGTAGTTTGAATCTTCTACTTGTTAACGTAAAAGATTTTTTTTGTCTTTTATTACCTACGTATTTCTGTTGTGAAATGCATCTTTCTGTCGGGTATTAAATTTTCGTCGTGTAACTCAGTGTTTAGTTGTTTTCCAGTTTTCACTGACTGCCAAAAACTTTTCTTTATCGTAAATATGACCTTTTTTATCAAGCCGATAAATGTAACCCAAGAATAATTGAAAAAATGTTAACGACACACAACCTTTTGCAAACAAAATTGTGACAATTTTGAACAGTTAGTGTAGATAAAATAGTATATTATACATCAGCTGAGAGAAATGCTTCATTTTCTAGATGTAGTTGTAGCCAGAAGGCACTTTCTTGTTAAGAATTTTTCAAAAAAGGTTTTGGAATTCGAGCTACACCATAAAGTTGTATTCTCTATATGGAACTCATAGTTTGGCTATGGCATCGGATTTCAATTTCTCTTAAAAGTTGACTCTTCTCAAAAAAGTGGCCGAAAAACGTAGAAATTACTTTTCTCTATTTTCATAAATAAGCGAGATATAGCCATAAAACGAAAAGTAAAAAAATCTAACTTTCGTTTATAATCGAAAACAAGAGATTATATCTAATTTTGGTTTTCACCATTAAGCTTTTCTTTTAAAAAAAGAATGACCATGGGCTACATTTTTTTACATCTCCTATAGGTATCGCGATTCTTTATGAAAACATCGAAATTTGACCATCCTGTATCTTTACCTTTGTTAAATTTCTACACTGAGTACGTAAGGAAAGAACATAGGAAGAGTTTTTTTTTTGTATAGTATGTGGAAAATTTAAAGCCCGAATATACGGAATATATTTGGTGTTTTAAAGATACAATAATAATAAAACTCCCACTAATCAAACCAGCAAATTATTAAACGTATAATAATAATAGTATAATCAATTGTAAATAGTTATTTAACTGAAATAAAATATTAAATATTATTTTGAACTGTAATTGATTCCAAAACGAGTGGGTATTTGTATTAATTTTATTTCGGACGTAACTGAGAGTAGCACAGAAAAAATCTTCTTTGGTTTAGCAAACTTCCATCCTCAAATATTGTGAATGGTTATTATTTTCGTTAATCACATTTGCGTATTTCTAAACAGCAATTTTACGTTTCGTTTCACATTAAGCAATCCTTAATAAAAATTAAGGGCTAACTATAGATAATATCACTTAATGCAGCAAACCACAGGTTAACAAAAAATCTATATTGGAGCTGCAGTACGTGAATTCTCAATATCTCAGACATCTTCACATTTTCTTTTAATATTTCGCTGCTAATAAAATAAAATTGATTTCCCAAAGAATATTGCCATGTCAAAATCAACATCTTTTAAATATTCTAGTGATTCTGTTTTTACTGGATCATTTTGTTTTTAAGAGTAGCAGAATATTGTATTCTGACTCGCTCCAGTATCGGCCCCTTCTTCAAATATTAAATTTCGTAGATGGGTTTAACAATACCAAGACATCTTCATCATTTTCTTATCTATAATTTTTTCCCCTTCGTGACTTATATACTTACTTACTCCTGATGCCTAGCTACCTTTCATTGTAAGGCGTAGTGGATTTAATTCGTCCTTGGTGTCCTTTTCCATACTTCGCTCCATTTCTTTTTGTCTTGCCAGGTCTTCCTTGGTCTTCCTCGTTTTCTCTCCCAATGTATCTTGCTTCGTATGTTCTTCTGGGTATTCTTCCCTCGCCCATCCCGTTTATATGTCCTAACCATATTAATTGTTCTTCTTGTATTTTATGTCTTATCTGTTTTTTATGTTTAACTTTATTTTTCCCTCGATTCTTCACAGGAACCGCATTTCCATGCTTCCTATTTTGCATTTTTGTCGTTCGATTGTTGTTTTTCATGACTCACTTTCATATATCAGGATCGGTACAGGCACCTTTTTTTTTAAATATTTTCGCTTTCGTTTCGTTTGGTATTTCCTGTTTTTCCAAAAAGGATTTTTTACCAGCATTAAAAAGTCTGCCTGCCGCTCTAATTCTTTGGTTGATTTCTTCCTCAATTTTTTCGATCTTATTGTTCAGCACTCCTTGGTATTTAAATTCCTTTACTTGTTCTAATTTCTGTTCCTCCACTTGTATATTATGCGTTCTTGGCTCTGGGCTCTGATCATTGTTTTGGTTTTTTCCCGTTTATTAGCGTATTCCACTTGTTCACTTCTTTGTCATACGTCTGCGTATTGTGTTGTAGGTCGGGTTCCAGTTTCCCTAATATAACCATGTCGTCTGCAAATATAAGTCTTCTGATTTGTGTTTTTTCTAGTGTCTTTTCTTTTATTTCTGTAATTCCTAAATGATCTAATTCTGATTTTCCTATTTCGTCTACAATTTCTTCTTCCTTGCCGTAAATACCTTCCTAATGTGATTATATTTTTTCCTATTACTTCTCCATTTTTTATCATTGCCATATTCGTTGCCTGGGTCGTTTTTTTTGTGTCACCTTTTTCGTTTCGTTTCAGTTTTTTGTTTGTTGTGTTTTCTCCTTCACTCCTTCTTGCTCCGGCTCCATATAAATCCTTTGTTGTTAATTGTTAGCTTCTGGTACCCTACTTTGATCGTTGCGTTTTTCTTTTCGCTTTTCTCGAGCAATGGTCCTGATTTCGTATTGTATTCTCCTTTCTTCATATATCATGTCGTTTTCAATAAATATCTATTTTCTTTTTAGTTTATTTTTATTAGTCATTATATCACATTTTTTTTCAAACAATTCTACTTCTACAATTATTAACATATTTCCTGTGTTTTCTCAATGCTATGCACTTTTGCAACTTATGTAGCCGTATCCATTTTGTCATCACCAGAATAAATAGTATACTCCATATTCCTTTCGACAACAAAGTGATATCAACTGTTTGCCTTCTCATTCATGCAACTTTTTCAATAATTCACGATCGTCTCTATTTGTATTTAAATTTTGCTTAACGTCTTCAAGGAATAAGACAACCACATTTACTGTATAGTAAAGAAATTATAATAGGTAGCGTTTTAGGATATCCATAATACTAGAGACGATGCATTTAAAATGTTGATTGAATTTCCACTATATAATTATTATAGATTATTGTACATAAGCTTTTACGTATATCTATAATGGAATCACTGAAAAATGCAAACTAGAAATTTTAAATGTTTAGACAAAGAGCAGTAGCACACATAATTGTAGTTTCCATGCTAATTACCTACGTTTGACGTTGGACTATTTTGCCAGCAATGCTGGGATAATACATTCAAAACATATAGAACTTGTGTTTCATTTGCAATAACAGCTTTATTAAATTATAACTAAGTATTGTGCGTTTAACTACCCATGCCATTTTTATAGTGGAAATGATTAATATTTAGAAATAAATCAGTGATAAAAATAAATTAAATTTGAGCTGGCAGAACTATTTACTGCCAGCTACCGGCATTTTCACTATAAATCTCTGGTTTTGCCATTGATGTATTTTAGTCGTCATAATGATTTTTTCTTAAATTACCCGTTTCACCTCAACGAAGTTCGATGCTGTAACCAACTACCTAGAATACATCCCTTGGTTACGTAAAAATGTAAGGTTAAAGGAAACACTTTAAAAATCCCTAATTTGTTAGAGACTTGTCAATCACGGCACATTAATACTTTACTTTGGACCTACTACGTATTGGTCTTATATGTTGCATTAGAAAATATTTAAATAGTAACATTATTAGAATTAATTTAGTTAGTATTATTGTTTTGTCAATATTTTATTCGTTAGTGTTACACTGATATTCCATCAAAGTAATATTCCAAGCTGAAGAAAGTATATAGTTCAATTAATTACTGGTTAATTTACATTGTTAAATTATAGTGTAGAGAATGGGTAGTGGGTTTTTAGGACGTTTGCGTTTCCAATCGGCAGGTAGTGAACAGGGCCGTATTAACAATGGGGCACAGTGGGGCTTGAGCTCCAGAGCGCTTTTAATCGTTTCCAAGGTAGTCAGACAGCCAGTTGTACTTGTATTTCTAGTTTGAGCTATGTTTAGCACATTCATTAAATCTGGTTGGGGTATGTGCTCTGAATCTTGTCTATAAGCAGTATTCTACTTCGATTTTCTTCAAAAACTGTATAACTTCATTTCTGCTGCAAATCATCGTCGGGGCGTTCTAATGACACCATTTTCCCCAGCAGAGGGGGAAACTATTCTGGAGCACTTTAATTCATCCAATGAAATGAACTTAGGAACTGCTGTGAACCTATGCGATTCACTGAGCCCATATTTGCAGTTTCAAAGTGAGGTATTGTTTCAAGAGTTGGAACGAGGTGCAATGTAAATGTGTGAGTGTTAAATTAAAAATACAAGGCAGCAACGGGAAGAAAGAAGAGAAGAGTGCATCAGTTTAATAAATCGAATGAGCCTAACCGTAAGAATGCTCTCACTAAGTAATCATTCCTTAATAAATACATAATAATTTCTGATCAATACTCTTATTCTTGAATAGAGCAAATGTCAAGAAGCATGTAGTAATTTTGAACGACAATTTCGCTTTCTATCAAATTCAGCTATATTGGCTCTTAATATTATTCACGACCGTGCTACAAATCTACTCCAATGTTATTCTGCCGATATCCAACTATCGTTTGTTGATGAGTTGGTTCATTTTGCAGAATTCGTGCAAAACCTCTGAAGGTCAAACATTTAATGTTTGAGGCTTTTGCGGTTACTCGAATTATCAATATTAGAATTAAATTTCGGCTTAGACCGCGTCGTCTTTGTAGATAAACACTCAGCATTTGTTAGGTTAATGTGCCTAACACCTTGTGAACTCAAGGGTTTGTGTAACGGTTATGTTCTTTGGTAGCTCGTGAACTCTTACAAGCCACCCATTATTTGGTCCTTGTTATTAGAGTACCATGTGAACAATAATACTTAGGCATATTTGACCTTTTTAATGTTTGTGAACCCATATAGGCTAACGTTTCGTAAGACATTGCAGCTTGCATAATCAGAGTCAAAGTTGCTCCAACTTCATCAGAGTCAAAGTTGTCTAAACGATTTGTTGTTGCTACACAGGAGAGTGTTGCTATGCAGAAAAGTACTACTTTTCTAAACGACTTTATATTTAGAAATACCATGCATTTCTCTACAGTACGTGAAACACAACATTTTTGTTTTGGCAAGCGGTCTATAGTGTTCCAGGTCATGACACTGGCTCTAATGCCCAATTTTCTGCTATTTCAGGACACGCTCGGTTTTAAGAATATTTATATCTCATACTGAGGCCTCCAAGTTATGTCAATTATTTTTGGGGTGGTAGGTGTCACCAAGGTCCATTGCGTTTGGGCACAAATAGGACGAGTTGCAAAGCAACGAGATCTATTGCAGACGCAATGGACATGAGTAATACCACCCCAAAAATAGTCTACTTAACTTTGACTACAAATAGTAATCGGAAGTAGAGATGGGCGCGTGAGTGAGTTTTCGCTCACGTCACGCACGTTTCACGCTTGCTTTAAACACTCACGTTCACGCACGTTCACGCTCACGTTCACTCACGTTCACGGCGTGACACGCCACTCACGACGTGACACGCAACTTTTATTTCAAAATCTAAATTCAGATAGAACAGAATGTTCCAATTTAAAACCAATGAAAAAACCCTAAAGAGAACTAAAAGTATCTTTTGCACGTGACATAATTTACGTGATATGTTGGTTTAAAAAAAATGTAATCAACATTTTCAGTGTTAAGTCGAGTATACAAAACAAAACATTACTTTTCTAAAAATAGGTTTATCTACACATCTACACAATTCAGTTTTGATTTAATAATAAAACATAATTAACATTTTCAGCGTTAAGTCGAGTATACAAAACAAAAAAAACATTACTTTTATTAGAATAATAAGTTCATCTACACATCTAGGTACACATTAAAATTTTGATTTAAAATTAATATGTAATCAACATTTTCAGAGTTAAGTCGAGTTCTGCGCTCTTCTAAAATTCGCCCAGCTGTAGAAAATACTCTTTCGCTTGTAGCGGAACTTGCCGATATGTTTAAAATTTTTCCAACAAATTTTTTTAACAGAGGGGTATTTACACTGTTTTTTCAAAATCCTAAAATGTCAACTACATTTCCGCATTTTAATTTAACATAGTAATTTAGTTCTGTATCGGCATCATCATAATTAGATGTGTCATCGTCAGAGCTATCTCTAAGTGTAGAAAAATAGAAACCTGATGCTGATGTACCAGTTTTGAGTCGTTTGCTATGTATTCATCATTATCATCTATTTGCATTTTCGTTAATTTGAATTTACTCTAGGATTTCCTTTACAGTCGAACGAATATCTTCTTTTTTTATGTGAAGGTATGAAATTTAAGGATTTATAATTAGGGTTCAAAAATAAAGCCAGATAATGTAACTTGTTAGGCACAATTTGCGATTTAATGAATTTAAAAGTTGCTGCACCCTGCAGTTTTTTATTCGTTACTAAATATTTAACGTGCAATTAACGTGGAACGTGAATCACGCCTTGGAAATTTTCATTCACGTTCACTCACGTTCACGTCACGATTTTCAAATAGTAGTCACGTTCACGACGTGACACGCCGTGACACGACGTGACACGACTGTTTTCACGTCACGCGCCCATCCCTAATCGGAAGACTATTCAGTGAACCAAACTCATTTTTAAATAAAAAGACTCAACATTTAAGTAGTTACACATGTTGGAAAACACTTTGGGCAAACATCTTCAATAAATATTTTAAGTTGTTCAAAATATTCACTTGAGTACTAGTACAATACTCGCTGCAATGTGTACTAGTACAATAATCAATACAATTTATTTTATAAAATGCAAGGTTTTCATTGATCCACTTTTCACAGATGACAGGTGAACTCAATGGTCAAATTTATTTGACCTTCAAAACTATTTTGCACAAGCGACTTCGCATCCATTGCAAAAAAAGCCCTTCAAGTGTTGTTTACCATGCAGCAAAATAAATTGCGCTTCTCCCATATATTACCGTATTCAAATTTCTATCCAATGAAGCAGTGGTACAAAAATGAAAACCAGTTTTATATTTAGAAAACTGGCGGATTGAAAATATCAGTGTTGTTTGTGAAAATCACTTTTAGAAAGCCGTTATAAAGGGTGATAGAATGAAGAGACTTGTTCCGACAGTAATACCATTAGCATCCAAGTAAGATTGTCATTTTGAAGAAATTGCTGTTTTAGATTAAGTAGAAAAATAGTAGCGATTTACTTGTAAAGAAGAATTAGGTACATACCCATTATAAATTGTTTTTAAATGGAATATTGTGGTGAAGTGACGCACTACCATGAGTCAGTCTGACAGGGCCAGTACACTGACAGATTGTCCATTTAATGACCAAAACTAGAAATTTTTTGTTAAAGGTTGGCGAAGCAATGCTTTCAGATTTTGGTAGGCAATTCCAAAGGTAACTTTATAGGCCCAGGTCATGCCCTGGAACAATATAGATCGGCTTGGTATTAGTCAATTTTCCAAAAATCTCTATAGCTTGAGCGAATTTATTTCGGTTTAAATTTTTTATTTAGATGCGAAATCTTTCTTTGTTGTTGTATTGGTATTTAAGACCACTAGAGTTCGAAGTATAGTTCTTAATTTAGAAAACGACGCTGACAGCTGTTACTTATGTTAATATTTTAGTTTTCAAATCTTCAGGTTTTCGAAAATTCAAAAATCCAATAGTTTCAAAAATACAGATACCAAATTTCATAAATAAATATCTTGGATGTTGGTATAGATATTTATATTTTCAATTATTAAAGTTGTCTTATGAATTTTTACCTAATATTTAAATATCATAAAGGGGCTTTACTTTTAAGCCTATTTTGGTGCAATCTACACTGTACATTATGGAAGTATCCATCCACTCTCTACCATTGCTAGAAAATTATTAACACGATACCAATAAAATTATTAAAAATAACTTTTGCAGCAAACTTTCTAGACTATTCTGCATTAGTTATATATTACTCTTACACTTTTAACGTCTTACACTACTAAAGTAGAAGCATTAACATCTTCGCAAATGTGATATTAAAATGCAATCTTTGATTTTAATTTGTGTTTGGTAAACATCTATTAATATATTATTTAATTTCAGACAAGGCTATTCTTGCCTTCTAAAGCAAATATGTGAGTTTATCAACCAAATCAAGGAATCCAGTAAATGCGGAATCTTCTGTCAGATTGGAAATATAATGGCTAGGTATAGTAATACGTAGTACACTGTGTTTATTTTACACTCATATCTCTTATTATAGGTCAGAAGGAATAGATACTGAGTTCTTTCGAACGATTTTTGAAAAATGCGAACACTATATAGAAAATTGTTCCTACTCTTTGCGTGATACTTCACTGCTCTTTAACGATATTTAACTTGAAACCAATGATTATTTTATATTTAGCTATGTAAAACTGTAGGTGACTAATTAGAGAAAATAAAAAACTAAAATCGCATAAGTAAATACCTATAAGATTTTTAGACAAAGGCGGGTATATAAAACAAACCATTATCTTAGATTAGTTTACGTAATCACAATTAATTCATCTGTCAGGTAGACACTTGGCACAGGGTTAAGAAAATGGTGAATGGAAATACAGAATTTAATCTTTTATTAACGAATTTCGACAAACATTTCTGATAACTAAGATAACATGGCAACACGTGATTACATTGTTTAAAGTACTATTGCTACAAAAGAAAACTAGGATAAGTTTTTTTTAGCTGTGTGAATCGGCATTTTTACCTGGCAACTGAGATGTAGCTAAACCTGAAATTATTTCAAAATGTCACTATCAATTATGCATAGAATCAGTTTAGTATCAAAAGCTAGGATTATTTCTTGCTTAGAAAACGGTATAACTATTAGACAAATTGTTTTGTATTGTAGTTTTTGATATTAAGATTTGGTATGACATGAAAATAATTCTAACCTGTCATATGACAGTTAAGGTCATTTCAGCAACTAATAAATATTATACACTATAAGTGAATTAAACATATGTTTATTCACGAAAAGATTTTGGGCTCACGAGCACGCAGTGCGAGTGAGATCAAATCTTTGAGTTAATAAATGTTTAATTCATGTGGCGTATATAGGTTTTTATTAAATTTTGACAAAATTTTGAATAAAAATTTTTTAAATATTCAAATTTATAGCGCCTGCTGCTCTTAAATCACTTATCAAACGACAAATAAAACAGCACACTTACTGTGTGCCAAACGTCAAAGTGACGTTTGTCACCTGCTTACAGCTATACGCAAAATTGGAAATAAATGACATTAAAAATATTCAAATTAAGATAATTATATATTACACACTACAAAGAGAAAGAATAATTGAATGTAAGTATTTGTAGAAATCATAAAAATATCGTATGTTGTTCTTCATTGAAACGTTTTTAAATCTCTAGTGAATTAAACTTTTTTAATTCTCTAGCGAATTAAAACGCTTTTATTTCTCTTGTGAATCATAGAGTGTTTATGAAGGTTGTTATGGAGTTAATAATGTCACTTTAAACTGTCAAAATTGAATAAAATAATAAAAATTCATGGCTTTCAAATTTAGAACTTGTACTAGTTACTTCCTTTTACGATAAAGGAAGTATTGGAAGTATTCACCCCAAAAATTCGAAATTGAGTTTTCAACAGATCTTCACATTTAAGAGTAACCTGAACCCAAAAAACATGCCTTTGTTCATTGGTCTGCCTGTCGGTCTGTTGTCTGTGTACCTGTGAATAGAATATCTCAAAAGCAAAAAGAGATATGGCGTTGAAACTTTATATTGTTACGTTTTTACGTTCGGGCTATTTACAAAATTATACGACGCTTCTTGTATTAAAGATTTATTTACAACGATTAATTACGATTATTTACAAACACAAGATTTATCAAGGCAGAACACAAATTATTTAAACTAACGAACTATTTCTAACAACGATACATTTATTTATTTTTATTGCACGACTTAACAGTAATTATTTATATGGTTATATTTATTTGTTATTTATTTCACTAGAGTTATATACACTCGGGTTTATTTATATTACGCGCTTCGAGTTTGATGAGAACTGCCCGCTATTCCTGCGGGCGTGTATTTATATTGCCGGATAGTTCCTTCTGGAAAACGTCTCGAGTTCGCTCGACCTTTCTGGCAACACTGACGTGTCACGCGCAAGGTCGTTTCTGGAATGTTCTGGAAGGCTGACTCACGCCGTCTCATGCAGCCGGCTCCAAGGTCATTCTGCAATGCTGTCGCACGGGACGCTGAGTCATATATCTGGGGCGACGGCGTGGCTCCAGGATCGTTACAATATATAAGTTTTGTGTACTATCTAGATGCGACAGCTAGCTTTTAAAAAAAATCATAACCGGAAATATGGTGTTTACTCTTGTGATTTTTCAATTTTTTTAGATTTTTTTAAAAACGGCTCTTGATATTTTTTTCAAACTGTACATTTTTATTACATTTTCAATGTGTATTGAGGTGATATAGGTAATTTTCCAGTTGAATACCTTTAAAATGAGTTTCTTTTGTTTTTTTTTTCTTATTTTTTTATTAACACCTATTTTAAGTAGAACACCCGGTATATTATTACATTTTTTTATTCAGTTTAAAATTTTAGAGAAAATCGTACGACAGTCATTAATGACAATAGAAGAATTAGTTCACGAGCCGTAACCTTGGAAATTTTTTGTATGTAAACCAACCTCACTGTGAGAGTTTGTGTCGTTACGATTTTCTTAGCTAATCTGCATTCGAGCCTTAATTCATATCCTGAAATTATTTTTCGTCCATTGCAACAACATCCTAATTTGCCCTCGCGTCCCGCTCGTGCAAATTAATACGACGTTGTCGGAACGCACTCAAAAAAAAATTCCGGAACGAATTAAAATGCTCTTATGAAATTATATGTGAAAATCGTACGACATTCATTAATGACCAATAGAAAAATTAATTCACGAGCCGTAGCCAAGACAACAACAAAATTTCTTAGACATTTTTTGTAGGTAAACCAACCTAACTGTGAGGGTTTGTGTCGTTACGATTTTCTTACCGAATCTGCATTCGAGCATTAATTCATATCCGGAAATTATTTTTCGTGCATTCCAACAACGTCCTAATTTGCCATCGCGTTTAATGCTCTTATGAGATTATATGTGAAAATTTGTCTCTAGCACTAACGCTCTATTTTGTGCGGTTTCTGTAGAATTTGTAATTTTTGAAAATTTTTGAAAAATGCTTAAAAATTAAAAATCAAATTTTTGGGTACTTATAAGATTACTGTAAAATGAAGTTGTGTGCGTGTATCACATCAGATTTTTTTTGTAGCAATAGTACATACTAAGAATTGCATTGGAAAATTCACAGCCTCCAAAATGATCTATGATCGCAGTATAACTTAAACTAGGTAATCTTGCTGAATTAAACTCATACAAAAAATGAACTGGTCAATTCAGTAAATGAATCTTACATGTACTGAGTCAAATCCTAAGATACTAACCAAGCTTCCACGTACATTCCTATATACACAAAAAATGTACAACTATGACAATAGTAGTCAACACTTCACCGAACAAAAACTGTAAAATATGTGATATCAAGTAGAATCGGAAACACCACTCCCCCACACGAATTCGAAATTAATTAATTTAGTAGCGATGGTGTAGTTATGGATTTTCAGGAATCAAAACCCATCTATCCGATCATACAATATAAATCTATTATTAGAAGATGTGCATAGTTAGGTTAATACGTACCACAATAATAGAGACAAAATGAGCAATCTAAAAGATCTTGATTTATAGCAAAATTCAATTACGCGAAAGAAAGAAAAGCAATTATCAAAGTGTAAAAATAATAGAAAATCAGCGAAGTTCGAAAACGATGCAAAAAATCTGTAGAAGGCTTTACCCAGAACTTCCCTTGTCGACATTGTGACACTAAATAATGTTAAAAATCAAATTAAGTTATTAGTAAAAATATCTTCACGTTTCTAGTAAATTATATACATTTTCAAATAAAAACAAATGTTTCTCTCTGGGGTTTGAACCCGCCGCATCTCCAGAGCGATCGTAAGCGCATCCCCGCAGTGGATGTAACCGCAACGAAATTCCAACTACGCTAAGGAGCCTCTTCGGGATAAGTCCGGCGCGCGCCTCTCTTGAACAGAACGCTGTTATTGTTGAAACAGTTTTACTCTTTTGTGACATTATCCTGTATCGGTTGAGTTTTATTTTCGGCAAATGTAAAGCCTGACCTATGTGAAAGTTATTACTTCCTTTTATTTCAAAATTAACCCAGAAATAAAGAAAATTTTATTTTTTTATGGTGCTCACCCTGTATATATTTGTGTGAAATTGTATCGGTTTCATGCGACGTAGATATATAATATGTATGAAAAATATCGTCTTCCTCCGACAAATAGTTTTTGAGCTATACTGCCAACAGACAGACAGACAGACAGGCAGACAGACGGAATTAAGAAAACCTCTTTTTCGTCATCTAGGGACCTTGAAACGCGAAAATCTGAAGAAATCTCGGAAGGTGATTTTTTCGTGATTACAATAGTTCCTTCGTCTTTCAGACGAGGGAAGTAAAAATGCTGTCTAGCACCTATTAATAGTTATTAAGGTACCAAAGGGCATTATGAGTAAAATAAGAGCCCAAGATTGTTAGTGTACTAACCGAGGGCTTTGGCCCGAGGTATGTACAACAATCGCGGGCTCTTAGCTCATAATGCCTGTGGTGCCTTCAAGGTTTTATGTCCTACCAATTTTCTTACCTAATTCATATTCATATTCAATTCATATAATTACTATGCTATGGTATTTAAGATTGATCTAGTTAGCTGATCTAAGTTAGATTTGTGACATTAGATAAGCTGTCATTAATTTTCATTGTGACAGTGGTGCATAATTTTTGAAATAAAGGTTGTATCCATGGAAACAAATACTGTTAATTTTTCATAATAACCCTAGTGTTCTTATGAAGAAAATAATTGCCCTGGAGCGTTATTTTGTATCTAAGATACCTTAAAATAGAGTCATTAATTTTAATTAATGTACTGGTAGGACATAAAATTATCAAATAAGGCAATAATAGTATATTATGTTATTAGGAGCAAAAGTTATATTTTATGTGGCGAGGCTGGACGGGTTATCTGCCGAGCTCGTGAGGCAGATAAGTACAGCCGAGGCACATAAAGATACTTTTGCTCCGAATAATATATAGTATTTTTTCTTCAAACGTTTTTATAACAAATTATTTACAACTTTGTGAACAAAATTCGAAGAAAATTACTTGATCTGGTCAGCGGCAGATAATATTATCTGCCGCTGACGAGCGGCAGATAAAGTCGTCAGCGGCAGATAATAACTTTATCTGCCGCTCGTCAGCGGCAGATAATATTATCTGCCGCTTGGCAATAAAGTGACAGTTTAGCATCATCAATCCAGCAGTATAATACCATATTTTACTGCCGTTTGAAGAAAAAATCTATTTATAATAACCTTACGAAACCCAGTCTGGCATATCTTTAACGGCGTACTGGGTTCTGGGGTCTGGACCCAATTTTTAGAGCGACTGTGTGAGCCACCCGCCAATGTGAGGTTTGAACCGCTTACGTTTAGCATCGCAGCCGAGTTCCTTAACTAGTCGACGACACTGACGTGAACGATTTATGTATGGGATTATTATAAAGTTAGGGGTATACTTTAAATTCTTATATAATTTTAACAAATCAAGTCAAAAGCAAAAACTAAACGAAATCTAATTGTTTAAATAATGGGATTGTATTGTATCTGTGGAAAACAAAAGTGTTGTCATGACTATTGGCCAAGATGTCAAAACCAAATCATCTTAATTTTAAGCAGACATTTTGTGAATTTATTGCCACCAAGATCACCTAATCTTAACCCAGCGGATTACTGGCTGTGGAGTTGTTTAATAAAATTGGTGTGTAGAACCCATCTAACAACGCTGCAAGAATTAAAAGACAAACTTAGGGTGCAAAAGGGTGCAATTATACCAGAAATGTTACATAATGATGTAAAATTTGTATCAGAGGTTGGTAATCTTACACCAACAAAATGGAGGTCATATTATTTTCAACATTTGCGGTAATTAGTTGTGACCATACAAAATTCCATTATTTAAGCAATTAAATCTCCTTTACTTCTTGTTATTAGCTTAATTTGTTAAAAATATATAATAAGCTGAAATAAATCCCTTACTTTACGATAACCCTGTATAATAAATAAAAAATTATGTTAAAATAAAAAGTAAATAAGAATTGGCCGAGAAAAGTAACTAACTTTTTAATGTAAGATAATGTCTTGACAGCAACTGAAAGGTAACAGTCAAAATCCTAAACTTGCAATGACACTTTATTATTTATGCCCAAACCTTATGTATTTGTATTTAAATATTTAAAACACAAGCCGCTTTCTTTGTCGGAACCGATTGCAACTTCCACTGAACCAATTTCTACCACTGTTTTTTTAAATCGAGAGTATTATTTTGCTGGAAAATTAATTATTTACAATTTTGTAATACACTTTCTTAAACCCACACAACTTAGAAATTTACCTATTGATAGAATAAAGTGCACCCAGCTAAGTATAATAACCAAAAAGGTGTTCCCCATGTAAAAGATATCAACTGAAAGTATTTGAATGTAGCGGCTCATGTCGGTGTGTTGTTCTGCAATCCTGGATTTGCTCAGCTCAGCCTCCCGTTTTCGAGAACAAGAGGAACTACAAGGGATCTCACTTAACCAAATTCTGTCCTTCATTGAAGACACACGAGTGTGAAAATACTCCAGGGATTTATTTTGATCTAAAATACAACCCACATAAACTTAAGGATATCATTAAAGAATAAACCAGATAAGTAATAAATTCAAACTTATGCTATAATCCTGAAAAATGATATGAATTTTGTATTTAAAGATTTGCCAAATGCCAAGAGATATATTCACAATTAATTTACTATGTAAAAATAAAAAGTTAAATATAATAGCTAAATATTTTTCAGTTCTAATGAAGCATGAATCTTTTTATATTCACTTTGTTTTCGGAAAATTCTGTATTTTGATGTAATGTACGAGAAGTATTAACTTTTCCGCTAATAACTTTATACGTAATTTTATTACATACATCAACGCATGTAATCATAAAGTTGATAGTAAAATTTATTGCCCAAATATCAAACATTGTGACACTAGCTACATCACATTTAAAAAAATATGACATAGCAGAAATACAGTATGATCAAAAATTATTTGAGTAGTATAGCTATAGAATAGTTCCTAATTTATGAATACAACTACATTTATACTTAAATGTCAAACTTGACATTTGATTTTTAAGTGCCTTATGGTAGCATTCATAAATTACGAACTATTCCGTAGCCATACTAGATGAAAATAATTTTTGATCATACTGTACTTGGAGACTTTACAGTTTTAAATGCATTACTCTAATGAATTTGTGATAATTGGTAAAACAAAACTGCACCAATTGTACGAAATTGTAATTGTAAATAATTAGATACAATGATTTTCTCGAGCGATTCTCTAGATTCTGTGGAATTACAACTGTCCAATTTATTTTTGACGTACATTAATCACTAAATATATTTCCATTAAATTTACAAAAACGATAGATAGAGAATTACACCACAATAATTCCATTTTTGTATTTCAGTAAAAGTAAATTACTCGTAGAGATCTCCTACTGTTCGAATTGTCCGATTTCCGTATTACTCCGAATTCTCCAGAATAGCTGCCGCAAAGAAGAAACTCTGGTTGGAGGACCATATTTCAACAGCATACGTAATCATCGACATCGCGTATTTGATTAAAAATTCATTAATGCAAAGAAATCGAAAAATATTAAAGACCACGCAACCCATTTAACCCTGCTGGTAACGACGTTTTCCAAAGTAAATCTGACAAACAGCAGTGGCGTGCCACATAATAAAGAATTAATATATTATAAGAAGTTATTTACGCCAAACAATCTTAAAAAGTAAGTAACTTAACTCTGTCAATGAGGAAATTAAGTGTAATAAGGCAGAAAATTAACGTATGAAGACGGAACAGGCATTTATGCCTATACCCTGAAGGAAGACGACGACATGGACATCAAGGTTCAAAAATGTTAAATCGGTGCTAGCGTGCAACATTAAATCACGTGGTCTTCAGTCTTTTTCGATGTTTCTGTATTAATATTCATCAAAGTATCTAGTATATTACTATTTTGGTTTAATTGAGTATCATTGCATTGCTAGATATTTACATATATTACTATGATATAAAGAAGCCGGGTAGCGCAATTAAGAAAGCGCTAGGCTTGCATTAAGCAAGTCCTCGGTTCGAATCCCGCGGGGGCCCAAATTTTTCCGCAGCCTTGGCGATTGGAATCTGGCTTGATGAGACCATTTACAGTTGTGCACCAAATTAAGTGTGCTCTTCTCAGAACTCTACTCTACTGTTGTGTTTCTAAATGTTCTTTATACTTAGAGCCTCTATTAAAACAACACTTGTGCTTTTTGGGCCCGTGAAACTTTATTGAAATCATTATAATTAATATGTAACAAGGTAACAATAATTTTTAACTGAATTGCAAAATATCCAAACATAAATTGCAACTATAAATTTCTATACATAAGAAAGTGACACTTCATTTTTAAGAGATTTAAAATATTGATACTATGTAGGTTACTTTAAATGTCAGAGTGTTGCACTCCACAAAATTAAGTGCATTTGGATGACTGATGCAAAATTGAAAGTAAGCAAAAGTAACATACTTATCTCACCATTGCAAACAGCAGTTGAAAACATTTATAGCTGATACTGTCAGAAAATCAATAACCCAACAACTAACTTAATTAACTACAGGAGAAAGTAAATAATGTAATTGAGTGATTAAGATAACACGAAAAATATTAAACTTCTTACTAACAGGTTGGTAACAGAAAACTAATTAAATGATGCATGCAACACATTTTACACAATGCAACTTTGCAAAGAATGGTAACTTCATGCTTATGAAAACCAATATTTTCAACGGCTTTTGTTAAAATTTAAAGAGATACTTCTATCTTCTAAATCCAAATGTGAAAGTAAATGTATCCTCTAAAGCTGAATGTCGTTACCTCATTTTTTCATAAATTCGGAAACTACTTTAAAAAATCCTTAAAGCACGAATTTGGTTTAATTTATTTACTCGTTTTAATTTTAGTAAAAATATCGAATTCATATGCCTTTAAAATTATGCGAAGTAGTATAAGTATGCCAGTTGTAGTAAATAAGTAGATTACATGTGACGTTGTAGGTTAGATAATAATGTATATTGTAAGAACTAATTGTTAATAGTTTTGTTTGCAGAATAAATAAATATTTATATTGTTCTGACTCCACGTTGCGGTGCCTTTTATATTATAATTGACTATGTTATAATGGTCTTTATGTATGCAAACGGTTTTATGTCATAACAATAATTATTATATTTTAGCGATTACATCTGACTTTTACTATACTTTAATGTATTTTCAATCAATTCTCTTTTAAAAATTGAATTTTAAGTAACTCATTTCCCCTTTTATAAATTATGGATTATTAATATTATTAAATCTCTAGCTCCGGTAGAAACATTTTACTGTTGACTAAAACACAGGTAGGCTTTGCTCATAATCTAGACTGCTTTTATTCCTGAAATTTCATTGTTCTATTTCATGACATCTTGTACGTCTGTCACCTGTCACTTCAAATCATGCAATTGCAAAATCAATTACAAATACCTCCTCGTACATTACTTGTCGTTCAACAAATATCAAATAGTAAGTACTCCCCCCTTTAAAATTATCTCACTTCACTCTTTCTAATTTTTCTTTCAGTTTATACATAAATACAGTAGTACCTGTATTTTGTCACCTGAAATCTCACAGAGATCTCCCAACGTCCAACAAATCCTATTACGAATTTTACAAAACACCAGGATCCACAAAGACATCTCAGCCAAACACGACAAGGCACCTACCACCTTTCTCCAACAGAACTGTCAGCAGCAAACGCCTTCCACGTCTTCCTACTAAAATTCTCAAGCCACCGACCACCTAGTATCACGATGAAAGTTATAAGATGTCACTTCAATGACCAGCTTGTCGAAGTAGAACTCCATTAGATGAAAACCTTTTATCCATTCCATAAAACGCTCACTCAACTAACAATATCTCGATGTAAACCACATCCAGTAAAACCATTCTTTCTTATCCAATTCATATGATGTAATGTAATTTGACAATAAACTCAATTCGGCATCCCATTCTAAAAATTGCTTTTGTAGATTATAACTGTATTACTTAGTGCATTCTCACCGCATCCATTTTCTTCCTCCTCATCCTCTTCACATCTTTAAATTTTTTTAAATTACATTTTTTATTTTCTTCTCGCCAATTTTAGTTTAATTTACAACCCTTTTATATTCCAAACAGATTGTAACTTTCATAAAGGGTTTATTTTAATAATTTTTTCGTTGACCGGTTGTTAATTACAATATTAATGAATTATTTTTCCTAAAAAAGAATGGATTAATAGACGTCATTAATACACTGTTTTTGATTAATACACTCTTTTTCATTAATTAACTGTTTTTTAAAAAAGGATGGATTAATAGATCTATTAATACACTGTTTTTGATTAATACACTCTTTTTCATTAATTAACTCTTTTTGTGATTTTGACGTTTTGATGATATTTTGCATGGAGGATAGTTGTATTAATCAAATTTTTCGCCACAAAAAAAGATTTTGCGGTCAACGAAAAAATGTTTTAGCGGCTTATAGCATCATTCAATTGAATTTTAAATTCTATTTCATTTCTTTATCAAATATATTTTAACAAGCAATCCAGTGAGACAAATGTCTCATTTAAAAGAACAAAAAAGACCGTTTTTCAAATAGAACGCGTATTAAATAAAAACTGTGCCCAGACCTGGAAAGTGTCAAAGTGGTTGCCTAACCGATCGACGTTTTAAGGCGCAGAAGGTCGCAGCTCCGTTTGGCTGCTGAAACATTTTTATTTAATACGCGTTCTATTAGAAAAACGGTCTTTTTTGTGATTTATCGAAAACCAGAAGTGTCACGTGACTGAAATTCGGTTCCTGAGCTGACATGGCCATTCCAAACATATAACTTTAATAACTTTTTTCTCTATCTCTTACGGTTTTTTCTGCTGAAACAGCGTCCCGGACGGACGGACAGACAAGTCTACAGCGTCCCGGACGGACGGACAGACAAGTCTATTAGATAAAGGATAAATTCGATATCCTTCTAATAGTTAAATTCATCTTTGTAATTTAACACTGTATTCTTTTTTAAATTTGATATTAAACCCTTATACTAAAAACCATTACAATATATTATGGGCATGTTTCAATCTATTTGTACTCAACGACAGTGTAATATGTACTTCAGAGCTTTCATATATTCAATCACATTTATTGCTCAGCAATAGGGAGAGATTTAGTGCTACATTAGTATTAATTTCGATTGGATCGAAGTAATATACTTGTATTATCAGTTTACAGCAAATTAATGGTTCTGCACCTAGTGCCATATATTATATGCCTGGAATATGGATTTTCGCATCTCGATATAATTGCCTGTAGCGTGTTAGAAAAGCATTATGCAAGGGGAAGAATTATATTACGTACTTTTACTATTTGTCTGCTATTTGTCATCTTCCACCTAATCCATCACGCCTATTTTCCTCTGGTATTTTCTATTATCCACTTCACTGTATTTTTAAACTTTCAAGCAATGCAAAGCAAGTACAATACCGAAGAATTTTATTTTGGATACAAAGTCCAGACGAAGGAAGTATTGTAATCGCGAAAAAATCACATTTCAAGATGTCTTTAAATCTTCACGTTTCAAGGTTTCTAGATGACGAAAAACAGGTTTTCTCAATTCCGTCTGTTTGTCTATTTGTCTGTCTGTCGGTTGCCGTTATAACTTAAAAACTAATCGTTGGAGGAGGACGATATTTCGCATGCGGATTATAATGTCTAACTGGCACTAAACCGAGAAAATTTCGGTCAAATATGTACGGCGTGGATACCTCAAAAAACTAATATTTTACATATTTTTCCTTTAACTCAAGAACTATTAGTTAAATAAAAGTAATATTTTGCATATAGCTCAGATTAGAAAGGCTATATTTTGAACTCAATATTATACATGGAGAACACCTTAAAAAATTTAATCTTTTTTCTTCCTTTGATAGTTTTAGAATGTTTAGTTTCAAAACTTACACTTGCTAGGGAAGTTCCGTGTAAGGCCCTTTATACACTTTTTTATTTTTGGGGCAAGTTAAATGGTCATTTATCTTCAAAACAAAAACTTAAATAAAAAATGAAGGAGACAAAAAAACTGTAGATGACACATACTCACGTATGCCAGATAAGGGTTGTTAAGACTCCCGATTTTCGTTAAGAACCTATGTGTAATTCCGCATTCCGCTCCCGCATATTGCAGCATAATTTAAGCCATCGGGCATCTTTTCCAAATTCTCTAACTGTTTGGCACATATGTAGGCCAGACCCCGACACCTGTCGCATAATAGTAGTTTATTTATCTAGAACGAAAAGTGGCATTTTAAAGACGAGAAAGTTGTTAACGTCCGAGGCGTCAGCCGAGGACGGAATTACTTGCGAGGACCTTTAAAAACACTTTTTGTTCGTGGTGAATACAACGGTTTATTTCATACTGCAAGTTTAATGAATTTTAAATAAAAAGTTGTAAATCATTTCAAATTTCATGTCAACAACTGACGTATAATTTTAAAGTACTTGAACTTTAAAATTTTACTTTAAAGTACTAGGACTTTAATGTACCATTTTTTGTACAATAAATAAGTTTTAAAGTACTTGAACTTTAAAATTTTACTTTAAAGTACTAGGATTTTAATGTTCCATTTTTTGTACCAAAAATAATCCGAAAAATGTCATTTTTGACATCAGTATGAAATAAAGTATCTTAATTAAGGCATTTGCTTCAATATTGAGGCGGACGCTGTAACGCATGATCATAGCATCAAAACCCTGCTAAGTGACTTAATAAATCGCTGGTACGAGGCATGCCTTTTATGTATTGTCGTTTACATATTTACTGCCAATTTCGAATATAGAACCGTACAGCGTTCGAATCTCCTTAAATCTAGAAGCTCAAAATAATTGAAAAATATAGGATTAGTGAAATTGCTTAGTCACAGCGTCATTTCAAAGTTGTCAAGTCGCGTACGAAAATGAATTTCTCTAAGGAAAATGTTCGTGCAATAATTTTCTACAACTTTCGAAGAGGATAACACGACTTCAATGTTTCGAGGAGCTGACTTCAGTGTTCAATGATGAAGCCCCATGTCTTAGAACCGTCGAACGCTGGTATTTAGAATTCCAGCGTGGACATACCAACCTTACTGGCAAATCTCGTGAAGGACGTCCAAAAACCGCCTTTACTGAAGATAACATCGTTGCTGTGAGACAACTAATGATCGATGACCGTCATGTGACATATCGTGAGATTGAAACATCATTAGACATTCCAGGGACAACAATTCAAAAGATCCTGCATGAAGCGCTTGGTGTGAGAAGGCTGGTCTCCCGTTGGCTCCCGCATTCGCTTTCCGACGATCTCAAGGCGGCTCGTGTTAAATGGTGTAGGTAAACTCTTAAACGATTCAATCGAGGAGAGTCAAATCACGTCTACGACATCATCAGTGGTGATGAATCTTGGATTTATGCCTATGATCCTGATTCTAAACAGCAATCGACCGTCTGGGTCTTCCAAGATGAGCCAAAACCGACGAAAGTTGTTCGCTCCCGAAGCACTTCAAAGAAAATGGTAGCCACGTTCGTAGCGAAAACAGGTCACGTTGCGATGATTGAACTAGAGGATCGTAGGACAGTTAATGCAGAGTGGTATACCATAGTCTGTTTACCACAAGTTATCACCGAGCTTCGGAAAACCAACCCAAAGCGACACATCATCCTGCATCATGACAACGCAAGCTCGTACACCGCTCGCCAAACAATTGAGTATTTGGAGCAGCAAAATGTAGAAATTCTGGACCACCCTCCCTATAGTCCTGACTTAAGCCCTAACGATTTTTTTACTTTTTCCAAAATTAAGAAAAATCTTCGTGGCCAACGGTTCCAGTCTAGTGAATAAGCTGTCGAAGCTTTCAAATCGGCGATTTTGAGTACCCCTACCTCGGAGTGGAATAAATGTTTCAAAAACTGCTTAGAGCGTATGGTAAAGTGCATAAAATATCGTGGAGAATACTTAAAAAAACAATAAAATGTATATAAGGTTCTAGTTGTTTATTTTTTTCTCAAACGACAAAACATAAAAGGCATGCCTCGTAGATGGAGTTTGCATTCAGTCCTCAAGTTAAAAGGCGAGGCCTTGGATATCAGACTACAGCGCCGGCGAGACGAGGTAGTGCACGGGGGAAGCCCCGCGTTTTGTTGCACGTTACATTTTGGGTGATGCAATTCAGCACTTCGAACAATAGATCCTTTATGTACCCGAGTAAGTTGCCCAACTATGAAAAGTTTTATGCATGACGCAATCATCGAATTTACGCTGCGTCCAGCGCGTTCCCTCCCGGGGAGTCCAATTTAAGCTTCGCTATCGCACGGATGTGCAAGTTAACTTAAGAACAAAGAACAACCCCTTTAGTTCTCAGGGGCGCGGTGTACCCTCGGACTTGTGGCAGTTATAAGTGCTTTTTGTCCCTTAAAGTTCTAAGTACCGGTGTGTACAATTCTTCGCCCAGGTTGGCGGATTCGTAACAGGAACGAATACAAAGCATCAATATACAGGGTGAGCAGTTGTGAGTTATCGTTTGGCTCCACCCTGCTACTTCTTCGAAGGATCTTGCCGCCACAATTCCCCGAGTAAGCTGGTCAACCGTCCCTATCTGTCTATCAACCCTTGCCGCATCTAAGCTGCTATCGGAACCCTCTTCTGTAAGCATCGCCAGAGCGTTGAATCTCCAGATCGAAATCTCCCGGCATCAGCACGTCAACAACACAGTTGCTTGGAAGCCCTAGCGATGACGTAAGGTATTGTACTAGCATTAATAAACAGTGAATTGCGTATAATACAGTGGCGTGCGAAGTTTCGGAACTCTCAATCTATCGTATATGCTATTTGTGGGCCGTGTGCTAATCGCCCGAGCCCTAGTTATCGTCAAGTAATGTAAATAGAAGCCTTCGGCCCTTATTGTGTTGCATTGTTTACTAACCCCAATTTGTAGCATTTGCTACCTGCACACTTCGGGCCTGTAACTAGTATGGTAATAGATTACCCATTTTTTATTTACGTATTGTTTTTTATTTCAATTATTTGTGCATTTTTGTGACCGACAAGAATTGAGTTTCTTGTTGCGTTGTGTATGTATTCCTTTGTACAGGGCCTAAGCAACTGGAGAAAGGACACCCAAAAGGTAGGTGTAAAAGCCAGTGCCGTGGGAGTGCCCCCTTGGAGTGCAACGCAACGCTACGGCGATTGGTTTTCGACTTTTGACCGGTCGTCAGTTAATTATCAATTTTAACATCTTTCAAATGTCGTGGCGCCCCATAACCTTGTCTTAATAACCCGATATCGACACCCCGTCGTGGCACTTCGCCCCAAGACGCACCCTAAACCTGTGAACCCTCCCACGCGATTGAGTTCTGGCCGGAGCATTTGGGCTGTGGGGGTACGTGCAAGGGGCGGACACTGCTACGAGCATCCCATGGGGTCTTAATGAGCAATTTATCGTGTAACAGGGTACTCTGTGTGAACACATTCTTGATTAATAAATTTAAATAGGTTTTTTTCTTGGCCATTTGTTACGTTTACATAGCGTAAAGCTTGTTAGCCTTTTTAGATCGCCACACTTCTTTTATGGCTTTTGGACACCTCTGTCTAACCGCCGTTATTCTGGAATCGTAAACTGGTGTTGGTCGTCATTGAAGAGCCGACCACGGAATATCGATCCGTTGTCATGCGTTTTTAGGTCAATTATTAGAGTTGCCGGACCTACAGCGCTATGTTTTTGATTTTGCCTTGTCGCTCGCTAGCCCGCCTTGGCCTCACTCTTTACCTGCAAACTGTTCGCAACCAAAAAATTGTGATCGACCTTAGCCTAATTTTCAGGCAGGTTATTCGTGATGCTGCTCTAGTGTCGAGCAAGATAGAACGCATAATTGTTTTTGCTGCTCTGTAAACTTAAAGCTACCGACTTCTTTGGCCTCACCTTCGATTTGACCATAAATCGCTAGTACATTTTGAACTCTTACATATGTGGTGGCATTCTATGTTACTTGCCTGCAACATCACCGTAAAGCTGTAATTAACATACTTTGGTTCTTGCATCAACATTGTAATTTGGCATGCTACGATTAGCTTGCTTGCGGCATCACCGCGAACTGGTATACTAGTATCCCATTTTGCGCTGGTTTGCTACTTTCTTGTAACTAGCGTACCTTATTGTACATCTTTACTGCTTCTTTGTAATTTGGCGTTAGTTAAAACAGAATTTCTGTAACTTGTGGCTACAATAGGCGCGTTTGTACATTTCAACCAATTATATAAAGTCGCTCCTGGAAGCTATACGATGTTGATCCTCCAATTATATAATATCCTGTATTGTCTGTATTATCGTTAACCAATATAAGCCTTGTTCAAGCTAACAGTTTGTGTATGGCTAATGCAAGCTATTGAGGTATTGTCTCCGTTTAAAGTCTGTTTCAGGTCGTAACGAGTCAGCTACCCATGGTACCTTAGTGAGTTTTCCCAAGCTTATAGATTTATTGGTTGCATAAAGACTCGTTGTCGCCTCCTAGTAATTCTGAATACTTTATACTATTAATATAAAAACTAAAAACCGCACGCTGTCTTCACTGTAGCTAGTTGGTTCTTCGATATCTCCATGCAGCCTGACGATCTTTTGGTGCGATTTGAAGCTGGTAAGAGTCATTAAGAAATTTTGGTATGAGGTTGAGTCTTGCCTAGTATTAGCTGTTAGCAGCACATTAAGGGGCTGTAAGCCATCAAAGGTACTACTTTGTACTAAGATATGTTTGGCGTAATCCTCTTATTTTGACTCAAATATTCCCCTGCATAAATGCTACTTCATTTGAATACACCCATATTCCATTTACGATCGATTTTGATGAAGCTTGGCAATAGAAATTCAACAGTTTCGTGCATGTAAATATTGCCAGAGTTAACACACTTAATTAGCTTAAAATATTATAAGTTACAATTAGGCAAGCCGGGAACGTAGCTCAGTGGTAAGCATTCTGACTACTGATCTAAGAGTCGCGAGTTCGATTTCCGCTCGCGGTGAGGTTTTTAAAAATTTAAAAAATACGGATAAAAACCTCTATAGAATGCCATCATTCGGAAATGATGTAAAGCCGTGGGTCCCATATTACTACGATGTGTAGCATGTAAAAGATCCCTTGCTAAGGTTGGAACTCCTTAGTCTCGGCAAAATTCTATGTAGGACTTTGACCGTATGACCACAGGAGTCGGTGTCTAAGGTACTACCTGGTACTCCGCATGCCTAGACCTTGTCCATAACAAACAAACAAACAAACAATTAGACAACAATGTCTCATTCCACTAACGTGACATATACTTGACTTTTGACAAAACTGTAGCAATTGCGTAGGTAGTTAATATGTCAAGACTGCAAACATAAAAAATTAATCACGGTCAACCCGTATCCAAATTAATCTTCAATATATGAGAGGCGTTCAAGTTAAACCGGGACATTCACTTTCATGGGCACATGAAGAAATACCAGCGTAACCTGATAGTCATGGTGGTAAGTGGTAAGTGTGCCCTATCACTGCTAGGCGGCGCCCATATCGCGGGTCAATTAGTGTACCTGTATAATACTTTAGTAAGAGTAGAGCACACAGCGGAACATTTTGGATCATTTTTTATGGCTACCAAGATTTAATGATATATTGAAAAACAAGGTTGGTAAAACTGACACACGAGTTGTCAGTTTCATCAAATTCGAAGTTAGCAGGTTAGGTTTTGCGTCAGTTTTGACACAGACACAGACTTTAATGTTCCATTTTTCGTACCATAAATAAGTTTTAAAGTACTTGAACTTTAATATTTTTCTTTAAAGTACTAAGACTTTAATGTTTCATTTTTTGTACCATAAATAATCCGAAAAATGTCATTTTTGACATCAGTATGAAATAAAACTTATTTATGGTACTTTAAAGTAAAATATTAAAGTTCAAGTACTTTAAAATTATACGTCAGTTGTTGACATGAAATTTGAAATGATTTACAACTTTTTATTTAAAATTCATTAAACTTGTATGAAATAAACCGTTGTATTCATCACGAACGAAAAGTGTTTTTATTTCATACTGATGTCAAAAATGACATTTTTCGGATTATTTATGGTACAAAAAATGGAACATTAAAATCCTAGTACTTTAAAGTAAAATTTTAAAGTTCAAGTACTTTAAAACGTATTTATTGTACAAAAAATGGAACATTAAAGTCCTAGTACTTTAAAGTAAAATTTTAAAGTTCAAGTACTTTAAAATTGTACGTCAGTTGTTGACATGAAATTTTAAATAATTTACAACGTTTTATTTAAAATTCATTAATCTTGCAGTATGAAATAAACCGTTGTATTCACAACGAACTAAAAGTGTTTTTAAAAGTCCTCGCAAGTAATTTCTCGTCCTTTAAAATGTCACTTTTCGTTCTAGATAAATAAACTACTACTATTTTAAAATTCAATATATGAACCGTAATTTTATAGAAAAAGAAGCATCAGAAATAACCACAGGGCATGTAATAACCATTATACTTGCTGTAAACTGAAGTCTTTATACCATTTGATCAACAGAATTTCTTTCTGCGTAGAATATATTAGATTTTTACATACTCAGTAACGTTTCCATATTGCATTTTAAAATAAACTCATTTATATATTCCGCGTTATAGTAAACTCTCTGTATAGGTAGTCTAGGGTCAATTAGAGACCCTGTATATAGTTAGATAAGAGTTGAGAAAACACAAACGCCAGCGGCCAAATTTGATTCAAAACATGCATGTGCAGAAATACTGTTTGAAAGTCACTAGATCGTTTTATCTAAAAGACGTTTTTTAAATTTCTATTGCTGCTTTAAAGTACTCAAAACATAGTGTGGAGTACTGTTTGTATCAGACATAAGTAGCAAGTGTTAAAAAACTTAAATATGTATACACATTTCGTATAGCAGATATCTAAACATTTCCTAAAACGATAGTTTTTGCGTCGTAAGGCTTCGAACTGATCTTTAGTAAAAATGTTTTTGAAAGCTTTTTCGAGGTTCTCGTTTTTATTCTTTTCATTGTGTAATTTCTTACTCAGGATAACGTTATTCGTTTTTAAATTGTTAATTTGTGTTTGTATGCAGGTTATTAATAAATTGTGAAAGTACCAACGAATTACACAGCATTATTTTAAGTTTTTTGTTCAGTATGTTGTACTTTGTACTTTGCCAATGACTTTCCTAATGTGAGTTTTAAATTTTAAAGTGTAGTCAATCACAACTCCAAGATTTTTAGCTTCGTGTTTCAAAGAGGGAGAGTATTATTTATACAAAGTTTTATATCATTAAGAGCAGAACATCAATCGTTTCGCCTACCAAAAAGAACTACATTAGTTTTGCTGGAATTAATAGATAAATAGACACTGTATATCTTCATTGATTTAATAAACCGCAGTCTGCAAATATTCTGGAGGAAATGATAAATATATTTGAGTATGATCTGCATATAACTGAACCTGGCAGTATTTAAGCGAACTTTCTATTACATTGCACGTGTAGAAAGTAAAAAATAGTGACCCTAGTATAAAGCCCTGTGGAACCCCCGAATTAATGTTTAGTGCATCAGCTAATTGATCATCAATTAAATTATCTGCAAATGAGTTTCTTTTTAATTTCTTGAACGACAATTGGTTTTTAATATTGTAATTTTCAAAAACTATTATTAAGCAAGATACACCTTAATGTTAATGATGCAGAAACGACGGATGATATATTTGTTAAATATTATATTTCGAGTATGAGGCTCCATAGTGCATAGACGTGTGTAGTGGTTGTCCCGAAATAACAATGGTGTTCACTCAAAATCAGCAGTGCGATATAAAAGCAATTGCCAAATCAGCGTCAGAGAACATGTTGCTGGCGATTCTTTTTTGGAAGACCTTGCAGCAAAAGTTGCTGAAGTTGTTGCGAAAACGTTGGAAACCAAATTTGAAGCACTGGTGGATAAGTATAATACTTTGGAAGTTCCTCCAACTGCTTTGAAGGCTGAAAAGCAAGAACCATGCAAAAAAACTGTATCACCTAGAACAGTACACAAGAAGGTGCAACTTAAGAGTTTTTGGTGTCGATGAAGCAACCAATGAAAATACTGACGAAGCTGTTCTCAATATTTTTAAAGGCAAACTCTATATTAAGCTTACTAAAGACCATATAGTGAGATGGTTTTAAAGCTACAACTTGGCTCTGTTTGCAGTGCAAAATATATAACAAAGTCAATAAAGCAAGTTAAGATATTTTATGAAATTGCAATTTAAAACAATAATAAAAGTATTAAATGCATTGGTAATGAGATGCCAGAAGTAGTAATTAAACGGATAAAAGCACGCATAAGCAAAAAATATTTCAGAGAGTTTGAATAAAGTAATATAATTAAATAAAATAAGCAATCCAGTGAGACAAATGTCTCATTTAAAAAAACAAAAAAGACAGTTTTTCAAATAGAACGCGTATTAAATAAAAACTGTACCCAGACCTGGAAGGTGTCAACGTGGTTGCCTAACCGATCGACGTTTTAAGGCGCAGAGGGTCGCAGCTCCGTTTGGCTGCTGAATCATTTTTATTTAATACGCGTTCTATTTGAAAAACGGTGTTTTTTGTGATTTCTCGAAAACCGGAAGTGTCACGTGACTGAAATTCGGTTCCTGAGCTGACATGACCATTCCAAACATATAACTTTAATGACTTTTTTTTCTATCTCTTACGGTTTGGCTGCTGAATCAGCGTCCCGGACGGACGGACAGACAAGTCTATTAGATAAAGGATAGGTTTGTGCATATTTAACGCCAAGCTAAACAAAATTAATTGATACAAAAGGTTTGTTATGTGCAGAAGAAATGAGCGTAATTATTGATAAAAGTACAGGTCAGTGAGTGGCAAGCAATCTAAAAGGTAAATAAGATCGGAATAAAGGATAATATAAAATTGCAAAGAGCAATCCCGAAATTAGGCAACCGAAAAGAAAGAAAGCGAGCAACGTGTGTAAATTTGAACTCAATTTTCAGTGCATTAATAAGACAAAGTGAAAAAGCAGAGCAGTGATTTTAAAACATTTGTGTGCGTAACGGAAGGAGCAATGATAGTTATAAGCAAAGGACAATTTTTTTTAGAATTAAGAAAATGTTAATTTAAGATTTACGTAATCAAACTTTACTCCAATTGTGTATTTTGCTATCAAAACTAATTTCTAATTAACAAAAATTATCGCGGTAACATAGCAACGCGATGCGTTTTTGTAAAAATAAAGGAAATTGAAAATATAAATTAAGACAGTTTGGGCGAAATTGTACTCCCTTTAAATTAAGGTTTTTACGAGAATAAAAATGCATTTTATTAAATGTCCTAACAAAAATCAAGCGTAAAAGCGATCATAATTCATAGGAAAAAATGACAAAAATTTTAAACCGTCATAACTTTTTTCGACGACTAACATCGAAAGTAGATTTTTCTCACTGTCATTTGACAACAAAAAGTTGACATTTGCCGCTGAGCGTGCGTTTTCATCTTTTTGCCGCTCGCCGAGCGTTTTGGGTTTCCGCGTGAACAAAATAGGTAGCCACGTCCTAATGTTTCCTTGACAACGCCCGTCATTTGTGGAAATAATCGCGTCACATGTCATATAGACTGCGCGAGTAATGTTAACTTGATTGTCAATTAATTTTTGCGATAAAACGAAATTTGATATTTTCCTTTAATAATATGCTCAGTCGTCGAAAAAATAGTATGTATATTTCGAGCTAAAAGTGCGCTTGCCGCTTTTGCATGATTGCTGGTTTCGACTTCGTCTCAACCAGCAATATTCATGCGCAAGCGGCAAGAATGCACTTTCAGCTCTTAACATACAATATACTATTACATTTTAAAGGGCTACAAAGGCTACAAAAAAATAATAAAAAGATTTTTGAATTGGACTTACAGGTTCTGAGATCGTTAGACATATGTCAATTTTTCTCCATTTCTGCCCTCCCCAATAAAAGAGGAAAGAACATACCTAGATATTGGTAACTCGATTGATATATTAGATAATATAGTTTTTTACTTTTTTTTACTGGACAAGGTCTAGGGATGCAAAGTACCAGGTACCTTAGACGCCGACTGCTTTGGTCATATGGTCAAAGTCCTACTTATAATATTGCCGAATTAACTTTTTTGAGCGATCCAATTAAAAGCTGATCCTCGGCGGGCTGCGGAAATTCAAACGTATGATTAATATGTTGGTGGCACTGTAAGTCTATGTCAAATTCGAGGTTAGCAGGTTAGGTTTTCTGTCAGTTTTGACACAGACTGTAGCAAAACCTAACCTGCTAACCTCGAATTTGACATAAACTTACAGTGCCACCAACATATTATTCATACGTTTGAATTTCCACAGCCCGCTGATATTTTTTTTTTATCTCTGGATATATACATCATTGGCTCCATTTTAAGGTACAAGGCGGCTATACTACAATTTTCCCACAACTCTGCTATAACAGTTAACTTAGTTGCTGTACTCGAATGAAATGGAGATGTTAAATCTCTAAATACAATGGATACAATGAAATGACCACAATATAAACCTTTCACAGCATTTCAAACAATGTATGTATGTATGTATGTATTATCCTTAACCCCGTTTTACCTTTCGGTGTAGAGGCCGGTGCTTTCTAATATATAAAAATTAGTAAATACATGTTTTCTAAATTTTCTGCTATAAGCAATCTGTTCAAATCAAAACTGAATCTTTGAAAAATGTTTAATAAAATGAAATGAAATGTATTCACTGTACTACTATGTAATTTTAAAACTGTCTACAAGGTAAACGAACTGCCCGATCCCGTTTTCATTAAGGAACGTCAATCTCGTCTGTATTTGCTGACCGATTAGCACCGGATTTGCGTCGCACTACAGCAGCAAATCATTTGCGGGCGGAAATTCGAGCTCAGACTTCTTGTAACATGAGGATTATTCCTTTAATCGCAACCTACACGATAGCGCTAATTTTGTGCTACGAAACCTCGGCTAAAGTTAGAGATACAAGCCTTACCATCGCTGCCAGACAGAAACGTTTCCTAATTTTCCAAGAAGGGATAAACTGGGTGCAGGTATGTCTTTGCAGAAAAAATATTTTCGTTAGTACTATTGTTGCAATTTATAAACAGTCAAATACAATTATTATATTATAATCTACATTAAGAACTTAAAGTTGTCCCCACAGATGGTAGCCGGTATTGGGTTTCCAGTCGAATTACGACAGGAAAGTGTAACTTGGGGTGCTACTGTAAAAAGTTACTATTTACTACCCACTAACAGCAGTGACTTTTTGAACCCTAGCATAGAATTATCACGTAAAGTTCGTTCACCTAATAGATGGGAAGTTTATTCTGGAATAAAAACATTTATGGACAGGTAAATTCAACATACTTTCAAAGCAGCTTTTCTAATATTAATATTTACAGATTTAATCTTGGGAATGGTAAAGTTTGCTTAATGAGAGCAATATGCGAAGCAGCAGTGGCTCCCTTTGACCAAAAAAGCGGTTTGTTAGCAGAAATTATGCACATTTTACTTACGTGAGTACTCTGGCAAATGCAAAACGACATAATAATTTCACTTACTTCAGTCCTTCTACAACTAACGAGGAAATCAACGACTACACTGATTTAGAATACCATGCAGCAGAGAAACTAGGAAGGGAAGCAAACGATTGTGAAAGACTGTTTTCAAATTGTAACATTTATTTACTGGATCAAGTATCCAAATTGTTTATGTAACATCAATGAATAAAAACGTATACTACTAATATAATGCTTATACAATTTTCAAGTCAAAACACCTTATTTGCTATGCAACCTCGTAAATAGCGTGGCCAAACTAACTTGACATTCTGGAAAGAGCATATCGCAAAATCCTTTAGCTTCTTTCCCTAGTTGTTCGGCAGCAAAATAAATATTGTCTGCATGACGTTTAACCTTCTCGTGAGTACTCGATGGCCTGAAATTTATATGTTAGGAATTTCTTCTTGTAATTAAAATGTTTATCTTTACTCCACGTTTTGCAAGTTGTAATTTAAAAAGCCCATATACTTACGTAAAAATAGTGTGAGCTAGTTCTTCAAATATGCCCCACTTTTTATCAATAGGAACGTCAGCAACTTCGCATATGGTACGTAAAATACATTCTTTTCCACCAAAACCGTGACTGAAAATAATGATATACTCTAAGAATACATTTAATGGTAAGAACTTACACCTGAACTGCCTGTGCCATGACTTCATACAAATCCCATCGTGAAACAGATCTCTTCTTTTTTGCATACGTCACCGAAGGATGAGTAAAAACTGTACTGTTATACGGCAATCCGTAACCACCTTTTAAAACCATACCCACAATAACCGATTCTTGATTAAGCACCAACGGTAAACCAACACCCATGACCATCTAATTTTTCATAAAAATTAACTTTCTCATAACACGACCTAAAGTGTCTTACCTGCACAACACCTCCAGGAGGAGGATAAATTAATGTTCTTTTATTTCGGGTGTTGTGAAGATCATAACCTTGTACGAAAATACACAAGATTATTACTAAAACAGTGCTGGCGGTTGGGTTCGAGATGTTTTTCAAAGAGAAGTGCATGATATCGATTTAGCTTATCGAAGATTTACAACCATTATTCACCCGTAAGAGTAGAATGTCAATGTCAACGGATCTTCAAACCATAAAATAGCATAATTAACACCTTTTAAGAGTAAAACTGCTAAACCGCGAAGTACATATACTGAACTAGTTTTTGGATGTAATTAATTACCGTAAACCATGGTAGTAATGAAAATGTTTGTCAACAATTTTAGTTGGTTAGTGACTTTGAATTCTTCATAACTACCTTTACTGGGTTTTGCTACCTAAAAATAGATGAGCGTTTCCTTTCCTAGTAGTTGGATGTTGCACTGCTTTGGGAAAATCGTTAGACCACATGATAACACGAAAAAACTAATCGTTCAAGGGAAAGTTGAAGGCACACGAAGCATAGACAGATTGCCCAAGCGCTGGGTCATCTAAGTCAAAGAAGTAACAGACTTCCAAAATAACATAAGGGCTGCAGAGGATAGACAGAGCTGGAAGGAGATCATCCGCAGCACTCAATCATTGTAACATTATTTCAAGATTGAACATAGGTCGCAACTCTGCGATAACGAAGACAGCACTGTAGAAAGACATGCACTATGGCTTATCTCTCGAACAAACACGAGAATTTGTCTACCTATTATTTTTAATATAAAAAATCGATTCCACATTATGTGACGTAGCCTTACAACCCCTAAGTTAATTCCTCGATTCTTCTCTGTTGCTGATAGCTCCTTTAATGACTATGTTCTAAGTTTCCTTTTTTCTGGAGGAAACCATTTCATCACTGCTTTCGATAGCTTTTTTTATTCCATCCGTCTTACGTGGACTTACCAGATTAATTATAGTTTTTGTTCTATGTTCTGTATTAGTGTGTCGTGGACATTCATAATTTTTCCTGTCCTCTGATGATCTTTTCTCGATATTCTTGCTGATTTCCTAAGTACATCCATCTCCACTGCTTGATTTTTTTTTGCGGCTTTATTTATTTTCCATAACTTTCTCCTTATGGCACTGTACTATTCATGGAGTTGTTGTATATATTAAATTGCCTTCTTTTCGTAATTTCGTTACTATACCAAATTTTTTCCAATCTTACGTTACGATTCATCCATGAGCTATTCATTGTTTTATTTCAGGTAGATCTTTGTGTATTTTTATTCCCAGATATGTGTGTTCTTTATTATATACCGCGCTAGACATGCTGAAAGTACCGAGAAAATTCATAAGATTGGTTAAAATGTGCTTAACAAGAACCAAAGCCGAGGTTCGAACATAAGAGTAACTGTCGGAAGATTTTGAAATCGAGTGTGGTTCTTACCTGGGAGAAGCAGCAGCCACACAATGATTAGAAATAAAAACCACAAAGCGGAGTATGTGCTGACCGCAAAAGAAGGAAGTGGCAAATATAGTAATAAACAAATAACGATATAAGACAAAATTTAAATATTTCGACTCGATAATTAATGAGGAAAATAAAAGAGAAGAGGTAAACGCGCGAGTTGTAGCTGGTAATGAATGCTATTTCGCGCTAAAAGACATCTTAAAATCAAATGCGTTATCGCTGAACAATACGGTGAAGATGTATGAAACGGTTATTAAACCAGTGGTGACATACGAAGCGGAAACTTAGAACTTGACAAAAAAAGAGATGAAGAGGTTAGACAGGTGGAAAAGAAAAATATACGGTCCGGCGAAGGAAAATAGAGTACGGCGTACACTTACGAACCTGAAGCTGAAAGCACGATACGAAGAAGCAAGCATATCTATTGAATATGAAATAAACGAATAAGCTCGCTTGGTCATGTCGAACGAATGGCGCCTTCCAGAGAAATTAGAACAAAAAAAAATTTATAAGGTATATCAAGTTGTGGAAGACCACAACTAGGCGTTTGGAAAAAGTACAAGAAGATCTAAAAACGGGGGCCATACGACAAAGAACAAAAACAATGAACCGCAAGGTCTGGAATAAATTTCAAAAGAAGCCAAAACACTGGAGAAGGAGTAGAAAATAAACCAAAGCGACAAGTCTACATCGACAAAGCAGTCGTGACAATCAATACGAAGAAAATTATTCTCTCAAGGACATGTTCCAGGAGGGTTGAGCACAAGTGAATATCGCGTCTCGTAAAAGTCAAGTGTCGAAACCCAAATGGGAGGCAAGGCCTTCAGGGCCTGTCGGACCGTGGAGTAAGTAAGTAAATATTCATATGGTAATATTATTTCTCCTTCTTCTAATTGTAAATATTGTGATGGACCTCCAATTCATAGATATTTGATTTTGTTAATATTAATGTTAAGCCCCCTTGTCCTGTATTCGTCTTTAAGTTTTCCTGTCTGTATCCTAGGTCTTCCTTATCTTGTGCTACTAACAGCTGGTCATCTGCAAACTGTAATGTATATACATTTTTGTTATCCATTTGTGTTCCCATACCTCGAAATTTTTTCTTCTATTGGCGTAGAGCTTATTCTATATAGATTTTAAATAAAATGGGAGACTCTCAACCCCCTTGTCTCAAACCTTTGCTACTTTGAAATACTTTGAAGTTTCTGTACATTTCTTTAAGTGCTTTCACTGTTGTATAGTTAATACCGGATCCCTGTATTACTTGCCATTGTTTGATAATGGGTACGTTATCATAAGCTTTTGCTCAATTTATGAAGAACAGATTAGCTCCTCCTGTAGCTGTTTTCTTTTCAATATCTGTTTCAGGTCAAATATATTGTATATGGTTGACCCCCCAGCTCTAAATCAACTCTGTTCTCCTGCTTCATTTCTTCTCTCAACGTTACGCGTCTCGTGGAGTTTCAAGCAATACGTCTCGTATAATCGATTATTTTCGATCATCTAGTTGTATATTCAGTAGTTATATCCAAAGTGCATTCTGTATGTACTCGAAATTCACGCGGGCAATATTGCAAGACTATTTACAGATGAAATTTCATCATTTGTATACCAACTATATTTTTCCTCTTTAAAATATCCATTCACAGACAAATCTATGGTGATTGTATTACGATATCGTAACAATCAAACATTTATCGATCCATTGTAACGCTGATAAACTAAGTAAAAATTTTAATAGCCAATTTTCTGCGTTTCTGATCGCTTTTTACTTCCAAGTTCTTCTGATCAATATCTCGACGATCATCCGCCCAAAACATGGATTCTCGCTTTGGAGCGACTTCCGTTGAAGAGATCGACAACAAAGTGGGTGATATTACACCCATCAATACTCAGAAATCTAACCTGTGGCCTTGGAGGTTATTAGAAGATTTCTTCAAAGAAAAGGGCTACGTTGTGGACTAAAATACCTCTGTGGTACAACTGGAAAACGTTTTAATAGACTAATAAACAAAAACTTTTTTTTTGGTTCAGGGAACTCTAAGACGTGAAGATCTGTTGAAACCTCAATTTGGAATTTTTAGGATAAATCTATAAAAATGATCAATTTACGGGATGGAAACACTTCCGAAGAAATGCAGAAGAAATGTTATCACGTAGCCTCGCTCGAGCTGGCATGGCGTGAAGACCATGCCGCAAATTGTCTTAACACATTTTTTATAAAAGAATTCGACAACTTTAGTATGCAGACAGGACGTATTATCTATAACCAAGTATTCAATAAGACGTCGCAGGGCGGTGCCCAACCACTAGTACCAAAGAAATTGTTGACTGCAAATGAAGATAACAGTAATCACTGTCCACTGAGGTTGGTTTTATCATCAAAGCTTCATTGAAATAGTCCATATTAATTCTGATTTTTTTAATACAGGTTTGTTACGTTCAGTTTGTAGTTGTGCATGCAATATTCGAAATAACAAATTAGATTCTACTTTTAAGAATTTATTAACTACATTTTTCCCCCTGAATGGTTAGGCAACCCTATTTACATCTTTGACAAATTCTGCAAATTACAGTTATATTCTTATCAACTTAGCCTACATGCTTGCATTCTTATAGCTTTTCTGGTGGTCGTTTTTCAATTTTTTTTGATAACCAGAGATTGTGGATTGTTTTTGGCAAACTTTCATCCTTTCCATCCCATATTCCATCCAGAGAGATGGTAGCCTTTTTGGGTTTGTTGCTTCGTCAACTTTGGATAGCTAGCTCCAATTGGGGAGGATCTGTAAGCATAGAAGCTCTCTAAACGTTAGAGTAGTTGTTTGTGTGCTATATTACCTTTGGTTCGCCTCGCCTTGGCCGATTTTTGGGGCCCCCTTTTAATAGAACTGCACTGTAAGGCTGCCCACCAGCCACCCGTTCAGGTTAGTTTTCTCTGACTTCTCTCAGTTTCGCTGTACACCTAGGAATTTGTATTTTTAGCCTTTTTTCTGTATGGGATCAGAACCCCCGATTACTCGGGCCTATGTTGTGCACGTGCGAGCTTATGTGCTAACCATACATGTAGCTCGTTGTTGTCAATTTCCCCCTGGCGTAGCTGTTCCTGGGACGAGAGGCTCCAGCTGCTCGCCGAACTGTGCAGTTGCCGCATTCACCTGCTCTGTACCTCGTGCTTTGCATCTGGAAGGTTTTATAGTGGTTTAGCCATATATAGTTGTATATGACCTATAGTTGAATTTTGTATGATTGATTTTTGTGTATAACGTTTTTGTGCTATATCTGCGTAATTACGTATTGGATTAATTGGTGTACTTACCCGGTTGCTTTCGCAATCATCTTTGATGGAATTATTATGCTGTACGCCTGCTTTAGTAATCACTTTTTAATGTAGGCGCAACAGCCTAGAGCTTTAACCTTGGTTTGATTTGCATTACGTATTTGACAGATTTGTACTATGGCTATGCCACCGCCCGCCGGAATTTTTGCTGTTATTAACTTAGTCACCCGCTTCAAAATTCGCCTTATCGATCAGAGTTTTTGGAGCGATAGCAAGTGGATTGATTGAAATATCACAGAACGTACAATGCATTTCCTGTAGGAACAATTATAATCTTTGAAAGGTCTTATAAAATGGAATATTTCGCCCCTTCGACGTAAAAGCGACTCAATAAGCTAACCTTCGGGGTTTAACGTTAGCCCTACACTTGCGCCGTTCTGACCTCGGTTTTCGTTTTAGACCGTTCTCTGCCTTACAATGGTTTACGATTGGGAAGTACAATTAGGTGGTAAACCGCCCTTTGGCTAATGTTTATTACCCAGCACTACTTTTTTTAATATGTCGAACTTGTGTACTTATGATATTTGTTGGATTGTCTATGTATTTATTCATATGTGTTTTTATTCTTTGGTTATGGACGCACTATAGAACCAGAATTTAACAAATCTCGTTACTAGTTTGTTTTGGTATTATTTTTGTTGGCTTGGTGTATCTTAACCTTGAGGAGGTCCGACCCAAGAATTTGTCTACATCGAGGACCTGGCGCCCTTTTCTTTAGTTTCTCTTTCTGCTTCGCTGGAACCTCGACCCTCACGACGAGTTAGCCAACGTAGGCCGATATTTATCAGTTGGCAAAATAGCCAGTATAACTTTCGCCAACAGGTAAGGGCCGACCTTAACACCCTTCGTTACAGGTTGTATAACAAACTTATGGATAAAAGAAGACCGCATATCACGTCTAAACGCTTGTTTCTAACGCCGAATCCTACTTGGAAAAGAGGAAAGTCGTTCGGTATTTTTAAAAATGTACCTATAGGACGAAACATGCTATCAAAGTGGACCTCTGAAGCGGCGGAAAAAATGAAATGGACAAACCATTTCAATCGATCCACGGCGATTCCAATTTATCGAAAAAAGGAGTAGAGGAAACGCAAATTACTAAAATTACCAGACACCGCGGTTTCTCTTCTATCAGTTCATATCTGCAGCTAAATGAAGAGCACCAAGCTTTTCCTGTTTCAAAGTTACGCAGTAATGAAACAGCTCGTCAAGAAAAAAACATCATTCCTGTTGAAAGTATAGACAGTTCGACATAAAATAAATATTGCGTAGTAAATTACTATTATAGTAACTATAGTTTTAGTGACTGTAATTTCCTGAAATAAATTCTAGAGCCCGGTTTCCTTTTCTTGTATACCTAGTTGGTTTAGCTTTATTCCCACAAATACTTGAATATTGCACTTGTGCTAAATATTCGCTGCATTCGACTCTGATTGGTTCAAATTTTGAAAATTAATTAATTTGATTGATTCATATTATCTGAGGAGACTATTCAATACACTTGTCATCTGTTAAAAAGTGACTAATAAAAATTCAGAATTTGATGTTTCTTGGCCAATAAAAAAAACAAGCGGATATATCGTCCTAGAAGGTATTCAAGTGACTATTCAACTCACTTGTCATTTGTCAAGGACTGACCAATAAAAATATAAGATTTGACGTCTTCGAGCCAATAAAAATGAACTATATCTACAATTTTTGCTAGTAGTTTTAATTTTTAAAAATGGTTTCAGTTCGATGAATAGTCCCTGGAATACCATTCTTAGTCAAAGTTAAGTAGATTATTTTTGCGGTGATATCACTACTCATGTACATTGCGCTTCGAATTATCAAAGCTCAATAAACATTCGTGACACCACCGCAAAAATAGTCGACATAACTGTAACTACTCATGGTATTATAAATGAAAATAATTCAGTTCCTCTGAAAAATGTTGCAAATATACCTATCCTCTTCATACAATTTGAGAAACTCCACGAATTTTATAAAATATATCATAATGATTACAGACTGTTCGAAATAACTCTCTCTACTTTCATTTATTATTTCTCATTTAATTATCAACAGTAATTACATAAGTGGTGATAATTTTTTTATAATTTTAACTAGATTTACGAATCCTTGTTGCTATTAAGAAATTCCACGAGTGGTATTTCTTAATAGCAACAAAGATGAGTGCTAATCTAGTTAAAACTATAAAAAATTATTATTACCCCGAATGTAATTTGGCGTGATTATTTTTTAAACAGTTCAGTTGTAGAATGGGTTTGATGGAGCTTCCAGATGAGTGTCCTGTTTTTTTAACAACTGCTGCTCACCTACGCCACTTTTAGCTAGTTGTGTTACAGCAGAAGAACGATTTGAATGGTTTGTGAAAAAATAGTCGCTGTAATTTGCTACTAAAATAAAGTAACTTGTAAAGAAATAATGGTCAATATCAATTCTGGTGGAATGGCTGGGGTTTTAGCGCTCATTTTTTTTTCAAAAATTCGAGTGGTTTACCGTTTTTGCATCGTAACTCGCTTAGTTATAATGCAATCGACTTTTAAAGGTCTTTTCAATCACTACAAAAAATGTTCTATAAGTTTTTCCCGAAAAATGCATCGGTTTCTCGTTAATTAACGTTGATTACTTCGAACCAAGTTGTTGCAAAAAAAATCTTCTTCAACGAAGGATAACTTCTTTTATTTTGGACCTAAAGCATTCATAAAACAACCAATCTTTTTGCTGTTTTCTAAGCTTCATTTTTGGTTATTACAACTTATTTGATAGAACGCGAAGTTTTCGACTTATTCGTGAAAAACCGTCCAAAAACATGCATTTTTATTACGAAAAATTTAAGTTTTCAATCGCGAATAGCTCGAAAAATATCGATCTATAAAAAAAACTATATAGAACATTTTTTACTTATAATTTGTCCCTCTATCCATTTTCGGAGTTATTTTGAGTAAACACATTTTTACCCCCGAGAAGGGGTGGCATCCACTCTCAGAGTAAAAGCGCACATCGGCGCTATGTTGAGCCATCCCCTAACCACTTACCAAATTTCACGTCAATCGGCCAAGGTTCAAAGAATTCTGAGGTAATAGCATATTTTTACCGTAAACGACTGGACTAATTCGTTTACTAAATATTTTAATAGAGATTTGTACAACAAGTGAATTAGATTAAAGTTTATTCACGGAAAGGAAGTTTAGCTCATAAGGGTCGCTTATACAATATTTTGAGGAAATAATACTAGTAATAGTTACGTATTTATCTAATTTTAACAAAATAAAAAACCAATCAATTAGCAGTCTGGCAGTCGTGGTTGCTTAGTGATTCTTGTAATTCGTGAAGTAAGATAATAGTAATTTACGATACAAGTGCGTAAAGCTAGTATTTAGTCACGAGCGAGACAGAGTTAAAACGCGAGAAAGCGAGCGTTTTAAGTCCCCGGAGTGGCTAAAGATGCTTTACGCATGTGTATCGTACAATATTGTATCTACGATAGAATATAGAAAACACGGCAAATATTTAATAAAAATAATATAAATTAAGATTACAATCGGTCGTAAAATTACGTGTTTAAAAATTTTAAACACATTGTTTCTGACGACGTGACCTAATGAATAGTAGATTATATTATAAATGAGAGAAATGCATCATTATTTGCGAGTGAGAATTTTGAATCGCGAGTGCCCCAGCATGAGCGATACAATTTCTCACGAGCTTATAATGGCATTTCGCTCACGTGTGATATACGACGTTTTATCTTACAGTAGCAGTTCTTGTGCCTAAATAATTGCGCAGTCAGAATACGTCGCGAAATAAATTTATAATTAGTCGCCTATGATTTGTGATATACGTTTGACAGTACTGAAGTGTATTGGCAGTACTGAAGTGTATTGTCAGTCTATGTCAAATTCGAGGTTCGTAGGTTAAGTGTTGTTTGTTATTTGACACAGACTGACGCAAAATTTAACCTGAAAATTACGAATTTGACATAGCTTGACAATGCTACCAACAATGCAGTAGTATAAATAATAAAAACTCACTTGTGAATAAAACTTCAGTTTAGTCATTGAAAACAGTTGTATAATCTATGGTAATAGGCGCTACTGTAAGATAAAACATTTTATTAAACAGTTGTTTTACAAACTTAAAACTACCAGTTAAAAGTCAATTTTACACACTGTCGTAGATACTAGTTATTTACTATACAAGTTGGATAACAGCATCATTAATATACGTGTGTGTAAGTTACAAACGAGTGCGTAGCACGAGTTATGTAAGCACACAAGTATATTAATGATGCATTATCACACATGTATTGTACAAAATTTTATCTACGACTGCCTAAAATTAAGAAGAGCGCATTACGAGAAATGTCAGATCTGTCATTTTCAAAAATATTTTAGTAGGCAAATGTCATTATGTCATTCATTTGACACTATTTCAGTTACGTAATGAAGTCATTACACAACTCAGTTGCGTAATGAAACCATTACATAACTGAGTGGTGTAATGAGCTTCATTACCTAACTGAAATAGTGTCAAATGAGTGACGTAATGCGTTACTTATCCCACTGGAGTAGATAAAAGGTTTTTAAATAACTAGTGCATTTATAAAAAAATATTTCGCGCTTCCATGTAAACAACTACGGATATTGGTTGCTAAGAGATTAATAAAGGCACTTTAAAACGTCAAAATTTAAAACAATATAGTATATCATAGGAAAATGTACAGTTTATCCCAGAATGCTCTTCTCTGGCGTCATGTGCATCTGAAGCAATCGCGAAATAGGTATTTATACTACAAGTTAAGAAAATCGAACGTTTTTCTTACGACGCCCAAAAATCGAGGCAACATCGAAAACAATTTTACTATTTCAGGATATATTGAAACTTTTTGAAATCAATTCGTTTTTGGGCTTTATGAAAATCAATGTAAACACTAATTAAAATTCTAAAAATTCTATTGTTTTTAGTAGTTATGAAAGTCGATGTAAACACTAATTGTGCGATAAAAAAAATAATACGAGTTCAAATGGTTGTCATTTTTCAATTGTTACACTTTTTCACACTTGTTAAGAAAAGTAGTACTCTTCCTAACCGAAATAAATGTGGAAAAGTAAGAGTCTTCGATAGTGAATTAGAAAGATTGTGTTTGCATCTATTTCTTCATACTAGTAGAGGTGAACATTCTAATGTATTTGCACATTTGCTTCATACCCTCCTGGCGTCAAAAAAAAATATCCCTGTGACAAACTGTACGTAAAAAAATGTGTTCATTAAATCCGATAAAACTGAACCAACCTAAACTTGCAAAGACACCAAATTCATTATTTATATACAATTTTAATAAATTAACAACCCAATATGTTAACAAGTATCAACTTTCACAAAATTAGAATGTATTTATACAAACACAAATTCAAACAAATAAAAAACAGAAAACATATGCTTATATTTATTACCACTTATGTACCTAGTATCGTTCATAATAAAGACCATACCGAAGAACTACATCTAGAATATCGTTTTGTGCAATTATGTTGTTCATCTGCAGCTTCGTCGAATTGATCTTCAGTATCAGCACCCCTGTATGGCTTAACTCTAAAAACAGTTTTAACGTTTAGGTATAATCAAAGCAATGTGAGGCAGCTCACCTAAAAATTGCTTTAATAATTTCCTCCATGAATGTCCCCACTTCGTTTGCGGAAGTTTGGCTAACTTCACATATAGCTTTTAATAAACAGGCTTTTCCATCCTGCCGCTGCCTGAAAGTGAAATTGAAAACTGACTTTTAATCTGCAAAATGTTCTTTTATGGTTTTGCTTTATTGTTTTAAACACAAATAAATATCCGTATCGAAATGTTGTTGGATCAAATTTAATAGCAATTGAGTTTGCCGAGAAGAAACGTAGATACGAATCCAAGCGTGAACCACCTTATTCGATACGAGGAGTTTTAAGAGGGATTGAAGGTCTATCGGTTGGCTGTGTTGATAAGTTGAACGAAACAATTCCAGCAAATAACAAAAGAAATACTAGTGAGATTGGAGAACCAAACGTTTTCTTAAATTGAACTAACTGAGCAAATAAAACTTAGAGCTAATATATACAGTTATGTATAAATATAAAATGCTAGAAATAATATCGTTATGTCTGTTATATTAATATTAGAATAGTATTAAAAATATATTCAATTTACTTAAGATTTTTCGAAGAATATAAATCAATCCTGAAGGTCTGCAGAGATGCATAAAAAATTCAATAACCAAGTTCACGGAAAACAAAGCCCACGTACAAAAATCAAACGTTGCAAGTGAAATGAAGCTGTATTTTATGGACTCCGAACACTAACTCTCTCAGATTCTTTACCCGTGGGGTGATTTCACAAAGGCCATATTTAATGAACGAGATAAATCTGCTACTTTATCGTGTATCTACCTACGCCATTTTGTTCATTCTGTTGCTGAGATAAGAGATAACGATAGTAAAGTCTAAGTCTCGCACGAAAGGGTGTTCGAACATCAACATGTATAGCTCTAGTAATGTTGATTGAAACTTCAATAAATCGTCTACCACCAAATCCGTCAAAAGCAATTACTTTAACAACAGTTATAAATAGTGTCTAGTATATTATTTACAATGTAAAGTACCTAAAGTTTGTTATCTCTTCAATTCATGCGTATCATAATGATATATTTATATTACAGGCATGCCAAAATTTATTGTCAATTACAGTTAAATATGTTTTAGTTAATTTTTAAGTTAAATTTATTTGTGTTTAGATTCAAATGCCTTTATACATATAAACTATATCAATAATAAATATTATAACTGTATAGATCATTCCCGAAATAGAAATATTACTCCCATTAAAGACACGTAAGTAAGTATTTACAGCAAAAGTAAAAAATCTACAAAGGGCTTTACTCAGAACTTCCCTCGCAAGTAGGCATTCTGGCACTAAATAATTTTAAAAATAAAATGATAATAGGGTTTAAAAAATCATCATGTTCGTAATAAAACTGAAACAATAAACGAAAACACCTGTTAATGCGAATTAAATCAATTTCAAATAAAAAATCATTACTGGCGATGGGATTCGAACTACAGATCCTGCTAACGCTACTTTAAATCCAACCGTCTAATCCACAGGCCCATCGAGGGCTTCTCACGGCTCTGCGATGCGCGGCTGTATTTAATAGAACGGACTTATTGTTGAAACGTTTTGACTCTTTTACAAAATTACCCTGTATCTATTAGGTCCCATTTTCGTCAAGTGTAAAACCTGACCTATATGCAAATTATTAGTTTTATCTATTTCTCAATTAACGCAAAAATAAACAAAGATTTTCTGCTTTACGCTGTTCATCCTGTATGTATTTGTCCGAAATATGGTCTCGTTTTCATGCCAGGCAGATATATAATGCGTATGCAAAATATCGTCTTCCTCCAACAAATAGTTTTTGAGTTATACCGCCAACACACAGATAGACAGACAGACAGAAAGAGCGACGAAATTAAGAAAACCTGTTTTTTGTTCTCTTCCGTCCCTGAAATGTGAAGATCTGAAGAAATCTCGGAAGGTAATTTTTTGCGATTACAATACTTCCTTTGTGTTTTAGATGAGGGAAGTAAAAACAAGTTTAATTTAATCGTTAAACTGTGAGTAAAAATATATAGAAATACATATTTGCTTAATTTTGCAATTATGTAGAATACGAGAATAATTTTAAATTAAAACAATATAATTTTACTTTCAGATCAACAATATTTTTTCTGTCGGCAGTATTTCAATATATTTCTTACAAGCGAGTCGTTCTGGATTTGCTCTTGGTACATTCCATTTACTAAATGTATGGAAAGTAAGAGATACTAAAATACGTTTCAGAAAATTACATTTCTATCCGCATCTTTTGCTTTCTTAAAAATTTCACTGGGACTGGTGATCGAACTCGCGACCCTTAAATGAGTAGTCAAAATACTTAACCACTAATACACCGAGCCTGACACCAATGAGTTATGAACTACTTTATTTCTTTAAAATCGCCATAGTTATACAGCTATTATTAAGAGGTAGATAAAATGTGTAAAGTGGGAGATCAGTGAAGCAACATTTAAATTAAGCAGCCATTCAATTATTAAAAGTATCTGATTTTAAAATGCAAAAATTACCTTCATCTTCCCCAAGATTAACTCATTAGAATTCAATAATTGAATGCATTTCAGTATCTAGTTACATGATTTTCACTCTATAAAATATATGGAGAAATTAAATTACTATGCAAAGTAGTACCAGCGATAACATGAGGGTAATTATTTTAATATTCATTGTTGTTGTGTATGTATTTATTTTAGTTATAAATAACGTTGCTGCTTATATCGTATGTATTTCAAAGTTAAATTTACGAACATTCCGGTTTGAAATATAATAATTTCCTTTGCTAGCAAAAACAACGACATGGAACGGAAAAAGTGAAATGCTTGTGCCCTGTTTCCAAACAGAAATTGAAATCTGAAATTCGTTGATTCAACAGTATCGATTGCCCAGATTGTATTTATTAAAAAGATTGACATCCACAAAAGTAAACTTAAAATTATGGTGACCAACTTTCCAGAATTTTCAAAGCTTTTGAACATGTTTACATTAGACGAAAATAATAAGACGGAATTTTAAACTCACAATACGGTCATATAGTCACTCTCAGCGCTTTCATTTGCATGGGAAATTTTTTAGTTTTCTTCTTATCAGTACTGGGCTGTACCAATTTTTCGATTTTGTGTGGTCGACTTCATTATATTCCATACTTTCTTAAGCTTGGCATTGTTGTACTACTTGGGAAAGATGTCTTAAAGACACTACAATTTTATTTTAAGATAATAAATTTCAATTTCACTAACTCGTCTAGCCAGTGCAGTGTATTATGGCTAGATTACTTTTTCAAAATGCAAAATGATGAATATCGGGAATAGACCCCTATACAGCCTCCTATTCTCCGATCAAAGCAGCGATCAGGTAAAGAGGGAGGTAAGGATGCAAAGAATCTCTATGTTACACCGGGCTGCCACCCTAGGATCAAACACGAAATAAATACAACGTTCGAATGTTTTTGACAGAAATAGGCTTCTAGATTTACAAAAAAAATAGAATGCATCAAGTAGGATGTCAGCGGTTTAGGTGACACATCTTATACCGGGAGGCCATAAATATCTGAGATCCCGGTAGCCATGGAATTAGCTACTTATAAATGTTGGTTAGTATTAGATTTCAATTATAATAAGTATTGGTACCTATATAATGTAATAAAATGCAATAAGAGGAGGGGAATGTGCTCCGGATTCTGCAGTTTAGCCTACGACTCGATTATAAAAATCTCCTGTTCTAGCTCCATTACTTATTGCAGTCTGTAATAATTTTTGACAGATAGGAATTTTAGTTGTGATGACATTAATGACATTTAGTTTAGTTGGATTCATCGCTTTAATAAAGCGGTGTTGATTCCAAAGGTAATGTGATATCAGATATTTATGGCCACCCGGTATTACCTTGGCCAAGAACATACCGGGTGGCCATAAATATCTGAGATCCCGGTAGCCATGGAATTAGCTACTTATAAATGTTGGTTAGTATTAGATTTCAATTATAATAAGTATTGCTACCTATATAATGTAATAAAATGCAATAAGAGGAGGGGAATGTGCTCCGGATTCTGCAGTTTAGCCTACGACTCGATTATAAAAATCTCCTGTTCTAGCTCCATTACTTATTGCAGTCTGTAATAATTTTTGACAGATAGGAATTTTAGTTGTGATGACATTAATGACATTTAGTTTAGTTGGATTCATCACTTCAATAAAGCGGTATTGATTCCAAAGGTAATGTGATATCAGATATTTATGGCCACCCGGTATAAGAACAAGATCAAATGTGTCAGATTTCTGATTAACAACACTTGGACAAAATACATATTGCAGTATGTGGGCATCTCAGATAGAATCGCATACATAACCTTAAAACTACTGAAAAAAGAGATTCTCAAGATTATACAGGAATATCCTCCTACTACGGATAATGATGACGAAGAAATGAAATTACTTTATAAAAAACATGCAACTGTTATCAACCAGGATTCGTCCATATGCACACTAATAATAGGAACAAGAAAAATTAATTGGAGTCGATAGAATAGAAAGTTCATTGACATGAAAGGGGTAACATGTCCTGGAAACGAATAAAAAAATGCACCAGCAAAAATTGACGTGGGGAGGCCTTGGCCATAAATTCAAATGCGGAATTTATTACATTATTACAGATAATAGACACATAATCCAAGACGTGACAAAATAAACATAGACAATGAGAGCCAAGTTGAAAATCAAATTAGAAGTCAGAAGTATGAGTACACGCAGTGATAAAAGCATATGTATTGCTGAGAATTTAAGTATTAAAAATGCAGCCTCGTTGAAAACCACTTCATCTAATATGAATTTTATTAAATTACTATAACTTTTCTTTTACAATTTAAAGTACAAAAAAAATTAGTACTGTTAATATTCATCTTAGGTTTTTTATTTAACAAAATAAAAGAATTTCTATTATCTATTGATTTTTTCCCTTACTTACCAGCATTTTAAGCATGTAATGGAACAACTTCTGTCGTTTGACTCTTATTTCCTGGTTTACGGTCATATTATTTTTCAATGTTAATTGTTGTCATTCATACTGATCAGTAACAACATCAATTTGGGCAGAATTACTATTTTATTTAAATTATAATCTGTTCATTGTATCGCACAACTATAAACCAGTTAATAAAGTTTGTTATTCTAATGACGGTACGTTAATACAAAACAAATAAGTTACCGACAATGGGTTACTCTCTTAATGACAAATAAACTGATCAAATCAACATACCGTTGTTAAATTATTGGTCTGAATTATTAATCAATATAGTTCCTCGTATAAGCCAAAACCAATTAGTGTCGTCGAGAAAATAATAGTAAACACGACCTTAGAGACATAGTTATATATGTACATGGGCCAACGGACGACAGCCCAATAATAGATAAACAAAACTTTATGGATACAACGCAAGATGCAATTATAAAAGCAAAACAAAGAAAAGCAGTAATCATAGCAGGAGATCTAAATGAAAGAGTAGGAAAGAAAGAAAACAACGACACAGTGGGAAGATTTGGTGAGGATACACTAAACGACCATGGAGAACGAATAATAGAGATAAGCGAATTAAACAATATAAAGATTCTAAACGGATTCTACCAGCATAAGAACATACACAAATACACTTGGACGCACAAAACGCGTCTCCGGCAAATTACTCGAATGCAATTGCTCGAAATCAATTGCTCGAAATCAATTACTCGAAAATCAAATTGCTCGAATGTAACTTTTCTCGAAATACAAGTTCCTCGAACCGCAATTTCTCGAAAATGTTTTGCTCGAACTTATGTGGTCTTAAATAATGCGTCAATACTAAAATCTTCAAAATCTTCTGTAGTAAATGGTCAAAGACAGTATTATGTTCTTGTAACAGGAAAGTGATTATTATTGGAATGCAATTACGGGTATTCATAATCAGGATAATGGGTTTCTTGTTATTACAAATCATGTTAAATAGGTTTTTCTTGGGACCCGAAATAAATTATCATCGGAATGTAATACATACCTATACCTATTTTTCATTAATAAAGTTTATAATTTGTAATTTGTGTTTTTCTTTATATTCGATATTAACTGATTCGAGTTAAGGCTATTTCACAACTTTATTTTTTTCGAGCAACAGATAATCGAGAAATTGCTGTTCGAGAAACTTGCAATTCGAGCAAAGTCACATTCGAGCAATTGACTTGCGAGCAACTGATTTCGAGCAATTCGTTTTCGAGCAATTGCATTCGAGCAATTTACCTAGAACCCAAAACGAGAAACCTTAAATCTATAATAGACTACATTATAATAAAGAAAAGAACTACAATTAAAGTAAAAGATGTTAGAGTTCTAAGAGGGGCAGAGTGTGGCAGCGACTACAAATTACTGGTAGCAAAAATGGAGTTCCTATGAACAGGTAAAACAACAAATAAAGAAGAACCAAAGGAAAAGGTGGATAAGAAAAAACGACTAAAAATACATTTACTACAGGATGAAACAATAAAGCACTTATACCAAAAAAGACTAGACCAAAAGCTAATAGAGTTTAGATATGATGAAGATGTGAATAACACTTATCAGCATATAAAAGATTGCTTAAAACAAGCAGGAAAGGAAGCATTAGGACAGCTAGACCAAACACAGAAAAGATAAAAATGGAACCTAACCCAATGCACTGTAAACATCATTTAAAAAAAAGAAAGAACTATACCATAAATGGTATCACGTCAAGAGATCGCAGCCAAAAGGTCGCGCGACAAAAGATCGTGGTCAAAATATCGCACGATAAATGATCGCATGCGACAAATGATCGCATGGGAAAGATCGCATACGAAAATAACTATATACCTACTCATACATTGACTACATTACAATTACAGAAAAAATTTTCTATATTGAAATTAATGATCGCGCGACAAATGCTGAAGTAAACTTTCCTTCACACTTTGTCCAGACTTAGGACTGGCAGTAAAAATACTGGCGCGTTTAAATGTGTTTCTTTCTAGTTTTTGTTTGTTTTTTGTGTTTTTTTTTTTAAATTTTTTATCCAATTAAAAATTTAAAAGTGTTAGCGAATATAGCTATCACTTTTAAACACGCCAGTATTTTTACTGCCAGTCGCCTAGGCAAAGTGTAAAGGGAAGTTTACTTCAGTATTTGTCCCTCGATCATTAATTTCAATATATATTTTTTTTATATAATTGTAATGTAGTTATTTTCGTATGCGATTATTGGTCGCATGCGATCATTTGTCACATGCGATCATATATCGTGCGACATTTTGATCGCGATCTATTGTTGCGCGACCTTTTGGCTGCGATCTTTTGACGTATATCCACCACAAATGGTTATGCACAAAAAGAGAGGAAAATTATGCGATTTACAGAGAAAAGAAGAGGGAAGCTAAAAGATTAGTAACCCGGGAAAAAAACAAACATGGGAAAATACATGTAGGAGCATCGACAAATATATAGGTGAAACTAAAAGCTCAGAAGCATCGAAAGCAATCAAATCGTTTAGAACAGATAGAAAAGAAAGAACGGCCATATCTTACATACAGAACCAAGAATAGGAAAAACACTGATAGAAAACAAGACAAAAGTTTAGAGGAAATAGAGAAGAGAATATAAGAACAAGAGAAGAAGGGCAAATAACTATAAGGCAAGAAGAGATTAAAAAAAGCAGTAGAATCTATAAAAAAACAACAAAACAGGAGGAGTAGATGGAGTAAGACCGGAACTTATAAAAAATGATGAAAATTATAAAACAGATGTTTGAAAGAATAATAAATAAAGGAGAAATTCGCAAGGAGTGGAAAGAAGTTAAAGTAACATCGATATTCAAAAAGGGAGAGAGAAGAAAATGAGAAAATTACCGGGAGATTAGTGTAATCCCAACAATGGCGAGACTGTATAGGAAGATATTAAGAAATAAACTAGCAGGTTTCACAGCAGGAACGTCATGCATAGACCATACATACACCATTCAACAACTCATATAAAAGAAGAAATGGACAAATAGAGATCTACACCAGGTATTTATCGACTTACAGAAGGCATATGATACAGTACCGAGACAAGAGTTATGGAAAATTATGAAGAGAATAGAAATTCCATAAATAGCGCAGTAAAAAAATTGTGTATAAAGGCAATAAAGCTCACATAAAAATAAGAAATAAGGTAATAACACAATTCTAAACGTCCAAAGGCTTAATGCAAGGATGTCCAACCTTGCCGCCTCTATTTAAAATATTACTAGAACACGCACTTCAAAACTGGAAAAGAAAATGTAAAGAAATGAGAATACCCATAAGAAACAAACATTTATACACCCTATGCTTTGCAGATGACCAGGTAATACTGGCACAAGACGAAGAAGATATTAGTTATTTGTCAAGTATGAGAACGTAGGCCTAGGAATAAATCTGGAAAAAATATGTACCTTTCAATAGCATATGAAGCCATAAAGAACCTAGAAACAGATAAAAATGCAGAAATCAAAACGACAGAAAATTTTAATATTTAGGTTTTACAATATCTAAAACAACAACAACAGAGAAAGTGATAAAGATTATATTAGGCCATACAAGAGCATATATAAAACAGCTTCATACACTAATCTAGAAACGAAATATTACAAAGAAAACAAAAATATTAATATATAACTCGATACTCAAAGCATTATGACATATGGTGCGGAACTTTGGGTAATAAACAAGCAAATTCAAAATAAAATCTTAGCAACCGAAATGGATTATTGGAGGAGGTGTTGTGAACTGACAAGAAGAGACAGAGTAAGGATCAAAGAAATTAGAAGAAGAATGGAAGTGGAAGCAGATATAATAAAATACATAGAAGTCATAAGACTGAGATGGTATGGACATGTTAGAAGAACAGAAAATAGATGGATAAGCTAAGTAACAGAGTGGAGCCCACTGGGAAGAAGAAAAAAGGGACGACCTAAAAGATCATGGCGTGATAAGGTAAACAGCGCAATGCGGAGCAGGGGACTACAGGATGTATAGAGAAACCGTTTGATGGAAGAAAGTTAGCAACAGCTGTAGAAACCTTATTATACAGGGTGTTAGGTAAACATTCGTCAAAAATTCAAGGGGTTATTTCTTGGCCTATTCTAAGAATATTTTGTCCTATGATGATTTCTGAAGAAGCCCTTTGTTTCGAAGATACAGGGTGAACAAAATTTGCGACAGTAACAACATTTTATTATCAAAAAGTACATGTAAAGTTGCTCAATCTACAATAAATGTTCGAAATGACTTTCTCCAGCCTGGATACGCTCATTGGCTTACGCTAAACTTTTATTTACATTAATGATTTCAAAAAATATCGAATATGGTTCTCGCAAATTTTCGTCACCCCGTATCTTCGAAACAAAAGGGTTTTTCAGAAATCATCATAGGACAAAATATTCTTAGAATAGGCCAAGGAATAACGCTTTGAATGTTTGCCTGTATATACAGGGTGTCCCAAAAAGAATGGGACACCGATTAGCCATAGATTCCTTACGTCATAATAAATCGATTAAACCTAATATACCTTAGTACAAAGTCCCTTCAGTAAGAAGTTATAGGGCCTTGAAGTTCAATTTTTTAATTTTTATTTTATTGTTAATTTCCACAAATGTAGAGATATCGATTTGAATTTTGGTATTCATGCTTACTATTATGTACTGCATTATTAAAAAAAAATTCATAAATTAAACTTGACTGTAAGAGGCACTTTACCTATCTTTCAAAACTTTTTTCAGCTCTAACTTCGTTATCTGTAACTTTTTTTGAAATTTTATTATTACCTGAAAGAGAATTAAAATACACAAAAATAATGTATTCTTAGTTCTTCAGCCTAAGAGCAACCGTTTACCTTAAAATGCCCATCAAAGGTTTTTGGTTGTCATTTTGACATGATCACAAAAACAATGGTCATCTAGTAAAAAACAATGATAAATCAATTATCGACATTAGTGACATAAAAATTTGTTCTTTTATGTTTAAGAAAATGCCGCTACATAACAAATTCTCCAATGCTGAAGGGTCCGTTATGTCGCAGCATTTTCGTAAGCACAAAAGACAAAAAACTGATGTCACCAATCTCATTAATTGATTTCTTGTTGTTGTTTACCTGATTACAATTATTACCCATTGTTTTTGTGATCATGGCTACTTAATAGTTGCACGTCTTAATGACAACCAAAAACCTATTATGGCCATTTTAAGGTAAACGGTTGCCCTTACGCTTATGAACTAAGAGTACATTATTTTTGTATATTTTAATTCTCTTTCAGATAGTAACCTACAATTTTAACAATTGTTACAGATAACGAAGTTAGAGCTACAAAAAGTTTTTAAAAATAGGTAAAGTACCCCTTATAGTCAAGTATAGTTTATGAAATTTTTCCCATTAGTGCAGTATATAACAGCAAGTACGTATACCAAAATTGAAATCTATATCTCTACATGTGTGGAAATTAACAAAATAATAAAAAATAAAAAATTGAACTTTAAAGCCCTATAACTTCTTACTGAAGGGACTTTGTACTAAGGTATATTAGGTTTAATAAATTTATTATGACGTAAGGAATCTATGGCTAATCGGCGTCTCATTCTTTTGAGACACCCGGTATACAGGGTGAGGCACATAAAGTGTTACAGAGCGATAGCACTCAAACTATTGATCATATCCAAAAATGTTTCAGACAAAAGTTTCAGTGTTCGAGAAGGCCGTCATACTGGACTACTCTATTTTTTTATCGGTGGAGGCGCTGAAGCTACGTCAAGGTCAACTCCACTTTTTTAAATGGAACTATGTATTTTTTTTCGATGACATTATTACTGATTTTAAGACGAATTCAGAGACCTGCAACACAAGGTCATTCTAGTCACGCAAAGTTTAAAGATAAAGATAGTCGAAAAATCGAAAATATTGGAATAATCACTTTCAAAGGATCCACTAACCTTGGTTTGGGTCTACCTACAGAAGATGCTTGAAGTGATGACCCTCGACTTGTAAGCACTTGTTAATTCGCTGATGAAAAGACCGTTTAACTTCAGCCAACATTTGTGGTGTAATTTCGGTACATCTCCGTCGTATTCTGTCTTTCATGTCGTCAGGCGTGGTAGGTCCTACCGCCATTACGCGATCTTTGACAAAACCCCATAAAAAGTAATCTGGTGATGTTAGATCTGGCGAACGAGGTGGCCAAGCTACAGGACCGCCTCGTCCTATCCACTTTTCGCCAAAAATCTCATTTAGCACTTGTCTTAAACACATAGCATAATGGGGTGGTGCACCGTCGTGTTGACTCGTGTTTGTTGCACTGTTGCATTTTTCGATTTTTTGACTATTTTCATACTTTGCGTGACTAGAATGACCTTGTGTTGCAGGTCGCTGAATTCGTCTTCAAATCGGTAATAATTTCATCCAAAAAAAATACATGGTTCCATTTAAAAAAGTGGAGTTGACCTTGACGTAGCTTCAGCGCCTCCACAGATAAAAAAATAGAGTGATTCAATATGACGGCCTTCTCGAACACTGAAACTTTTGTCTGAAACATTTTTGGATGTGATCAATAGTTTGAGTGCTATTGCTCTGTAACACTTTAGGTGCCTCACCCTGTATATTGATATGGTCTTAAGATGACAAAGCAGTTTAAAATAAAATAATAATAAAGCAACTTAATAATAATGTTCATAAAAGGATATTGATTGGAATAACTTCGTTTTATCATTAGAATTTCTACTTCCTACAATGGTATTAGCATTTAATTAATAAATAGTCCATTTGTGGTTGCAAATTGTAATTCAAATTTATTGAAGGTTATTCTGTTAGTCAGACTTTATCTAAAAGAAATAAATGTTATCATAAAACATAAAACACGTTTAATTCTTACATATTTGGTGTATAAAAGAGTTAATATCATCAAATAATTGGAAACAGACAGAACTGAGAACTGTTAACCTAAGAAGTATGATTAATGACAAATACAAAAGTCATAAAAGTTGAAAATAGAAATCTGTATTATCGATTAGTATAACCAAAGTTTTTGGCAAGTATTTTAAAGATAACAAGAACAAATGGGGTGTAAAATGTATTAATTAGATTGACACAAGTTCAATTTCAAACTGAATTAAATATTGATCTTTGCAAGATAAAATACTGGTATGTACAATTATATGATATGTTTTATTGAACTTTTTCCACTGTCTAGGGTGTATATCACACCACGTTTCGGGAGTTTTGATCTAGACAGTGGAAAAAGTTCGATAAAACATATCATAATAGACCACTGCCAAAAAATAACATTCAGAGTACAATTATATAATATCATACTAATAAGGAGTGCCATATAGAAGAAATAAGTGTCAAAAGTGAGTGCATAAAACCTATTGTCAAAAATTATTGCTGACTACAACGAGAAGGATAGCTGTTGGACCTAACCATCTATCATTTGACATTATAAAAGAATGTGGTACTACTATCGTCAATCTTGAAAGATCTGTGTAACCAATGCTTAGAAACAAATCAGATCTTAAAGTCAAGGAATGAAGCCAAAATAATCTTACTAATTCATAAAAAAACGTAACACTGCGAAGTTAGCATCAACCTATTAGTCTACCTTCTCAGAATTATAAACTATTCACATGCATAGAAAAATAACCAACCAATTAATTCCCAAAATCGATTTTCAACAACGACGAGATCAAACCGGATTATCAGATTATGGAACATGTGATCACTTTCAAACTCCAAAACTACTCATTGAAAAATGCACTGTATATAATATAGAACTCTTCGTAGATTATCAGAAGGTCTTTGATATTATCGAAATTTGGATAGGCTGGAATGCTCTGACGAAATGTAGCAATAATGCATATACAGTAGTGTACATTAAGAATATGAATTCACTACACAAAGTTCAATAAAGTGTTAATATACAAATATTTTGAAAGTATACTTCCAGGTCTACCCAGTTAATAATACAGTGTGAGATTTTGTTGAGTAAAAACACAACTACCAATAAACTTGCAACTGTCTGTGTACAACACATTTTTGAACACGACTGTACATGCCCACGACGACACTGATTCTATACCAATAAAAACAAGAGTGCGCCAAGATGACACTATTTTGCCTCATTTTTTTAATAGCATCCCTAAGTAACATCTTCAGTAATATGGATTGGTCCACTAAAGATACAAACATAGCCGGCCATAGTCATTTTAGGTTTTTCGACGACCAGTTCTCGAGAACTACAATCTACAATAAATGATAACAGAATTAAATATTCAAGTCAAAACAGTAGAACTAATAATAAACCTAATTACAAAGAAAGTAATGACAAACTTCTTTAACAACACCAACATTATACTTAATGAACAGCTACTGGAGGAAATTGAAAGTTATAATATACAGTGACCGCCAAAAAGCCGGCATAATATGGGAACCTTTTTTTATTTTTCCATATTTAGCCAACATTTTGGCGGTCACTGTATATATTTAGGCCAAAATAACCAGAAAAATTATCTTAGCATGGATAACTTCCAGCAATCTGAACTGCCTCTTTAAATGCGAAACACCTTGAAAAGTAGACTCTTCCATCAAAACATTCTCCAATTGTTGACTTATGGAGCTGAGACTTGAAGCCTTACAATAAAAGACGCTCAAAAGCGTGGTGTACCATAAAGAGCACAAGAATTAATTATACTGGTCATTAGATTAACTGAACATAATAGACTAATAGACCGCGCTGCACAACTTAAATTGAACTGGGCAGGACATGTGGCTCGATGCATGAACAATAGACGGACCAAAAAAATGATGGAGTGGAGATGCACGACTGGACGCAGAATTGTTGAACAACCGAACATAAGGTGGAGAGATGACATAAGCAAGCTAGCTGGGATACAGTAGATTAGATAAACCAGGGACAGACGACATGGAGCTGTATGGGAAGGTCCTTCATCCAACAGTGGATCTAGATAGGCCAATTGTGATCGTTATCGTGATATAGAAGTTATAAGTTACCACGTAATGCAAAATAAATACTATGGGTGTCTATAGTCGATACAAGTAGATATTAGTTTTCAAAACTTCAACATATTTTTGTTAGCTATTGGAACAGATTGTAGAAAATGTAATAAAGAGACAGCCACAACGCATGCCAGTAATAAGTACTGCTTTAATTTCATTCTGTTTTTAACACATTTATCAAAGCAAAAGTACGAATTCTGAACAAGTGTAACATATGTAATACTTCTTGTACAAAATAGAATGTAGTACTCTATAAGGTGATCTTAAAGAACATGTCAAAATGGAAAAAAATTGCTTTTCAAAGCTTTCTTATCAGATAGAATCCTCTAACGCAAGTTGTTTTATAATAGTCGTCACACTTTTTTCGCATTTGCCATAATTGTTGGAACGATGTTATAACTAAGATAATACTTGCATTAGAAACTTTTATTTTTATAAACAACTAGCTGGCCCGGCAAACGTTGCTCTTTCCAAAAATAATTTGTCTCTGAAACCCCGTTTAACCACTATAGAGTTTTAATTTTATATCATGTCCATCGTCTTGGACTTAAACAAATATATGCCATTTTCTAGCTGTAACCCGCGGCTTCGTACGCGCGAGGTTCGTGATTTGTGTATTAAGTAATGACTAATTATTTTCTGTCACCCCACCCCATCTTATCCCATCCCATCCCCGTCCCCGTCCCCGTCCCCGTCCCCGTCCCCGTCCCCGTCCCGTCTCGTCCCGCTCCGTCCCTTTCTGTCCCTTCCCGTCCTTTCCCGTCTCGTCCAGTCCCGTCCCGTCGCCTCCCGGCAAACGTTGTTCTGTCCAAAAATAATTTGTCTCTGAAACCCCGTTTAACCACTATAAAGTTTTTATTTTATGTCATGTCCATCGTCTTGGACTTAAAAATAAATGCCGTTTTCGCAATCAACGTCCCAAAAAACCTCAATAACTACACCCATATCGATTTTTAGGCTTATTTACCCCATTTCACCCCCTAAGGGGTAGCGAACCCGACAGACGTTGTCCTGCCCGAACATTGATTTGCGTTTTTTCGATATTCGAATTTTCGATTTCTTTCATTTTAAAAACATGCTAATACGACTATTTTCATTATCCGTAGCGCGCTGGTCATCATTGCGGTTCGCACGTAAAGTAGATACCCGCGCAGCTGACTGTCTTCGACGACCTATGTCAGGACACTATAAAACGACACGAAATTGTTTTCACAATCACTTGTGCACAAACCAAATTTGAATGTCTGACTGACTGACTGACTGCGACGACTTATGTAAAGCATTTGGAATTATATAAATTGCTATTAGTGTCTTATCTCTTCCGCCTTCGATTACCTGATGCGGATTATGACATTATGGAGAAACCCTTCAAACCATTAAGCACAGGTGTGACTGCAAATAGAAACAACACACTTTCGATATTTTCCAATTTTCCGGCTTTCCCTTTGGATTTTCTTAATTTTTGTTTCCGTAAAAACCTTCTATAAAGTATTAGAAAACTTAAAAAAAAAGATGAATAAAATCGGTAAAGTCGTTCTCAAGTTATGGCGTGACCAAGGGAAATAGGGATTCATTTATATATATATACAGGGTGTTTCAGAATAACTGTTCCTAATTCTCAGAATTGAGAGAGGGCATGTTATTCAACACTTTTTAATAATAAACTAGTGTTCAGAAATACTTCCGTTTCGAGATAATACGACATTAAGGAATTGAGCCTTTCAACATGATGGTGCACCAGCACATTTCGGTTTAAATGTTCGAGATTATTTAAATGCACAATTTCGAAACCGATGGATTGGGAGACAAGGTCCTATTCTTTGGCCTGCACGTTCGCCAGATATGACTCCAATTGATTTTTGTATTTGGGGTCATATTAAATCACTCGTCTATGCGACACCTGTGGACATAGCAGAGGAGTTAGTGGCTCGAATTATTCTTGCTTTTGATGACATTCGTGATCGTCCGCAGATATTTCGAAGAAGTCGTCGGTCAATCACACATCGTTGTACCTTGTGTGTCGACAATGGCGGCCATAATTTTGAACAATTCTTTTAATTTTTGTGTAATACCATTTTTTAAATATTAATAAAAATTGCAACCGCTGGAAATCAATAAAATCGTTACTTTTCACATTGAGATTATTTCAAGTACTCGATTCGTTAATGTCGTATTATCTCGAAACGGAAGTATTTCCGAACACTAGTTTATTATTAAAAAGTGTTGAATAACATGCCCTTTCTCAATTCTGAGAATTAGGAACAGTTATTCTGAAACACCCTGTATGTATATATATATATAGATGAGAACGTTTTTATTAATTTTGAGATACATTTCAAAACCATTTTTTGTATTTGTTTAATATCGCTGACATATTTATACTTCTCCAGATAAAAAACAATCATAATCAGCTAGAGCTCTACTACAATTTCTATAAATTTTAAATTAAAAAACAAACAAGTAAACAGTGCGTATACTTCAACTTAAATGCTTTTTTATTATTTCTAGAAAACTGAATTTGGCAGGTGCAAACGTTACTTGCACTGTTCGAATAACAGCATGTACGTATCTTTATATTTTTGGTTCATTCCTTCTAGACCCTACTTTGCACAGAATTACTGTCACTAGCTGTTTTAATCGATTAGCTACTTCCGCAGTTTAGTAGCATAATATTTGATAGTCACCTACAAAATACTTACGCGTTAAGAAATTTCTCGATTTTTCCAAACAGATCCCTTCTCGTCCTTCGATGCACTTCTTTATACACCGGATGCTCGTAAAACGGCGGCGCTTCCTTCATCACCTTATTAGATTTGAAAGACGGCCTCATCGCTAGGGCATCGTAAATAGGTCGGTAGTCGACGTATTTCCCTTCAAGATATTCCCGATAACTGGTATCGGGATTACCGGTGTATCGTATCTTGCTATATCCCGGATTAGTTAAGTAATCTTTGATAGTGGCATATGTGGATGGCGGATATTTCATAGAGACAGAATCATAATAGTAGGGTTTCTTTTTGGCCTTATCACTTGTTGGAGCAAATTCTTTTTCCACTGTCCAGCCACCAGACGACGAAATTCCCGGTTTATCGACGCGCTTAAGAGCCCCTTCTTTCTTCTTAAAGGGATGGATGGGTTCGTGAGGCAGCTCCCACGCTAAAGCAGCAGTCCATCCAATTGTAAATATATTAGCTCTACCGATCGTAGGAATTGTCAGGCAGTACACTGAAATTAACCGTGTGTTAAGAAGGAAGAGCTGGTTAGGATGATACGAACCTAGCTGCAACGAACTTCCTTCTGGAAAAATCAGAAATCGTTTCTTTCTGGATAAACTTCTCCTGCTGCTGTTTGTATTTAACACGAGTTCTGTTTCTGTCACTTTCCATAATATTACAGATAACACTAATAGCTCCATGCGTAACTTTGTGATCATTCTGTTTGAAAAATACTTTCTACAAGCGCCCACTTATTACATAAAAATGAACTAATAAGCAGCCGAGGGTGTTAATTGGTGCACCGTTTGAAAACGGGACTCGCCTTTGTTGAGCAAAAGGAGTTAGTAGCTGCTGGTAAAGACGGAATCAGACGTCTTGTAAACAAGTAATTATGACAAAGTGTTCGTGTTTTACGAATCACTGAAATAGCCGTTGTACCAAGATATGAGAAAGGGCTTACAGTTATATAAACAACAGTAAATAAATGTGTTGGGTTTACGTAAACGCAACGTTAATTTACAAATTCCCGTTACAAATATAACTTATAGCATACATGGCTATTAACTTTTCATTTGTTTTGACAGCTACATTGATATTGCGTTAGAATAAAATAAATGCAATTTAAACTTTCAAAATAAATTAACTAAAACAATTGTTTGATTCGATTAACAAATAAAAAGATATGTCTTCTCTCAGGAATACCTATTGTAAGTATAACAAAAACAATAAAAGTAAACATTAAATGTAACAAATATAAAGAGTAAAATAAAACAATGTTTACTATTTGCACATGGTACGTTTTACTCACAGAATTCTAAATTAAATTGTAATAATACGAAATCTGGATAATACCAATGTGTTTAACTTAGCGTTTAATAATCTAATATTTATATTAAACAGTGGACAATCAATAATGCAACTTCACATTGGAATTGAGAAAAGAGAGAAACTGTTACCACCATTATAAGGGCGTGGGAGATGGTCGCTGTTTGTGTGCCTCGGAAACGCATGTTCATAAATTTAAATAAGGTATAGGAAACTTTAACGAATTTCCCCTGAGTTTATTTTTCCGACTTTCCGAACTTAGTAAAACGTCAGTTCGAGTTCAAATTAAATTGCGTGGAAAATAATTTTGATAAATTGTGCTACAACTCTAAAAAGCCTCTGCCAAACGAAAAAACAAATAACCTGATATTTTTAAATATTGCCCTAGCAATCATTATTTGCTACAAAAAATGTATAACAAATCAAAACTATTTTCTTGTATTTTCTGTAATTGTAGAAATTTAAATTATTTTTCAACAGTTGGGCGTACAGGGCGCAGATATAAGGGACATATATTGGATTCTAAATATTCAGAACCCTCTTCCTTGTCATAATCTAACCGTGCAAATGAGAAATGGGATACCGTGCGATTCACGCCTGGATTCATTTAAATTATAGTGGTATTAATTATTCAGATACCCCGGAGAATTTCGTTTAAGCAATTCACGTTACAGAAACAATTAAATGCGAAATGTATAATATAAAGACATATTGCATGAAAATAGAACTGCTCATTTAAAGAACCTAATTCAGGAAGAGCAACTATAACTTTGTTTGAGTTTAACAAGTGCAAAAGTGTACTTAAATTCAATGGAATTAGAAACCGCTATTATTTTAGTTACTGGATATCACTGCCATATATTTTTTTCGTGTGAATTTTACAATTTAAAATATTAAATTATTTTTTTAAATAATCTATACGCATGATATTCTTGAACATGGATGTCTTCCAATGATATTTTTTTCATTTCCTTTAGTAATTGCTTTTATAAAAACTTTTACTGGACATAATTCCAATGCATACAATTTCCCTTATCTGGCAAACTCATGCCCTTAACCAACTCCAATATTTATCATTCATATTAACAGCTTAGTGTTAATTTGTTAATGGAGCAATCCACGTGATAAGTAAACGTCTCGCCTACAATACCCATATTTACCTGTGAGATTCGAAACAGAATGTACTGGTCAGCAGTGGTCACTTTCGTTCTAGCTTTTGAAATTAAATCAACGCTTCTGAAAACCGAAAACTCGCCCTTGTTGCGTCGCAAGAGATATCTCGTCTTTCCGGAGGGCTCCAGTTTGTCTGTGAGTTATTCCGTTTTATATCTTTCCAATACTAATACACGAGTCGCTTGAATCACTATTTTCATTCGCCTGGGAATGGAAAACTGATAAACTTGGGAGAGTATTGTAAACCAACACCGTAAAATGTTAATCTAGTTCCCAACCGCACTACCATAACATCCCTCGCCATTCATTCTTCAACATTTTCAGATAGCGATATGTCTGACAGCCCAGACTACTCTACCGGAACAAATTTTCACAGAAGCCATAAACTGGGGCATCGCCTACGACCTCCCGAACGAATCTTCAACTATTAGAGAGTTTCTCCACCCCAAGCATATTATGCAAAGAAGAAATCGTCGTGATTTATATCAAAAAATGGAAATCATCATGGATTCGTAAGTTAAAAAATTACAGAAGTTGCACTTTACCAACCTTCGTTAATGCATTGAAAATTAATTTTGCTAACTTTCAAGTCTGGCATAAAATTTCCAAAATCTGAAAAAATGCAAGGGATAGAACTAAAAAAAAGTTTTAAAATTTTTCACATTTGTATTATTATTGTTTATTATACACCACGCGAAACGTCACTGCGAAGTTCTACTGCATAGCAGATCATTACAAAATATATAAATAATACGTACTACAGTTTTGGACCTTTTCAGCATCTTGTACACTTTAATATTAATTTGCAATTAGATAAAGGTGTTGAATTCGATATTACACTCAAAAATTTTTATATAACTTTAGAATATGTATTACTTATATGAGTCATTCTTAATATTACATTTATTAGCTATTTTAAAGGAGTTCTGAGAATTAGAAGCCATCCCATCGGCGGTTCCACATATAATTGTTCATAGTTTATTTTGTTTACTCATGAAACGTGCTTTAATAGCATATATAAGAACTGGAACGAATATACTTTTATTATGAGTAACAGGGCAGTGTGAAAAAGGGATTAGATGTGAATAGACCAAATAAATATATTTTAAAAGGATTTGTTGTTTGGGGAGCTGTTACATTGTATAAACTAATAAATTTTGCATTTTCCGTAGATATACATATGTATATGTATTTATATTTTTAAGGTCCCCATCAATTTTTTCTACTACAATCGCGCATTAAATTTTAGTACAAACAGCTGACAGTGGCCATTCTTCGAACAAGTGCAGCGCGGCAGTGACTATAACCCAAGCAATATTATTCATGTTAGAGTAAAATACAAGCCGATACGTCATTTAGTATTTGTTTGCAAGTTTACAATTTTACAAAGGGCCAGAGTAAAAAAACTACACATTTTCAGAAAATAAGGTAATTTTCCCCTCACAACCGCATCCCGAACTCACTTAAAAAATACAATCGACCAGTAGAAAATCTCCAAACAGCGAATTTAACACAAATGTAGATTTTAAGGTTATTTTTTCAATTCTAACTTTTGCCCCATTTTGCATCCCCAAATGCAACTGGGTTGCAAAACCCCCACATCCCGAATTCTCTTAAAAATACAATCGATCAGTACAAAGCCTCCAAACAGCAAATTTTAAAGGTTTTTTGCTAATTATAACGTTTTCCGCATTTTGCAACCCCAAATCCACCTGGGCCTCAAAGTTCCTACATTTTGAATGCTCTTAAAAAATACAATCGACCAGCAGAAAATCTCCAAACAGCGAATTTAACACAAATATACATTTTAAGGTTATTTCTTCAATTCTTAAGTTTGCCCCATTTTGCATCCCCCAAATGCAACTGGGTTGCAAAACCCCCACATCCCGAATTCTCTTAAAAATACAATCGACCAGTAGAAAGTCCCCAAACAGCAAATTCACACAAATATTGATTTAAAGGTTTTTCTGATAATTATAACGTTTTCCCCATTTTGCAACCCCGAAATCCATCTGGGCCGCAAAATTCCCACATTTTGAATTCTCTTAAAAAATACAATTGATCAGCAGAAAATTTCCAAACAGCGAATTTCACACAAATATTGATTTGAGGGCTTCTCCGATAATTATAACATTTTTCCCATTTTCCAACATCCATTTTCAACTGGACCGCAAAATTCTCACCTCCTAAATTTTCTTAAAAAATAAAATCGACCAGTAAAAAACTCCAAACAGTGAATTTCACACAAATATTCATTTTAAGGTTTTTCTGCCAATTACGTTTTCCCCATTTTGCAACCCCCAAATCCACCTGGACCCTAAAAATTCCCACAGCCCGAATTTTCTTAAAAAATACACACAACCCGTAGAAAGTCTCCAAACAGAGAATTTCACACAAATATTGATTTTAAGGTTTTTCTGATAATTATAACGCTTCTCATTTTTGCAACCCCCAAATCCACATGGGTTGCATAATCCCCACATTACGAATTCTCTTAAAAATTACAATCGACTCGTATAAAGTCACGAAACAGGGAATTTCCCACAAATATTAATTTTAAGGTTTTTCTGGTAATTATAGCGGTTTCCCCAATTTGCAACCCTCAAATCCGCCTGGGCTGCAAATTTCCCATATCCCAGATTTTCTTAAAATATACAATCGAACAGTAGAAAGTCTCCAAACAGGAAATTTCACACAAATATTAATTTGAACGTTTTCTGATAATTATAACGTTTTCCCCATTTTGAAGCCCCCAAATCCACCTGGGTCGCAAAATGTCCACATCCCGAACTCTCTTAACAAAATAAAAACAGTGGTAAAAAGTCTCCAAACAGATCATTTCACACAAATATTAATTTTGAAGTTTTCCTGATAATTATAACGTTTCCTCCATTTTGCAACCCCCAAATCCACCTGGGTCGCAAAATGTCCACATCCCGAACTCTCTTAAAAAACAAAAACACTGGTAGAAAGTCTCCAAACAGATCATTTCACACAAATATTAATTTTGAAGTTTTTCTGATAATTCTAACGGTTTTCCCCGTTTTTCAACATCCAAATCCACGCCTCAAAATTCGCACAACCCGAATTTTCTTAAAAACTGAAATCGACCAGTAGAAGTCTCCAAACAGTGCATTTCACACAAATATTAATTTTAAAATTTTTCTGATAATTATAACGTTTTCCCCATTTTGCAACCCCCATATCCACCTGGGCTGCAAAATTCCCACATCCCAAATTCTCTTAAAAATACAATTCACCAGTAGAAAGCATCCAAACAGCGAATTTCACACAAACATTAATTTTAAGGTTTTCCTGATAATTATAAATTTTTATCCATTTTGCAACCCCCAAATCCACCTGGGTCGCAAAATGTCCACATCCAGAACTCTCTTAAAAAATAAAAACACTGGTAGAAAGTTTCCAAACAGATCATTTCACACAAATATTAATTTTAAAATGTTTCTGATTATTATAACGATTTTTCCCATTTTTCAACCCCAATATCAACCTGGGCTGCAAAATTTCCACATCCCGAATTCTTTTAAAAAATACAATTTACCAATAGAAAGCATCCAAACAGCGAATTTTGCACAAACATTAATTTTAAGGTTTTTCTGATAATTATCAATTTTTCCCCATTTTGCAGCCCCCAAATCCACCTGGGCCGCTAAATTTCCACCTCCCTATTCTCTTAAAAAATAAAATCGACCAGTAGAAAGTCTCCAATCAGCGCATTTCACACAAATATTAATTTTACAGTTTTTCTGATAATTATAACGTTTTCCCCATTTTGCAACCCCCAAATCCACTTGGGCTGCCAAATTTCCACCCCCAAATTCTCTTAAAAAATAAAATCGACCAGTAGAAAGTCTCCAAGCAGCGCATTTCGCACAAATATAAATTTTACAATTTTTCTGATAATTATAACGGTTTCCCCATTTTGCATCCCCTAAATCAACCTGAGTCGCAAAATTCTTTAAAACCCACAGATTCCTCCACATACTGTCAAAAACAAAATTTGACATTTTTTCTTTCCCCATGTTTATGCGAACATCCAATTTGCTGCAAATGCACCTCAGCTTTCTACGCCTGTAACTTCGCCCCCGTGCATCGCAGACCCCAAAAACCAGCCAGTATCGTTGGTTCAACTTCTTTCCAACTAGCTCCAAATCACATTTGGATCTTTCAAAAAGTATGCGATGTAACAGCACCGAACGCTTTCGTGTGCAAAAAATCGTTTTAACCCCCCGTACTTTCGCCCCTTCAAATGTTATATTTTCACAACCTCTGCAAAAAGTTCGCCCTTGGCGATATCTTCAAAATGACACCAACAACATTCACCTGCAATACGTACAACTCGCAAAAATTAGCGAAAACTGCGAATTTTCCAAGCGTCACACAAATCGCTAAAAGAGCACCGTACTAGCGTCACATCTCCAATTCGTTAAACATTTTCAATGTTAAAATAATTTACAAAGCCATCTCTTATACTTTTATATCGTTACAGAATGGGGTTTGACGGACGCTCCTGCATTCTGAGATCTCTCTGTGAAGCTTCTCGTCGATTTCTGTCTAGCCAAAATGCGCTTCTAGAGGAATTAACACGAATTGTCTTTGAGTGAGTAGATCTAATTAAAAAAACTAAAGCCGTGGCTTTCTCCGTATAATTGGGTTCTTTAGTTTTCCTTTGCAGAAAATAATGAATTGGGAACCGGAAGAACACCGCTTGTATCACTGGGCTTATCGCGTCGGCCAAGAACAGGAAAACAGGGACTGTTCGGATATGTTTCCCGGATGTTCATTTTCGCTGTTAGACATGGCCCTGGGCGAATACTCTGATTATTCACAAGGCTATACCTGATCATGACAACGATTATGTAATTGTTCGACTGCTGTTTACGTAACTGTACAAATCATTGGTACAATACATATCTGAATAACACTTTATACACGATTGTATTTCCAACATGATTGTAATATATCATGTTTGATTTTTGTAAATGTCAGAATCAATGCTCAATGTAAATATCAAACACATAATAAATCGTTTAAGATTTTATACATGCCTTGTAACTTAAAAGCCTAACTGATTAAACTAAAAATATCTCAGATTTCAAAATATCAACAGTTTAAATAAAGTTTTATTTTTAAGTCGATTAACTAAGTTGCAAACCATGTCAATTTAAACAAAAATTGTAACTGTTTAGAGAAATTATAACAATCCGAATGTAACACAAGAAATAAGAAATAGAGACTGGGTAATTCAGACACTATAAATGCACATTACGACCAAAAATTAGTCTGTAAACATATAATTTAGTTGAATAACTTGGTTAACGTATTAAACAGAAATAGAGGTTTGAATTAATTGTAAACTGGACTAATGGCATTTTCTAACTATGGCTATACCGACTTACTTACCATATATCATCTAATAAACTTGCACACTTCTTGCGACTACACAAATCAAATACAAAATTGGCACAATTAATAAAGTATGGCACGTGAGAAGCCTCCAAGCCTAGTAATTAACTCCATTATACGCAGTTTAACAAAAATCCAAAAATATTAAGGCTACAAAATGTGCATTTGTATAAAAGTATATTTTCCATAAATATTAAGATAACTCTCTCAAAATTGGCATAAATGCTGCAACTTTATGTGACTAACTTTTATAAATGTCAATTTTTATCGTATTTTGTTCTGTAGAAGCCGCTCTTACATTTTCTGATAACTTTTTTAAGCTTGCATACAAAGGTAATATGTTTTGAAGTCTTCTTTTTCTTAACCAATTTTGGTTCATAGTTGGACAAAGATCTCCTTCATTAACTTCCACTTCGTTCTGTTTTGTGCTTGCTGTATCCATTTCAACCCGATCACTTTCTTTATATCATTTTGAGGTACATACAAGCTTCTACTTTATAGTTAACAATATTGGAAATTTGATTTATTGTATTGTGTAATACGAGGGCCGTTCTGTTAATTGTTAATCATGAGAAAAATAGAATGGACAACCGGACAAACTGCGATGCAATTCAAACTTGGAAAGAATTTAAGTACAGAACACTAGCAGTGGCGGAGGAATCCTTAGGCAAAAAGAAAATACAAGACCTACACCCCTTGGTTTAACGAAAGGGTTAAAGAGCTGCAGAAACGTTTCTAAAGTAAAAGGCAACTCAAAAACCAGAAGATCGCGAAAGATATGTACATATTAGAAATAGTGCTAAAGAGAATAAGAGAAGACATATGGAAAATGTTATGGAATCAAAATAACAACGTCAATGACAATCTTAGAATAAGTAAAATTAACGACAAACAATGGCTACATCATTTCACAAATGTATACACAGATGACTCGTAATATGGTAATCATACAGAACTCAATAGTAATAATAACCAGAAAATGCAAACGATGCAAATTAGTAAACAGTTTAAATAACGGTAAGGGCTGCGGAACCCGATAAGATTCATAATAAATTAATAAAGTATGGAGAAAACACAATATTCATCAAAATACATCAATTATTTACCAAAGTATTAGCAGATGGTAACCAGAAAATTGGAAGAATGGCTATACTGCTCCTTCATACAGTGTGGAAATACCTAAATTAAGCGATTTGACCATATTAGAGAATATTTTCAGCTGATTTACAGTTTCTATGTAATTTCTTTTTCATGATAGACATCATCGACTTTTTATAAATGACAACCTGTATTTTTTATTATTGATTTTGGTAGTACTTTTTATGTTGCTTTCAATGATATAAAATTTCCATATGGTACATCTGAAAAAAATCGGGAAAATGGTCTTAATGTTTAAATATTAAAACCAATGCAATGCGCAAAATAAATCTAGTTACCGGTGGGTTAATTTTGAACGGTGTTCTAGTTCTATTTTTCAATGGTTTTTTTAAATTTCAATAAATAAAGGTGCCGTCAATGACTTTCCTTCAAACGTAGATAACAAGATTTATTTCGCTCATTTCATTGATTTTTAATATTTAACTTACGCAATTTTTCTCGATTTTTTTCAGATGTAACATATTGAAAATTTTATATCATTGAAGGCAACATAAAATGTACTACCAAAATCATAGTAAAAAATACAGATTGTCATTTAAAAAAGTCGATGACGTCATATCATGAAAAAAAAAATACAGAAGAAACTGAAAATCAGCTGAAAACATTCTCTAATGGTCAAAATCGCTACACTCATTCAAGATTTTTTCATAAAAATGAATATCAACAAAGTTAATGAATTTTATCCGTTACTGTATTTTCACACTGTATAAAAAAGGAAAATTAGCTCAGTAGATAATTATCGTGGCATATTTCTTCTTACGTTTTCTCAAATACGTTCACTTCTTTCATAAAAATGAACTTGAAAAATATCTTAATTACAGAAGAACAACGGCTCAAGAAAATTAAGCACTATAGACGCCATATTTATAATATGACCGCTAGTGAAAAAAATATCTCTGTTTTGTAGATTTCATAAAAGCTTTTGACCGATTTAAAGAGAATAATATTAGTATGAATCTGTTAGAACGAAATGTACCACTACAATTAATTAGATATCGATGACCTTAGTACTGGTAGCACAACTAAAGTAATTACCCACAACAGACTTACATCGCCGATACTTATCAAGAAAGAAACTCGACAAGGAAGTTCATGAAGTCCCATGTATGTTGAATACTTGATTGTGGATCAATTAGCTGAAACAGTAGGAAACTTAGAGGATACCAGTTAGGCTATATAGCAACTTAAATATTGCATATTATGCGGGTGATGCAACTAGGCTCTCCAGTAATGAAGATGACCTGCAAATGATATTACACCAATTTCTCTACTCAAAGAAGATGCAAGCTTGAGGTAGAGGGAAACATTATCGAGAAGTGAGGAGGTTTAATTCCTAGAAGCTAAAATAACAAACGAATAACTCTCAGATCTGAAGTACCTATATAATCAATCACTGAAAGTCTTGAAAATAACAGGACAACTGTCTGGTGTAACAAGTACACGAATGAAGAAACCAAGATACGCATATACAAAGCAATTATAGAGGCGGTTTCTTACTTGCTTATTTGTAGGAGAGGTGGCCTAGAACTAAACACCCAGCAAAACCAAGCTTATAACGAATCTAGTACCGAGTGAAAACCCAAAAATCCAGGGTTTAGAAATAGAAATCCCTGAAAGATATGTATACTTAGGTCACGAGATCAATATATTTAGAGATAACCAAACAACTAAAATACAGTGAAGAATAAATCTCAGCTGGGCGATCTGTGGATCTCCAAAAGAAGTTTTAAAAATGACATCTCCGTCAACCTAAAAAGGAAGTATTCGACGAAATGTGTGCTCCCGGTAAGGACATATGGAGCGGAACCCTGGCATTAACTCAAAGAACAGCAGAAATGCGTAGAGTAACACAAAGAAAAATGGGAGAGTTCAATGATTGGATAACACTCAAAAAATATAATGAAAACTAGGAATTAAGAAGACGAACACACCTTATAGATATCTATATAGAAAGAGTGTAACTGGGCAGGTCATCTAACCAGGATGAAGAATGGAAGGTGGACAAGGAAAATTGTTGAATGGAGATCACAAGCAGACAAGCAAAGTGTGGGAAAACCACTCACGCGCTGGACAGACGATATCAAGAAGATAACGATCAATTGGATGAAACAAGTACAAGAGACACGGAAAATTTTAGGAGAGGCCTATGTTCAACGATGATGGAAACAAGAAGCTGAATGATGATAATGATGATGATGATGACTTACTTACGCACTTAAAGGCGCACAGAGAAACAACGAAATAAACATAAAATTGGAAACACAGAAATGAAAATATTCAGGACTGCTATGTTACCCTGAAAGATCATATCAGAAATAAACATATTCGAGAGAGATGCAACATACAAGATATAACAAAATGAATCAATACACAAAAAAGAAAGTGGGAAAAAAACGATAAGGGAATAGTGAACGATCGACTAGCGAAAATCTGCGACCACCAACCAAAAGATGAGCGGACAGTTGGTTCTGCTCCGCAGAATAAATGCCTACCCAACAGTATTTTCCTAGGGAAAGTGTAAGAAGAAGCTAAAGAAAGAAAGAAAAATACGAACCTTTTGAAAAAAATTACTTTAGTCGCCAAACATCCCTGAAGTGCTTCGTCCCATTTGCGTCAGGAAATATCTTACCACGTAAGCTTTTTCATTTATGAAAATAAAAACAAATCTCCGAGGCAAGATCTAGACTGTATGGAGGATGATCAACCAACTGGATTCCAGATTCGTGTAAGAAATTTTAAGTTTTCGCAACCGTATCTGTACAAAATGCCACTCAAACCAAATCTTCGACAATAACTACACAATTTTTCAAAGACTTGAGGAAGGCAAACTTTTATACACCAATCAGAAATTGCAGTTTTACAATGGTTAAGAAGAATTATTGCAACTGACCACTGCGCCTGAAGAAAGCAGATCATTTTTATTGTACTTTTACAGCGAATAACTTTCGTTGGCCTACCCTCATTTTCAAAAACACAAACATTTGATTGTTGTTACCCCAGTTTCGGGGATATAATTATAAATGCAAGATTTATCACTCGTAACAGTATTAAACACATGCTTTGACGACCCTGTATCGAACTTTTCCAACATAAATCTGCACCAAACTACCCGTGCTAGTTCTTGTTCTTCGGTTAACAGCTGTGGACTTAACCGACTTGGCAGTTTCTCCACACTCAGTACACTGTTGGCGTAAAATGTATCTACTGGGAATGATCCAATACCTACTTCTTGTTTGAACATCTCTATGAGTTATACGTATTCATATTTTATTTATGCAGCTTTTCGACAACACTAATGTTTTCAGTGTAAGGAGCTACTTGAGGTCGTCCACGTCTCGTTAATTTTCTAACGTACACCGTCCACGTTTAAATTTACAAAACGAGTAACTGTGAATAACGAAGGACTATGGTAGCCAAAAGCTGCCACTAAATTTTGGTGACTTTGGTCATATGTAAAACTTCTTTTATATTCGTGTAAAATCATAGAACTATAAACATTCCGCTGCACTTCCATAATGTTTGTGTGATCAACTTATAGCAATCCAAAAATTGGTCTCTCTATACGAGTAATCTATACTGTGATTATCCTGAATAAAAGATACAGACTTCGAATTGTTCACGCATATGCACCGACTAGCACGTCAGACGAGGAGGAGATTGCAAATTTCTACGAGGACCTAACCAAGACAAAACAACAAGAAAAAGCACACTTCTTAATAATGATTGGAGATTTCAACGCCAAAATTGGCGGAAGAAAACAGAGAGACACAGAATACGTAGGACATTTTGGACTGGGGGGCGATAGAAGTGATAGAGGAGAAACTATGGTTAACTACCTTACAAAGAAAACTTATACTGCCTCAACACCTTCTTCAAAAAAACCCAAACAACGCAAGTGGACGTGACGCAGTCCTGATGGTAGAGCCAAAAAATAAATCGACTTTATAATTTCCAACAACAAGAAGATATGCAAGGACGTGTCTGTTTTAAATAAATTTTACATCGAAAGCGACCATAGGCTGGTTAGGGCAAAGATCACAATTAACAACCAGAATCGAACGAAATAAACTTTTCAAGAAATAACGATACCCAACGGGAGACGTTTTAAATCAAACGAAACACAATATCAAAACGATATACACCAGAGACTAATACCAATAAACAGACTAGAACAAATGGATATAGACCAACTTGCGGATACAATTATAAAAACTATAAGAGCCTCAAACAAGACAATATGTTCACGTATGAAAAATCATAGAGATTCGAAATTAAGTCCTAACACGTTAAAACTATTAGAGACAAGAAGAAACAGAACAGGTAAAACATCAGACAGTTTTAAAAAACTCAACAAAATGGTGAAAAAAGAAATCCGAAAGATAAAGACATCACAAGACAAAGCTTATTCAAGAAACCATAAATGATAATTGTAAAATGAAAATATTACATTCAAAACTATCTAAGGGAAAAACGAAGATGACAAAAATAAGAGATGAAAACAATGTGATAGTCCAAGATAAAAAAGACACTATTAACGCCCTGGAGAGGTTCTATAAGAAATTAATACTCATCCAATATAACAATAAGGAATGACACCAACAATTTATGTAGAGCCAAAAAGAGAGAAATGATGGAAAAAAAGATAGAGAACATACAAACAACGTATGAGCACAAAAACACTAGAAACTTCTACCAAAAAATAAAGATGGAAAAGAAAAGGTATGCACAAGCCATAGGGTTGAGAAATGATAAAGATGAATTATACCTAGATGAAAACAAATGGTCAACATATGGCAAAGCACTTCAAAAATACCGTTTGGGAACCTACAGACAATGAAGAGATTCAAGATAACAAACCGTCGAATTATAAAAACCCAGTAGAAATACCCAATTTTGAAGAGTTAAAAAAATCCTTAGTAAGATAAAGAATAATAAAAGTGCAGGATCGGACGAAATTGTGGCGGAACTAATTAAACATGCAGGCGAAGATCTAACTAAGAGAGTATATGATATGTTATCAGAAATCTGGAAGAGGAAAGAAATGCCGAAGGAATGGCACACGGCAATGATCTGCCCGATATATAAAAAAGGTAATACACAAATGCCGAAAACTACAGACCTATAGCCCTATTAAACATCGTTTATAACATTTTAGCACACCTAGTCAACAGCAAACTACAAAAAATAATAGACGGTAAAATTGGCCAATATCAAGCAGGTTTAAGAAGGGTAGGTCAGTAATTGACCATATCTTTGTACTAAACCAGATTCAAGAAAAATGTAATATGAAAAATATACGGATATATGCACTATTATCGATTTAAAAAATGCGTACGATAATATCAAACGAGACGAAGTATACAAAGCAATGAAAGAAATGGAGATCCCAGAAGAGTTAATTTGGTTAGTGAGGATGACGCTAACAAACACAACAAATAAGGTAAATATAGAGGACGAGAATCTAATGACTTTGAAAGCAACATAGGACTAAAACAAGGCGACTCACTCTCAACAACACTCTTCAATATAGTTTTAGAACAGGTATTCAGAAGAAGCGAAATCAAATCGAATAATATCCTTAAAAATTCACACCACGGACTTGCATACGCGGAAGATGTGGTACTACTTTCTAGAACCAAAGAAGAGCTAAAAATCATTTTTAAAAACCTAAAAAAGCAAGCCCTTGCAGTTTGGACTACAAATAGATGAGAAGAAAACGAGCTACATGAGTTTAGGTAATAAACCTCAAGAAGACCAAGGCCTAGAAATTACTTCGCTAGATATGAGAGGAAATACAACTTCAAACTAACTGATAGTGTAGTGTACTTAGGGTGCCGAAATATCCAGTGATAGTAACCATAACAAAAACATTCTAAGAAGAATTGCTGCAGAATCCAAATGTGCTGTGCGCTGAATAGTATTTTAAGAGAAAAAGGACCTTTCGAGAAATTTAAAGTTGAAACTATATAAAACAGTTATAAGACCGATAGTTTTGTTCGGGAGTGAAGCGTGGGTTTTGACAATGGAGAACATCAAGCGTTTGGAAATATGGGAGAGAAGAGTGCTAAGAGGATCTTTGGAGGAATCAAGGAAAATGGAAGTTGGAGAAGGAGAACTAACGCGGAGCTGGAAGAATGATTTCAAGACACAAGTATAAAAGTAAAAGTGCAACAAAGCAGATTACGATGGTTAGGGCACATTGGTAGAATGGGAGATGAAGAATTAACCAGGAAAATATTCAAAAGTGAACCGGAGGGAAGAAACACAAATGGAAGACCGAAGAAAACTTGGTGGGACTGCCTCAAAGAGGACATAAAAGAATACAAATTAGAGAACTGGCAGAATAGGGAATTATGGAGAAAGAAGATCCAAGCCATAGGCCTTTAGGCCTGCAGTGCTGTCATATATAATATAACACGACCACAAACACAAAACACCCACAAAGAAGATCATTCTGGATATAGGATCAGAGGAGATTACGGAAAATGAAATAGATATAACACTACGGCAAATGAAGAATAACATAAGTCCGGGAGAATCCATGAAAGAAGCAATCAAAATCCTGCTAAATAAATGCCTTCATTACGGAAAAATTTCACTGGAATGGTGCAGTTCAGAAGTTATACTTATCTCAAAAAAGGGGGACAATATGAAAGTAGAAAATTATCGACCAATATCTCTTTTGTCGCACCTATATAAATTGTTCACAAAATAATAACGAATGGCTTGACGACAAAGTTGGATTTCTATCAGCCAGTAGAACAGGCTGGCTTTAGACGAGGGTTCAGTACAATAGACCACATATATACTATACGTACTTTGATAGAGAAATGCACAGAGTATAATATTCCAATACACCTAGCTTTGATCGACTTTCAGAAGGCGTTTGACTCCGTCTAAATTTGATCAGTTCTAAACTCTTAGAAAACGCAAGAGTAGATTCCAGGTATATACAAATATCGAAATCATCTACAAACAGGCATCGATGCACATTAAGATCAGATGACACTGCCACGACCAGTAAAATACTTCTAGAAAGAGGAGTAAGACAAGGGGATTCTATATCGCCCAAATTGTTTATCTTGGCTCTTGAGGATGTTTCAAAAAATTACAATGGGATGAAAAAGTCATTAACGTTGATGGTTCCCGACTTAACCATCTTAGGTTAGCAGACGACATTGTTGTAATAGGGAACAACATAAACGAACTAACTGAAATGGTGCAACAACTAAACCAAGTAGCATCAAATATTGGCCTATTGGCCTAAAAATGAATTACAACAAGACAAAAGTAATTACAACTGAAGATGCCAATGTAGACATAAACAATAATTATATTGAATGTGTCAAGGAGTACGTCTATCTCGGTCACATTATAAAATTAGGGAAAGAGAACCAACATGCCGAAATTACCAGAAGGGTTAGACTTGCGTGGGCGGCTTACGGAAAACTGGGATACATTCTTAAGAACAATAAAAAAAATAAAAAAAAAGTGTATGACATGTGTGTCTTACCAGTCAATACATACGGAATGGAAACGATAAGCCTAACTAAAGCCTACGCCAAAAAACTCAAAACTACACAAAGCGCTATGGAACGAAGCATGCTTGGTATCTGACTCCGAGATAAAATTAGAAACGAGGACATTAGATGAAAAACAAGAATCTCTGACGTAGTCTAGGAAATTGCTAAAATGAAGTGGCGGTGGGCTGGTCATGTGGCCAGACAGAAGAAAGACAGATAGGTATACAAAATTACAGAATGGCCGCCAAGACAAACAAAAAGAAGCGTGGGACGCCCCCAAAAAAGGTGGGTAGACGATATTAGTGTGGCAAGTAAACGGTGGATGAACATTGCACAAGACAGGGAAAGATGGCAGAAAATGGAAGAGACCTACGTTCAAGAGTGGACTGATAATGGTTGAAAAAAAAGAAGAAGTGATACGCTTTAACCTCAACCTCTCAAAGTTGCAACTGGAAACTGCCAAGAAACTGAGCTTTCAACTTGAGCAAATGTTTTTGTATTTATTGGCTTCGGTGACCTCTTACAACACTGAATAAAACAAACCTCGTATGATAACTTTTGAATTATACGTTATGTACACTTACCAGAATAAAATTAAAGACTTATTGTTGGTCAATAACAACTGAATATATTTTCTTTTATTTCAACCAGCGAACGTATAAAATATAGATAGTTATATTTTTATAAACCTTGTAACTGCAACTAGTATAAATATATTTATCTACTCCTACTGCACAATGGCCAAGAATTATGATTCATAATTCACGGTTTGCAGCCAATCATAAAATTATATTTTCATTATTCAATAGTTTGCAAATTGCAACCAATCAGAAAATTCTATTTTCATTATTCAATAGGTTGTAGCCAATCACAAAATTCATTCTTATTATTAAATGACTTTTGAAGTTAACAGCTGTCACAAATGTCATAATTCTGAAATATGAACACAAAGCTCCTATTGCATAGGAGTAGATAAAATATCGTATTATATTCGCGATTATGGCCATTATTAACTCAGATGACTTGCGCCACGCGCCTTCGGCTTGTGGCGCAAATGTCATCTTCGTGAATAATGGCTGTCATAATCGCTCATATAATAATATACTATTATCTACTACTACTGTACAATGGCCAGAAATTATGATTCATAATTCACGGTTTGCAGCCAATCATAAAATTCTATTTTCATAATTGCATGGTTTGCAAGTTGCAACCAATCAGAAAATTCTATTTTCATTATTCAATAGGTTGCAGCCACTCACAAAATTCATTCTTATTACTAAATGACTTTTGAAGTTAACAGCTGTCACAAATGTCATAATTCGAAAATATGAATACAAAACTCCTATTGCATAGCAGTAGATAAAATATCGTATTACATTCGCGATTATGGCCATTATTCACTCAGATGACTTGCGCCACGCGCCTTCGGCTTGTGAAGCAAATGTCATATTCGTGAATAATGGCTGTCATAATCGCTCATATAATAATATACTATATTGGATGGCAGTTTAATAAATAGTTTTATATATGAGTAGTTTAAAGATATTACCTTTAAACATCAAACTTTAAAGTTGCTAATGTACAGTGTTGCTTGATAGATATTATGATAAATTTTTAAAGCTTCTATATTTAGTGCAGACAATTATTTTATTAGTATTCAACCAACATATTGTGCAATCTAAAGTAATCGCTTTATTTACGTTTGCCTAATATCGGCTTGCGCTCTTTTTGTCCAATTTTGACTTCCACAAAAAAATCTTAGTCTTACGCTTGATGGAAATGTTATTCTATGAAATCAAAGAAGAGAATCTAAACACACACACATTTTTATCATTTGTTAAAGACATTCTGATCGATAAAAAATATACGGTGAATACAATAAAAGTTGCTAATACTGTTTTAAATGGCGAAAGTGTACAGGCTATATTTCTGGTGGAAACATTTTAACAACATGAAAGGTCAGGTCCCGAAAATACACCTCAAACGTTTACCTTCCAGACCTGGACGTACATATCAAACCCATCCTTTCTGATTCCGTTTCGCATATTATATTCGAGTGCTCGGAAAACGTAACTTGTAAAACGCGAATTACTCATGAAGCATTCATAGGATCACGACGCTTTCTGAATATATTTTGATGTCTTGAAAAACTAACGAAGCAACGGCAACGATACATTATGAAAAAGCTTCCTGCTTGTCTTCACTTTTTTATGTATATCTATCTTTTTTTACACAATACTGATTTATTTTTTTAAATCTTACCTTGCACGCAAGAAGTATCAGAAGTTACTTTTTTTTTATTTGTTACAGAGATAGTATTCCCACAACAGAAAAATATTTACTTCTACCGTTTTCTAAAGTTTTTACACCTGCTGTATATTTATTTTTAAATATGGAAAACGATGAACTCGTACTCTGTCGTCAACAACAACAACAACTGAAAATCACTAACCACCAAGGACGGTGGCTCAGCGTTGAAATGTCAAATACCTTCCCAACTATATCTCACTTTACCGCTGCGTCCATTATTAAGAAAAATGTACTCTATCGTGTAGGTATATGTTCAAAACATTAAAACATCATAAAAACTTACGGCTGGGTTGTAAGATAACCATTCGATATTTATTCCATTTTTATAGATATACAGTATCCATTTCGAAGCTGAACTCCCCTGAGAAGTACTTATATTCAGGAATTAATACTGCTCAAATGTAGGAATGGCCTACAAAGACTAAATACCTTGATAAAAATCCATACGTGTATAGTACTAAGCCAATCTGCACTAAAATCATAAAAAATAGTTCGATAACTACTATGCGAGAATAGAAAATATTAAGTTACTTCACACAGATGCAGATGAAGCAGAAATTTATCTATTTAAAACTTTTTATTCATAATCCACATCATTGAACAAGGCGGCGCCGGCGCGTGAAATACGATCAAATCAAACGAATCACATTTTTTTACGAAATACAAGAAAATTGAGATTACCGAACATGATCGTGTTTACTGAGGAGTGGAAGTTGATAACAGAGCTAAGATAACATAGCTATATACATCAATCGTGATCACAAATATATATTATGATTCGATTCATTCCAACAACAGAATTCACCTTTTCTAAGATTTTTCCCTATATAAAAATCCAAAGCTGTAGATCTATCAGCCAGGTATTGTAAAATGATCGTTAATAACTATAACTTCCGTTTAGTATGGAACAATAGAAGTAGACATTTTACATTGGGTCTAGCAATTAAGTTGTTCCAAAATCTTAGCAACTTCGTAAAGCGAAAATTGTAAATATCTAATGGTATACTTTCTTATCGTTAACTTGTTAACTTGTTATTATTAACTGAGAAGCAAGAAAATGGAGATATATTTTAGGAGGACGAGATATATATCATTCGACTCAGCTTGAAGAGTAGATTCCAAAAATATATAGAAACCGGAAATCGGATTTCTTTTCCGAGGTCGACTTCCGGTCAATTTTTTTTTAACTTTTAACTTTTTCCTTTATAGCTCCTGCAGTTTTTGAGATATTTAGCTCAAATTTGGAATACAGGTTACGCTGCAGGGCTTACATCATTGAGCATATCAAATGGTTGTGAGAATCTACAGGGAGATATTTTTTCAGGGGTCATGCTTCCTTTTCTCCCCCTGAACTTTTTTGCGGTGCGCCGCTGTTAGATTCTAAAATACAAATTGAGTTTTCTGTTTTGTGTAGAATCTTTTTGTTCTCTTGCAGTTTTTTCGGATCTGCAACCGTTATCGAGAAAAAAAGTATAAAAACGATTTTCTGTAATTTGCTAGACGAAATTTAAATTTTTAAAATGGTTTTAAACGTTAATTATGTGCTAATAAGTACACGGTAACAATTTATAGATTAGTTCAGGCACATCAGTTTTGAGTCATTATAATTTTTACCGCTACAATAACTTTACAACACATACGAGGGCTGTTCAACATGTTATCTACTTGAAATAAAAATGAATTTAATGAAATTAAATATTTTATCTTACAGTAGCAGCTATTACCATACATTATACAACTGTTTTCAGTGACTAAAATGAAGTTTTATTCACATGTGAGTTTTCATTATTTATACTACTGCATTGTTGGTAGCACTGTCAAGCTATGTCAAATTCGTAATTTTCAGGTTAAGTTTTGCGTCAGTTTGTGTCAAATAACAAACAAAATCTAACCTACGAACCTCGAATTTGACATAAACTGACAATACACTTCAGTACTGCCAATACACTTCAGTACTGTCAAACGTATGTCACAAATCATAGGCGACTAATTATAAATTTATTTCGCGACATATTCTGACTGCGCAAACTATTTAGGCATAAGAATTGCTACTGTAAGATAAAACGTCGTATATCACACGTGAGCGAAATGCCATTATAAGCTCTTGAGAAATTGTATCGCTCGTGCTGGGGCACTCGCGATTCAAAATTCTCACTCGCAAATAATGATGCATTTCTCTCACTTATAATATAATCTACTATTTTGCCACTTGTTATTATTAACTGAGAAGCAAGAAAATGGAGATATATTTTAGGAGGACGAGATATATATCATTCGACTCAGCTTGAAGAGTAGATTCCAAAAATATATAGAAACCGGAAATCGGATTTTTTTTCCGAGGTCGACTTCCGGTCAATTTTTTTTTCATCTCGTGTTAAATTCTTAATGTCCAATTATTGGCTCCCCTAATTATTTTAGAGCTAAAATGTAAATACATTTTTTGTAGAGAAAAAATACTGCATCTATTCATTAACTTGTAAAGATTTCCTTACATTCAAATAAATTGGTGTAAACAGTTTCAGCGCGCAATAAAACTAAACAAATAATCACATGTCATAGCAATATCTTATCAGAGAATAAACAAAAACAAATTATAATTAAACATACAATCATCCAATTATTCAATAATATTAAAATTAAACAAATTTCATAAATAAATTATTAAAGCACACCAAACCATCTACAATGCCTTTTAAACTTCTCAAATTTCGTGAAATTATCTCCTACAGCGCAACTTTCAATAAATTATTAATTCGCAAAAGTATCTCTATAAAACAGTTTATTGCAGGCATAAAGACCACGTATGATAACGTGATGCGTATACTACAGAACATTATTTTTCCCTAACGTTCGCTTTCTAAGCTTACACAAATAAAAACCGACAGTTTTACGATTGATAATTGTAAAAAATCCGTAAAGAGCTTTACTCATACGTTCTTCGTAAGTGGACGTTGTGACACTAACCAATTTTAAAAATCAAAGTAAACTAGGCATAAAATAGTGATTTATTGTATAAGTGTTTTAGATGGCGTTTTATCCACACAAGAATGTTTAAACGCGAGAACGCAACTAAAACACGAATGCAATACAACGTTTTATCCAACAACTCAATAAATATCTAAAAAAACCATACGTTTTGTATTTACAGCCATGAAAAGTCATAGTGACAATTTGGAAAGTACCGAAAGATCAAATGTTAAACGTTTGGCAGTACTGAAGTGTATTGTCAGTCTATGTCGAGAGGTTAATAGGTTAAGTTTTGTTTGTTATTTGACACAGATTGAAGCAAAACTTAACCTACAAATTTCGAATTTGGCATAGCTTGACAGTGCTACCAACACAGTAGTAAGTGACATGGTTTTATCCCACTAGTGGAATAAAGTAATTTCATTATTCCACTCGTGGATAAAGTGGTACTTTAGACGGTTCATAAGTGTGAATAAAACTTCAATTATAAGGTGATTGTGGATATATATTTTAACGTTCCTAATAATACTGAAAAATAAATGGAATCACTTGGCAATGCGAACTACATCAATTTTGGAGTAGAAAATACATTACCGGTGATGGGATTCGAACTTCAATGCCTGCGAATGCAATTTCAACACCATAAGTCTGTTGTACGTGGCCACTCAGGACCGCGTCGCACTTCTCCTCGCGGCTGAATTATATATAACACGCTTCTTACTGCCCACTTCTATATTTTTACAACATTTACCTTGCATCTCCTAGGCCCCATTTTCATCAAAGGTAAAGCCTAAGCTATGTACAAATTATAACTTTTATCTTTTTCTCAGTTAAAGCAAAAAAAATGTTATATTTTTAAGATGCTCACCCTGTATATGTTGAGTCCAAATTATGCCCTCTTTTGTTAAGGGTAAAAACCTGAGCTATGTGGAAATATTACTTTCATTTAAGTAATAGTTCTTGATTTAAAGCAAAAATAGGCAACATTATTATTTATGGGGCTCGCCCTGAATACATTTTACTGATTTTTTTTTCAGTTTACAGCATACAAAATATCGTCTTCATCCAACAAATATTTTAGAGTTATACCGACAACAGACAGACAGATAGGCAGACAGACAGACAGACAAGCAGGCAGACAGACAAACAGACAGAATTGAGAAAACTTGTTTATCGTCATTTAGGTACACTGAAATGTGAAGATCTAAAGAAAGTGATTTTTTCTCGATTACAATACTTTCTTCGTCTTGTAGACGCGGGAAGTAAAAAAGTTATATACCACAAACATTTTGAATGATTAGAATTTACTTATGGAAAATACAATTTTAGATTCACTCCTAAGACAGAAAAAATGAGTGGGAGTATTTCTGTATACCACGTGTTCACAAATGTGTGTCGGTAACAGTTTTATTCATTGACGGTATTGCAAATATTACAGAAAGAACGTTATTTGAAGAAATATAATAGATTTGACATTTACGTATTATATAATTCAAATTCTTTGCCCGTTGCCTTAATTGCACACTTTAAATGCTTCGAAATACCTCACAAATAGCGTGTATGAGCCTGTATCACCTCATCCGGAATTTAGGGATTTGTTAGCTTGCTGTAGATGTATCTCTATACAGTATAATCACAAGGATTTCAGTCCGGGAATCAGCAAGTCGTCTCTCTTTGCTCACAAAATCAGAAACATTTACAGTCATCCCGTATAGGTTAGTGTGACGGTGCAGATGAAGCAAAAAATTATGAACAAATTCAGTTTCACCGTGGCGTCTATAAAACTAGACGATAAATGGATCTATCGATCAATATGGATATTATTTCTATATCGATATGTCGATAATAATAATAATAATCATAATAATAATAATTTCATATAGATACATTTAAATGAAATAACAAGAAAGAAAAAAAAGGAGAGAAGAGAAAAGAAAAGAATCAAAGAAACAAAATCACAGATATATGGAAAGATTGGATATCGATATATCGACAATATATTTTGATATTTTTAGGATATTTGCCGATATATTGATATTTAATATCGTTCACTCCTAGCCTCCTAAGGAGGACTCGACATTATACTATTCTTGCTTGCCTTTTCTATTTTTGTCAAAGCATGTACTGTTAGTCATTTATATTCCTTTAGCTCTATGCAAATTAATATGTATTAATCTGTAATTGATTGATGAAATGGAAATCCGATAGGTTTCTCGTGCATCATATCTCTGATAATGAATGTTACCTATTACTAAATATTTTTACGTTTTATTGAATCGTCATATTTAGTCATGTTATTTCTTGCAGCTGAGACAGGTTTTAACACACTAAAAGATTAGAAATTGATGCCTCCAGTCATTTTAGAATTTCTTTGAATTTATCAATATTTTTACGTAGTTTTTGCTTAATTTGTAAGAAATATTTTCAGCTAATACTCGTGTTCTTTGTAACTTATATTTTACCAGGTTCTTAAGCGCCTTTTATTAATTTCAATTTTAATATAGGCTACTTACTTTTCCTTAGGCATATTACTATTTTGAATTATTATCAGTTCCCTTGATGAGAAAGCTTCAAAATCGGTAATACACAATACAATTTGTATTTCAAATAATCCACAAAAATGAAATAGATTAATAAAAGGTCACGATTACTGAAATTTAACACGAGAAACGGGTCCCAAGCAGAAGGTGCGAACATATATTCAGAAATTATGAATAACAAATTTTGATAGTTTTTAAATAGTAATACACTAATATTTGCCTAAAAGTGTATATAATATATGAAGTTCGTTATAAAGCAGCTACTATTGTAAAAAATTGTTGTTAAACATTAATTCACGTTTGTGAAAAATTAGCTACAGTAGGAGTTGATAATATCAAATAAATATTTAAAAGTTTAGAACACGATTTAAATAATAATAAATTGAACTTTTGAAATTACTTTGTCTTCATTGGTGTTGTTATAGACTGTTTACCAAATAAAGTTGAGTATTGTTAAGAGGTTTATTACCGCACTCAGTGCGGTGATAGATATTACCTAACTCTTTTTTATAAAGCAAAGATTTCATTGATCCAGAATTTATTGATGAAGATAAAATATTGAACAATTCATGTTTGCTTAGGGCACTAAACGAAACTCGTTTCGTTAAGATGTTCATAATCGAACTAATATCGTTAATATCTATAACTAAATTGATGAAACGATAGTACAGATCATTTTAAATATAAAAGGACTATTGCATTCCCAACCGGCCCTCCAAACAAGTTGTTTAAGATATAGTGCCTTCCCTGGAGTATATCTTACAATGTATTCGATTATTTATATAGGTCGAATAAAACACATCTTGTTTTCAGAACCAATATAATAAACTTTTTATATATTTTGTTGGTTGGTAGCCTTAACTATCACAAGGCTACTAAAATCCCAACATTACTCCCCCTCGCCCCACAGAAGAAGTAGGGAGGGAGGCCAGGTAGGAAAGCTAATATAATCCCTTATAAAAGAAGCAAGATTATATTTAGCTACAAAACCTTCTGGATCTTTTTAACAAGCTTTAAAATACTAATAACTATAAATGATAACAACAATAAAAGGTAAGAATAATAAAATAACAAATAACGAAACACAACACTGAACATACGCTGCCACTGGTTGTGCGAGTCTGGTTCGTTGATCTGGCGTCTTCTTCTACTTCAGATATAAAACCTGAAAAAAGAGAAAACAACGGCAAGTGTACGCATGAAAAGTAAAAAAACTAAAAGCAACAAACAAATATACACATGGAAGCTTTGTTGATCTAAAAATTAGGCGGGATGAGTCGATAAAACTGACTGTCCCGGCAATGTCTTCCAGTAACATGTAGTTATTTGTGTGTTGACAAACTTAAAAATGCCTAAGATGTTTGCACCTGCAGATGCATAAGTGTGTGTATGAGGTTACTGTGCATGCGTCCAGCGCCAATTGGGTCAGCAATTTGTAAGATATGATGCCTTACGGTGAGTATATTTTACAATATTTTCGCTTATTTATAGAGGTCGAATAAAACACGTCTTGTTTTCGGACCCAATATAATAAACTTGTTTATGTATTTTGTTTGATGCGCCACCTTAATAACATCCAGCTAGGTGACGCAAACACAACATTACTTCCTCCCCCTAAAAAAGAAAGTTAAAGAGAGAGAGGCTAGGTAGGAAAACTAATATAATCCCTTTGTAAGTTATAGTGCATTTCGTTGAGTATATCTTTACAATATATTCGCTTATTTATAGAGGTCGACTAAAACACTTCTTGTTTTCAGAACCAATATAATAAACATGTTATATATTTTGTTGGGCAGTAGCTTTAACGACCTCAAAGCTACTAAGATCCGAACAGTACCAATATTTGTAGTCAGATCGTTATGCAGGTTGGTATTATTGATCATACCCCATTAAAAAGTTAAAAAACATAAACCGATAAATATCATTCCATTTTCTAGATATTATCAAGCAATCAATAACAACTGTCGTCGCCGGTGATTGATTCCGTTTAAACTACACTGTCCAAACTTATTGATACTAAAATATCAAACGTTTGATCTGTTTTGAAACTTTAAAAGACGAGACATTTATTAGATTTACGTAAAGTAAAACTTAAATTGACTGCTGAAAGAAACTTTTCACTTCTTATAACACAATTTTCCTAAAAAAGAAGGGAGAAATTGTTTCGACAACCAAATGAATTTAAATTTAGAGAAAGCTCGAGTTATTCACAAATTTTCAACAAATTGTAACAGGTGACCAAAAAGATCAAACAAATTTAGCAATTTACCAAAATAAAGAAATAATACCTCGCTTGAATTCCAAAAGGATAGAGGAATTATGGGTAAAAACAAAAATAAATTTTAAAATCCTTTGGAGCTTTAATTATTTACCACTAAAATTTGAAAGTTTTTTTTACCTTCTAAAATTACTAAACCACATTTTACGTATTTGTGTTCGGTTACATAATTTACGCCAAAATTAATCTACAATCAACATTGCCTAACCCTTTTTAAGGACTCAAAATCCTCTTAAGATCTTAAAATCAAAATGTTACACTCGAACCCCTACGAAGGGGAAACGACTTCAGTAAGTGCAATAAAGCGCTAAGCAGGCTGTGTAATCTTTCTTAAATGAGATATCGGCAACTGCCCCCAATTACTGCCAACAGCAGTATCCTCGCATCCTTTGGTCTAGATTTTATTTTCGTAAACACAGCCCAAGGCTATTACAGCAAGTTTTTCTTCATTCATAAGTAGTTTAGCCCCGTTCATATAATAACATACTTGGTCCACACACCCCTCCTAAATTTTGCGCCTCCGACCCGTTATTGACTAGCGCCTTTCGGGGACGCTCGCGCACCGCCGCCGCCTCCAAAGAACTGCTAAGGGATGCTGCGCCCCAGTAGCTAGGGATGCTGGGGTTGGTGCACGACCTCTGAAACGGACTCGCAAGTGACGGGCGCGATGATGCATCATCCCCTGCTTGGGTTTGCTGTTACAAACGTTTGAGAGATGTAAGGTGCAGGTATTTACAATGATTTCCCTCTACTGCCCTTTTGACACTCAGCCAAATTGGGGGTTGTTTGTGCACAGATTTTGAGGTGGGCGTTCACGAGCCTTTGTTGCAGAGTAACTTTTCGGACTCGTACTTATCTCAAATTCTACTTATGCTAAGAAAATTATTTGCGGCATGCTAAATTTCAACTTTCAGCAAGCACTTTCTAAGCAAATTTTCATTTTTGTAGAGTTTCCAAACCTTGTTATAGAAAACAAGGCACACCCCACGACAGAAATTTGCATGTTTGGTATTTTGTGCCGTAAGTGAACAAGGTGTTATCATATACAACTGGAGATAAACTTCGCCAATAGCATGCGAATGATAATAGTCGACGTTTTCTCTTGAAAATCTTTTCAAAACACCTAAACTAAATTCTAAATATTTAGAAATTTTCCAGTGCCATGATCGACTCTATTAACTAACCATATCTATTTCGTACATATTTATTTGGTACTAAATAGCTGAAGCACTGTTACACAGCCATATAAAAACAATATCTGGAAACTAATTAAAAATTACTTTTGCATGCCAAAACTAGATTAAAACTGTAATGTTAAAACAACTAATCTCTTACACTGTTATGGCCACTTTCTTTAATTTTATTTAAATAATACCGGTATTAATCGTAGCTTTAACTAACCACAGACTAGTACTTCCATGTTTTCTTTGCAAAATTCAATCATAGTCAGTCTTTTTTATCTAATTCGATAACTTGGTAGTTTATTCCTAAAGAAAGACATGGCATAAGTTCAGTTCTACTAAAAGTTTTCGGCTTTTTTATCGAAAGATTTATGGTTAGATTAGAGTTTCAGAGTGTTTACAAAACTTCTATCAACTTCAGAATTTTTTATTAAACTTTTATATTTTTTGTGCAACCTTTTTTGTCACTTTTATAAGAACGTGCGTTCGATTGACACAGTATACTAGTATGGTGAAATATTAGTGGTTAAAACTAACCGACGTATGTATGTAACACAATAAATTTCGATATATTTATTTTACCCAGTAGTTCTATTTCAAATTTCGTATTGGTTCCACTAAAATTTATTTAAGATTGTCTCTCATATTACATCTTGGTTGTTATATCTTACTGCATTCGTTTGTCTTCTGCATTAGATAAAATAGATACTCAAAATGTGGGGGTATTTACATATATACGAAATATACAATTGGCTGTGGCTTGGTATTTTTCTAGTCGTCATAAACTGAAATAAAAATGCGTATCCTTGAAAGATATAACTTATAAGATTTAGAAGAAAGCAGCAAGTATGTTTAAAATTGTCATGCATAACAGAACATACGTTACCATACTTGAAAAAGTGTAAATGTATTGCTTCACCACCCTATCCATTCTAGTTTTTAATTGAAACTGTAATACTTGTTTTATTTTATCCTATTATGTTATTATGACAATAACTCCTTCGCAACGAGTTGCGTTAAGATGCATTTAACAACACTAGTGTTGTTAAGAAAAATAACATAACGATACTTTATTAGCATGTTGACAGCACTGAAATGTATTGTCAGTCTATGTCAAATTCGATGTTAGTAGATTAGGTTTTGTTTGTTATTTGACACAAACTGACGCAAAAGTTAACCTGAAAATCTCAAATTTAACATAACCTGACAGTGCTACCACCAATACAGTATTGAGTTTTTATTTTACTAGTGATACCACCACTCGCTGTTGTGTCATTAATAACCATTTTTCCTATTTTTTCAAGATTAGTATTTTAGGATAAAATAAACCGTGTTACGATATACGTAACGTTATTCGCTTTCTACATTACTCGAGAATTTTAAAGAACTCGCTCCTAACGTCGCTCGTTCATTCAAACTATTCTCTTGTAATGTAAAAACCTTGATAACGTTACTTGTATCGTAAATTACTATTACGATATCTTTTAATTTTAAATACATTTGATTGATGCAATAACGTTTTTAATGAGCATTTAAAATAACTATGTAAACACTATAAAAATAATGAAATATATTAATTTAGACAGAGCTGCATACCCCAGGTTGACTAAAATATCGCCCTTTAGATACTTCCTTTAATTTTTTTAATAAAGGAATAACATTTTTCAATGACATAGTATCGGTATTTTTTTAAATAAAATCACTAGTTCTTTAGAAGCTAAAAACATTTATTTTATTACCGATTACATGAAAAATGTTATTATTACTGTAAAGTACTACATATTTATATTCTTTTAAATAATAATACTCGTGCGGTTTTTAAAAAACCAAAATTTTAAGATTGGCTTGTGTTTACGTTAAATAATATTTATGACCTTAAGTGATTATCTGATAGTGTTTATTATAGTTTAGATGAAAAACATACAACTAACTGTAAATAGCAATAAATAAACTTTCTGAAAATATAACAATTGAGTCGTTGTCGGTAACGATTTTGATCACTCCCTAAAGCTTTAGTTTTCTAAAAAGATACAAGTAATATTTTGGTAGCAATTATTTTCGTTGACATCAGCTCATTAAGTGATTAAAAAAGTAACAGAATCTACTTTTAGAGTGATTAATATATATTTTTGAGGCTTATTATAGATTGTAACATATTACATAAACGTTATAGAAATCAGTTTTTGAAGTAATAGTTATTAACTAAAAATACGTTAATAATTTATATTAATGTAGCTACAGAGACACAAAGTCAAATTTCAAGAATGGTTTCTTATCTGAAATGATTGAAATCTTTGTTATATTCTTATCGTAACTCTAAACCAAAATTGGAATGCAGCAAAAACGCATTAAAATTAATTAAAGGATCAATAGATGCAGAAGCCCTAGCCTCATTTTCGATAAAATTTTCTAAACATATCACGTAGTCATCATAATTTCTATGCATATACTGTTCCTACTTAAAACTGGTCCACAAAATGTATATTTTTATATATTCTTGAGTGCGGCCCTAGCCATGAAATTTATTTGATCGCCCTATATTAATTTTAATTTTTACTTCCTTTTACGATAAAGGAAGTATTGGATTTACCCCAAAAATTGGAAATTGAGTTTTCAACATATATTCACTTTTTAGAGTCCCCGGAACCCGAAAAACCTGTTTTTGTTCATTGGTCTGTGAGTCTTTTTGCCTGTGTGCCTGTCTGTCTGTATGTCTGCCTGTGAACAGAATATCTCAAAAATGAAAACAGGTATGGCGTTGAAACTTCGTATATAAGTTTTGTGTGCTATGTAGATGCGACAGCAAGCTTTTGAAGAAAATCGCATAACCGGAAGTAGGTGTTTACTCTTGTGATTTTTCAGTTTTTTCGATTTCTTCAAAAACGGCTCTAACGACTTTTTTTTCAAACTTTACATTTTTATTACGTTATTTATGTGTTTTGATGTGAGATAGGTGATTTTCCAGCTGAATACTTTTAAAATTGATTTCTTTTGTTTCTTTTTTCTATTTCTTTTATTAACTCCTCTTTTAAATGGAACACCCGGTTTGTTATTACATTTTTTAATTCAGCTTAATATTCTAGTCTCCAACTAACGCTCTATTTTGTACCGTTTTTGTAGAATTTGTAACTTTTGAAAATTTTTGACAAATGCTTAAAAATTAAAAATCAAATTTTTGGCTAATTATAAGATCACTGTAAAAGGAAGTTGTGTCAGTGTATCCCACCAGATTTTTTAGTATAAAAAAGCGTGCGTACCATAGAACCAATAATATTTTACACTTTCTTTTTATTAAAATAATGAATAACTGCACTTTAACGCATTTTAACATGATTATGAGTTGTTCGTTTTCAGAACAACCCAATTATAAACATATTTATGTATGACAATATGGCAATAAAGTAGCTCTCTATAGTACTAGTAAAATAAAGTTTATTTTACGAACATTAAGCTTTGTATACAACTCGTACATAATATGACTTTATTGACTCGTCTCCTTTATTGGCATCGCTCGCAAAATTGGCTCGGCCATAAAAGGGACTCGTCAAATAAAGTCGTACATTATGTACTTGTATAAATAGCTATTTTTTGATAAACAGAACAACACGTGCATAAATACTCCTTTTTAATTATTCAAGAAAAATTTTATATAATATAAGCGATCCTTAATTGCCCATGCTTCCAAATAATTCTAGGTAAAGGAATATTTTTTTCTAAAAGTAACAACTTTTATTCCTTTACATTTAAAAATATTATTATAAAGTTATTGTTTTACTGGACTGGAAAGCAAACAGTCAAACATTAACAATTTATTAAATATGGGTAAGTTAATTGCACGTCCTGTGGCACCAAGTTTTATTTGATTATTCAGAATAATAACTAACTATCAAATTCCAGGATTTTATGATTTTACATTATGAAATTTAAAATCGTTTCTGGAAATCCGTCACAACTTCGGCATTTTCTTTTAATCTACTTCTTCTCTTAACTCGCTCTCTTCCCTCTCAGCTTAGATTTCTAACTGTATTATAAATCTTTCACTTAAACGTTTCTAGCTCTTAATAAACCTTCAAACTTAATTTCGTACAGCATGTTTTACTTATCAAAGCTTTTACTAAAATATGTAATTACTTTAATTCATTCACTAAAATCTTATTCTTATTTCGAAATGTTGTTTGAAATTTTCAGTTTTTGTAGTATCTAATTTGCAAAAGAATTTACACTGAATGCGATACTGCTTAAACGGCAAACATTGATTAATTGAGAAATTAACTCTCTGGATATCAATTTTTTTTGTTAGCGGCTATCGCTTATTATTTATCTGTGTACACGTCAATTAACATGAATATCAGTATTCAAATTAGAATACATCATTCTTATTTTTGAGACATAACACTAGCTATAAATGTTTTTGTCGTAGTAGTTTTTTAGCTTTACCTACTGACAGTGCCGTCTTTTATATGATTAAGGCCCCGGGCCCAAGGTAATGAAGGGGCCCTTCTAGAAAGGAAGTAACTCAATACAATACAATATATATTTTTATCTACGACCAATACTAATAGTAGGCCTTTTAACGCTAGCTTGTTTCACTAAAAGTGACGTTTTATAGTTTAGCGTGGTTATAGAAATCAGCTGTTTACTTTTAACCCATGTGCTAAAAGTGAAGTGAGGTTACAAAACTACAATTTCGAACTGGAAGTGAAGTTGTAAAGTTATTCTAGTTACTTCTTGCTTTACAGGTAAAGTGTTTTAGGAATAATTAACGCGTTATGTAATAAATACAGTCAGACGTGGAGTATTAATAATTACATTTTGTAACTGACCTTGCAGTACTGGCTTCGCAAACATTCGCCCGCGCGGCATGGGCTACTGTTTATTATGACATAAATTAGAAGTGTCGTAGATGCAAACCTTTGTTAAATCGATATTATGGATTAATAACGGTAAAATTAAGGTCGTAGATAAAATATTGTATGCAACGCATGCTAAAAGTAGTTTATGCACGAGACATGTTATGAAACTCAGCCTTCGGCTTCGTTTCATGATTTTCATGTCTCGCGCATAAACGTTGACTTTTAGCACTTGTTGCATAAATAGCTATTAATATACCTGCTTTTATTTTTATACAACTATGTACTGAAACGAAATTAAAATTCTAATAAAATGTATATAAACACAATAGAACATAAGAATCCTAAAAATTAAGAAATATGTCATAATTATTGCTACACAATAATAAAAGATTTTTTTCTCGATTTGGTATGGGCAAAGTCCTGTATTATATCTTCAAAATTTTAATTCAACAATATGTCGCTTTCTATGCACATTAATGATAAAAGAGTTTAGCCTCTCTTGTAGCACAGTACTTCAAAGTTCGTTTTTTATCCTGCTTAACTTCGAAAATGAACGTTCTCCACTGCAATTAGTGATCATTGATAAATAATGACATGAAAATTCTAAGTGATAACGCAACGTTAGAAAATGTTTCTTCTAATTTATCAGTTCTTAAAATGTTAAACAGTAGCGAGTTATCAATTTGTTTAGTTTTATATACATCGTTAGTTCCTAAATACAGCGCTAAATGAATACATTCCGTTTCTAATTCTTCTCCATTTATAGCAAGGTGATAATATTCAGCAAACTTTTTACAGCTATCGTGCAACACATTTGGACTAATGGTTCTTAGTTGATAAACAGCCACACCGATTGTTTACTTTGATATATGCAGCAGATCTCTGCTGTAGTTAAGTTATCGATGAGTCGATAATTGGGATAAACACTTCCACTTTAAATTTATCAAATGAATACACAACTTTAATTTTTATTTTTTTACAAAATATTTAATGAATTACAGAATTATTAGTTGATCAATGCGCCTGTCGGGGGCCCCAAAAAATTGGGGGCCCCGGGCCCGCCTGGCCCGTGCCTAAAGACTGCACTGCCTACTGATGAACCACAAAGGTGGACTGACAACCATAGCCCCAAAAATATTTGACAATAGGTCGGGCCTAAATTATATTTAAGCTAGGCCATAAAAAGTTCTAACTAGCGATTACACAAAAACATATACACGTTTCTGCTCTAATTAATGGTTTTAACTCATTAAATGAGATATTAGCTACGTCCATATTAACTATTTGAGCTGGCTCTATTGACAATGTTGACAAATGGGAATGTTCAGTGCTTTCAAATAAAAAATCTATAAAGGCGTTTATTCAAAACTTCTTTCGCAAGTGGACGTTGTGACACTAAACAATTTTAAAAATTAAAAGAGAATAGGGGTAAAAATATCTTCACGTTCGTAATAATACTGAAATAATAATAGGAAACACTTTCTAATGCAAATTATATCGATTTTCAAACAAAAATGCATTACCGGCGATAGGATTCGAACTCAGCGCCTGCGAACGGGCCTGAGAATGTCATTTCAGTGATTGGTGCGGTACCCCGTATAGTGAGGTTCACTATGTTTTGATTTAGACCTTCGCCGGGATTTTGTGGAGAGTATGAAAACTGTACATTTTGGGAAAGGTTATAGTATAAGCAATAAGAAAAACAATGTTTCCATTTGTTCGGAGTCCTACGTAGCCGCCATCTTGGATTTTACAAAATGGCTGACGTAAAAACAGCATTCGCTAATATCTCAGCTTCTAAATAACATAAAATATAATTTTGACAGCTAAACATACATTTTCAGGGCTAAGAATTGCATGCTACTAGTTGCAGATGTTTTGAGACATTTACTATACCAGTGTTTATAAATAATTACTAGTAACATAATACAAAATGACAACAATCACATATTTATCACTTTAAAGGATAGAACGCTCATTTACGCAAAATGGGAAGAAATGAAAGCGGGTAACATTTTTATCCATTGGGGCGGACCCAGCATCTGAAAAAGCACATGAAAATTCATTCTGAAATTGGCGGCATCTCGAGCAATGCAAATGCTCGACAGATATTCTTCATGGCTACACCTGAACTCTCCCGTGTTGTCAAAGAGTTTACGAGTCAGTTTGATTTAGAACGTGACAAAACTAGAAAGCATCATGACGTTGGGCCAAGTGTAGTCAAGAAGCATCATCATGTTATCGACAAGATAAAGGAAGCAATTTTGAAACATGGAAACCCATTTGCTGTTGTAGGTGACAAGTTGCACAATGTGATCACTCATGCCTACATCCCTGATAAGTATGTAAAAATGATCCTGAATACAGATGAAACTGGTCAAAAGCTGTATGAAAACTACGTGTCGGAACGAATCAATTAGCCTATGGGCATCAGTAAAGAAGGAGAACAGCAAGATGTTCATGTCAACAAACAAAAAAACCACAGTAAAACTCCGAAACAAGACTGCGAATCTAAAGGAGACCAAGGACTTGTATGGCAGAATGATGGTCGCGGCAAGGTTAAACAGAGACGATTGGGAACTACGAATTCATTCTAACACCACGAGCCTTTTTTGCTCCAGATGGTATAATCTTACCGTCGACACTGATCAGTCTCCTCAACAAGTTGGCAACAGTAGAAACTCTACAGCAAAATCTGCAGCCAGAAGATGGGATGGACACCAGATCAGATGCTTCAAGGAGCAAGATAGCCGTAGTAGATGAAATGGTTCTTCTGCAAAAGATGGCCAAGAAACCAGCAACTATAGTGACAGTCAAAGATCTCAGTGACTGCTTCAACGACAAGCTTATGTCTCTCACAGGAAATTATGATGAAATCATTCTTGTGTTTGATACATACAGAGAAGATTCTCTTAAGGGTGCTACTAGGGATAAAAGAAGGCAAGGAAAAGCACCAATTCAGTATGAGGCCAGAAATGACACAAACCTTAAACATATCTCAATGAACAGGTTCCTTTCATATGGCAAGAGAAAGGCTGACCTGAGTGTTGCAAAGACTCTAAACTACAACAGGTCATCAAAATAACTGGTCATCACTTGTTCTTCAAGGTGTACCAGGAGCAACAAAGACTTAGTTTTCGACGACAACAAACATGAAGAAACAGACACACTGTTGGTCTGCCAGGCTGTCTAGCATCACAAAGAAACCCACCGGATGCAAGGATGGTTTTCTTTTCCCCAGATACCGATACCGTGGTGTTAGTCATAGCTAACTATGACCTCATGCTGAAGAATGGATCTTAGTGTCCTCATTTCTGTTGATTTTATCATTTGTTTCGTCTTTTTTGTCTCCGCCCGCGTCCCTATTGCATACGTCGCCACTGGTCTTGCAATAGTCTTGTAGAATATTTTTATTTTGCTTTCTACGGTCATAAATATATTATTCCAGCTAAAGTCTCACAGGCTTCTCGATATTTGTAAAATTTGTATACATTGTGCACGTGATTCTTGACTTAAATCTCTGAATGCTGCAATTTTGGCTTCCAGATATTGAAACTCATTTACTTGTTCAATTATTGTCCTATTCACTTCTTACATTTACCCGTTTGAATGGCAATCACTAGACTTTTTATTTTGCCAGCTGCGATTTCCATATTATATTTCTTAGCAGTACTGTAAAACTGTTTTAGGAGTATTTGCAGTTTTTTTCCTCGTCCGCTATAAGTCAAGCATCATCAGCATAACATACAATATTGATATTATGTCCTCCCATTTTTAACCTGGTTTTGTTCGTACATCTTTTATTAATTTATTCATTATTAGACTGAACAGTTTGGAGGTCCACGAATCCCGTTGCCTAATTGCAGAAAATATTTCTGTTTTTTGTAATTATGTTTTTGCTTTTAATTTGTGTGATATTATTCGTGTTTATATCTTGTATCATTTTACTCATTTGCTGTGGCACGTTTTCGTCTCTTAGTATATTTAGAACGTCATTAAGCCGAATTCTGTCAAAATCCTTTAACAAATCCACAAAGCACATATATGCTAATTTATTGAATTCCATGACCTTTCAGCTATCTGTCTCATTATAAATATTGCATCGAGAGTGCTGCGATTCTTTCTAAAGCTTTGTTGTTCTTCATATATTGTTATTCTTTTTTAGTTTATGTTGAAGAGTGTTTGTAAAAAATTTCAGTATCGAATTCAATAATGTGATACCCCTATAATTGCTTGGTTGTGCTTTACTTTCCCTCTTAAAAATAGGTGTGGTGCTGCTCTCTTTCCAGTTTTGGACTGTTATTTCCTCAGTTAACATTTGACTAAATAGTTGGCTAAGTTCTTCGAGTATTTTTCTTCCTCCATATTTTATTAATGCATTTCATTAAGGATTCTATCTAGCATCGGTATTTCAGCTATATTTTATTTTTTTTCATACATCTTGCACTTCGTCTACTGTACATTTTACCTGTTCCCTGTTCTCAGTGGGGTTTGGAGTGCTAGTTCTATTTCTCCATGGTTTGTTGTTCTGCCGTATATTTTTGCGAAATAGTTCTCGTTTTCTGCATCGGAAACTTTATTCGTTTGAAAGTTCCCATTTATATTCTTTTTTCTGTTCTGTAGCATTTTCCACACTTCCTTCTGGTTTACACACAAGTCATTCTCCATATTTCTTGTAAACTACTCCCATTAAATCTTGTTTATTCTTTTAATTTCTGCATTAAATTCGTTCCGTATTGTTTTGTATGTTGAGTACTGCTAATTATTCGGCTTTGTTTTATTTATATGCCAGCTACGTTTTTTTCTCTGCTAACAGTTTCACTTCCTTTGTGGACCAAGGGGTTTTAAAATTTGCATTTGCGTTTACTCTTATTTTTTCTGTAGCTTTAGAAGTAGTATGAACAGTACCTTGTTTAATTTCTTTCTACCTTTCTTCCACCGCGTCTCCAATGTCTATTTTGTTTTCCTTTATTTTTGCTTCCAATCTCTTCTTATATAACACTTTTGTGCCCTCGTCATTTAAACTTTCTACGTTGTATTTTTCAGAACATTGTTTTTGTTTATCTATCACAACCCTGACTAATCAACGCAGAGCCGTAACCACTGGTACTAGGAACTTGAAATTTGGGTGGAAGATTCAATTTGTTACGTACGGTAGTGCTAAAAAGGGATTTTTTGGAAATTGTCCCCTAAGGTCGTGGAAAGGGGTAAAATATATTCACGAATTCATCACTATCTCTTAGGCCCGATAAGATATCGCCTTTGTGTTTACTTGCAAAGATTGTCAATGCAAATACCTAGAAAGGTATTTCAGGATTTTGCTCTAATCAACTCCTAAAGGTGCAAATCTAGATGCGGGGTGAATTATTAAACCCTTCATATCTTCTGCGTTTGTTGAGTTAGATCATTCTTTGTTAGCATATAGATGCATTTTAAAATATTTAGAAAAGGATTTTGAAACAATTACCCCAAAGGGTGTGAAAAGGGGTAAACTATGTTTTCACAAATTTCACAATATATCTTAGACCCTGTAAGATATCGACTTGGTGTTTACTTGCATAGGTGTTTAATGCAAATGTTTAAAACACGTTTCAGGATTTTGCTCTAATCAACCCTTAAAGGTACGAATCTGCATTCAAGGTAAATTATAGAACCCCTTGTAACGCCTGTGTTTGTAGAGTTAGAGCATTATTTTTTGGCATATACGTAGATGTGTTTTTCAAATCTTTAAAAAGAGGTTTTAAAGATTTTTATAAATTCTACCCCTAAAGTGGTAAAAAAGGAAAATTAAAAAAAGGTAGGGCGTTAAAATTATTTATCTTTTTCGCTCTGGCTTCATTTGAGGATAACACGCGCTGAAAGAATTTTTTGAAATTCCACCCTTAAGGGGTGAAAATGGGCAAACTGTGTTTT
>OW679194.1:117361761-117577281 GCA_940337035.1 Agriotes lineatus
AGTCATTTTTGACGACAGCTGAATTGGGAGAAACATTTAAAAGTTAAAACTAAAAAAGCATGCATGGCATTCTGGCAGTGTCGCCTCGCTTTAGGTAAATCCTGCGGACTCTCCCCCATAATTACCTTGTGGCTGTATACTGCCGTGATTAGGCCTGTGCTATGTTATGGAGCACTTGTCTGGTGGTCCAGGGTCGTCAGGCTGCGGCAGTAAGTAAACTAGGACATGTACAACGTCTTGCCTGTCTTAGTTCTACAGGTGCTTTACGATCAACCCCTACGGCCGTTTTACAGGTGATCTTATGCCTTCCACCACTTGATCTTTTTGTGGAGGAAGTAGCGGTAAGGATCGCCTTGAGGCTGCGCTACAAAGGGCTGTGGCACACAGCAGGCAATGGAGGCAGGCATACCCACATTCTGAATGAGGCCGTCGACAAGATCCCTCTTCTGGACGCTATGGTAGACTACCTCCCTCTACAATATGCCTTCAATAGACAATTTCGCGTCTATGAAAATTCCGGGTTTACCCAGGATATAGATATATCCATCTTTATTGATGGATTTAAAACAAAGCATGGAACGGGTGCCGGAGTTTTCTCTGACGATCTGAACCTCCGCCAAAGCATACCATTAGGCAAAATGGCCACTGTCTTCCAAGCGGAAGTAATTGGAATAATGCATGGTGCGAAAGCAATTCTTGAAAGGAAAATTGAGAATCAATTTATTGGTATTTTTACTGACAGTAGAGCCGCTTTACTAGCCCTGGGCAGTTGCAAAATTACCTCACGTGTGATACTACAGTGCCGTGAAGCTCTCGAGGATATGTCAAAAAATAATGTCGTTTCCCTTGTATGGGACATGACGGTAACTACGGCAATGAGGGGGCTGATGAGACTGCGAGACTGGCTTCCGGACAACTTCTCTCGGGCCCTTTATCCCTGACAATATTAAGCTGTATGCTAGATCAAGAAACCTTAAACAGCTTCATACGAAGATGGGTTAACATGCAAAGCTGTCGTAAAGCAAGGTCTGTTATTACAGTGCCCTCGACAAAGACAGCCAAATATTGCTTGCAACTGTCCCGAAGGAACCTTCGACTAGTCCTGGGTATCCTATCTGGACACTGCACTCTAAACCAACATGTGCACAGGATGGGACTGGTGGACATCCCAAACTGTCGCGGATGCAACGAGGATGACGAGACAGCAGAACACGTGCTGTGAAACTGTCCATCTATCGCAAGAGTCAGAGGATCCATGTTGGGGGACTTCTGGCCCAATATGGTCAGAATTAGCAATACTCCAGTTGCGGTCGTCCTTAAGTACATTCAAAGGATTGGAGGGTTCGAGTAATACCCAAGTTGGAGAGCTGTTGGGAGGAGCACAATGGGCCCACTTAATGGGACCTACGTGCGTGTGAGGTAACTTACCCTCCATTTTTAATCCAATCCAGATGGAGGTGGGCATTATCTCGCTGGAAAAGTGGAGTTTCCAACAGCTACAAGAAGAGAAGGACATGGAGTTCTCTCGCTTCTTGAATGTATGGTTTTGCTGTGATAGTGCCTCAAATGAACACCAAAGGGGCCCTACTCCCATGAGCAATAGAACCCCATATCATAACCCCCACATTTCGATGCATAGGCCTTTCAACAGAGAATTCAGGATCGCGTGTGTCTCCACGTAGTCTTAGGATCCGCATGCGACCATCGTGCATCCCTATAAACAGTATCGTGATTCACTACTGAATACCACTCTCAGCTTCGCACCTCAAGGTGTCAATTCAATCTTAGCCTACACTCTATACCACTATAAACGTTACTGCCAATGTTGATAATTTTAGGGTAAACGAAGACGTGGCCAATACGACACCAAATAAAAAACCGGATACGACGGTAAACCGTTGGAAGTGTTATAATTGATCTTGTACTGCAGAGTCGTGTCCATTAGTGTCATTATCGGAAGGCGGTGGTCCTGTACAGCAGTTTTTGTCCATTTTTGACCCTCGGTGCCTCTTCTGCGTCGTTCTTGACCTTCCCTAAACATCGATAAATGGTGATTTGGTTTCGGTTAACATGTTTTGTTATTTCCCTAAAAGAAAAATATCCTGCCCATAAGCCAACAATTCGAACTCTCTCGAATTCGCCCAAATTACGGTAATTTTCCCATACTCTAGACATAATTTCAATCTCAAAACCCGTGAAAGAGAATGATACTGTCTTCCTTAAGAAGAAGGCCGTAACTGCATGCAAAGTAGTTTCGAGAAAAACGCATAAAAACTCTGTGGTGGGTGCCAATTCGAAGATATAAATTATATATATATATATATATATATATATATATATATATATATATTGGTGAAGGGTACTTTGTGACCTCTGAAGTAGATACTGAAGGTATTTTGTCACCTCATATATAACGTTGTCGCCTCCGATTTCGGAGGTGACAACGTCTTGCCTTGTTTTAAGTGGTTTTGGCAATTTCATGACGTCTACTGTTCATATACAAAAATTTTGTCGGAGGTAGAAAGGGTGCCCCCATACTCCTAAAAAAGAATTTTAGTTCAGCTATAGACCGCTGGCGCTGGCGTTGCACTTCATCGTCCAATGAACAATACGTTGTCACCTCCGCCGTATAAACACAAGGTTTGAACTCCAAAGGGCACCTTACTACTTCCACAAATTGGCAACGCCGATTGCGAATGATTATGCGTTCGAAGCAAACTCTTTGCTTTGGTCCGATGAAAGCGCACTCGTGGTCGCGACACGGCGGAACACACAAGTATGCTCAGTTCAAATATTTCAGACGAACCATCACTCTCTGATCACAATTATATAACCTTTGAACTGTCTCAACGGGAAGTAAGCCAAAGAGTTTACTACAACCCAAGAAAGACAGACTGGTACTTATATAAACAAAAACTACAAGAGAAAATAGAACACCTAAAGTTCAAATCTCCCAATAAAGTAGTTTTAGACTCAAATGCTGACCGGTTAAAAGAGGCCATGATTGACTCCTTTCAGAGTAGCTGTCCTCTAATAGACCCAAGTCAGCAAAGAGCAAAAAACACACAAATTGGTGGAATAAAGACCTAGAAAAGACCAGACGTCTGTTTAACAGGTCTAAAGCCACAAATAACTGGGAGAACTATCACAAGGCTCTCACACACTATGGCAAAAAGATCAAGGCAGCTAAGATAGCAGCCTGGAGAAAGTTTTGTCAGGAGGTGGAGACCACACGATCCACAGCTAGACTCCACAAAATCATCTCAAAGCAAGCCATGAACCCAGTAGGCACTCTTAAAAAAGAAAGCGGAGAATACACTACAACGGAAGAGGAGCCTTTATCTCTTTTGATAAAAACTCACCTACCCGGAGCAGTGGAACAACCTACTCTGGCTGAACCCAATCATACCCCTAGGAGGGAAGACTGGGAAACAGCTAAGAGAATAGTCAGCAAAAAAAGGATTAGATGGGCAACTAGCCTCTTCAGTCCTTTCAAATCTGCTGGAAATAACGGCATACAACCCGTAATGCTGCAGAAAGGGATAGATATACTGCTGAACCCACTCAAAGACATGTTCCAAGCAAGTCTTGCCTTAGGCTACATTCCCCAAGCCTGGAGAGTGACTAAAGTAGTATGTATCCCTAAGCCTGGTAAGAGCACCTATACAGAAGCTAAATCTTACAGACCTATCAGCCTAACGTCATTCCTCCTTAAAACGTTGGAAAGATTAGTAGACAGATACTGGAGGGATGAAGCCCTAACTTCACTCCCGATTCACAAATATTAACATGCTTACCAAACAGGGAAGTCATGTGAAACCGCCCTACACCAACTAGTGGGGAAAATTGAGAGAACCTTAGAGCACAAGGAGTATGCAGTCGGAGCATTTCTAGACAACACCTCCTACCACTCTATTGAAAGAGCAATAACAAACCATCAGATCGATAACACCACGATAAGATGGACTATGGCAATGCTCAACACTAGAGTTGTAAAAGTCAAGTTATTTGACAAAGAAAAGACAGTGCAGGCGACAAGGGGATGTCCACAGGGAGGCGTTCTCTCTCCACTTCTGTGGTGCCTCACAGTTGATGAACTGCTGATCCAACTCAATAACAAAGGCTACTACACTCAAGGATACGCTGATGACTAAAGCTGATAATTATATGCACTCATATATACGAAAATATGCGCATATATATGCATACATTTTGTTGAGTATATGCACCCAAAGTTACAATATATGCAAATAATATGCTCTATTTTTTTTAAATAATTTGCAGTATCCTAAATAATGTAAAAATTTTAATTATTTTGTATGAGTATATTTATTTCTCTAATTTTTATTCATTTATTTTAACGTTTGACTATATAAACATGTACTGCCAACGCCAACTTCACGTTGTAAGCCAACATAAAAATGAGACCTCCCCTAACCCCACCAGACTATGATTCACCCAACACTCGAAATTTGACTCTTGAAATGGATTCTATGTTGGCTGATTCTTTATACATTGCTACTATGGAAAAAGTGGTGTTTGCTGGCATATTATGTTTATATAGTCTAATATTTTAACAGGGACTTTTCCTTTCCTCTGCTTATTTCGATAAGCGCACTGCACTTCAGCGGCAGAAAGTGAAAGTATATATCTCAGTTGCACACAAAAATGTTATTAATAAATTTAATGAAATAGTAAATGAAAGACACAAAAAAGTTCATATATTACAAATTATTGCTAAATATAACCCAATATTCAAAATCCAGAACATATGCTCAAAAACGTATAAATATGCAAAATATGCAAAATGAAACTTGGCTTAAACGATTTGTTTTTATATAATTAGTATACATATGCCAAAAGTTTCGCCAGCATATTAATTATACAAAATATGCATTTGCCATATAATATCAGCTTTACTGATGACATTGTCATACTGATTCAGGGTAAATACCAAAGAACCGTAGACAATGTAATGAAATCAGCAGTAAAGATAACCGAAGAGTGGTGTCTAGAGAATAATATTAGAATTAATCCCAGCAAAGCCACTCTCGTCGCTTTCACTCGTAGAAAGAACATCACAAACAGAATCAACATAAAACTGTTTGAGACAAATGTCAACTGGGAGAACGAGGGCTAACCATCGATTCCAAACTAATTTGGAACTCCCAGTTAGACAAAACAATCACCAGGTGCATACAAACATTAGTTATTGGAAAAAGAGCCATAGGTAGTAGGTGGGGGCTCAAACCGGAACTGACCCTCTGGCTGTACAAAACCATGGTTCGACCAATAATTTCATATGGAATAATCGCCTGGTGGCCCAAAATAAAACAAGCAACTGCGATTCACAAAATCAGCAGAATACAATATCTAGCTAATCGGTGCATCACTGGAGCCTTTAAAGGCACCTCAGGACAAGCACTGAATGCTATTTTAAATCTCCCACCTCTGCACATCTTCTTGGAAGGTGAAGCCAGAATGGCAGCCTACACATTACAAAGTACTGGTCACTGGATGACCACAGCTAATAATCTAGGACATGGCAAGATCATGTCACACATCAACAACCCAATATTAGAAATGGGTTCTGATCTTATAATCAAAGCCTATGACTTTGAAAAGAACTTTACTGTACACACAAGTTGGAATCCGGACCAACTACCAACTCCAACAAATAAGAACAGAATTTTTTACACTGATGGATCTAAGTTTGAAGGGGGTACAGGCTCCGGTGTGTACAGTACCAATCCTAGAACCAACGAAAAAGTCAGTCTAGGAAAGTTTTGTAACATCTTTCAGGCTGAAGTACAAGCTATTAACGTATGCGCAAACATCAGCATAGAAAAGAAGCTGCTCAATCGAGACGTACACATTCTCTCAAACAGTCAGGCAGCACTGATAGCGCTAAACGCTTTCAGTACTTCATCGAGACTGGTCAAGGAATGCAAATTCAAACTTCAAACCTTAAGCCAGGAAAATACAGTCAAATTATGCTGGATCCCAGGTCACCAAGGTATTGAAAGCAACGAAAAGGCGGACAAGCTCGCAAAAGAAGCAGCCCGTAATGCAATGACCGGTCCAGAACCTGGTATAAGCATTCAGAAAAACCAAGCCCGCTCAGCTATTAATGAATGGGTCAATACCGCACACCAACTAAGGTGGAGAAACTACAATCAAGCAATACACTGCAAAAGATTGCTAAAAACTCCGAATCCACAAACCACCAAAACCCTGTTGAGACTGAACAGAACTCGAATCAAGCAACTAGTCAGTCTACTAACAGGTACTGGAGCATTCAGAGAATTTATGCACAGGATCAATATCTATAGAGATGAACCTGTTTGCAGATTATGCCAAGAGGATGATGAAACAGCCTATCATATCCTCTTTGAATGCCCAGCATTAGAGCGTAAAAGACACCAACTCGATTGGAGCCTTAACTCTATTGACAACCGCAAGCTAGTAGGGAACATTGCAAGTCTAGTAAAAGATACGGATGTCGGCCTGCTAACTTGAAAACTCCCGACAGTACAAAAAGCCCAAAGGGCTGACGTGCGCATGCCAGCAAAAGGCAGTCGTGGAATCTAAATCTAAACTAAAATCTAATCTACCTGATACTGTTACAAATACCACATGATACAAGAGCAGTGACTCTAAAGCTTTAACTTCAGCTCTGACTTTAGTCAGAACATAAATCTCCAAATTCAAGTCGCGTAAATTTCCAAAATAGGCATTTTCGAGATTTTTTAAAAATATTCGCTTGTAAACGAGATCTTGTTATACAATGTGTCCCAGGATAAGTGAAAGAAGAGGTGTAAATAAAAACAAAAATTAGTTGAAATTTGATGTTTTAGGGGCCAGGCCTGCTGGATTAGAAACTATTTTTTTAAATTTTCATTTTTGAAAGATCAAGTAGGAATTTACATGAGCGATAAATTTATTTCCTGCGTAGGTAAAGTGCATTTTCAGTAAATGATATCTAAAAATGTTATTTGAATAAGCTGTTCAGAATTAAATGAGGTCGTGTACCAAATATCAAATCAATCGAACTACGTTGATGTTTTTCTATTTTTGCTCTAATTGCGTTTCATTTTTCAGTAACAGATATCGAAACCTTTACTAGATACAACTGTTCAGAATTAAAAATGAGGCTCGTATACCATATCCTAATTCAATCGATTTATCATGTTTCATATAGTGAAATAATAAATTAAATCAAGTAGGTTTGTCATGAAACAAAAATACTTATAATATGCCGATTGATTCATAATTTGGTATACGAATATGATTTTTAATTCTGAACAGTTTTATCTTGCAAAAGAATTTGCTATTTTTGTTACGGAAACTGACATCCAATGAGAAAACACGCAGCAAAAATGGAAAAACATAAGTTGGCCGATTTATTTGAAATTTAGAACACGGTAATCACTTGTAATTTTGAATAACTTTTTAAAATAAAATTTATCCATTAGAAATCCGAAAATGCACTTTACCTACGCAGGAAATAAATTTATCGCTTATGTCAAGACCTACTTTATTTTTCAAAAATGAAAATATGTCAGAAAGTATTTTCTAATCAATTAGGCCTGCATTTTAAAACATCAAATTTGAACTCGATTTTTTTTTATTGGCATTTTTTTTCACTTTTTCTGGTACACTATTATCCAAAAAAGTCACCAACTGGTAGAGAAATCAACGCGGGGAAGATTCTGTAATACAAAAATATTATTCTGTACATACGACGCATCGAAAGATAGTATGCTTCTACTCTAAAATGCCAAATATAAAATCACAGATAATAAAAGCCATATGTGACCTCCGAAAATGCGGCAACGTCGCTGGAGGTACCAACGCTCTGACAGTCTCCTCTTTCTGTATATATAATGGAGGTGGTTTCACACCTTCTACGTGCCAGTATATGACAGTTTTTAAAATGAAGAAATCGTTTCCCCTCTTTTGAAATTCTGTACCCTGACATCCCCCTTATTACAAATATATAATTTTTTTTAGAATAACTGGAGAAGGAAACCCGGAGGTCAGGTCGCCACTTTCGTGTGCCGGAGGTGACAGCTTAACACGCATCGATATATATATATATACTATGCCTGGAATGAAGAAATCATGTTTAAAAAGATTAAAATTGAAATAAAGATAGTATAAAATGTACTATTCTTTAAAGGCTACAAAAATCCTTAAGTCGGTTCAGATATTTTAATAACACTGTGGGCCGGTTGCAGAAAGCAATGTTAAGTCTGGTGTTAGCTAACATCGCGTCAAAGTGAACAAAAACGAATCAATTCTCAAATGCTTATGGTAACTAATACATTAGTAAACAAAATTTGATGCGATTTTGTTCACTTTGACGCGATGTTAGCTAACACCAGACTTAACATTGCTTTCTGCAACCGGCCCTGTGTGTAACTAACGGGTGTTCACAAACTCCCACGTTTGGAGTTGGCGCTGATTAGGCAGCCGTATGTGGGTTTACTAGCCATACAACCAGCTGATCTTTTCGTCACTTTATTTGACATTTTAAGGTTATAATCAAGTTTGTTCTCCCTTCTGTATGAGTAATTTTTGTATTTATTAAAAATTGTATTACCAAAAATGATTCCGTTTATAAGCCGTTCACGACCTTTTTGGGACAGAGTTGGCTATGATTTTTGCTTTTCATGTTGGACTAACTGATTCGATGATGTAGCGGATCCAACTTTTTTTTCTGTCAGTGTCGGTTCGACATTTTCTTGCCACCACATTGCCAGATTTATTATTTTAATGTTCGTAAGAAACTAAATGATTTATCAAATGTGTAAAGATAATTTTAATTTTCGTCAAAGGAAAAGTCAAAATGCCCAAAATAATTTTGTTACAACAAAAAATTTCCATTAAACGATGCTCCTTCCAATTTAAAAAGGACAGACCAAATTTAAAAGAACGCGAGTCGATGTGGAGACTAGAGAATATCCGGCAACAATGTACCTATTCAGAAAATATAACCTTAAACTGAAAACAAGTTAACCTAATACAAAAAGTGTCAATTTCCATGAGGGAGTTTTGTTGCAACAGAGGTGCTGCCAACAAAATTACTAGATGGTCATAGCCTCACCTGACCCAAAAAGATCGTGAACGGCTTATAGGTACAGATCTGTTGGCCAGTGCACATTACAAAATTGTTTTTTTCTTTAGAACAAAAATGTTCCAAATAGAAAGTTGCTTTCATAATGCAATAAAAGTTGACAGAGTTTGAACCTATTCAGCAGAAAATTGCATCGAAGGATTCTATAATAAGTATCGGTTTCTGTGCATCAACAATGCGTAAAAACTTTTAACATATGTGTAGCGAGGTTTAGTGAGAGTGGTACTGTTGTAACAAAAGATGGTGGACGACCAAAAAAGCGTATAGGTGAAGCTATTGCAGAAGATAATGCACAATGAGCCCCACACTTCTGTTCGTCACTTGTCGCAACAAGTTAATCTTTCTGTGGGGACTTGCAATTTTATGCAAAAATGTCCACGTATACCCCGATTGTTTAACAGCGGTTCATATACTATTATCAAATTACGAGAACATTCCTGACAGGCTACGTTTCTGTAAATGGCTTTTACGTGTGCTTAACAACAATGAAGATGTACCTAAGAAAGCATTTTTTACTGACGAAGATGGTCTGCTGAGAATCCTCATGAGTTTGTTGAAGCACCTCTGCATGTTGAAAAGGTTGGTGTCTGGGCAGCTATTAGTGCAAGACGTTTCATTGGATCATTTTTTTTAAATGAGAACATTAATACAGAAAGATATAGAGAGTAAATTTACAACCATTTTTCAACGAACTCCACGATGGCAAATTGCGCGAGAGCTAGTTCTAGCAAGATGGAGCGAGACTACATTGTACAGTTGACAAGACAGTTCTTTGATAATAGACTTATTATTAGAAACCTGGAAGCGCCTTGGCCTGCAAGATCTATTGTAGCTTGACACCGTGCGATTTCTGTTTATGGCCTTTCATAAAAAAATTAATATTTAGAACCCCTATTAATAATTTGGAAGAATTAAGAAGATGAATTATTGAAAATTTTGAAGAAATAAATAATATGCTTCAGTATTTTTAGAAAATACAGTCAATGGAGTCAGGAATAGAGTTTAAAAATGTATTGAATCCGGTAGTGGGTATGTTAATCATCTGTTGTAATGAACTTTTAAACAATTTACTTTGCTGTGTTTTTTGTTCATGTGTAAGTAATAAGTAAACACATACTGTGTTTCTTGTATTCTGAAGCCATAGCCAACTCCAAACGTAGGTACTAGTTTTTGAACATCCTTTACTATCTGATCACTAAACTAATACAACTGTCAATGTTAAAAATTATAAAAAACACCTTGGTGTACTCTCAAATTCAATTTCTTTTCTGGAATGCACTTCAAACCTAGCGAAACAAGCGTTACTAATAAAAATCATATGTTATGATGGTACGTGTCAATAGTATATTAAGTATTAAGAATGGTAAGGACATTTTACCTATCGAAGACAATTGTTGGGAGGAGGAGCGAAGCAATGACTGAGATCGGTAATTCCTTAACGTTTGTGATGCTTATGACGTTTTTTGCACGATAGAAATGTATTTTGCTTCAAACGTCAGTAAAATATGACATTATACCACAGAATAATATGTTGGTGGCACTGTAAGTCTGTGTCAAATTCGAGGTTAGCAGGTTAGGTTTTGCGCCAGTCTGTGTCAAAACTGACGCAAAACCTAACCTGATAACCTGGAATTTTTACTTACAGTTCTAGAACGGTAAGAATAACTTACTGATTTGACAATAAACGCGGTAACTAAGTAAAATCGTTCTATCGTGCAAAAAATATATTTAAATTAGAAAAACTAAGTAGTATTTTACTACAGGATATTTTTCTGCTTCTAGTAGGGCAATTCTCTTTCTAATATTACTACTAAGGTGCATATTTACTTAAAAGTTAAAAATAAATTGTAAGTGAAAATGTCACTTTGACTATTTCCTTAACATTTTCAAGAATATTATGTTATTAGGAGTAAAAGTGATACTTTGTGTGGCGAGACCGGACGAGTTTGATTGACGAGCTTAAGCTAGTTAGACAAGTCCCGGCTAGACACACGAAGTCAATTACTCCGAATAGCATATGCTATTTTATTTTCAAACGTCCGAACTAACATAAATAAGTATATTGTAAGAATAGAAACAGGGATATAAAAATCAATTTTAAAATATGATTAAGGGATTACAATAGTTAAATACAGTGTGTCCCCGGATTGAGTTCACTATAGGTATAATTGACAAAAAATTTTACAATTTTATTTTAATGTTTTGGGATTCCGCCCTGCTTGGTCTGAAGAGAATTTTAAGAATATTTACAGTTTTTGAAAACACAAGTTGGCCTTGACAGTGAAGCAAAAACTATTTTCTTTTCAGGTAAACTACCCTTTCTGTTCATGATACGGTAAAATTTTACCAAGAAAAGTTGTTCAGAATGATAAATTATGGTCATATACAAAATTTCAGGAAGATCTACCTACTTAAATTAAACCGTTAAAATTGTACCTATTTATTAAAAACTACGGTTTGATTTAAGTAGGTAGAACTTCCTGAAATTTTGTATGGGGCCATAATTTCCCATTCTGAACAACTATTCGTAGTAACATTTTGCCGTATTATAAACAAAAAGGGTAGTTTACCTGAAAATAAAATACAATAGCGTGTCCCAGGATTGATGTTACGAGAGGTGAGATGTACTAAACATTTTTGAATTTTATTTTAATGTTCTGGGATTCGGTCCTGCTTGGTTTGAAAAGAATTTTAAGAATATTTTCAGTTTTTGAAAAACAAGTAGGCCTTGGCAGGGAAGCGAAAACTATTTTATTTTCAGGTAAACTACCTTTTTGTTCATGATACGGCAAAATTTTATTAAGAAAAGTTGTTTAGAATGATAAATTACGGCCCTATGCAAAATTTCAGAAAGATCTGTTGACTTAGAAAACACCGTTATTTTTTAGATAATTGTATTTTATTTTCAGGTAAACTACTTTTTTTGTTCATGATACGGAAAAATTGCATAGAGAAAAGTTGTTCAGAATGAGAAGTTGTGGCTCTATACAAAATTTCAGAAAGATCTGTCGACTTAGATGAAACCGTCAGTTTTAATAAATGCAATTTGTTTAAACTAAAAAATAACGGTTTAATCTAAGTCGACAGATCTTTTTGAAATTTGGTACAGGGCCATAATTTTTCATTCTAAACAACTTTTCTTAATTAAATTTTGCCGTATCATGAACAAAAAGGATAGTTTACCTGAAAATTAAATACAATCATCTAAAATTATAACAGTTTTTTCTAAGTCGACAGATCTTTCTGAAATTTTGTATAGGGCCATAAACTATCATTATAAACAACTTTTCTTAACAAAATTTTGCCGTATCATGAACAAAAAGGGTAGTTTACCTAAATAGAAAATAGTTTTATCACGTTTTTCATGGCCGACTTAATTTCTAAAAATAAAACTCTGCTTAAAATTGTTTTCAGACCAAGCAGGGCGGGATCCCAAAACATTTTTTGTCGATTATACCTATAGTGAACTCAATCCGGGGACACACTGTATAATGAGGATCAATTTAAATATGAATTGGGAATATGAATAATTAGTATGCAATTAGAAAAGAAAATAGAATTTATAATTGAATAGAATATGGCTAATTGAAAAACAGATGGATTCAAATATAATGTAATATTAAAAAAATAAGGTTTGAAGGTAATGGCAAATACTTAATCGAAATAAATTATTATAAATCTTCTTCTTCTTCTTCTTCTTTTTCAACCATTGTCCGTCCACTCTTGAACGTAAATCTCTTCCATTTTCTTCCATCTTTCCCTGTCTTGTGCAATGTTCGTCTACCGTTTACTTGCCACACTTCTAATATCGTCTACCCATCTTTTTTGGGGGCGTCCCACGCTTCTTTTTGTTTGTCTTGGCCGCCATTCTGTAATTTTGTATACCCATCTGTCTTTGTTCTGTCTGGCCACATGACCAGCCCACCGCCACTTCATTTTAGCAATTTCCTCGACTACATCAGATTCTTGTTTTTCGTCTAATGTCCTTATTTCTAATTTTATTTCGGAGTGAGATTATAAATAGTAGGTAGAAATCAAAAATTAGGATATAGAGTGTTAAAAGTTAAGGACTTTTTGGTTTGATTATTAAGATAACAAATTTGAAAAAATGTGGGTGCAATTATTTTGGTGTAATATAAAAGTATAAAATAAACCCTATTTTAAAATTAATATGTTTGGAGATTAAGGAATTTAATACTTCAACTTAAAAATACAATTATACAAGACAAGCATTAATAATTAAATAAAGGTGGCAATCAGGTTAATTGTCAATAATTGTAGGACAAACTAAATAGATTCAGATTTTAATAAAAACAGTAATAATAACAGTAAATACGTATTGAGTTAAAAACTAAATAAAATGGTTGATAAAAGAATTACACGGAAAATCGTACGACACTCATTAATGATGAATAGAAATGTTAGTTCACGACCCGTAACCAAGACAGCAACAACATTTCTTGAAAAATTTTTGTAGTTAGACCTGCCTAACTGTGAAGGTTTGTGCCATTACGATTTTCTTACCGAATCTGCATTCGAGCATTAATTCATATCCAGAAATTATTTTTCCGGAAAGAATTAATGCTCTTATGAGATTATATGGGAAAAGCAAAAAAAACAGAAGATGAAAAAGGAGAGGAACAGAAAGAAATGGAAGTAGTAGCGAGTAATGCTGAGGTAGAAATGGAAAAAGAACAGCATGAAGAAGGTGTATAAGGAGATCCGGTAAGAGTACAAGTAGAAGAAACGAAGACAGATGGGCGTTTGGATCAGTTACTGGAAATAATGTTAAGAGAATTTACAACAGTCAATTGAGAAAAAGGCAGAGGAAGCAAAGGAGGATGATGAGCAAAGAGAAAGAAAGAATTCAGAATAAGCAATCTAGATCAAAGGAATCCACCCCTGATTTTCAGGAGCTAGCACAATAGTTATTTATGTATTTAGCCGAAAAACTGGCTTTTTATGGACGATGCCTAAAATTGCTGGCCGAGGCGATAGCCGAGGCAGGCAACCAGGCAAGGCCATAACAAGTAGTTTTCGCCCGAGGTGCATATTAAATTTTTCCGTCGACCGTCATAATTTGAAAAAAAATTAAAGTGGGGTCCGAATTATAAGAGTTTTTGAGGACGAAAAACGTTTGCGGACAAAAAGCGTTTGCGGACGAAAAGCATTTGCGGACGAAAAGTGTTAGCGGACGAAAAGCGTTTGCGGCTGTAAAGTGCGGCCGTAAAGTGTTTGCGGACGAAAAGCATTTGCGGACGAAAAGCGTTTGCGGACGAAAAGCATTTGCGGACGAAAAGTGTTTGCCGACGAAAAGCGTTTGCGGCTGTAAAGTGCGGCCGTAAAGTGTTTGCGGACGAAAAGCATTTGCGGACGAAAAGCATTTGCGGACGAAAAGTGTTTGCCGACGAAAAGCGTTTGCGGCTGTAAAGTGCGGCCGTAAAGTGTTTGCGGACGAAAAGCATTTGCGGACGAAAAGCATTTGCGGACGAAAAGTGTTTACGGACGAAAAGTTAATGGTGTCCAAAAAAGTGACAGTTTTCGTACGTAAATGCGTCCGAAAAATCACATTTTATAGGTAGGTCGACGGAAAAGAATAGTTATTAACATTCAAATAATAAACAAAGCAATTTAAATTGATAACAAAATAAATTCATAAACATATAATAATAGGTTAGAAGAAGTATGAACCCGAATCAGTACAGATTAATGGCGCGATACGTGAAGTCGTAGCAATATATTTCAAATATCGCGATTATTTAGAATTGACGTCTACCTATGTCAGTTTCTGACAATGAAGAAAGCCAATGTCAAAAATATTCGAAAGCTAACAAGTTTTGAAGTACTTTTACTCCGCCAACGTAAAAGTAACCACTTTTATGCCTAGGCATAAAAGTATCGTATTTACCCTGTCAAATTACATAAGTTGTCGCTTATATGATGTTTGAAAATAATAACTATTTTGTGTGGATTTTGTTTAGTGAATATGATTTTTGTCGTAGTTTTACTCCAAAGGTTAGATATTGCTCTTTAAGTTGTTTGGAAAATTCATTTAGCGAATATCTTTTTATAGCAACAAAATTATTTTCTTTAAAATGCTGTTAGCATTTTATTGTTGTTATTATAAACTTGTCTATTTTTACAATACTAGATTTGATTTGCAATTTAAACAACTACTGCAGTGGAAATTTTATTATTAAAAAGATGCACTCCTTGTAGTACGAATAATATACCTACAGGTCACATAAAAACAGCAATTTCGCATTTGCAAATTAAATTAAAAATCCAAGATAGGCAAGAGAGCAGGCAGTGATTTATTTATTCTAGACTTTGTATAACTTAATTTAGATACGACATATGCGCTGACAACATGACGAATTGTGGTCTTATGGGGTTAGCTTACGTTGCGGCGGCGTGTACTGGTGACAAGCCCTGCGCCATCAACGAAGACGGAGGATTAATCTTGGGAATTGTGGTGGCACACGAGATGGGGCATATGTAAGTGCGAATTTAATCGATTGCAATGCGGATTTTAATATTCTCGAAATACTTTCAGTATGGGATGCTCGCACGACAAAGAGGATGACTCCGGCTGCAAACCGCAAGCCCAAGACGAATCCTATTATGTTATGTCGCCCTATGTTCATCTCCACACCAATGTTTGGTCGACTTGCAGCAGAACCTTTATTAACGAGCTTTTCGAGTGAGTTTCAGTAGCTTCTTGTTGTATTTGCCGGTTGGTTAGCTCGTTACTGAGTTATTGTGGAAGTTGTGCCGTTATGATGTGTTGCGTTTCCTTGGTCATTCCAGCACTCTGGAAAATATGGCAAAATACCTTCATAATAAGCACGCAACTTTTATAATTTGCTAACCATATCTTGAATTCAAGCTCCGCAATTAAAATCAAGTAAACGATTAAGTAGAGATGTATGGAATAAACTCTTAGCTTTATATAAGATAACAAATTACGCTGAATGTTGTGTAATATCGTAACACTTACTAATGTTTTAACGTTCACCCAACTTCTTCAATATCTAATTATAGGGAGAAATGTCTAAGTTGTCCATTAAGGTGAACCAAAAAAGTATGAAGCCTTTTATTACGGTAATTAGCAATCTTTTCGTAATTGAAGTTTAATAGTATGTTATATCAGGAGGGACTAAAGTGCACCATTTAATCCCGCGAGTGGAGTTTGTTGCCTCGAGGGTGAAGCCCGAGGGCAACAACCACTCAAGGGATTTAGGCACTTTAGTCCCGAGGTGTATACGCTATTTTTTGCACTTTTAGGAACATTACCATTAAACATTTCCAAAATTTGGAATCTGTCAATTTGGAAACTGACAATTACAATTTATTAAAAAACTGAATTGCAGCAGGTCCTTGATAGACTAAATCAGTTGGCAGTACTGTTTTGCGTCAGTGTGTGTCAAATGACAAACAACACCTAACCTACTAACCTCATGTGTACATAAATTTACCATAGTTAGGGTATCATTTTTACTTTAGTCCCTAGGGATTAAATGAGCTACTTTAGTTCCTGTTTACGTGGACTAAAGTATCAACTTTAGTCCAGGAAGTGCAAAAAATACATTCTTGTGCTAGAATTATTAATCAGGTAATTATAAACAAACGTCTATTTATCTTCCGTTGAAACTACGTATAATAAATTGAAAAAGAAATAAACTAAGGTTCTTTGCTATTGGAATTAAATAATAGTAGATTATGTTATTAGGAGTAAAAGTGATACTTTATGTGGCGAAGCTGAAGTTTATTTAGCCGAACGTTAGTGAGGCAAATAATTCAGCTAAGCCACATAAAGTCACTTTTACTCCGAATAACATATACTATTTTATCCGCAAACGTATTTAGGTAAATTTCATTAATATGAATTTAAATAAAAAAGAATGCATCGGCCGGGAATCGAACACAGGCCACCCGCGTGACAGGCGAACACTGTACCTCTGCGCCAACCGATCTTATTCAAATAACGCGCTACTGTAATGATATATGAACATACTGAATCACCCGAGCTAATAGCACACGGCCACAGCAGCTGTCACACCATAAACCACGGCGACAGATGCTCCGATCCGCTGCTTTAAGGTTTATTTAAATTAAAACTTTTTCGTACTCTTTGAAAATAAAACCGGCATACGGATCTAAGTCTAAAAATTAGCAAAATTTTAAGCCATCATACAATTTAATCGGTCCAGTATCTTCGGAGGAGATAACGAACAAACATAGAAAGAAAGAGGGCAACGATTTTGTGTGCTTAGGCAGATAAAGTATGCAAAAGTCGCTATTTTATCTGCTTAGGCAGATAAAGTGACACTTTTACCTTGTCAATAAAGACAAATAAGTTGTCACTTTTCTGACGTTTGCGGATAAATATTATTTCACTGATAGGATTCTTAGGATTTATTAGATTTCAGGCACAATTTAACATATTTTCATACCATTAATAGTACGTATATTATACAAGTCGTGAAAGTGACATTTATCGTGCGAGTATGTAAAACACGACAGTACGATACATTTTCGAGCGATTTATGTACGCTGTTTTTCCCACGAACACAAAAAACCACATTTTTGCAATTTAATACATGGCAATTATATTGTGACAACTGACATGTATCGTCAGCAGTTTTAGCTTAAAATGACATATTTAACCCACCGTGTAATTGGAAACTATGAATTATTTTCATTACAAACACGTTCGTTATGATGACGACCGAGTGAATGATTTGTAATCACACACGCGTGGCATACAAAATTTTATCTAACGCCACAATAAATGTCTAAAAAAACATTTTTTCCTCAACCGTCTTAATAGTAATTACTTTTAATATCAAAATCTGTTATTGAATTGGACGTTTTGCTTACTAGCACAAAAAGTGTATGTTGATATGCAACACTTTTAATTCCTAGGATTAGAAGTACTTTTTTGTATTAAGAGCGCGAAATTAACGATTTTAGAGCGTGAGAATGTTACTTCTTTTCACGAGGCGATAGACGAGTCAAAAAAGTCATTCGAACGATCTAAAACATGTCGCGCTCACAATACAATGTTTTTTCTACAGCCGTCAAACAAGAATATCAATATTTTTGGCCATCTGGTGCGCGAAATGCGTTTTTTCACGTGGTCAATGGTAACATAAATAAATATCCCATTTTTTAACACTTTAAAAAATGGCAAACTTCGCGCATTGATAGTGATGCGCGAATGTCCCCTTTTTTACGGTTGTCGAAAAATTATTATGACTTTCATGGAACTAAAAGTAACTTTCATTTGGTCGGCTGTAATAAAACAATATACTATTGTATCGACAGCGTGAAAAGTCATAGTGACAAATTGGGAAGTACCGAGAGATTATATTAGTTTGTATACCAAGGCACTGAAGTTTAGCTTTTTATCACAAATGTGGATTTAGTTGCCGAGGCCCGTAGGTCCAAGGCAAATAAACCACATGAGGGGTAAAAAGGAACTTCAGTGCCCAGGGGTACACTATGTTTTTATTAAATCGAGAAATCGTGAAATTGCATCATTTTAACCAACTTTTTTAGGTTATGTTGACGTCGGTTGACGTTTATCTGTAGCCCCGCCACCTACAAAAAGTCGTAAAACAATTAATTACTTCACTGCCGATTTCTCGTATTTTAATGACGACTTCGAGATACTTCACTGCCGATTTCAAAAAAAAATTATATAATAAGAATCGCTTGATTTGTGTTATATATTTGGCAGTACTGAAGCGTATTGTCATCTATGCCAAACTGGAGGTTAGTAAATTAGGTTTTGTTTGTTATTTGACACAGACCGACGCAAAACTTAACCTGCAAACCTTGAATTGGACATAGATTGACAGTGCTATCAACAATACAATAGTGAGTGACATGGTTTTTATCTCACTAGTGGGTTATGGGTCTTACCTCACTGGTGGATCGTGTCGTGGTTTCGAAATTACAACTGATGCTGTCTGAATATCAATTAAAGCCTTCTGAATTATAATTTATTAATCGAAATTACAAGTTAGACGTTGTGAATGCTAATTTACTAGTTTGAATTACGTTTAACGCTTTCTGAATTACAGGTCACTAATTTGAATTACAATTTACGGTTTCTGAATTACAAGTTATTAATATGAATTGCAGGTTACACTTTCTGTATTACAATTGAAATAGGTACTACTAATAGCCTTGTAACTAGGAGGTGTTGAATAAAGAACATTTCACAAACAACAACAATAATCACAAATATTCAGCAGTAATTACTATATTTTAAGCAATTAAAAAAATATATTACTAAATGCAGTTTTATTGTTAATACCCCGTTTTATTTTTAATTTCTCAAACACAAACATTAAGACATTGAAATCTACTTTTTTGCTGATTGACGGCAATCATTTGATTTTACCGACATTGACTGTTTTGGCAGTAAATATTGCACTTTAGTGCTGTTTCTTGTTAATAAAGTTCCTCCCACGAAGCTTTCCCTAACGCCACTTGAGTGTGAAATAATCACGTTCTAAAATTGTGTTTGTATCTGTTTTTATATGCTATAATAGATGACAACATTCTACACCTTTTTCATGTGGAACTCAGAAAGTGTAAGAAGTATTTCAGAAAGTGGAGCATGTAATTCAAATTAATAAAATGTAATTCAGAAAACGTCAGATGCAATTCAGATTAGTGAATTGTAATTTAGAGAGCGTTAATTAATATTCAGTAACATCATTTGTAATTCAGAAATCATCAATTGTAATTCAGAAACAAAGAGACTATCTTTATGTAGAATTACTATGTACCTACCATTGCATGCATAGAAAAGTGGGACAGCTAGTACGTATGAATAATATGTTGGTGGCACTGTAAGTTTATGTCAAATTCGAGGTTAGCAGGTTAGGTTTTGCGTCAGTTTTGCTACAAACTGACGGAAAACCTAACCTGATACACTCGATTTAGACATAGACTTACAGTGTCACCAACATATTATTCATGCGTTGTATAACTAACCTAAAACTAGCTGTTCCACTTTTCTATGCAAGCAATGGTACATACATATATACTGGATGTGTGTAAGTTTGTAGCACATTTAATATTTATTGCACTGTTGATTTGTAAAAAAGTCTTCAGACAGGTCTATTTTAACTTTTGTCATCTTTTAATTGAAAATAAATTAACTTTAAGATTGTCAATCATGAAATTCACGTTATTGCCATATGCTGTTGTTAAAATTCTTTTACATCCGACGCTTTTGTAAAAATAGATTTTAAATTACAAACTTTACTCACTACATATGTATGTACCTAAATAGTGACTCTTTATAAAGCTCCTACCTTGGTTGATGCAGTCTGAATATCAATAACGCTTACTGTTTCCGCGACGCTGGTTGAATTTGTGCAAGCCTTCGAATTGCTTAGTTGCCGAGTCTTGTTTACAAACACCTTATCTAGTACACGTTGAACTAGTTTCTGTATATTAATTGAATGCACTTTTGTGTTTACATGATTCCACTTAGTTTCACAACTTTTTGTTAATCCATGGTCAAACATAAGTTTGAACACTTGCTGAATTACAATTTACACCTTCTGAATTACCAGCCACACTTTCTGAATTAAAATTTACTAACCTGAATTACAATTCGCGCTTTCTGAATTATAACTTATTAGTCTGAATTATAAGTTACACTTTCTGAATTATAATTGAAATGGGGGTAGATCATTTTCATATTTTCTTCATAGCCACATGACATCCGCGAAAAGATCCCAGGGACAAAATGGTAGATATTTCACATAGTAACCGCGTAACATAGCAAGAAGGTGGTTACAATGCTGGCAATAAGATTCAAAACGATCACAAAATTCGTGTTAATTATATGTATACAACACGGCAGCAAATATAAAACCCTCCACTCTTGTGCTTGATTAAAAAATAACTATTGTGTTTACAGCGAAGTTGAATTGCTAGCTACATGCGATATCGTTATAAGCACTTACGAGGCAGTTGAGTAACTCACATTTATATTAGAGCAATATTGTATTTCTCATTATAAGCGTAGCAAAGCTGAAAACGTTGTAGTCCTCAACCAGCAGTATATCTGACATTTTCAACAATTCTGAAATTTTGATACTAGGTATGCTTAACATATTTCAGTTAAAAGCTGTAATATTTATACATTAAACAGATTGAAGACCGCAGGATAACGTAATGTAGGCAACTCATCTAACATTGTTGGCACCAACGTTTGCAGAACTAAATATGACCGGTAGCAGTGCTTGCCACTTTTAAAAAAATATTATAAGAAGTTACTTATCCGAAATAATTCAAGACTAAGTAATTTAGCTCTGAACATAACTATTGCTGATATAAAGGAATCAAGTGTCGTAAGTAAAAAAATTAACCCAACGTAAATATTCAAAATCAGACCACGAACGATAATGCTAAATAATTAGGACATTAAATTTACTAAATCTCCAATTGTCACTAATAATGTGATTTTATGTTGTTTAACTGTGTTACGCCGATGTTGATTATAAATTATCCGAATCAGTTATATATAATTTTAGCCGTATGTTGTTTAACAGTTTTCGTAATATCTACTAATATCGGCCAATTTTGAAATATCTGATTTTAATATAAATAATAAAACTTACTATAATCTGAATCCCTCACGAAATTTGGTAGTGCAGAAACTGATGTTTCAAACAAATTGAAATAGTGCACATAATTTGGTAACGATTATAAAGGCCGTGGCTGCTAAATTTTAACTGTTATGGGTGAAATTTCGATCAAGCAGACAGTACTGATATAATACAATAACATAACATGTAGGTACTATGCATTTTTTTTTCGAAGTGTCTGTATACAGTGAGTAAATTAAGTATGGAAACGGTGGTATTATTTGAATACGGCCATATATAGAACTCTGAAATTTGGTATAGAATATAAAATACGGTTTTCTACTAATATTAGTGATTCCAATTTTTTTATCGATCGTTACAACTGCAGCACGGCCAACTTGATTATGTTTTTAAATTGAAATGGGGTTCGAAAGTACCATCATTGGAAAGCTGTTTTTGTGTAGAATCCAACGATATAGCACTTGATATGGCACTTTCGAAAAATAACTTCACTATACCAAATTAAAGGTTGTAGATAAAAATTTAGTAGATAACTGAAACCGATAGTAAGCGCTGAAAACAAAACAATTCACTGTTGTTTAACAAATATTGAACGTCAAAAATTATAAGAGTTGTTTGAATTTGCGTAGTTAGTGAGCAAGTACCATGGAAAATCTTACGGAAAAGGAGAGAATCGAGATTCTCATGATGATAGGGTATGGTGATAGAAGACGTAGTTATGAGGAAGTATGTAATTTATTTTTCTCCATGCCCATCTAGTAAGTTACACTTACTTTGACATATCCATTGCAGGTAAGCTGATTTGACTGTTTGTTTACTGGTTGTCATGACATTAGGGAAGTAAGTACCTACTCCCCAAGGGAATTGCGAGTTATTACAGTAATTTTAGTTTTGTAAGTGATCTGAACGGGTTTGAACTTAACTGATCCTAACCTATTTGAAATTTAAAAACTTGTTAAGATAAGTAGGGTTAGGGTATAACCGTAAATTAAAAATATCAATATAATAACGGAGAACGATCCAGACGTGTGTGTCACGACAATTGCGGATGCGATGTACCCCATTTGCGTTTGCATGCAATTCGCCGTCGCCTCGATTTCGCTACCGGGGCGTAGCCCCGAGGACCCCTCGGAGAGGAGCGGAACCCCGAGCGCCCCTTAGAGAGGGGCAGAGCCGCGAGGGCCCCTTGGGAGAGGGGCGGAGCCCCGAGGGCCCTCTTGAAGAGGGGCGGAGCCCCGAGAAACCCTTTGTAGAGGGGCGGAGCCCCAAGGGCCCCCTTGGAGAAGGGTGAAACCCCGAGGGCTCCCTTGGAGAGGGGAGGAGTCCCAAAGGCCCCCTTCTTTGGTCATGTGGACGGCAGAGGGAGGCAGGGACTGAGTGTGTAACAGAACCGAATGGCCCAACGTAATAGGCCTAAAAATTGTGGTAAATTGATTAGGATAGACCGCGCAACAGCGCCCGCAGCCCCGTATATATATAATAATGAAACAATCAAAAATTTATAAACATGTGTATGCTGTAATATTTTATATTTTATTAAAATTTTTTTTGGGCATGGAGAAAAATATTATAAGCATGCTCGGGAAGTAACTATCTATAACCAGTCTCGAACTTTGCCAGCCCTCGCTCGCTCGGGCTGGCAAACTCGTTCTCGACTGGTAAAAGCTACTTACTTCCCTTGATGCTTAAATAACTATTTCTCCATGCCCATCTAGTAAGTTACACTTACTTTGACATATCCATTGCAAGTAAGCTGATTTTACTGTTTGTTTACTGGTTGTCTTGGTATTAGGGAAGTAAGGTAAAACCTACTCCTCAAGGGAAATAAGTGAAACGAAACGCAAGTACAAGTGATTTTTTATATTGACAGAAACAACTGAAAAACAATTGCTACTGAGCAACTCAACACTAGGTGACTATTTGCTTTGTTTATAATAATTTAATTTTCTATAAATTAATGTGGAATTATTAACGGAAAATTATTCAAATTTTGTTGGGCATGGAGAAAAATATTATAAGCATGCTCGGGAAGTAACTATCTACAACCAGTCTTGAACTTTGCCAGCCCGAGCTCGTTCTCGACTGGTAACAGCTACTTACTTCTCTTGATGGTTAAATAACTATAATGCAACATACCCTAATGGTTAAATGGGTATTCTTCATAAATGTACTGTTTAAAGTTGAGAAACAAAACAAAGCATTCACCGCCAACAAAATTTTTAGCATATCTAGCAAGCCGTTGAAAGTAATATTCTCAAAGTTTAATTTGGTATAGTGAAGTTATTTTTCAAAACTGCCATATTAAGTGGTACATCTTTGGATTCTACACAAAAACAGCTTTCTAATAATGGTACCTTCGACCCCCATTTAAATTTAAAAAAATAATCAAGTTGGCCGTGCTGCAGTCGTAACGATCGATAAAAAATGGGAACCACGAATATTAGTAGAAAACCCTATGTTTTACTTCTATACCAAATTTCAGAGTTCTATCTATGGCCGTATTCAAATAATGCTACCGTTTCCTTACTTAATTTACGCACTGTATGTATAACAGTATACAGTGTGAATAATGTAAGAGTATACATTTATTTTAGCATTGATCAATTTACCCATGCTAGTAACAATTGTCGGTTTTGAAATTACAATGAAACAATTCAGTTTTAATTAGTTTCTATAGTCACTGTGTTGTTAGTTTGTTTACAAGCACCATACTAACATTAAGTAAATGCCCGATGTCTAATTTTGCATAATTCAACCATGTACAGTCTTACATTATTCTCACTGTATATTAACTGTTTAATTAAATTCTATTTATCACTATCTATTAACTTTGTCTTGTATTCGTTTGTATTAAATATTTCAATCGGTTAATACGATTAGGAATAGTATCGTGTGTTTAAAAAACTCATTTAGGGTAGGACTTGGAAAGAAAGATAGAAAATCTAGTCTTAACTTAAGTCTGTAGGTGTATGTCAGATTGCATTTTGTTTATGAAAACATCTGTCACTGTGACAGGTAAAAGTTTACAGTGCATTAAGTTTAATTGTAAACAACAACGAGTGTAATAATCATAACGGTCAATAAAAATTGTTTTTGTTAAGTGTTTTGTATATTTTTAGGAAAATAATTCAAGGTCAAGATCAACATTTATGGCCTGTAGCTATCAAGTAAGAACAAAGTATTAATAAACAATTAAGTATTTTTATTGAATAACAATTGATGACAATTAGACCTGCGTATGATATGAGGGTTTTCTACACGCCGATAGAGTGTATTATAAATATTAATAATTTCATTTCTTGTAAATACCGACTCACCACAGGTAAATACATCAATCATAAAGTTGGAATTCCTGTGGTCTTCTTGAACAGCTATTCATAAAGTTGAATACGCTGTTGGTAGTCATTTGGTGTTAAGAGCTTGTACTTGCTGCACGTGGTATGGGTATAGTAACTCTTCATGTACTGTTCGCCCAACTGTCAATTGTTTGATGTTGCCTTATCGAACAATTTGGTGCGTACTTAGAGTGGAAACTAGCCGAGTGGCAAATTCTTTCTTGTGGGCAATAGCTCTTAACACTACACGTGCAGTACAAAATTTTATCCAACACCTTTCAATAAACTCAGCAGAAGCATCAAAACCGAAATATTTGTTTGAAATCACAGTACCTGCTTGTTTTAACTTTTTCGGTTACCAGGTGACATCTTTACAAGGTATTTGCCTCCGGCAAATTCCTCGAATGCAATTGCTCGCAATCAATTGCTCGAAAATCAAATTGCTCGAATGTAACTTTTCTCGAAATACAAGTTCCTCTAACCGTGATTTCTCGAAAATGTTTTGCTCGACTTTATGTGGTCTTAAATAATGCGTCAATACTAAAATCATTTGTAGTAAGTGGTCAAAGTTATTATCATTGGAATGTAATTACGGGTATTTATAATCAGGATAATGGGTTTGTTGCTATTACAAATAATGTTAAATAGATTTTTCTTGGGACACGAAAGTGATTATCATCGGAATGTAATACATACCTATACCTATTTTTTTATTAATAAAGGTTATAATTTGTAATTTGTGTTTTTTTATATTCGATATTAACTGATTCGAGTTAAGGCTATTTCACAACCTAACTTTTTTCGAGCAACAGATAATCGAGAAATTGCTGTTCGAGAAACTTGCAATTCGAGCAAAGTCACGTTCGAGCAATTGACTTTCGCGCAACTGATTTCGAGCAATTCGTTTTCGAGCAATTGCATTCTAGCAATTTACCTAGAACCCAAGGCATTACCCACTAGAGATCCTATATAATATTTAATTACCAATATAGGATGTCTATTACCCACACGAGAAAATGTGTCCACTCTGTCTGCGTACTCGTGGTGCAAACTAGTGAGTACTAGCCACGTAACACTACTTGTATAGTAAATAACTATTATTCAATATCTTCTTATTATGACTATAATTATGCCGATTTCGACTCACATGTGAGTTATCACTTATAGCTCACTGTTGATAGTACTGTCAGTCCATGTCAAATTAGAGATCATCAGGTTACGTTTTACGTTAGTCTGTGTCAAATAATAAACAAAACATACATGCTAACCTCGAATTTGAGGTAGATTGATAGTGCCAGCAACAATACAATTCAGTACTACTAAACGTATAACACGAATCATAGCCGACTCTAATTATAAATTCATTTGATCTCTCTACCTTAGCTCACTCTCAATTATTTGTCACTTTGACTTTTCACGGCTGTAAATATAATTTATATGTTTATTTGTATTTCAGAAAAGACCCCTCTCAAGCGGCCTCGAGGGATCAACTTTTCTCGCTTAACTTATTCGTAGTATAACACACTTATACTATAAACAACTATTATGCTATTCAAAATTGACAAAAGGTTACTCAAACAGGCAATTATCTAAAGACAACCATTAGAATTAAATATAGAAAAACTTAATTAGATACATAAACTATGCATTATTTTAATTTTCTAACAAAAACATTTAGATACCGTCAAAAACAGAAGTTTTCAAACGCTGGGTATAATTATTTAAATGTTTATATTTCCTATACTAAACATACTATGCTAGTGTAATTTTGTATTACTGTATTATATTTCGTTCCCGCTATCATCCCTCGAGAGAGAAAATGACCACCCTGTATAATATTATTATAATCATGCAGTCTTTTTAATATGACTATGATACTTAGGTGAATTGCACTTTAATCTACCTTCAGAGCTAGTGTTAAATATGTGCTCTTTAAGATAATGCATTTAATAACTCTATATAGAGTTTTGAGAACATAGCTTGATTCTGAAAACGTTTTAAGGCAATGAATAAAAAAGGTTAAATACAATGTCATTCAATGACTCAAAACGTCAGGGTGATTTAGCTGCGGCCGAAAGTGTGCTATTGGTAGTCATTTTATACAATTAAATACCAAAGCCCTTGTGGTGGTACGTACGGAAATAATGTAATCCGTGAAGGTGATATGTTAGGATATATAAATGGGTGCTAATAAACATTCGGTAGTTTAATACTCGATAAAAACATTAAAATGCACGTTAAATTAATTGGAAATGCTTGGTATTTTAACAAAATCTACTATATAATAGTAGATTATGCAATGAGGGAGAGAAATGGCCTCTGGCCTCTCTTGCCATTCTCCACTCCTTCTTTTTCGGAGCCATCCTGAAATTCCCGTTATTGGCTGAAGAGCTATAGCAGCCCGTCTTCAGTTGAGGGAATTGAAATGGCTTTGAACCTTTACCTGTGCGTATCAGTCCATGTTATACGAGTAATTTGCAGTTTTATTTACAGTGTATTTATTCTTCTTCTGTTAATGCTGATCCGTTAACGGATATTAGCGATCATTCTGGCTATTTGGACTTCATTTGCCGCGGCTCTACAAAGTGCCGTTGTTGTGGTATTGTACCATGTTCTCAACATTTTCAGCCACAATATCCTTCTCCGTTCTGGACCTCTCTTTCCAAATACTTTTCCCTGCAATACCAGCTGAAGCAATCGATATCTCTCTCCATTTCTCATTATGTGGCCTAAATATTGAAGTTTCCTAGTTTTTATGGTTTTTATTACTTCTCTCTCTTTGTTCATTTTTTGTAACGCGGTGATATTGCTAATATGTTGTCTCCACGAGATTCTTAATAGATGCCTATATAACCACATTTCGAATGCTTCAAGCTGGTATTTCATTTCCTAGATACCACCCATATCTGGGAGGCTTTCCCCTATCCTCCACCTGGGGAGGCGCCCGATGGGGGACTAGCAACCCCACAAGGGAGTGTATTTATTACTGTCCTTTGTTGTTTGTTTACCACGTTAGAACTGACTTTAAGTATGGTGTCACTGTAAGATTCCTCAGTACAGTTCATCTGAGGAAAGTAAAAGTGACGGATTTGAGAAGGATGCGCCAAGTAAATGAAGGAAGAAGGTGGATAAAAAATAAAAAAAAAGAACAAGTGTTAAATAGCAAAGCCTTAGCTCTCAAATCAGTGAAAGAAGAAGGTATTTGGAATTTTTTTTATAAAAATGGAAACGTTACTGCTATTTATGGTTACAATAAAGTCAAATATCGCGGAGAGTAATGTGCCTCTGCTGTATATTTGTATTATCTGGCCAATACTGAAGATGTATTTTTATATCGATCGGAATTGCTTCATACTTGCGGCAGTATAGTATCCAAAGCAACCGTTAAAATGAGCGAACATACTAAAACGAAGATTAAGACCCTGTTGAATACGAACAAAAAAAATAGAACTTCTAGCAATACACTTGTATGCTACGTTATTACCATGGAACTTTATATTATTACTTTTTTTCTTTTTGAATATCTACTTGATTTAAGGGTTGTTTCGTTGTTTATGTGTTACTTCTCAGATTATATGAGTTTTTTCTTCAAGTACCTGTATTGTATTTTATCAAGTTATGTACTTTTTTACTAAAATATTCATTCTGAGTATTAAAGTTTACTTTGATAAACCCATTGTCTTTAATGAAAGGCAAGTAAAAAAAGCCAAGCAAAAGAAAGCAAGTATATTTCATACCGAGCATTGATTGTAATTATTCTACGTATCTTTTGTCTAGTCTATTATTATTTGCCCAAGGATTTGAATTTATACCGAGCATCAATAATCTATTATGTTTATCCAATGTTTATTATTTTAATAGGTATCTGAATTCTATACCGAGTGTTCGTCATCGTTGTCTCAACTATTAAAGGCACTCACTCGCTATCGCTCGTTCGTGCTTTAAACAATTTCGATTATTAATCGCCTTCATTAACACACTTGTTGGTTAAATAACTATTATCGAACATTTATTTTCTAGTCACGCATTTGGACAAAATATCGGTAAAATATGACCTGCAGTAGGAATATAATACCGAGCATTTAATTTCTTCCCTATATGAATGTTAAATCAGGTTTGACTCTTGAAGTGTAGCACATCTAACTTTACTAATGAAGAAAATCTTGTTGTTACTATAGAAGTAGTAGTACTCGTATATATAGTACATAATTGTTGGTAGTACTATATCGAACCATTAAATAAATTTCAGCAACCATCTGGGAGAATGTTTAAACGACGAACCTGAAGAGTCATTATATAAGGACACGGATATGCTACCCGGAGCTGTCTACGACGTTCAGTATCAATGCAATATGGCATTTCCAGGTTCAAGTGTCTGCCAAACAGACGAACAACGGTTTTGCAAGCAACTTCTTTGTAAAACTAGTCCAACAACGTGTATGTCTAATGGTGAACCTCCAGCCGATGGAACCAAGTGTGGTGAAAATAAGGTATTGTTTCAACCGAAGCTGAATGTCAGCACCACTATTTTATTTCTTTTCTAGTGGTGTTACGATCTCAAATGCGTTGAAATTGGATCTCGTCCTGAAGCAGTAAATGGAGGATGGGGCGAGTGGGCCACATTTTCCGATTGTTCAAGAACATGTGGAGGAGGAGTTAGTTACTCTGAAAGGGAATGTAATAATCCCGTCCCAAAACATAAAGGTCATTATTGCATTGGAGAAAGGAAACGAGTCAAGTTATGTAACACAACGGTAAGTCTCTTATATTAGAAGAACAATGTCGTAGAAGAGTTTTATATTTTAGCCTTGTCCAGAGGGTTCCAAAACTTTCCGAGCAACACAATGCTCAGAATTTGATAAGAAACCTTTTCATGACAACAAACTGTATACGTGGGTGCCTTTCCCTAAAGACGGTAAGATAAACTGTATATTATATTGAAGGATGTTTTCAATATTCAGCAAACAATTTGCCATGATATTCTTTGTTGTAAACTTGTGGACTTAGCCCTAGAAAAATATTAACTAATTTTGAATAGGTCAACCATTTTTGACCAACTGGTTTTTATTAGTTTTTCTATAAAAAATTACTAATTACACGGATGAAACACATTTTAAGCTTATGCTATTTTGTTAATGATGTATTAAATAACATTTTAGAAAATAGTAAAAACAACGTGTCTGGGTTGGTGTTCTTGTTTTCAAGTTTTCTAATTCCAGAGAATTATTCATTGGGGCCCTAACAGATCTTGTCCCAAAGAAATATAAATGTTATTCCTCACTTGTAACAAATGTTTGTGTGTTTTACCATCTTTAATTTTCTGTGTTTAACTTATCCAGCTACATGTGTTCATCTTTCATTCTTGATCCAATTCTGTTAGATATATAATCTTGAGTCTAGTTCCCTAGTTAGCTTTTTAATCAGATTATACATATATATTGTTAAATAATATAATAAGGGAACACATTTCAGGTACTTTCAAAATTTCAATTATTGGTTGCTCCAAAAAAATATTTATTTTTTCGTATAACTTCAGTTCAGCAGCTTATGTGTTTTAGTTGTTAATATGCTCGAATAATAATTAAACATAGCATATAACACGTTCTATAGATAGGTTATGGGTTATGTTATATTTAGATTTTTTATTGCAAAAATCGCAGCGAAAAAAGTTGATCGCAATTTCAAAGGTAATATTAAAATCATATTGGATTAGTAATTTTTATTAAATCTGTTGGTTTTTCTTCTCATTTCATTATTGATATGTTCAGAAAATGTTGACAATTGCTGTTAGTTATGCCATTTTATAAACAAATGTGATAATCCGAAATGCTGCTGTTTATTCGCAAATTTTTTATAAAGACAAAATTGTTTCCAAATTAGCGATATTGAAGGGTATAGAAACGCATATAGTATTGACGTACCAGGTACGGTTATGTTGCAAGGCGTACAACATGCAGTTCTTATATTATCTTCTGTAATACAGTATAGGAATATACTCTATCTTTGTCGCAGTTATTTACATGTGTTTATGTGAAATCCTAATAGTAATTTACGAAACAAGTGCGTAAAGCTAGTCTTTAGTCACGAGTGGGACAGAGTTAAAACACAAGTGAGCGAGCGTTTTAAGCCCCGCGAGTGCCTAAAGATGCTTTTACGCATGTGTATCGTACAATATTTTATCTACGATAGAATCTAGAAAACCCGGTAAATATAAATAAAAAAAATTAATGTAAATTAGGATTACCACCAACCGGTCGTAATTTTGCGTGTTTTAAAAATTTTAAAACACGTTGCTACTAAGAACGTGCCTAATGAAATCTTTTAAACACGTTACTGCAGACAAGGTAAACTAATGAAAACATGTTCTTAATAAGTCGTTTTACAAACTTAAAACTGCCAACTAAAAGGGAATTTTACACACTGTCGTAGATAATAGTAATTTACGATACAAGTGCGTAAAGCTAGTCTTTACTCACGAGTGGGGCAGAGTTAAAACACGAGTGAGCGAGCGTTTTAAGCCCCTCTAGTGACTAAAGATGCTTTACGCATGTGAATTGTACAATACGGTATATATAAATAGTATATTAAAGTACGAGTGGATAACAAGGTCTTTAAAACACGCGCGAGTTTTCGAGCACGACGGCGTAGCCGGAGTGCTTGAAATAGAGCAAGTGTTTTAAAGACCAGTTATCCACGAATACTTTACGCTATTTTTTATTATACCTCCAATACTGGAAATAAATTACGCACTAAAAACTTAGAAATAATTTTTGTCGTGATAAATCGAGAGGGCATAATAATATTGCTACTATGGTTACGAGAATTATTTACGTTTTTGTCGCGTCCATGTCCGTTGTTGCATTCAGTCGTTTCCTTGACAACGTTTAAAGCTCGGCGAGCTTTAATCGCCTGTATTTGCACGCTCAGTCGTACTTTAAACGGCGATTCTGATGCAGGTATAATAAAAAAGATATTTTAGATGTAAATTAGGATTACTAGCAACCGGTCGTAATTTTGGTTAAAAATGTTAAAACACGTTGCCACTGACGACGTGACTAATGAAATCATTTTAAACACGTTGCTACTGGCGACGCAAAACTAATAAAATCATGTTATTAAGCAGTCGTTTTACAAACTTAAAACTGCCAACTAAAAGTAGAAAACATATTTTTTGTAATGTAAGAAAACAGTGTTTTCCGTTAAACTCTCGTATTACACAGAACTAGTGCAAAGGTCACTTAGATCTTTAGCTAAATTTACCTATGTAGTGCACGCCAGCAAACTCACTGTATACATTCAAAATCACTGTTTTAAATTACATTGATCACATTTTTGTGGTGCATTGTAGTTCTGATTTTAAAATTGCCGTGACAAGTTTTTGAGTTTTACTTATATGTATAATGAAATAGTATGTCTTTATGAACAGTATAATATATTTCTACAATACTACTTTACGTAACAAGTTCGGAAAGACCATCTTTACAGGACGAGTAAGCAAATATTAGGCCGATGTCGAAGGCGAGACCTGAGAGCCTACAAGTCCTGTAAAGGACTTTTCCGGATGAGTTACGTACCTACCAACAACATTTTTGGCACTCGTGTTTATTCTTAATTTTACCTAAATATTGGAACATTACATAACACACAAGCATTATAGCTTCGTTAAAACCTTAGTAACCATATTCAACAAATATTGCAAACCAATCAGAATGTAAATTTTCCATACTGCGGCTGTAAAGAACAACTTTTCAAAATCGCCCTGTAAAGAAATACTTTCCGACCTAAAAATTTAACAGTAATGCATGATTTTCGGGTACTTAAAAATTCATTTGAAACAACAAATAAATACTACTGATTATGTAGATGGCAAGATATATATTGCGTATTTTATAAATGTAGATTTGATACGCTTGATTACAAACGTGATTTTAAAACTTGTTGAGAAATGAACAACACAATTTTACAACTAAACTGGAAACTGTAATTGGAAAAATATCTGGACATATTGTACGAAATAACTGTATGAGAGTATGTGTTATGTTAACAGCATCTTTATTTGATTAATACATCCGTGCTAAAAGTTTTCATATTAACTTCATTATGTGGACATGTATAGGACAATCTAATTTCACTCAAAGAGCAAATATCTTTGGCCTGATGAGAAAACTTTTACTAAGGTCATATAAGAATTTTAGTGCTGCACAGAACACCAACAAAAGATATGTGTCTTTGTTGAGTAAATTAAGTTGTCAGCTGTGACAATAAGAAAACATTAAATTTGCGACGTCTATAACAGAAATAATACTTATTAGAGGTATGCTAGAATCTATAAATTTATATGTAAACAGTGAGGATTAGTTTAAATTCTAATCGAGAGCCACCATTGGCCGCCCTCTCCTCCATGTGAACTTTTACTGTGATTATTTTAATGTGATCAGGTTTGCTTGTTGTTATGCTAAATATAACAGATTCCAAATATACTATTAGCTAAAAAAATCTAATTCTAATTTTTAGATAATGAAGTGTTACTTTAATACATGCGTAATACTTTGGTTTCACTTAGACTTAAAGTTTATTGCAGCATCACTATTTATTTATTTTTGTTGATAATGGGAGATAATATCTTTATATAAAATGTGTGTGCAATACAATAATAATTGACTTGTACGTGTTCCATAAAACATGCGTTCCAAATTTTTCATTATCCAGTAGGCACTGAAAGTAGTCCCTGATTTATTAATGCAACTATACAGTCTATCTGCTTTTAACATGACACAGAGCAGGCCATGATCATGCATTTTTGTAAGAGTGTAGACAGAAATTGAATTAAAAATTGGGTTTTGGTGTTGGTTACAAATGAAGTTAGCAAGTAACTCAGAGCTAAAACTTCCGTTTAGTTTTAAAAATGTGTCATTCAATTTACAAATCAACAATAATAATAATAATAATAATAATAAATGGCATTTATTGGAACAAATACATAATTACCCACATATAGTATAAATAAAAGAAAATATATCAGCAGTACAATACGAGTAAAGAACAACCAACAGCATCACAGAGTTGCGTATTCGCTCCAACGGGGCGGTTGCTTAGTTTCTTATGTTAGCTTTTTTGCTATTAAAGGTATATTTTAAAAACGCTTTTGCAGTGTTCATACAGCTGTTAGAAGTGACGTTAGTGATATTTTGAAGGTTAGGTTAGTACACTGTAAAAATAGAAGTCACAGTCTGCATTGAGTCATGTTAAAAAATATAGCCTATATAACTTTACTTCAAAATCAAATGTCAAGTGACATTAATTTAATAAACATAGTTGCCTGTTTGTGATGGACAATTTATAAATTAGAAACTACTTTTAGTGCTTACTCGAACGTGAAAGTTTTGGAACACACGTCAGCATAAACCATTTAAAAATCAAATATGCAAACTACTATCGTTTCAATACTATAGTATAGTCATAAGACATGTTCAGTATCATCTGATCTATGACGTCATAATCACACCACTATAACAAGATAACATTTCTCAAAATACGTGTAATCCATTTACGATGCTTCCTCTTCTCAGCAGGCTATGTTAGGGTGACATTTTTGTTGGTACGCATTGGAAATAACTAGACATGACAAAATTGGGTTATGTTGTTTTCAATCTGTGCTTATGATCTTTGAAGGATTGCACCGTCGCCAGGTAAATTTTTGTCTTCTTCCGTTATAATTTTCGGCTTTTAACATTAAAATTGAAAGGATGTCAATTGTTACGATTTGCGTTCTTTAATGAAATGAACTATGTAGGAATATACTGTACTTTAGTTAGCTGTAAGCCATCTGTATAATATTTTAAGGTAAAATTCGTAGGAAAAATGTCATATTTAAATTACAACCAGCGGATGTTTAGAAACGTGCCTTTCGCTTGGGAAGCTGGAAATATTCCAATCTCACGAATAGATTAGAGTAAGTTATGCAGGGTTTACTTGATAAACCGAAATATTGAGTGATGTATATGACCGGTACGTGATTAGAAGAAGCAACGGTTGCAACTCGATCATAAAAATTATTTGCAGCTGGGACCAAATGCTTTTAGTAGAATTGTAATCCTTTATAGCGGTAATTTCCGAAAGGTCCGAGCAAACCACATTTCACCGTGGGAAAGGCTCAAACTTTTAAAATTCATAGAACTATTATGAACTATCACGTCCGTATGTACGTGCCAAAATTCCAAAATTTAGACCAGCTCTGATAGGTTATTGGGAACTTTGTAAACGCCCACCGAGCTTTCTTAAAGGAGTATTTTGAGATGGCAGAATCAAAGAAGGAGAACAATGGAGCAAAATTCTACATTGCTTATGGAATACTGCACAGGAGAATTACTGACAAATTGGGTCGGAGCTTTGAGCAAGTGATGGTGCCAGAAAAATTACAAAGCAAGTTGCTAGATATCGCACATGATAACATGTGGATGGGACACTTGGGTTGTAACAAAACCATTGACAGGATCAAGCAGAATTATTGGTGGAATCAGATGGGACGAGACGTGAAAAACAAGATCAAGTGCTGTGACGTTTGCATGCGCGTAGGGAAGTCCACTGATAAAAAAAAAAGCTCCAATGTGTAGAGTGCCAGTAATCACCGAACAGTATAAGCGAGTAAATGTGGATATTGTAGGACCTTTAGCGAAAACCGAGAAGGGAAACAGATATCTTCTAACGCTAATTTGTAGTGCCACAAAATTTCCTGACGCGATCCCATTGAAAGTAGCAGACTCTGAAGCGGTGGTAAAAGGGTTATTAAATATATTTTCACGAGTAGGATTTCCATCCGAAATCCAGATGGATTTGGGCACTGTATTTACCAGCAATCTAACGACCGAATTTCTTGACCGATGTGGTATGAAAATCATACACAGTTCAGCATATCATCCGCAATCAAATGCAGTAGAACGATTCCACGGCGTATACAAGCGAATCCTAAGAGCGTTGTGTTACGAAAACGGAAATGAGTGGGATGAATATATCGATCAAGCGCTTTTCGCTTTGAGATGTGCACCGCACGCGGCACACGGATTTAGTCCCGCAGAATTGGTGTATGGACGTCAGATTAGATCTCCATTAAACATGATCAAGGAGTTGTGGGTTGGAAAGGAAACCAACGAATCGGTAGTAGTGTACATATTAAAGTTACTCGATAGGCTAAGGCAAATGCAGGAAATCGCGAAAACTGCGACTTTGGAAGCACAAACCAAATCAAAAGGTTATTATGATCTGAAGGCGAAGGCTTCATATTACGAGGTTGCCGAGAAGGTTATGTTGTATCAGCAAGCCAGGACCAACAAATTGCAGATGCAATGGACTGGACCCAAAGAAATTGTGGAGAAAATTTCCGATACGAATTATATAATTAAAGAAATTTCGGGAAAACGTAAACAAACTCTTGTCCACGTCAATTTGTTGAACCTTATTTTGAAAAGGCTGAAGTCATTGCGATAGTAATCAAACAACCTGGGGAAGAAGGAGCAGAACTCGATCTTCCAGAACTGGAAATAGAAGACACCGAAATCTTAAGTGCTTCGGAAGTGTTGAAACAAGCCAAAGGGGTAGGAAAACTCACGGAAATCCAAATGAAAAGCTTGGAGGAATTAATCCAAGAATTTCCAGGGATATTTTCAAATCGACCCGGAAGAACCAACTTAGTGGAACACGATATTGCTCTCAAGGAGGAAAAAATTATCCGAACTCGAGCGTATTCACACTCACCGAGGGTACGCGAGATTATCGACAAAGAAATCGATAAAATGTTAAAATTGGGAGTAATTAGGCCCAGTAACAGCGAGTATTCATCGCCTATGATGATTGTGGAGGCTGAAGGGAAAGATCCAAGGCCTGTAATCGACTACAGAGCGTTAAATGCTATTACGGTGCAACAGCAACATCCTGTTCCTAATATAGAAGCATGTGTGAAAAAATGCAGCAAGGCCAGATACCTGAGTCTAATCGATGTAGTAAGAGCCTACTGGCAAATAGGGATGACTGAAAGAGCAAGTAAATATGCTGCTTTCATAACGCATCGTGGAGTTTTCGAACCAGTGACGTTAGCGTTCGGGCTGCAATCTGCTCCATTTTCGTTTCAGCGGCTAATGGACACCATATTGGAGGGAATGGACGATTTCGCAGAACCATTTTTGGACGATGTGGCGGTACATTCGATGACTTGGGAGGAGCATTTAGAACATCTACGTGCGGTATTCAAGGCAATGCATCAAGCAGGCCTAACGATAAAGGCTAAGAAGTGTGAGTGGGGAAAAGCCGAGGTGATATATCTGGGACATAAAATAGGTCAGGGATTTAGACAACCGTCGGAGGTAAAGGTAGCGGCCATACAGGAGTTTTAACGTCCCCAAACCAAACGGGATATTCGATCATTTCTCGGGATCACCGGGTATTACAATCATTACGTCCCGAACTATGCAGACATAGCTAGTCCACTTACAGACGCATTACGGAAAAATGCGAAAACAAGAGTAGAATGGGATGATCAGAAAGAAGTTGCATTCCAAAGATTGAAGGACGAATTAATGAGCGGTAAGGTGTTGAGAGCTCCAGATTATTCCCGCAAATTTATAGTACAAACCGATTGTTCGAAGCGAGGAATGGGGGTGACTTTATCGCAACGAGATGCTAATCAAGAAGAGCATCCGGTACTGTATCTGAGCAAAAAACTTACGGATAGGGAGCAAGCTTATAGCGCAAGTGAACTCGAATGTGCAGCTTTAGGCTGGGCAGTCGGAAAATTAAAACCTTATTTGTTTCTGAGCCATTTTACCGTAGAAACAGATCACTGTCCTTTGACCTGGTTACGGCAGATGAGCAATAAGAATGGCAGATTACTGCGGTGGTCATTAATTTTACAAATGTTAAATTTCACTGTTCTCTATAAACCGGGAAAGAAATACTGAAACGTGGATTCCTTATCTAGGTATTTTGTTTAGTTAAGTCACCGAGAACCAAAGTATCACTGACAATTACACCAGATAACTGATGTTAATTCACATAGGTTAGTTAAATTAGGGTAAGCATAATGAGACCATATAGTTCTGAGATTTATGACTGGTATTGCTTAAGTGCGAAGGAAGAACGTCTTGTGGTGTAATAATCGATAGATTTAAACCCCAAAGACTATTTTAATCCGGGGGCAACTGTTACGATTTGCGTTCTTTAATGAAATGAACTATGTAGGAATATACTGTACTTTAGTTAGCTGTAATCCATCTGTATAATATTTTAAGGTAAAATTCGTAGGAAAAATGTCATATTTAAGTTACAACCAGCGGATGTTTAGAAACGTACCTTTCGCTTGGGAAGCTGGAGATATTCCAATCTCACGAATAGATTAGAGTAAGTTATGCAGGGTTTACTTCATAAACCGAAATATTGAGTGATGTATATGACCGGTACGTGATTAGAAGAAGCAACGGTTGCAACTCGATCATAAAAATTATTTGCAGCTGGGACCAAATGCTTTTAGTAGAATTGTAATCCTTTATAGCGGTAATTTCCGAAAGGTCCGAGCAAACCAAATTTCACCGTGGGAAAGGCTCAAACTTTTAAAATTCATAGAACTATTATGAATTATCACGTCCGTATGTACGTGCCAAAATTCCAAAATTTAGACCAGCTCTGATAGGTTATTGGGAACTTTGTAAATGCCCACCGAGCTTTCTTGGTCAGAATGGACTTAGAATTAAGTTAGTTAATAAGAAAATGTAAATACGTAAAGTTAAGAAACAACGCTATTAAACTTAAGTGTTCTGTAAACGGCAGAAAAATAAATGCAAGTATTTCTACTTAAGTGTTCTTATTAATCTCGCAACAGTAGCTTTGGTCTTCGTGTCCGAGTGTGTTTTAACTAAAAGGATTGCCAGTCACCCCGACTTTAGGAGTCTCGCAATACAATAAAGCAGTTGTCAAAACTGTCATAGTTTTTCCATGTCACAGTTTTACTCCTATCACAATTCATGCATGCAACCTAATAAACATATAGAACAGCCTACTGGGCTGAGGAAACATCGCAAATGGATTATAATTTCATTGTTAAAAAATGTGTTTTGCAATGTATGGTTGCCCTTCTGACCTAAGTTGCCAAAGTTAGGGTTCCAGGTCTTCAATGGCATTTAATTTTGACGTTGACGTTTGTTTGTTTATTTTAATGTGAAGATACATTAATTTATAAGTAATTTTTGTAATAAATATACTCGGATATGACGTCTAAGTACATATATTGTCTATTTCTTTAAATACCTAGAGTTTCACATTGAAAATAATTGACGACACTGCTTCATAACAGTTTAATCACGTAATACTGAAATTTTAGTACAATAATTATAGACGGTTTTTACATAACGACATAAAAATTAACAGAATATAAAATTGGAGCATTTAGACATAACTTAATAATTTTGTGTTTGAATTATATTGTACATAAAACTAACTGTTGGCATAAGTATTTGAGATACACAGAAGAAGTGCCTTTTACCTCGACGGAGGTTATTTTAATAAGTAATAAACGTTGAGCTTTCTGAAGTAAGTGACATTTGTTGTTCTATTAATGACTGTACCTGCGACGAAATTTCCTCTGCATCACGACCTAAAATTTTATTATGTCGCAAGAAAATATAGCTCTCACTTAAATTTTACAAACTAAACAAGACTGTCGATTAAAATGGTGCAAGTATCGACATGTAGCCCTAAATAAAGTTATATATCCTAATAAGGCTTTGTACAATTGTTGGCTATTACTTATTGATGTTCTAATGTAACAGAAACAAATTTTGATGTCTATTTCTGCAAACTTGCCTTTTTAAAACTGTATTATTGAGCAATCGTTTCCTACCATATATTCAATATAATAGCTATTTATGGTACAAGTACGAAATGAAGGACTTTTTTGGACGAGTCGCAGTTTATGACCAAGCGAGCGTAGCGAGCGAGGGACATAAATAAGGCGTGTCTAAAAGTGAGATTTCGTATGTATAATTTTTTATTCTACTGCTTTGGAAGCATTTTTTCTTATTAATTATTATAATGATAGTTTAATCGAAGAGGTGGGGGAAAGTTGAGTAGTTCATGATCATACCGCAAAATGGGAGTGTCTATTTTTATTTCGATCAATGGAAATGGTTGTTAGTTTTTGCTGCTGGGGTTATTACTGCCGAAAAGTAAAAGATACTAGTATAAAAAAGTGATCGTTCTTGGCCGCTAATCACTGCCGAAATTGATAGCTTTTCCATGCAGTAGAACAAAAAATAGATTTTATGTGAATTGCCGTTGATAGGATGCGATGCATACGTTTGCATAGAAAATGCTCGACCTACTTGTTACATAATGTGTAACTGATAAAAGAAATTCCGTTTAGCGGAGGCGACGTTGTTATTTTGGTATTATCCTCCAACTATTTGCAGCACCTTTATATGCACCGAAGGGAACTGATATGTGAAAAGAGATTGCTCAAATAAGGAATTTAAAAACATTTCCATTTACAGATGATCCCTGTGGGCTGTACTGTTTAAACAATGCAAACGTATATGCAAAATTGGCCCAAAGAGCGAAGGACGGAACAAAATGTAAGCCGGGGACTAAAAATATGTGCATTAGCGGAGTGTGTAAGGTAAGTTTTAATCTAGAACTTTCAGATGTAACTGGAACATATCTTTTAGAAAATTGGATGCGATTATGTGATTGAGTCAGAAGCTATGGAGGATCAATGCGGAATTTGCAAGGGAGATGGGACACAGTGCAAACTAGTTGACGAGGTGTATAGTGGCTCTACTGGTCACGGTGATTATATTTTATCTGGGTTAAATATAGGTCACTAGATTAAATCCATCAATAGGTTACGTGAAAGTAGTAACAATACCGAAAGGCAGCAGGAAAGTGTATGTGGAGGAGGAGAAGCCCTCAGATAATACAATTGCTGTAAGTGGCACGGATGAAAAGAAGTTTTTTCTGAATGGAGACTTGTAAGGCGGTCGCTTTTCCATACAATGGTTACAAATGAAAATCAAATGAGCTATGAAGCGTTTCTATTTCAGTATGGAGCAGCAGGATGGGCCCTGCGATATAGGCGGAGTAGAGGGTGTGTACAGTCATCCGGAGCCCAACAAAGAGAATCTCGTGATCTACGGACCTCTTAAAGAAGATATCGTGCTATTTGTAAGTCTCGCCGCTTTTAATGCAAAGTATCTGGTTTTTTAACTCTTCGTAACAATTCGCGAAGAGATAATCTCCGCTTATTCAACTCCTTGCTTCTGCGAACTTCCTTTGTACAGTTGTTAAGTTCATGCGCGCCCTCCATGTTCGGTTATTATGTTGCACAATAACACTTGCCTTAGGGCAATTAAGCAAATAAGTTAGGATTATCTAGATTAGCAGTAGCAAAGGATGTGGCGAGGGAGATAAGGAGCTTTAAAAATAAATTATGTATGAGCTTTTCCAACCTTCGGGCGGATGGTATGTAAAGCCGTGATGGATGAAGTTAGTTACATCTTATACACTCTTTTCCTCAAAACAACCACGAAACGTGCTGAGCTCGCTCCCTTCTAACAAGACGGAGTAAATCAGTGGGTGTTGGTAGCCGAAAATTTAACTTCTCGTCGTTTCCATGCTGATCTAACTCGAAATCAGCCACTATAGCATTTCGACACGCGGAAGGTTGATTTAAATTTTACAGTCGGACGCAAGAACTTCGCACTCCTTACAACGAGAACGCTTTGCATCCAAATTGAAGAATCCAATTTCCATGTTTTACAGTGCCACTAGACCTAAAACTACACCGCAAATACCGCTCGCGACTGTTTTACAAGAACTGCAAGACGCTAATTTGTGATTAAGGTCGATCCATCAGCGGCATTAATTATGCAAGCTTTCTGAATGTAATGATGTAGACGCGGTTAAAGGAATGCCGCAAATTATGAAAGATGGAAAACTAAGATAGGGAGCTTAAAGGAGTTGTTGCTAAATAACATAAAATATGAATATTTCGCAACGGCTTACATTTTCAATCAAGAGCTCTAAATTGAAGCGGAATTTTATTCTTAGAGTAAGCGACTTATAATTATAAACTAAATTATCGAAAATTCATTTTTACTTCCCTCGTCTAAAAGACGAAGGGAGTGCTGTAATTTAGGTGCTTGTTTTAATAATTTCAAGTCTTGTTTTTATTCACGAAAAGTTGTAAAATAGTTATCAAAGAAAATGTTTTGCTGTTGCTATGTGTCGAAGGTCAACCGTTTTCCCTTGACAAAGAATACTCTAACAAGCAAGATATCAACAACTCACGTTATGATAATGTGTAGTCTGTTCCTGTGACAGATAAAAATCAATTTGTTGCAATTGGGAACGTTTGTCAGGACCGGTTAGGGCTGGAATAGTACATATTTTTGCATTCACCGTCATATTGATAAATAAATAGCAAGTGTTACCCCCTTCTGAAATAAATTCTTATGAATCCAATGTTATTGCTTTCTTGGTTGCCACAAATACATATTCATTATGTTAATCAGAATTTGAAATTTTAAGAAATTAGTAATTATAGGTTTATAGTACATAAAGCTAGTTCAGGCAATTTCAAGTAATCTATCTATTATCAAGTGGGTTAGTATAACTAGGAATAGCTTTTGTAAATTAATTGTGGTAGATAAAGGCTTTTTGCTAGGTTTACCTGTGTTCCTGGATACTCTTATTCAAAGCAATTCTTTAGAATCCTATAATAATAATAATAATAATATTTATTGATGTAGTACAGAAATATTGGCAAAATACCTAAAAATCGAATGCATAATGTTAATTGTCCATGTTCGAGTGGAAACCCGGTATAAAAAAATAATTCCGTCTGTCTGTCTGTCTGTCTGTCTGTCTGTCTATCTGTCTGTCTGTCTGTATGTCTATTTGTTGGCAGTATAGCTCAAAAACTATTTGTCGGAGAAAGACGATATTTTACATACATATTATATATCTACAATGCACGAAACCGGTACGATTTCATATAAATATATATAGAGTGAGCACCTTAAAAAAATTTTTTTATTTATTTTTGGGTTAATTTTGAAATAGAAGGAAGTAATAACTTTCACATAGGTTAGGATTTACATTTGCCGAAAATAACACTCAACCGGTACAGGATAATGTCAGAAAAGAGTAAAAACGTTTCAACAATAACACCCTTCTGTTCAAGAAAGGCGCATGCCGGACTTATTTCGAAGAGGCTCGGTAGCGTTGTTGGCTTTATCGATGCAGATACAATCTCTATGCAGGGGTGTGGTTACGATCGCTCTGCAGATGCGGCGGGTTCAAACCCCAGAAGGATACATTTTTATTATTTGAAAATGTATTTAATTTATTAGAAACGTAAAGATATTTTTACTCCTAACTTAATTTGATTTTTAAAATTATTTAGTGTTACAATGTCGACGAGGCAAAAACTGGCTAAAGCCTTTTACTGATTTTTTAGACTTAAAAATAAACATAGCAGTAAAATATACAGCGTGTCCACAGATTAAGTTCACATAAGGTGTAAATAATAAAAAATATTCGAATTAGAAGCTGATATTCTAGGATTCGCTCCTGCTTGTTCTTAAACCTAGATTTTGAGAAAATCAATCGAATTAATTAATGTACAGGGTCTTTTTCAAATCAAGTTTTAAAAATTGCCAAGAGTAACTACCTATATGTGACTATAATTAGTTTGGGTTTTTTCCAATATTCTAATGTTTTTATAATGTTTGTATAAATGTCTTCCAAGTACATGAAACATGAAACATAACAAATTATTAAGAGTCACATGTAGAAATTATCTAGAATGCCATATTATTAAAAAATACTTTTCGACTTAACTTCGTATTGTTGTAAAATTATATGTATCATTAAGTCTTACTTAAAATAGGTTTTTAGTCCATTCTTTTCCATACATTATTTTCGCAATGCTGTAAGCATACGTCTGTACTTTACTCATTTATGGAAACAGTTTTTTTAAATCATGTTGTTCGGTCAGACCTAAAGTAAAACACAGTCTAAATTTAAGTAATTATACATAAATGGAAGGAGTAACACAGAAAGTTTTTTTCTGTTTTGCTTGAAGGATTGTATATTTACTGGTATTTATGCTTATCTCAGCATATTAATTAATATTTTTCACAACATCATACTGCTTAAGCAACAGGAACGGGAATTGAGTCTAGGACACTTCGGCCCAAAGTCCACAAAGCCCCAAAGTGCGCTATAACCCCCAAAGATTTGATGAGTTTCTCCACAATGCCCAAAGACTTAGCAGGACCACTTCGCCCAATGAGTTGGTCCATAACACCCAAAGGGCGCCCACAACCCCCAAATACTCAGCAGGGCCACTTCGCCCAATGCGACCATAACGCCCAAAGATTTTCTAGGGACACAACGCTCAACTAGTTGATCCATAACCCCCGATTAAAATGTGTATTTCTACCTGCATGATCTTAGGTTTTTTTCGGGCATTCATAAAGTTCAGAAGCATAACCTAAGCCAATGTCATTACCAAATGTTTTTACAATAGTTATTCTTTATATAGTGATCCTGAAAGTCGTCTTTTGTTATTGAAAAATCGTAAAGAAAGTAACACTTTTTTTAACTATTTTATTGAAACTGTTAATTGTGAATTTCTCAGTTGTAAATTCTAAAGTATTTTTTACCAAATTTTGAATGACAAGATATCACCATGGAAAAATCTGTAAAGGGTTTTACTCAGAACTTCCCTCGCAGGTGGACGAAATAGAGGTAAAACTATCTTCACGTTCTTAATAATACTGAATCAATAACAGGAAACACTTGGCAATGCGAATTAAATCGTTTCAAATATAAAAAAAAACATATCGGCGATAGGATTAGAACTACGGCGCCTGCGAACGCGAATTTGAATTCGGAGGAAAACGATATGTTGTATGCGGATTATATGTTTACCTAGCCCGACACTGTGAGAATTTCAGACAAATACAGGGTTAGCACCTTAAGTTGTGCCTATTTTTACTATAACTCAAGGATTTTTAGTTAAATATAAGTACTGTTTTGCAGATAGCTCAAGTTTTTACATTTGAAAAGGAAGGGTATATTTTGGACCTAACATATATAGGGCGAACGCTATAAAAATAAATTTGCTTTTTTCCTTTAATATTTTTAAAAGTTTTGGATGCAAAACTTCTACTTGCGAGGGATGTTTCGAGTAAAATCTTTTACTGATTTCTTACTTTAAGAGTACTAAAACGAAGCTAGTTATATTACTCCATTAATTAATATAAATAACATTTGAAACCTAACAAGTAAAAAAAAATCGTCTTTTGTAGCAATGAAATAGATTGGAATTGTTTCGTATTAACCAAGGCAACCAGTTGCTAGTTTTTAGATGTTAAAGATACAAGTTTGATTACAAGCATCTATCAATATAATTCTAGTTTAATGTTTTCCTTGTTTTGCAAAAACAGGTGCCGTAGTAAAGTTTTTAATGATACTGAAATTAATTTGGTAAATATTCTATAACAATACCGATGAAGATGATATATATTAACGATACAAGTTTGATTATAAGCATCTTAACTAAAGGAGTTTGATTGCCAAAACAGAGCAGAGTTTTTCGGCAATTAAACGAGTCTCGTTAAATGCCATAAGCAAACGTGTATCGGTAATACCTATTATCTTAATCGGTGTTGCAATTTTTATGTTTTATGGTGTAGACAGCAAAATCAAAAATGAGCGAATGAGTTACGTTTTTTAGAAAACACGTGCAATATAGGTGTCTTGTATGCCGACAGACAAATGATTAAAACCACATTTTTAATTGCGATAACAAATTTGACATTTGTTTCTCAGCAACTAACGTGTGCTTTAAGAAACTTTCGTTATCTAGTAGGCCGTGAAATTAAAAACGTATAGTTCCTAATTGATGAATGCCTATTTTGATTTAAGAAGAATAAACATATGATGGTGAGTTTGGTAAATGCAAAACCACCCAGAAAGTTGATGTTAAAATAAGTACATCAGTACGTTGAGTTCGTAAAACAAGAAAAGTCAAATATTGACATTGTTGATTCTTTTATAATAAAATGGTTTTTTCTATAGCAGATATATATATATATAATACACAAATAAAACAATTGAATTAATTGTTCGCCTCAATCAGAAATCAAAGATAACTCTAAAGGCGTCTTCTCAAGCACTCCAAGCATCTAGGTTCTAAAACATAATTCGTGGACGCTACGCTTATCCTAAAGACTTTTTGACAATAAATAGCACTTTCGTACATGAAATCAACGTTCCATCGAAAACGAAATGGCTTCTCTCAACGTCATGGGCGTGAAGATTAAATTAGGCCTTTATATTACCTTCGCAAATAATTATTGTATACTTGTATTATTTAGAGAACAGCTTGTCACATGGCCGGCATAGTCTAGTAAAACACATTCGTAGGGGTTATTAAACATAGGTTTTTATGGGTCAACAACACTTCTGTAAGTAAAACTGCTCCGTTCACGTGACGGAACCTATCTACAGTTTTACAAGTAGAATGAATTCTAAAATTAATTAAGGCGGCAGGCAAATGAGAGTAAAATTCAAAATTAATTAATTTGACTATAAACAAGTTAATAAGTTAATTAGAAATTTAATGCTTGAAAATATTAACAAAGTGTAAGGAACTGGAACTTCTTTTTAAATTATTCCGAACGCACGCTCCTGGTGGTTTGAAAATAGCATGCAGGGTTAGCAAGACTGATCATTGAAGTACGGTGACAACATGAATAGATAGAGTTGTAAAACCAAAAACCTGATTTTGTGGTGTACAAGGGCTTAGGCCGGACAGAACATCATCGCCTTAAATACGCGTCGAAGCATGTGGCTTCTTTAGGAGCATAAGACGGATATGAAATACTTAAAGGGTTGCTCTAAATAACGGTGTAATCGTCGAAGAAACTACAAAGCTGGGAGCACTAAAAAAGGCTCGCAACCACACTAATCTCTTGTCAAGCTATGTGACACAAACGTTTGAAATTCATACCTACAGGTGGAAAACGGAAAACTTGGAAGGAAAATTCCCAAAACGTAACTTGCGAAGGCTTTGAAAAGCGTATCTCAAAAAAAAATTGGTCTAATAGACTCTCTAAATCATAATAAATATTACAAAGATACAGAAAAAGTTACCAATACAGTATGACCATGTACATGAACTTACTTTAGTGTAAATTTCTTTTCATGGTATAAACTCAAGAAATCTGTACGATTGCCTGTTGATGTGCCATGATAATGATGTGTGGGATTCATCTGGAGACCATTTATGTTCGATAGGAATTCTTCATCTTCATACTGCATGGCCATAACACGAGCGCAGTAAATTAAACGTAACCTGTTATCTACAACATTTAGCTTGCGGAATGTCTGACTTTTGTAAGAAAATGCACCAATATATTTTGCTATAAATCGTACAGATTCCATTCTTCTGATCATCTTTACAGCTGATTTTTTTGAAGATTGCACGATTTGTGTCAGTATCCCCCATGATTTTCATTACTTCGTGCAGTTTTCTTTCGTCCAGACTTTCTTTTTTTCGTTGAAACTTTTTTACTATACATGCACCTTAATGTAGTGTTTGTAAGTCCTCTCCCATAATTTTCTAAAAATTTACATTTCACGTACTTCACACTTGATCCGTTATTTCTGCGTTGTCCGTATGAGCAGTTATAGTAGTTGCAAATTAAAAAATGCTTGGCAGTAAGGAACTTATTTTGTTATTGCATGTTTTTAAAGAGCGGCAACAAAAGATCTCTAATGGTCATGGTCTCAACTTCGATTTCCTATATTCATTGGAATATTGTAAACGCCGTTTGCTGGAAAAAATAGACACAGCGTGATCTGTCTCATTATTACATATGTGCTTCATCCACTACTAGTCAACCAGTAATAAGGAATATAATTTCAAAAGACCAGTTCTATTGTTACAACAAGCAAAATTCAAACGTGGTTCAAAACTGCAATATGCTGTATTTCGAAAATTGCGGATGTAAAGCAAAAACCTTACAATAGCTTTCGACTTTTTTATCTTACAATGTATCTCCAGAAACTAAACCGTTGACTTAAGAAACACACATTTTCAACGTGTCATAAAGTCTACATAAAATCGCAATTTAAAATATTCTGCCTTATTATCAGGATTAATGAAAACAAAATACATATACGTTTTAAAACATTTTCTACACTGCATTTATTAATAAAGAGTAATGTTAATGTCAGATGAGCACATTTTCCAGCCTCCTACCCTTGCCCATACTGCCTTATTGCAGACGCGGTATGCATTTTCATAATTGTAATGCAATGAGTGCATCCAGTAACAAAATTTTATAGACTATGCAGGGAACGAAAATGTTAACATTTTAGATTTACTGTTTTATATAGGACGATTATAAAACTTTTTGTGCAGGAGCGGCTTTGGAAAACAAACGCAGTGTCTTAGATTGGTTTACATACTGCGTATGGTATACCTATGTTAAGAGTTGAAATTTAAAATACACAGTAACCTTTGTTTAAAAATATATGTTTGCTAGATACCTGCACGGGTCCAATATAGGATCCGCACGCGACACGCAACCTGCCGTTTCAAACCTGCATCCGAATCGCAAGTTTTGCACTATTAAACCGCACTTTACCCCAAATTCGAATATTAAACCAGCACGTGCCCGCAACTTGCTTGAGATAGAATGCCTATACACAATAAAGAAAATGTATTATCACAGTTCACCGGTCAAATTATTATTAGGTATAATTTTTTTTATAAACAAATAAAATGTATTTTGAAGAAATGAAGTTGTACCCTCGACCCCACCCGCGACCCGCAGTTTCAAATCTGCACCAGACCCGCTACCCGCGATATTGATGTAAATCTTACCCGCAACTCGACCCGCAATGCGGGCAACCCGCAGGACTCTAATGTTTGTCCTGTATATTTCGATTTTGTTCATTTTATGGCATATTTACGTATTATTCCATACTCTACAAACTAACTGTATATTTCAGCACATGTACGGTTTCAATGCTAGTACAATACATGGTGTAAACGGAAATGTCGTATATAGGAAAAAAAATTAAAAATTGCAAAGGATCAATTCTAGTTTTAACACGAATAAACATTATTATCAGTGTTTCGTTTAGATGAAAGTACAAATATTTCGTTTGTTTTGAAGTTTATCCAAATGTATCTGTAAAATATTGTTAGCTTTGAGCATATCTCTTTCATAAAATGAATAACTATTTATAAAAGTTTATTTTCTTCAAACGTATTTTATGTAACCAAGTTTAAACGTACCATACACGATACAATTTGTTGTACAGCATGCAGTAGTCAGGGTTTTAAGCTCGGGGTTGAACGACGGTTATACCGTGCGTGGGGTGGGACGGTCGTATTGCATGCAGTACAGCGTGGTCGTATTTGACGGCAATATAGCACGTCCATAAAATCTGCTCTACAGCAGATTCGATGAGCGACTGGTTGGAACGTGTGTGATTGGCAGAGCGATCTGTAGTACTATCTAGGTCCGTAAACCGTACAAATGTATATATTTTAAACTGGGAAGAAAAATGGATATTCAAAATACAGCACTGTTATCCATTTTTACATAGTTCTTAAAATCCACAGGTTTATTGTAAATTTTTAACGTAGTTCCCGTACGTTCGAATAGCATTTTTATTTAATATCAACGTTTTACACCATTTTGCTCGTGTTCGTTTTTAGTTTCTATTATCAACATCCTTAACTTCTCACATAAACTAACATAAGTTAAAAAAACCAGTACACTGTATAAAATATCTATTTTGTGCTATTTGCTGTACGACTAATCTGAATTCAAGTTTAACCCTTGTGTCTATGCGAAATTTTCTATACGCTAGTTTCTACCGTTTATACGGGTACCTACGGCCATTTTGTCATTTATGTCAAAAATTTTCAAAAATTGCTATTTGTACAGAATCTATACAAAATAGAGCGTTAGTTCAAGAGACAAATTTTCTCTAAAATTTTAAGCTGAATTCAAGAATGTAATAATATACTGGGTGTTCTATTTAAAATAGGAGTTAATAAAAAACAATTGGAAAAGAAAACAAAAGAAACCCATTTTAGAGGTATTCGACTGGAAAATTGCCTAGCTCACATCAATACACACTAAAAATTTAATAAAATTGTAAAGTTTGAAAAAAATCGTTAGAGCCGTTTTTGAAAAAATAAAAAAAAACTGAAAAATTACAAGAGTAAACACCTACTTCCGGTTATGCGATTTTGTTCAAAAGCTTGCTGTCGCATCTAGATAGTACACAAAACTTATATATGAAGTTTCAACGTCATACCTCTTTTCGTTTTGAGATATTCTCTTCACAAATAGACACACAGACAGACAGACACACAGACAGAGCAATGAACAAACACATGTTTTTTGGGTTCAGGGCACTTTAAAACGTGAAGATCTGTTGAAAACTCAATTTCGAATTTTTAGGGTGGATCCAATACTTCTTTTATCGTAAAAGAAAGTAACAAGCAAATGCTCGAAAAAAAAATATATTTCGACGCCTATGAATTCGAAACAAACGAATATATGACAAAAATCTATAGAACATTTTTTGTAGAGAATTTACTCTTCTTTAATTTTGATAACTACGTATTTTGCTCAAAAGTTGATACTAATCGAGATATTTACTAATATTAGGAAAAATATAAAAAATAGACCTTTTTTTAAGCATAGCGGTTAAATCCGGGCCTGTCAAGGGGTGCAAAAATAATATATATTTTCTGAGTCCCAACAGAACAGATTACAATTTATTCCAGCTTGTCCGGAATTATTCCCGCTAAAATGTACTTGTCGACTGGCCTATAGTATGTTGCGCTTCGCATTTCAATATTAATTTTACATTTCCTGGAGCGTATTTGGCGATTTAGCGGTGTATAAAATAAAATAGTAAACATTTTGTATACTCAGAAAGAGAGAAAGAGAGAGAGAGTGAGAGAATTTAAAATCCGCTCTACTATTGATGTGCGTTAAAATAAATTGAGCTAAGTCGCAAAAATATTTATAATGTAAATGGAATTATACTTGACGTGTACGCATAAATTATAATATACGTATCGATTATTAAGTTATACGAAGTAGCTTCAAAGCTAAAGACTACAAAAACAACTCATTTCCAGCAATCGATTCCATGAACATCAAATAACGTAGCCGCTTGGCTACGGTATTAATTTCAAAATTTCAAAACCATCTAGCAGCCGCGAATGAGTAATATCGACCCCGGGAATTGAGATAATGCGAATGACAAGAACTAAAAACTGAAGTCAAGGAAATATAAATGGCACGGAAATGAAGAGAATATCAAGGCTAAAAGAGAAACGGAACATTTAGATGTTAAAAATGTCGGTAAGCAAACTGAGTGCGAAATATGGCAACTGCGCCCTTGTAAGTTACGTTAAGGGAGGCATCCTTTAAAACCTTTAAACTTAAAATATATGACAAATTGAATGACACAAAAATGTTGGTATTATTACATTGGAAATTTTTTGTCAGTCTTTTTTATCTGCGGGTTCGTAGTTGTTCTGGTTTACATATGAAGGTATTTTCAGAAAATTTTAAAACAATGCAACTTATAATTTCAAACATAGATGTTTGGTTGTGCTCGCCATATAACCTGAAACAATTACAGCATTACACTACGACTGTTTTAAATGTGATAAAATTTGGTTTTCGTAGCTAGTCATTATGCCTTTTACTGAGCGCGTATTGCAGGCAGTACTACGACTATAAAATTTATGACTCCTGCTTTTACGTGCAATTGCCATTGTTCAGCTCCACAGCATATAAAATTTTAAAGGTTGCAATTTAAATTTGTTATCTAAGGTTTATAATCAGCTGCAAAGCAATATAAATTTTATTCCTTGTAAGGCGATTGCTATTTCTGTCTTTCAATAAACGCTACATAGTATTACTTAACTCTATAAATATTGTCAAAATAGTTGGTATAATGGCGGATCTACTCACATCAAAGTGCCGATTTTTTCTTTTCCGATGGACGGGATTTGAGTCAATTAAAATTCATCTGTATAGGAAGGAGTTGGTTCACTGGTAATTAATCAACTGCTGTTTAGAAATTTAATTGGCATCGAAATATCTGCAGACCAGAATTGTCACAAAATCATAAACAGTTAATAGTAGCTTATTAGTGCTACGTTAGTGAATACTGTTTGTTAGCTATGCCTGAATTTTAAAAACGTTTAGATATATCTAATGTCGTGAAGCTAAAGTTAGTTGCATCTACTTCATTAATACAAATATTATTTCTAAAAATTTAATAAGTACTGCAGTGTAAATATATTCTGTCTGCTGTACGACGAGAGTATTAGCAAAACAATTCCTAAACGAAATTCATTTGGAATAAGTATTTTAAAATGTAATTCAGAAAAATAATGTCAGGTTCAAGAGTTTTTACTAGGATTTTTAGATTTTGCTTTTATAATACACATTTAACTAAAATATCCGAATTGTTATACAAGAACTACAACTTGTTTTTGTCTTAACAGTGTAATACAAAAGCTAAAATCTACTAGAGGCGTGTACTAGTTACACTGGTAACTACGTGTTAAATATGTCCTTGTGATTTCAAATATGACTTAGATTTCTTTCTATCACATTCAGATACATAACATCATCAATTAAAGTAATAAAAAGTATTGTTTTTTTACGAAGGTGTATAACTTTGTTGCATTTAGTAAATATAAATTACATTTTCATATATAAAAAAATACGTAAAGATGAACAAGTATTAATCAAAATTCTTAAGCTTTCATTGACCACACCTTCGTGTCTTTGTTTAAATCGTATTTCTTTTAGGTACGAGTACAATGCCAGATTTCTCTATTTTTAAACACCAGCTGTAGTCGGCCAACATATTTGTATTCCACCTTCTCTAATACCTCTACTCCTTTTCCTTTATGTTTTTGTGGAATCTTTCCCCTTGCTATTCGCTCATTTATCCAAGATTTTTGGGAAAAAAATGAAGATGTGCATACAAAATTAAATGTTGAAGGTAATATTGCAACTTAATTTGCGCAGCATTTCGAGTATATTGTGAACAATTTTCTCATAATCTTGTGATTTATGATTTCCTAGAATGTTTTCCATTGCACTTTTAAAAGCAGTCCAGGCTTCCATATTATTGAGAAAATCAATATTTTACTTGGTAACGACTGTTTTAGGAGCTTTTGCACAGGGTACGTATGCATAGGACTCCCTTACAAATTTGAATTTTTGAGATCAATTCTTAATAAATGATTGCATTACTTCCACTTTCAGAAATTCAAAAACCCACAAGCGAATTAAATGTATAACTTTTAAATGCAAAAAGATGGACAAAGCAAATTTTATGTTTATTAATGTTTGTAAATCAGAAGTTTACATAAAACAATTTCTCATTTATTAATCATAGCCTATGGCACAATAAATGACGTACTGCCCTCGTACAATTACTAAAAAGACTAAAAACTACAACTGATTTAGCAGATTTTTTATAAACATCTGTCAACCCATAGTATCGCAAAATTAGAGGAATTCAGTTTAGTATGATCTGTTCAAGGGTCACAAGACTTTTTGTTGAAAATAGAATATATGCGTTATATTCCTTATTGTATTAGGTTACCGAAATTATGGAAGCAAATATAATTCGCCTTTATTTTAAATTCTATAATGTGTAATACTGTTCTCAGATACAGTAGAAAATGTTATTATATAAAATAGCAATTTTTGCACTTAACTTTTCATATCCTCAATGAGGATTGTTTATTATAATTGAAACCTAAAACTACTCCTACGTCTTTAAAAGTTGCTGTGCAATACTTGTTCTAAATAGTAACGAAGGTCTTGTTTTTGTTTTATATGAGATAATATTTCCAATTTGTAGTTGGAAACTTTAATAAAGTTTGTACCACTTGTTGTGGTCCGCTGACTGCTGAGCCAAAGGTTGAGAGTTCCGAGTAGGTTCCATATAACGACGCTGTCTAGTTTTAACCATAATAACTAGCAGTTGATATCTCTAAAGTATGTGGTGGTAATGTTTAGACTTAGCCTATAGCAAAAAATTAGATCTAGAAAAATAATATACGAAGGTGCTTTTGTGAATTGTTAGCCAGAATTCATTTATTCCTTCTTTGAAACCATTTCTCGAAACAGGCAGAGAACTCCGTTTTCAGATGATCGTCAAACATTGGCAGTTTATTCACCTACTAAGTAGTATATCACACTATTTCAGTAACAGCAAAATTTAAACCAGCTGAAATCTTTTAATTTGCACATGGCTGATACATCAAATAAACATAAAAGTACTAAATTAGATATTATGAAGATTTTTTTATATTTACATTTAATAATTATTATATTTTGAGAAATATAATAATTTCTAAAGCTTTCCCAATTACTGTCATTTTTGAATGAATTATTTCTCTAATTGGACCGCTTCGTTAACAATGTGACGCCCTAAAATGATAGATCGTTCGTTAAAAATTTAAATAATAAATATGAAAAATCATTAGATGTACAATATAGATAATATGATAATATACCTATAAACACATTACAATTTCTAATCTGTTTTAATCCATTCGTTTTTCTGGTTATTACATACATCTGTTAAATGACGCCAGTCCACCAACCATTAATAGTTATTTGTTCAATAATACACTGAAGTTTAACTTTTTATCACAAATGTGGATCAAGGGGCAGAGGCCGTAGGGCTAAGGCAAATCAATCACTTGCGGGATAAAAAGAAACTTCAGTGCCGAAGTGCACATTATGTTTGCTTTTTTAAATCAAGAAATCGTAAAATTAACATTTTTTAACCAACTATTATACGTTATGTTGACGTTTTCAGTCATCCCGCCAACAGAAAAAAAATTCACTGCCGGTTTCTCGTATTTTAATGACGATTTCAGAGTTCTTCACCGCTGATTTACAAAAAGCTCCATTTGAATACTTTCAACCAATCTCTAGCATTTGCATCAATAACATTTTTTTTTTTAAATTGGCAGTGAAGAACGTCGTAACCGTCATTAAAATATGAGAAATTGGCCGTAAAGTAATCCATTGTTTTAAAACTTTTTGTCATTGGTGGGATCAGATGAGTGACAGTAAACGTCAACATAACTTACACAAGTTGATTAATAATAGTTTGTATACCAAGGCACTGAAGTTTAACTTTTCATCACGAATGTGGATTTAGTTACCAAATAAACCACACGAGGCATAAAAAGGAACTTCAGTGCCGAGGTGTACACTATATTTTATTTGAAATCGAGAAATCTTGAAATTACAACATTTTAACCAACTTTTGTAGGTTATGTTGAAATCGGTTGACGTTTATCTGTCGCCTCGCCACCTACAAAAAAGTCGTAAAAGAATGTATTACTTCACTGCCGATTTCTCGTATTTTAATGACGATTTCGGCGTACTTCACTGCCGATTTCAAATAAACAATTTTAATGTTACGATTTCTCGATTTGAAGAAAAACATAATGCACCCTTTGGCACTGAAGTTTTTTTTATCATGTTCATGTGGTTCATTTGCTTCATTTGCTAAATTCCACATTCGTGATAAAAAGTTAAACTTCAGTGTCTTGGTATAGTACAAATAACTATTGTTAATTGACATGTCTGAACACGTATCGGTAATTATGTTATATAACACTTATTCATAATACCCCTCTTTTTACTGATTTATGCAATAGGCGGAAAATACTATATAATTGATTAAATTTTACTGTTAATTCTGAATGCAATCGGTATTCTTGCTTATTATTCCTGAAAATTTGCACTTGTGCTTTTCATACCCTATCAGAATTACCGGAAAATGAACGAATATTACCCTTGATAATACATACTGTAAACAAGGTTAGCGTCTATTCATCGATATCTCATAAACAGCAGGAGATAGAATTTAGAAGAAAGGAATAGCATATCAAGTGCTACTATAATTAACTTTCAAATCTTAAAACTTTAGGTTCACTATCACTGCAGATTAATAAAATCTGTAAAGGGCTTTACTCAGAACTTCCCTCGCAAGTGGACGTTGTGACACTAAACAATTTTAAAAATAAAAGAAAACCATGGATAAAATTATCTTCACATTTGTAATAATACTGAAACAATAAAATAAAACACTTAATAATGCAAATTACAGCAATTTTAAAATTAAAAAAACATATACCAGCAGTGGGATTCGAAAATCAGTGCCTGCAGATGTGATTTCAAAGTTTGGCAGTAGCCCACAAGCCCCTACGTTGCATTCGACCACCGAGGATCCCTCGTATCAATGGGATGCCCTAAATTCAACGCATATATTGCCGACCCCTTTCTTCTCTTTTACAACATTACTCTGTGTCTGTTGGTGCTCATTTTCATCAAGGATAAAGCCTGATATATGTGTGAATTATTATTGTTATCTTTTTCTCAGTTGAAGCAAAAATAAACAAGGTTTTATTTTTCAAGGTATTCACCCTGTATATATTTGTCCGAAATTTTCTCGGGTTCATACTAGGTAGACATATAATCTGCATAGAAAATATATTTAAACAAAAATAGTTTTTGAGTTATACCGGCAAGAGACAGCCAAATAGATGGAATCCAAAGACCCTAAATATGAAGATCTAAAGAATTTTATTTTGATATACAGCTGTTTTTGAATCATATAAATTTAGAAAGTAGAAAAATATTGGAAGCAGTAATATTTACCGTGAAGGGTTTATACCGGTTTATACCTTTTTCCAGAAATTTTTCTAATTTATAAAATGAGAAATAACATCAGCTAAGTTTAATTATTGAAAACGAGAGAAACAAAACCGTTTTTGTCAAAACACAGATTATGTGACGAGACGTTAACGTTTCGCTAAATCGAAGTTAGCTTCATAAGAACATAAATTTTTTGTACAACATAGGACATTTTCTCTTTTTAATATCACAGTCGGTTTTCAAATTCAATTTAGTTAAAATTATTTTGTTGCTTGAAGACTCTTTAAATTTCAATGAATCATCAAATAAAACTCATGCATATTTCCATTTATTTATAATAGTTTTTTTCCTTCAAATTAATTTATTGGTAAATCTTTTTGATTTTGGTTTGCGAGAGGCAAAAGTCATTCATTTTAAAATTTATTTGATAGTATATCGTGATTTTAATTTCTTCTTGTTCCCAAGGATCAGCTTTCCAAATGACCTTGATTATCGGCAACGTTCTTTTCAAACTATTTTGATTAAAACCTTTAAAAGATTATATTGTGCAAGAGCAAGTGGTTGTACTAAATTTCCATTTTGGTGCATCTAATCTTTTGACCTTGAACATGTGCATTGGCAATTTTCATTCTTTTTATTTTTTCCTTTAAATTGTTTATATGTATTAAAGTTGTTGGTCTATTTCCTATTAAAATTATTCGAAAGTTGGGTTATGGAAATTATAAAACTTTTTGTTGCTTGGTAATGTTTTTCAAAAGCGGTTATACTGCACATTTTGATTGATTGGTGATCTTTTTAATATATTTTTTAATTTAAAAAAAAACTAAGCTTCTTAGAACATCTCCGGAAATTTTCGATTTTTATTTCTGTCCCCCCCCCCCCAAGATACGTTACCCCCTCCCTGGAATTTTCTGGATAGATACTGACTATGGGGAATTATTTATAAGTAAGAGGGAAATGCGCTATGCATGGAACATACTTACGTAGGTATAGCTACCCGGAAATGAATTTTGGCCCAGTCGTTTCGCAAGCTCTCGCTTCGCGCAGCTAATGAGCAATTTCTAGTGATATCTGTTTGATATTAATTCCTAATTAAAAAGATGAAAAATTTACTTTTAGTTCAAAATTACGTCTATAGACCTCTGAGTGAAAGTTTTCGTCAATTTTAAGAATGTTATTTTTGTTTAATATAGTTGTTGCATCGTTGTTAATTTACAGATGCTGCTTTTACCTGTAGCTAGTTTCCGTCGCAGCACTTTTAACAGCTCGTTCTAACATCTTAAATAAATATTTTCTGATGGCTTTGAAAACATGCCTATTTCTTTGTCTTAATGCAGTAAGAGGTTTTTATGTTTGTCGGGCATTCTGTTTTCTTATTTTGTTTGAAACTGACGTTTTTTGAAGTGTAAAATGAATGCCATTAACTTATTCTTGTGGCTATTTCCTGTTATTTTTAAGCAAGCTTTTTTTTCACCGATATTTATGCGACAACACAGATTTCCTGTAAGTTCATACCCATACATTATCTTATTGTTCTTCAGTTTGTATTCAATAGTGCAGTTCAGATATTGAAAAAATTGAGGTTATGGTTTCCAAATCCATTTAGGTTAGAAAATATAACAAACTACCTTCAAATGCACAGTTGCCAAGTTTAAGCAGAACAGAAAATAGAATGTTAGTAATTTTTATGTGTGTATCCAGTTGCAGAAATGTGTTTCTTCACATTTACTGTCAAAATAAACACTCCATCTGGCAACAATATTCTGTTCTGTCAAATGACTGTAAATTCGTTGGTGATTATAGAACTTATACAACAAAATACAAATTACGGCTCTGTTCATGTGTAACTTAATAATAAAGAATCAAGGCCAACCTTCATGCAAAAAGCGTGTGAACCTATTATACATAATTCTGTCATCTTCAACCTTTCGATGTAGATTATTTCAATTTCCAACTTAATGTGTATACGTAGATTTAGAAGTCGCAGAAAGGATTAAATTGCTATTTGATGCGCTTCAGTTATTAAATAAATACAGGCAAAACATTTCAGTTAGTAGAAGGTATTCAGAAAAATTTTAATTTCTACCTTCTATTGGCGCGCTTACTATCGTACACCAAACGTTAGGTGGGCACTATGTAAATCTATGTCAAAGTGACTTTTGACATTAAACATATTTTTTTGTATTCGCTCCCCAAACTGGTTACTTTGGAAACTGTCTAGGATCCTCAAAATGGCCATTTAGAGGCCTTGTACTTAAAGTCGTCATGGGAACATTTTAGCGGACTCAAACATTAGTTGCCATGACGACTTTAAGTACAAGGCTTCTAAATGGCCATTTTGAGGATCCTAGACAGTTTCCAAAGTAACCAGTTTGGGGAGCGAAAAATACATTTTCGCGCGGTCTCCTAATATAATGCCGCGTTAATGGTAATTGAAACTTCATATTATAATGTTTGGAGAGCTAATACAAAAAAACGTTGTATGCAACACGTCCTCAAATGGCTTTACAGAACTCATCTTCATATTACGGACTCGGGTGCGCCTCGTCCGGAAACATTACGACTCGTCCCCTAAAGCCTTGCTTTGAGGACTAGTTACATAAAGTACTATTTGTGTAGTTTATAGAACTACATAACAAATTCAAGAAATAAATAAATAACAATCTGTAACTATAATAGGGGGTAATACGTAGCACAATATGCAAAAATATACTGAGAAATAGTGTGTCAGAGTAAAAGAAGAAATTTACAGTAATAATGAATGATCTCTACAGATAGAAAGATAGTATACATAGTAGAACATAATAAAAATACATTTAATATCGACTACTTAAATCTTTTCAGTTGTATTTAAATTTCAAGTAAGTATATGCATAAAAATACAATGAGCTTAAATGAAACTCTACAATTGTTTCAAATTCATTTATTCTTTTAAATATCACATATATAGTGGCTCACTCGCTTTTAATACATATTAGAAATTTGCAATATTTTTACACGGCATATTTTCATGTGTTCGCGATGAACAAGCTATTAATTGTTTAAGTTTTAACAGAACAGTATGAGACTAGCAACATAGCCGCTAAAATGCAATCGTAATTAGTTGTTTTAACGAGATTTAACTGTTTACGCATTGGAACTAGTTTTGAAGATATTTAAAGTAGTTTAAGCCATATTAAAGGTCTGCGCTAGACTGCCTGAAATAAAATTTGAAGTATAACGAAATAAATAACAACATTAAAATGAATTTACCTTTAATACAGCAGATTATAGTCGGTGTGATAAAATAAGTCATTTTAGCGATATCTAAAGAAAATTAAATGTTATTCAAAATGATTTTTTCGCCAGTAAAGTTTATGTCATTCAAGTAGCTTTAAAATCTTTTAAACAAGATGTAATTTTTAGTAGGACTATAATCGTTGATAGAAAAAATAAGTCACATGAAACGTCTACGATTAAACAAGGTCTAAGGCATTCTGAAAAAATTGATTAAAAGAAGACAGGACTCCTTTTTACGAAAACTACATAAAAATTAATTTCAAAGAAAATAAGTCTGGCCGTTTTTTAAAATAATATTTAAATTAAATTTAATAAGGGTCTTATAAACTAAACTCACCGTGACTTACAAGATAATAAAATTGTTTTTCAAATAATTTAGAAATTATTTAAAAGACGCGAAAAGTATTTCAATTGCAATAATTAAAGATGTATTTGTTAAGTAGCTCTTAAACCTATATAGTTCGCAATCAAGTATAGAGTATACTCCGAACAAATAAAGTAACGTTTTTAATAGCGAGCTATTTCGGAATCCTCTAGTGATCACAGGGAACAGTTTGTTTGTATATAGCAGTGTGAGAAAGTGCTTTTAATTATGCTTTGAAACTTTCTTGTAACTCTAGTGCCTTCGCAATTGCCTATTCTTGCAAATAAGCTAATTTAGATTCAAAGGTCAATAGCTGCAAATTAAATCATGGCTTGAATGCAGGTAGTGTTCTATAAAAACGAGAATGTGGGATACCATTACAAATATGCTGAGCCAATAGCACAAACGTATCAACCTCGTTACCACTGGGAATTTGCGGAATGGGGAGATTGTTCAGCTCGCTGTGGCGGTGGGATAGAACTCGCCGAGCCCGTGTGTCTAGAGGAAAAGGCTGGTAAGGTCAGCCCTTCTTTTTGCCAAGGTATGGAAAAACCACACCCAATGACTAGAAAATGCAACGAACAGCCTTGTAAAACCAAGTAAGTACCTTTGTTTATACACATTATAGATTATATACTGTGACCTTTTACGAATGACGCTATCTATCACTTTACAGCTTCGAAACTTGTTTGACTTCTTAGGCACATCGCTTTATCAACCTCTTGCTTCAATTTTATTCGTGGTTTTCCTCTTTTTATTTTAGCATTGGGTTACCAGTTCCACACTTTTTGAAACCAACATTATTCGGGACTCCTTCATATATGACCGTATCAGTTTTATCGTGTACTTTCAATACAATTAATTAGCTTATCTACGTTAATCAACTTTTCAACTGTTTATATTTAATTATATTAAATATCGCTAGATCTTAACCAAACGCCTTTCTTTCGTTGCCTATTTTATTGTTTATGCTAATAGTATAATCAGATGTTGTTATTACACTAAGGTATTTAGAGTTTTCAGTAACTAAATCGCTATTCACTACGTCCGCAACTATGTTCTGAGTAAGTATTTCATGTTTATCTTCAAACCCCATTTTCTACACTGTTCTTGTGATTAAAGGATTTCTTGCTCAAAATCTCAACTTCTCTTTTTCTTAATTCGGTGTTCGACACGATTCATCAATATTTTCCCATAGAATCGACGAATTAAACTGCCAATTCTATTGCAAGGTAGCAATCTCTTTTCTATTCTTTTTTTTATAAATGAATATAATGTAAGCACACTAACTTCTGTTTATTTGAATTTTTTCCATGTAGGTAATATGTATGTGTTTAGTAAATCTGTAACAGTTTTACGATTTCTGTAGTAGCGTGCTTTATCATTTTCCTGTATCCAGTTTTCCTTATATCAGCTATAGCTTTTTTATTTCTTCATATGTAATTTACTTGTGTTAATTTGAATATCTTCAAACGACTGGTATGAATTCTTTCTACCTTTCTTCAAATGCTTTGTTTATACTTTAAGATTTATAATGTTTTGTTTTGTAGATGGCGAGTGGGTAAGTGGAGTAAATGCTCGGCTTGCAAATATAAATCGGGGGTGAGGACAAGGGAGGTAGAGTGCATTCGAGAGGCTCCAAAGGCCGGAGCCGAAGACATATTGGTTGAGGACGATAAATGTCCCACCGTGAAACCTGGAACGAGGGAACTCTGCAATTCCCATCAGAAATGCGCTAAAAACAAACGCGAGATAGACGGTTTCCCCACTGAAGCCATGGAGCATCTCTGGTTTCAAACTATGAACGGACACATGTTCCAGAAACCGCTGGTAAGTAAATTACGCAAAGATCAAAGAACGAAACGGCTTCACTCAGAGCAAATGATTTCATTTTAGAGGTACAAAGACGTAGTTTTGAATCCCGGCAGATTACGGAAGGCGCGCAGAGATATTATTAAATCTAGACGAAGTCGCGATAGCAAGGAATGTAGCAAGGGAAATGCAAACGCAACACTTAAGGTCGGCACAATAGTGGACGATAAGGTTCCCTCGGAAGAGATTAAGCTGATAGAAGTGCCGTTGAAACAATCCCATCTGTCTTTAAACTTAACGGACGCAGCTTTTGAAACGATGGGAGATAAAATCGTTGATACCCTGGATATTGGCAAAGAAAAGGTTCTTACAGGTAAAGAGGCTGCGGACGTTATGAAAGAGTTACAACATAAAAATGTAACCGCAGAACCGGAATAGAAGCGATGATTTGTGTTGCAAATAGTAATTAACAATTATACATTTTAAATAAAAGAATTTTATACGCAGGTGTAAGTAAATATTATTAATATCAAATTTTAAACACAGGCACATACATATAAATAAACACTTTAAAAATACACAACACATTTAACGTCGATTTTGTGTTTGGATCAGCAATAGGTAAGTGGTATTAGATAAGTGGTTAACTAGAAAACCGAGTCCTTTAAAAACGTGCACGGAATAACAATACCTACAGGGCAACTGAATAGCACTAGACATCAAATCTTTAAAAATGTAGCAAAACGCTTCCAAATTTCATTAAAATAGCAATTTCCGCAAAATGTCGTTTAATTTCGGGACCAATAACGATTGGGAGATTGAAAACTATTAAAATATGACAGAAGAACTTATAAAATAGTGATGTAATAATAGGGCAATTTATGTAAAAAAATTTCAATCTACCTTCAGTACCTGTAAAAGATTACAGGGTTTTTCGATTGCTTTTCACCATTTGTCAATTGTGTTTCCCCACTTATCGATTGAGATTCACATTTGTCAAATGTATTTCACCTTTTATCAAACAAATTCCCTTTGTATCAAAACAATTTCCATTTGTGTCAATTGAGTTTCCCTTCAACATCTGTCAAACATGAAACGTGCAAGAAGGCAAAACAGCAAAATAAGCAATGAGGTGGGTGGATTAATTATTAATTTTATGAATCAGAGACTATCTTCTGGTGCTATGGGAAGACAGTTTAACGTGAAACCCAATGCAGTGAGAAAATTGTATCCAAAACATTTACAACATATACAGTCGTACTTGGGTGATTGTGTTTACACAGGAGTGAAATTTTTACATAATTAATTTATGATATGTACTTCATATTACTGCATATCATATAACCACAATTGTTTGTGTAATAGTTACATGGGTAGTGTTCATTTAAATAAATATGGTTTAGTTCTATTGAAAACGGGAAACACATTCGATACGTTGTGAAAGTGTTTTGACAAAAGGGAAATACATTTGATATAATTTTGACAGATGTTGACAAATGGGAATTACATTTGACAAATTGTGAAACACAATTGATACAAGGTGAAAAGCAATCGGAAAACCCTGTGTAATATTCTATCTATTACTAATTCAAATTATTGTGAGTTTTATAATGACACACGTATATGACTTTTTTGTATCACCTTTTATTTTCACTGACTCTTTTCATTAATGTAACAAATAAGTAAAATATAACAATGCACACGGGAAATACACACAAATCTAGTATTCTACATTCTCCACCCCACGTGAAGACAGAGAGTCTTCTTAAGTTGTCTGTAAGAAACAGGTCTGACATAGTTTCCTTTGTTCGTCTTTACAGTGGCCACCCGTACAACTCCGTCTCTTCCAGGAAACACTTCTTCAATTTTTCCTAACATCCACTGATTACGGGGAGCCTTTTCATCAACGATAATCACTATGTCTCCTATTTTAACTGGTTCTGTTTTTTAGTGCCACTTTGGTCTTTTAATTAAAGTTGGTCGGTACTCTAAAACCCATCGCTTCCAGTAGTAATTTGCTAGAGCTTCGGCAAATCGCCATTGCTTTTTGTTACAAACTTCGGTTGTAATTTCACAGTAGGTGTTGACATCTCCAGGTCTCAGCAGTAAAAAATGGTTAGGGGTAATTGCTTCAGGTTCATCAGGATCAACAGACACGTGCGTTAGTGGTCTGCTATTTATAGTATACTCAACTTCTGCTAATAACGTATAGAGAACTTCTTCCTTAGGATTTACTGTTTTCAACACAACTTTAAGCGCAGTTTTTACTGAGCGTACCATCCGTTCCCAGACCCCTCCCATTGAGGCCGACGCTGGCGCGTTGAATTTCCAAGAAACAGCTTTGAGAGAGAGTTCATCTTTAATTTTTGACTGATCGATAGATTGTATCAAATCTCTTAACTCCCTTTCTGCTCCAACAAAATTAGTTCCGTTGTCTGTTACAAATTCCAATGGCTGACCGCGTCTTGACATAAATCTTCTTATAGCCAAAATTGTAGAGCTGGTATCCAATGATGACGCCAATTCAATATGTACTGCACGTATCGAAAGGCATGTGAATAGTACACCATACCGTTTTTCTGTTCTTCGACCAATTGAGACCGTCATAGGGCCAAAGAAATCTATTCCTACGTAGGAAAAGGGAAATACAAACGATTGTAATCTCTCTGGGGGTAAAAACCCCATTTCTGGAACCGTAGGCTTACATTTCTGAATTGCACATTTTCTGCAATTTTTAAAACATTTCTTAACAGCCGTTCGGCAATGCAAAATCCAGTATTTAAGTCGCAAGTTATTTATAACAGTTTCAACTCCAACGTGAATAGCTTTTTCATGATAAAAGTGAATTAAAAGTTCAACAATTTTGTGTTTAGGGTCTAAAATCATAGGGTTTCGTACATCAAATTCCAAATTCAGTTTCCTAGTATCTGGAAATCTTCCTTTTAAGCGAATGATTCCATTTTTATCTAAGAATGGAGAAAGCTTATACAAACGATTACTACTTTGCAGCTCTTTGTTTCTTTGTAATGCATGCAATTCTTCTTGGAAAGTATCGTTTTGACATTTTCTTATTAATAACTTACGAGCTTCCTCTAAAATATCTACGTCTAACTGTAAATTTTGGTTTCTTTCATTTTTCTTAAGTTTTAGCATTTTTACACCATATAGAATCCAACCTGTTACTCGAAGTAATCGTACCCACTTAGAAAATCGTGTTATATCTGGCACTACTTTTAGATCACTCGTACTTCGGAATTCATATAAAACAAAGGCAGTTTGTTGGTTCTCGCAGTCTGGTTCCTTTGGCCAAAAATATTCGGGCTGCTTTAAAAATTTTGGTCCGGTAAACCAATTGCTTAAAGGGCTAAAGTCCAGATTTTTAATATCTTTAGTTGCTAAATCAGCGACATTTTCTTCTGAAGGTGTCCAATGCCATTGTGACACACTAGTGTTTTCGTGAATTTCTCCTAGTCGACATGCAACAAATATAGGAAATCTTCTACACTTAGATCTTATTTGTTTTAAAACAACAAGTGAGTCAGTCCAATAATAAACAGATCTTATTTTGTATTCCAATTCAGTACAAATCGATTTTCCAATTCTGCACGCTAAAACTGCACCTTGTAATTCTAATTTCGGAACAGTTTGTTGATTGATTGGGGCAACTTTGCACTTGGAAGTAACAAAACTTGTCAATATATTTTCATCGATTTGGACTCGTAGAAGCGCAACTACTGCATATGCTTTGTCACTTGCGTCCGAAAATAAATGTAGATCGACACAATTTTCTACTTTCATAAGGCTAGGAAAATAACACCTGCTAATAGATATGGGTGCGAGATTATGGAGTTCTTTAAGCCAGTTATACCATACTGTAAAGAGATCTTCAGGTATCTCAGTGTCCCAGTCTATGCTACTTCTCCAAATGTTCTGTAATAATATTCTCGCTTTTATGATCAAAGGATTCAAGAACCCAAGGGGATCAAATATTGACATTACAATACGAAGGACTTCTCTTTTAGTGGGAACTCTTGAGCCGCTTGAAACATCATCTGGGATTTTCTGAAAATGTATATTAAAAACAAATTCATCAGATGTTGGAGACCACGAAAGTCCAAGAACCCTTTCTATTTTCTCTGAATCGATTTTTAAATTATTTGACGTTTCGGCTCTCAAATGTATTGGTATCGAGTTCATTACTAATGGTGAGTTGCTTATCCATTTTGTCATCTCAAATCCACCCCGTTTATGAACAATGATAATGTTTTTAACCCTCTCAATGGCTTCAGCTATTGTATTAGTAGAATCTAAATAGTCATCGACATAATGTTGTTTCTTTATCGCCCGCTCAACTCCTGGATACTCATTTTCATATTCTTCTGCGTTTCTATTTTTTACAAACTGGGCTACCGATGGAGATGATACTGCGCCAAATATCATAACATTCATTTCGTAAACATCTGGTTTTTTATCTTTGTTTCCTTCACGCCAAAAAAATCTCTGACTACATCTATCTTCTGGTCTAATCACTACCTGGTGAAACATCTCTTTTATATCTCCACATAAAGCTATACGACCTTGTCGAAATCGCCATAAAACTGCAACAAGGGACGGAACGAAATCAGGGCCTCGAAAAAGAAAGTCGTTCAGACTATATCCGAAAGATTTAGCAGCGGCATCAAACACAAGACGGATTTTTTCAGGTTTGTTAATATTCCATACAGCAAAATGCGGCAGGTACCAGTCTTTTGGGTTTTCAGTAAATTCGTCTTCTTTTAGTTTCCTCGCATATCCTTTGTTTATATATTCCTCAATCTTCTCACAATATTGTTTAGCAAAGTCTTGATTTAGATTCATTTTTCTCTCCATACATGAAAGTCGTTTCAAAGCATTTACTTTACTTTCTGGAAAGGTATTTTCTTCGTTTCTGTATAGGTGACCAATTTCATACCGATTTCCAATATGCCTTATAGTTTTTTCCATTATTGAAACCGCCTTTTGGTCTTCTATCGATTTAATTACTTTCCCTTCCATATTGACGCCAAAATTTTCGAGTTTAAAATTGTCTCTTATCATTATTTCTAGTTGGTCATCAGCAAGTTTGCAACAAAGACTTACATGGTTTGACTCTCCATGTACTGAACTAGTTCCTACAACTCCATGTATGGTCCACCCTAACTTTGACCTGGACAATACTGGGTGATTAAGTCTTGGCTGAATCACTTGCCTTGGCACTATTAAACCGCAGTGGTCTTGTCCAATCAACATTTTTGGGGCGACATCTTCTACAGCTTTTAAAATGTTTGAGTCCAAATAAGGAAATTTCTGCGACAAAGATGTTACATCTATTTTCTGTCTAGGTAAGCTCAAGTTATTTACAGTTCTGACATTTCTTAATTGATAAAAATTAGGAATTTTAGTTTGGGCTGAAATTTTAACAGAAACTATCCTTGACGTGTCTTCATGATGCGTTATTTGGTTAGTCCATTGAAAATACAGTGGAACTATAGGTCCTGGAAGTTCTAACTTTTCAGACAACTCTTCTTCTATCATGGTGCAGGTCGAACCTTCATCGAAGAGTGCAAATGTATGTACTTCTTTATTTGGACCTTGTAAAATTACAGGAGCAACCCTTAATAATACAGTCTCGTTTCTATTAGATATACTCGTACAAATCTCGACCGAATTTTCTTTATTTGGTACAATTTTATTTGCAATTTCGGTTCTATTTACATGCAAAATATTATTATGTCGGCCTCTGCAGCCTTCAAAGCCACATCTTTTCTTAATAAAGCATCGGTTTACACAGTGGCCTATTTTTAAACACAAGAAACATAATTTTAAATCTAATACGACTTTCCGTCTATCAAATACAGTCTTTTCAAGAAATTTTTGGCATTTTTCAATCTCGTGTTTTTTATCTTTACAGAACATGCAACATTTATTGTTTTCATAAGAATGATTTACGGCCATCACAGTCTCCTTTTTACCTGTAAATTTATATCTTTGAAAAGGATTGTAGATGGCACACATGGCACTAATTTCTTCAGCCTACCAACTAGCAAAATCTTCCAAAGAAGTAGGACTTCCTTGTACATCCTTTTGCTGCTTGAATTTTCCCCAACTATATTTCTGGATCGCTGGCAGCTTCTCGACTAAAATAGCAAGCAATTCTGGATTATATAAGTAAAGCGTAGAATTTATGTTTCTCATTGTCGTAACCATGTTATCAAGAGCATTTGAGAAAGCAATGCATGTTTCGATCTTATCTTCTCTTATATAATTGAACTTTTTTACCTTATCCATCAATGACAAAACAATCCAGTCAGGCCTACCGAAATTCATTTCAAGTACTTTAATAATTTTTGTAACATTGTCAGGAGAGATAAGTAGAGCTTTAACAGTTTCTCTGGCTTTTCCTTTTAAAGCACGATCTAAACGTAATAGATTATCATAGTCACTTAATCTATTCTGTTCCGTAGAACGCTTAAATTCGCTAATAAATATAGGCCATTCAGTTAACTCACCAGAGAAAGAAGTAAGTTCTCTCATTTTTTTGTCTTGACAGCAGGGTACTCATGTTATTTGAATTTTGTGCGCATTGTTTGGCAATTTCTAACAGCATCTGATTATTACCACCATTCATTTCTCCCGCGCCAAAAGAAGCGACTGAATTACCTATTTTCTTATGTGTAGCTATGACCGATTCCACTTCATAATTTGTGTTTGTAGTCTGTTTTGTGTTTTTCACCCAATCGCTTACCTTCACAGGGTCTTCGTAAAGATGATTAAAAACTTCATCGTAAATCTGAGTGGTTTGAACATTTTCTTCATTTTGTTCTTCCAACAACAGTTTTTTAATTTTCATTTCTCTCTGCGCATTTTGTCTTCGTTTTTCAATAGCTCTTAACTTTTCTTGTGTTTCTTCTTCATCTAGCTGTTTCTGTTGCTGCAACAACTTTAATTCTAAGTTCGATCTAGAAACAGGAGAACTTTTAGACAAGACTGACGGAGATTTAACACACAAGTTATGATTAGAAGGCAGAGAACCGCAACCAACAGGATGTATGATCTCCGATCTTGTAGTTTTATTCTCAAGTTGTTCAGTATCAGTGTATTCCTTTCCAGTCAAAACATTTTCAGAATCTGCTTTAACAATACCGACCTTGTAGTTTCTTTTACCAACAGCATCCTGAACCATAATCCTGTCTGAAACTACTTGCTCATGTTCAGCATTACTCATGCATCTGAATCTTCTGGGAGGAACAGCCTTGTTACATCTACTACTTCGACGAACGTATAAATCATTTCCCGCATCATATGTACTTTCTGGCTTATCCATAGCGTGTTTCTTGTACCTCGAAGGACCAATGTAATATTCTATCTATTACTAATTCAAATTATTGTGAGTTTTATAATGACACACGTATATGACTTTTTTGTATCACCTTTTATTTTCACTGACTCTTTTCATTAATGTAACAAATAAGTAAAATATAACAATGCACACGGGAAATACACACAAATCTAGTATTCTACACCCTGTAAATATAAAAAATGCCAATGCCCTTAAAATGACAGTTATTTTTCGACTAATATCGATCCAGAGGATAAAAATCATTAATAAATCAGCAAAAGATTTATAAAACAATCGAAAAAAATCCATTTGTAAAGATGTTTCTTTCGATGTTCCATTATTATTCCTAAACGACTACAATTTTTGTAACAGCCAAATCGGAAGATTAAATAGGTGAATAATTCTGAAAACCCGTAGAAAGTACCTATTACATTTTCAACGTATTAATGGACACGAGCGGTACGCAAGGGCAGATTACGTTGTTCTGTGCACCATAAGAAAATTACCGGACACGAATTAATGCTAGAATGTAGATGCAAGAAAATCGTAGCGATACGGTCATAAAAAGTAAAATTAAAATTTTACTCGAAAATAAAATATCAAGCGATATCAAAAATGTATCCATAGTAAGTTGTTAATATGTTGACGGCACTGCAAGTCTTTGTCAAATTCGAAGTTAGCAGGTTAGGTTTTGCGTCAGTCTGTGTCAAAAGTGAGCAAAACCAAATCTGCTAACCTCGAATTCGACATAGACTTACAGTTCCACCAACATGTTAACAACAATGAATGTTAAAAAATGATCACTTAATAATTTCAGTTAGGTTAGTCAACTTAAAAGAGATTATCAAGAAATGTTTTTGTTGGCTTGGAAACCATACTAAAATTAATTTTTAAAATTTCATTTAAAGTATGCTTTTTACTTCCTTTTACTATAAAGGAAGTATTGGATTCACCCCAAAAATTCGAAATTGAGTTTTCAACGGATCTTCACGTTTTAGAGTCCCCTGATCCCAAAAAACATATTTTTTTTCATTGGTCTGTCTGTCTGTCTGTGTGTCTGTGTGTCTGTCTATGAACAGAATATCTCAAAAACGAAAAGAGGTATGGCGTTGAAACTTCATATATAAGTTTTGTGTACTATGTAGATGAGACAGCAAGCTTTTGAAGAAAATCGCATAACCGGAAGTAGGTGTTTACTCTTGTGATTTTTCAGTTTTTTTCGATTTTTTCAAAAACGGCTCTAACGATTTTTTTTAAACTTTACATTTTTCTTACATTTTTAATGTGTATTGATGTGAGATAGGTGATTTTCCAGTTGAATACTTCTAAAGTGGGTTTCTTTTGTTTTTTTTTCTATGTTTTTTATTAACTCCTATTTTAAATAAAACACCCGGTATATTATTACATTTTTGAATTCACCTTAAAATTCTAGAGAAAATTTGTCTCTTCAACTAACACTCGATTTTGTACCGTTTTTGTAGAATTTGTAATTTTTGAAAATTTTTAACAAATGGTTAAAAATAAAAAATTAAATTTTTGACTAATTATAAGATCACTGTAAAAGGAAGTTGTGTGAGTGTATCACACCAGATTTTTTAAATTAATGTCAGTGCGTGAAGTGTCATTTTTTTTCACTGAGTGAAAAAAAGTGACACTGCTTTTAATTTAGGAATGAAAGATTTAAATAGAGGTTTCCTTAGTTACCAGAACTGAACAACGCATTAAAATGAAGGCAAATAAAATTCTATACAAAATAGGTTTGGATTTGAATATTTAATTAAATTTAAAAAAATCTGATAGACAACTCGTGTTAGCGTGCTTATTTTTCACGTCTGAAAAAAAGTTGCACTTATAACACTTGTGGTCTAAATAACTATTTTCTATTGGTTCTTAATTAGTGTTGTACGATTTTTAATATAATTTAATTGCGCATTAGTGCAAATGAAATAAGCATTCATTTGAAGCATTATATAAAGTATTTGTGCATTCAATTAATAATCCAGCATTAGATAAAGAACCTTGGTCGCAAATAAAATTACCTATCAACGCTTTAAATAATTTGGCAGTGGTTTATATCAACAAGCATAAAAAAAGCTACAATTATTTAACAAAATAGATAATATACATGGTGGCCCAAAAAGAAGTTTTCATAAAACAAACCTTTATTTTCCCCAACAAGTCCCTACATTGACATATACTTTCTCAATAAGATACGGAGAGATTTTTAAAAAATTCAATTGCAGCACGCCCTGGATAGCTTGAATCAGTTGGCAATACTGAAATGTATTGTTGGTGACACTGTAAGTATATACCAAATTCGAGGTTAGCAAATTAGGTTTTGCGTCAGACTGTGTCAAAACTGACGAAAAAACCTAACCTGCTAACCTCGAATTTATTTATTTATTTATTTAATTATTTATATCGCACTCAGCCAACAGCCGTTAGGCCAAATATAGGCGTCGCTGTGCATTTATGGGGACTTCCAACCCCACTAACGACTGCCATGATGTTGTTATGACCGCCGGGACCAACTATTTCCGTGACAGCCGTATCACGAGGCGCCGAGAGATGCAGCCGTGGAACTCCCATCCAAGTTCTGACCAGAAAGAGCGTTGCTTAACTCTGCTGATCGAACGTGGACGCTTGTTCAAGCTACACCACCCGGGACCTTCAAATTTGACATAGACTTACAGTGTCACCAACAATACATTTCAGTATTGCCAACTGATCCAGGCTATCTAGGGCCTGCTGCAATTGAGTTTTTAAAAAATTACTCGGTACGTTTTACTACGTGTAGCATCAGTAACTAAAAACTTTTTTGAGACACCTGTAATAGCGATCAAATAAATACACAGCTCAAAAATTGAAGTGGAACGCCCATTTTTGTTCTGCTTAATGAGCAACAAATGATGTACTAAATAGGTCTCAAAACTTTATCCTAGGTAATATGATTTATTTCTAATCATATTCATACACAGAATAATGCAACAGAAAAGAAGACAGGAAAAATAAGCGAAATTTAATTAACACAAAAAATTAAGTAATTGAACATATATCCTGTCATATAAGATAACAGAATTCTGCATTAACAAAGCAAAATTTTTCCATTAGTATTTAGTTGGACCTCCTCTAGCAGTAACTACTGCTTGGCACCGTCTTGGAATGCAACGAATAAGATAGTAAATTATATGCATTTCTGGTAAATTCTTTGCCATTCTTCGTTTACAACATTTGTCAGCTGATGGACATTTTCATTGTGGTCGTTGTGGATCTCTAATTTAAATTTTAAATTGCCTTGGGATCAGAAGAATTATCTGGCCACTGACTTCGTTCAATAGCATTGAGTTCGCGTTTCATTTACCCTACAGGCACGGTGTGGAGTAACATTATCATCCATTAGTAACGATCATGGTCAAATATTTGAGCAAATGGTACAACTATCAGTAGTATCAGTATAACTGAATCTCTGTACCACTGTGCTGTCATTGTAGCGTTGATCAATACCATTAAATCGGTGATCTGTTCTGCAGTGAAACATCTTTAAATGGTCACTGATCCGACACTAAAGGGTACGGTAGGTGCCATACATGCCTCAACATACCGTTCTTCAGAGTTTTTCTAAGTTGATACTACCATCTGAGGCGTGTAGAACAATTTTTAATTTATCTGTAAACAGACATCTGTTCCAATCATCGTCTCTTCAATTTATATGTTCCGTCGCTCATGCACGCTGTGCTATACGATATCGCACCTTCGATAAAGGGTGCTTGACACAGTCATGTTCTCGTTCTTAAATTATCTTCATCCAACTCCCTTCATATAGTTTGTGTGCTGACTTCTGTACCAGTGGCATTCAGCTTGGTAGCGTTTATGTTCCTATGCCGAAATGTTATAAATATTAAAGATACAAGTTTGATTATAAGTATCTTAACGAAAAGAGTTGGATTTCCAAAAGGTAAGCCGAGTTTTGCGGCAATCAAACGAGTCTCGTTTAGCGCCATTAGCAAAGTGTATTGTTCAATATTTTATCTTCATCAATAAATTCTGGTTCAATGTATTTTTTATATAAAAAGTGTAATGCAGTACGGTAATCAAGCTCTTAACGATACTAACATTATTTTGGATATAGTATCGGACTGCGGTGCGGAAGTCTGGAGTTCAAATCCCAGATCGATGTCTGGCGGGCGGCCTACCCAGTCGCTTTACAGGGTTTTCCGATTGCTTTTCACCTTGTATCAATTGTGCTTCACCATTTGTCAAATGTAATTCCCATTTTTCAACATCTGTCAAAATTATATCAAATGTATTTCCCTTTTGTCAAAACACTTTCACAACGTATCAAATGTGTTTCCCGTTTTCAATAGAACTAAACCATATTTATTTAAATGAACACTACCCATGTAACTATTACACAAACAATTGTGGTTATATGATATGCAGTATTATGAAGTACATATCATAAATTAATTATGTAAGAATTTCACTCCTGTGTAAACACAATCACCCAAGTACGACTGTATATGTTGTAAATGTTTTGGATACAATTTTCTCACTGCATTGGGTTTCACGTTAAACTGTTTCCCATAGCACCAGTAGATAGTCCCTGATTCATAAAATTAATAATTAATCCACCCACCTCATTGCTTATTTTGCTGTTTTGCCTTCTTGCACGTTCCATGTTTGACAGATGTTGAAGGAAAACTCAATTGACACAAATGGAAATTGTTTTGATACAAAGGGAATTTTTTTGATAACAGGTGAAATACATTTGACAAATGTGAATCTCATTCGATAAGTGGGGAAACACAATTGATAAATGGTGAAAAGCAATCGAAAAACCCTGTAAATAATTGAGTTTTTTAAAAGTCGCTGAATGAACTATAGTTTGTTTATCTGTACTTGAAAGTAAATTTAATAATTCAGGACAAAAAATAAATTAGAAAAAACTTCTTAATTGAGAAATGTATGATTGGGTTCTAATATTCTTACGCTGTTTAATTTATTAAGTTAAAACTCGCTGTATGCAGCTCTGAGAAAGACGAGTGTTATAGAACCTGTTTCTTAAGATATATTAAAATCACTTCCGCATTGCAATTAAGGTTACTATATCATGCAATGAACTGCATACGTCATCTCTCGCTTGAAACTTACCACTGTTAATAAATAAATATAAACTACAGTAAGGTACCGCATGATGGAAAACTTCTATCCAGTCCAGTAGCAGAGTACAAAAAAAGGACCTCGTTCTGCAAAAGGTCGGGTAATTTTTGCATATGTTTACCAGTTCGGGGCCTTAATAAAAATACCAAGTTTTCCAACTTTTCGAGCTGTCGCTCGGGTCGCCATCTTGAAAAATGGCCTTCTAAACCAGTATTTCCACATTATCTCTTTAGCAGTGCAGTCTGGGATGAAAATAGTTATGAAAATTATAAAGACATAATTTTCTACACCTTTCGTTTGATTTTTTTTGTAGGTGAATTAAATATCAAGCTGCAGCGCTGTAAAGTGCAGCGGATAAATAAAAATGTCAACAGTGCTTCGTTTTGAGCTGATTTCTTCATGATTATTGTTTATGAATTACATATTGACCCCTATTATCTCGTTTTTACTTGTTTTTACACCACGTGAAGGTTTTACAATGTTAGAAATTTCATACAGGATCTCAATTTACAGCGATTATTTTCTATTTCTATTTTAAAATAAATAAATGCAGAATATTTTCAACATAAGGATATTAACGAATTGTATGTAGATTTCAGATAGTCATTCAGATATTTGGGTTCCCTTCTAATGAACATAATAAAATTAGTCCGATTTCAATGTTTAAAAAGCGAAAATTCAAATATATTACTCAAACAGGCTTGCCGAAGATGCCGATTGTGTTGATCGTTAACACTGACACTTTCATTTTCATAGGCATTGATGCGGTTGTCATCATCGGCGAAGACATCGATCTCCTAGTTTTATTGACATGGTTAGCATCATTCAATAATAATGTTTACATTCGGAAACCAGGGAGAGGTAAAACTGCAGCCAAACTGTGCTCCTGTATGAAAAAGCAGTTGAGAACATTAAATTTTTATATACAATTGTAGCGGCAATACAACATCTGCTCTTTTCAACCAAGGAAAAATAAAATGTGTTAACATCCTCCAGAAGTACTCGCGTGTAAATCAACTTGATGAAGTATTCAAAGAACAGGGTACACACATTCAGAGGCAGGAGAACAGCTTCTTGTCGCTTTGTATGGCGATGGCATAGAAAACGAAACATAGGATACATTGGGCTACCAACATTTTGCTAAAAGCAAGTTCAATATTGTTACTCTTCCATCTACAAGCGATACTGCATGATATCATGCGTTCGGGACGTACCACCAAGTCCTAGCATGGTATGGCATTGAAAAAAATTCACAGAAGTTGAGCTGAAAAAAGCAATAATATGATTACTGCAGTGACAACTATGAAAGATGCAGCTTCTGAGTTTCTGCTCAATTTGATATCATACAAATGCAAAAAAGCTGAAGAAAAGCTGTATTGAAGTGCTGAATTATCTGTCAATTTTGCAATGGATAATCATACAGAAATGGGCCAGACGTTATGATAGACGACGACGTAGAAGAAGAAGGTAAGTTATCGATTGGTGGGCGTTTTCTTAGAACGGAAAAGAATGAAGAATTTTAATTTCAAACCGACATTGAGAGCAACATTTTTTATGAGGATATAGATGCAGATCAACCGATACCATCAAAGCGACAAAAGATGCAATAAAACACTTCGATTACAGCTATCAGGTGGGTGAGGCCTACTGGGGATACAAAACAAGTGCTGTAAACTGTATCTCATGGTGGTTAATAGTTACTAGGCACGGAGACAGTCAATATATAATTAATAACCAATAATCATAAACTAATCAGCTTGAAACGGAGCTTTGTTGAAATTCTTATTAATTGGGTCCCGGGTGGTGTAGCTTGAACAAGCGTCCACGTTCGAACAGTAGAGTTAAGCAACGCTCTTTCTGGTCATAACTTGGATGGGAGTTCCATGGCTGCTTCTCTCGGCGCCTCGTGATACGGCTGCCACCGAAATAGTTGGTCCCGGATGTCATAATAACGTCATGACAGTCTTTAGTTGGAAGTCTCCATAAAATGTACAGCGACGCCTATAATTGGCTTAACTAACGGCTGTTGGCCGAGTACCAAAATAAATTATAAGTTAATATTAAATCCGCTCCAATTTACAGCTGTAGCTCGGTATTTATTTCACATAAAAAAATATTTTACAATAGCTATTTTTCTCCTGGAATGCACTGGCTAAGGAGATAATGTGGAAAACCCGGTTTTGAACGCCATTTTATCCAGATGGCGGCGTGAGCGGATGCTCCAAAACTTGGAATTTTGATTTTAACCCCAATTTCGTAAACACACCCAAAAATGTAAACTACCCGACCTTTGGCAGGTTAAAACTACTCTGAAACGTTACTATATCCACTAGAGCAGTGTTTTTAACTTTTTTGCACAGGCGACCCCCATTTTATTAGCTGCAACTTGGCGCCCTCTTGTGACCAGTGGCGGCTGGTGAAGAAATTTGATCGAGAGCCAACCACTGAATGTAAAATGCAATTTTCGCAAAAAGAGATTCGACATCACGAGATTTAAATATTTCGCATATACATTAGCAAAAGATCGGTTCCCTAATAATTATTTACTTATAGAAGACCGGCAGGGTAAGATTACGCCCGCAGCCAAAATTTGAGGGTGTAATCTACTTCCGGCCGGAGGTACGTACAACGTTTTACGCACAACTGCATGGAACAAACACTTAGAATAAATTTAGGTTTTTTTAATGCCAAAAATTGCTACCACAGTTAAGGTGCTGGGCGGTAAAGTAATTTGCGGGTAGCAAAGTAACTTTACCGCCCGCGTTTTTATTTCACCTCTTGAAAACTACTTTACCGCCCGCCCGGCGTAAAGTTGTACTTACGGCCCTGGTAACTAAGATGTAAACTTTCATTTTCGACCGGGTTGTGCGTAAAATAATTTACCAAACTTTACATGCCAATAATAAATATTATTTCAAGATATGCCACAATTTACTAGTAGAATATGAGTATAATAAAATAAATCATACCGTAATTATTTTGCGAAAATCCCAACGGAATCTTTGTCGGAGATTTACACGCGGTCGCCTTTGTATGCTCCGCGGACGCGGCTAGGTGCGTACGTCAGCGTACATGCCAAAATTGTCATCAAACACTCAGTACACGGGTGTTATCGCAGGGGCAGGCCAGGTCGAGGCTGATTAAAGCTTGAGCCATTGTTGTGGTGGCTCATATTGCATCTTAACTTATCCTTATATTTTGACCTATTTCATGCCGCTTTGCAACCGCTGCAGTCGTGTTTTATTTAAGCTTAAAACTTAAATGCATGGTGGAAAAACAATTACAAAAAATAGATTTCTTTCAGAATGCAAAAACTCTGTAAAAGGCTTTACCCGGAACTTCCCTCGTAGACATTGTGAGAATAAATAATTTTAAAAATCAAATTAAGTTAGGAGTAAAAATATCTTCACGTTTCTAATAAATTAAATGGACTTTCAATTAAAAAAACGTTACCGGTGGTCGAATTCGAAGAGCAGGCGGACGACATATGCAAAGGAACGGGCTATTTCTATCTGAGCTACGGAGCACCGACCCTTCGAATTCCTGCGTTGCAGCTGTATTAAGTAACGCACTAATTTGTTGCTCCTTTTTGTATCGTACAACATTTATTCTGTATCTATTGGGGCCCATTTTTGGTAAGAATAAAGCCTGCGCTATGTACAAATTATTGCTTGTATTTATTGCTAAGTTAAATTAAAAATAAACAAAATTTTATTGCTCACCCTGTATATATTTGTGTAAAATTTTCTAGGTTTCATGCCAGGTAGATATACAATGTATTGCCATGGACTCTCTGTTTGTTTATTTTGGTACAAAATTTAATAATTTAAAATAGGGCAAAACACCACACAATTATCTGGTTATTTTATACTGTGCTACCTTTGCATGTCAGTAATTTTAGGCTAATTAAATATGAAGTGTATTAATTAATGTTCAAATAAAATGGTTAATTGCTCCTCTTTACATTTTATTGAGCTGCAATACTTTCTAGGCTAACTCACGGCAAAACACAAAGCTCCTCTCAGGTGAGTTCAGAATTTGTTTATATTCAAAATTTACTCTCAATTTTAGACTGTTTGACCCAAAGTAGCTCATATGCAAGCTTCTAGTATATAATATTTGTAATCTCAATCTGACAGCTAAACACAGAATTTTTGCCAGTGCAATTAACGTTAATTTGAATGTTTAAAATCGTGAAATGAAGCAAGGAAACCTCAGGTAAATTGATTTAATTATCGCGCTTGGCAACCAACCGCCACGAATTTGTTTATAGGTGTGACGTAGATAGACGCCAATAATCACTTGTTTTTGGTGGCTTGGAAACTCTTGCAAATTCGCAGATTCTGATGACGCTATGCTAATTATGAAAATTGGGGCGTAGCTAGACTCTTGGAAAATGCCATTGACTCGTTCTTTAGGAACTCAACAGTTTTACGGAACTACAACACTTCAATAATAAGCGAAATCCTACTTCGTAACTTCTATCCGAACTTGGACATGGAGATGGTCGCAGGTGACGCCGTTGGAATTTTCCCTCTTGTAGACGCTTTCCTGGCAGCAAATGTTGATTGGGATGCTCTTGCAGACCCCTCTGATGTGCTGGAATGCTGACCTTTAAGTTCCTCGGCTTAAAGGGGTCGTAGTCAAACTTCGGAAACTCCAGGTGTCCGGTGCCGATGTCCACTCGGAGGCGAAACGGAAAATTTATAACTTTTTTGTTGCGGAACTTGCTGCCAACGTTCTCACAGGTGCACGGTCACTTGGACGTTAAAACTAGATACTTTTTATGGAGTAAAAATACTTTTTATTTATTCAAAACATTAATTTAAGGGAGCAGAAATTTTGCCCCAAGCTGCAATAATTTATATTTCAATTGTTCTTTTTTATTCAACAAAAAAACATTACGTTGCTATGGTACTGTGATCTTCTAATGTTAAATGGAAATTAATTTTGAAAATCGTACGACACCCATTAATGACCAATAGAAAAATTAGTTCACGAGCCGTAACCAAGACAATAAAACAATTTCTTGGAAATTTTTTGTAGATAGACCAACCTAACTGTGAGGGTTTGTGGCGTTACGATTTTCTTACCGAATCTGCATTCGAGCATTAATTCATATCCGGAAATTATTTTCGTGCATTCCAACAACGTCCTAATTTGCCCTCGCGTCCCGCTCAGGCAAATTAATACAACGTTGTTGGACCGCACTCAAAAAAATTTCCGGAAAGAATTAATGCTCTTATGAGATTATATGTGATAAAAAATACACATAAAAGGAGTAAAGCTTGATTACATGATTCTTAATATTAACATTTTCTTAAATCTAAGAATTGTCTTTATTGGTTATAGCTAATATTGTTCTTTCTCGTGACACACACAGGTTTTAGAAATCACTGCTCTGCTTTTCCACATTGTTTTTATTAATGCACTGGTATTCGAGTTCACACTTTTTACACGTCACTTGCTTTTCTTCTCTTCCATTGCCTAATTCTAGACTGCCCTTTGCAATTTCTATTTTATCCTTATCTTGCTTTCAGCTACCTTTCAGATTGCTTGCTTTTTTCACTAGCCTTACTTTTATTAAAAACTAAGCTCATTCAGTATGCACATAACAATTTCAATTAATTTCGTTTGGTCTGGCTTTAAATATCCACAAATCTATTATTTTAATTATATTACTCTACTGAAACTTCAAATTCAAACCCTCTGAAATATGCTTTGCTTATGCATGCCTTTATCCGTCTAATTACTGCTGTTTTGCATCCCATTACCAATGCATTTAATACTTTTATTACTGTTTAAATTGCAATTACACAAAATATCTTAACTCTGTGCTTTATTGACTTGGTTAAATATTTCGCACTGCAAACAGAGCCAAATTGTGAGCTTAAAACCATTTCAGTATATGCAAAATATTATGTTCCTCTGACAAATAGTTTTTGAGTTATACCGCCAACAGACAGACAGACAGACGGAATTGAGAAAACCTGTTTTTCGTCCTAGGGACCCTGAAACGTGAAGATCTGGAGAAATCTTGAAAGGTGATTTTTTCGCGATTACAATACTTCCTTCCTCTTTTAATTACTTAAAAATTGGTGTTCACTGATGGAGAATTTAATAATAACTAAAAAACAAGTAGCACTAGAAATTTGTTTGTGTGTTACTTCATTTAAACGTAAAAATTGAGATACATCAGCTATTAAGCGTTTAATTCGATTTAAATGGCTAACTACAGTAATGAAAAATATGTAGATATGATTATTATGTATGAATCTGCTAGAGAAAACGCTGCACGTTCAAGAAGTATGTATTCGGAAAGATTTCCAGATTGGCTAACGTCTTCCGAAAATACCTTTCTTCGAGTAATCCAACGTGGAAGAGAGACGAAAATGTACAACGTAAGAAAGAGCATGGCAACGGCAGACCAAATCAACATGCTGTGTAAGTGGAGGAAGCACTTTTAGAAACGATTGATGCTGGATCCAACTACAAGTACATGCCAAATTTCCCACTAAGTTGGAGTTTCTTCATACTTGGCGCACATCGAGCAGCAGTGGTTTCTAGGCCTATCATCTGCAAAAGGTGTAAGGATTATCCGTTGCAGCAGCAGTTTTACGAATAGTTACTAAATCGCTCTAATAAGGAAGCAGAATTTCCAATACACGTACTGGTAACGGATGAATGATGTTTTACTAGGAATGGTGCTCTCAATTTTTACAATTCCCACATATGAGGTGATCAAAATCAGCACGCAATTCGCCGGAGTAGCTTTCAGCAGCGTTTTAGTTTGTATCTGTGGGCTAGTATTTTGAACAACACTTTAGTAGCGCCTTACCAATTACCAGCACGTCTTAATGGGATTCTTATTTGCAATTTTCGCAAGAAGTTCTGCCATAGCTTTTCAAATATGTTTCTTTGGATTACGCCATACCATAACGGCTATCCTTCACATTTATGACCAGTTGCTGGTAACCCCAATTTACATTTAAAATATTTTTTTATATTAAACGTGTTCTCTACATTCTATCGTAGATAAAATATTGTGCGATACTATTTTTAATTTAATATTACGCATAACAATTGCGACACCTCCAGTGTGTCGATTTTCAGATTTACAACAAATGGTGACATAACCCCGAAAACTGCCGAAGGCGAGGGTAGGGTTTCTCAAACTGGGGTTCGCCTGAGACGTGTCAAGGGGTCACGAAAAGCGTATCGAGTGTTCTAATAACAATATTTTTACTACATAAACTAACATTATTTAAATACTTAAAATACACTGGACCAAGACTAGAAAAAACATATTAAATACGGATCAGAGGTAAATTAACTATAGCTACCTAACAGCTTTAAGTGTGAAAAAATATATAGTCTGTTTTTTTGCTTTATGATTCAGAGCAGGCTTTGCTTTTGCATTTTTGTAACAGTGTAGGTAGTTGGTTACAAAGAAAAAACACTAGTAATGTCAAAAACTTATTACAACTGTCAATGTGTTATCTTATAAGCAGTATTATACATAATGAAAGCTATAATTACTGAACCACCGACATTAAATAAGGTATTGCTTTATTTTAAGAAATTTTATTTAAACATGGTTGTTATCTAACTGTACAGAAACGTCATAGAATTTCTATATGTTTTAATGTGAAAATATATTATTAAAAACTTGCTGATGACTTCTATTTGCAAATCTGTGTTGTAGAAGTTAGTATTTATGCTAAACATATAAGAGTGATTAACTGTTTTTTCAACATTGTCTAGAAAGGCTACCGTTCATACACTTATGATACTACGTGCCAAACAGTGCCACACCCTGGTAAAAATCCTGATGTGCATCCTGCATGCAAAATAGGATATCTCTTTCCCTCCGCCTTAACTTTAGATGGATTACTTTTCAAGTCTGTGTCGTGGGTCTACCTATGCAGACTGGTTCCATTGCGAAATATCCAGTTTCATCTAAAAACCGGAACATACATTTTTCACTAAAATTTCGAAATTGTAAATATTTCTTTAAAGAAGTAATCTTCGCCGAAATGACATGATTCTTCTCACAAACCAATTTTCTTCCATTCACAATTTTGTATTTATATCCCATATTTTTTAATGTGTAGTATAATTTTGAACGAGTCCTGATATAATTTAGTTTCTCTGTTGTACATCGCAATAAATTATCCAAAACAAATTACAAAGTTTCTTAAAATCCTCCCTCAAACTATAGTCCTCCCAAGTTAAATTTTTTTTTCCTTTTTCGTATTGTCATTCGGTTGTTGCTGGAGTTGTGATTTTGCTTCATTTAGTTTTAGACTATTAAACAGAGTTGCATTCAAAATCTAACATAATAACAAATTGTAAGAAATTTTATATTAATGGTTTAAGTCTTAATACTTACATCAAAGATTTGACCAACTCTTCCAATGATGGCTGTTTTACTTAATTTACCATTGATATCTTTTATATTAGTAAAGCAGCGTTTTATAGCCACTTTAGTTTTACTATTAATACTGCTTTTTTGTTGCTTTTTATTAAACGTTATTGAAGTGTCAACGTGACAATCTCGGGGATCTTGATTTTGAAGTTAGGTATATTTTGTAACTAAATTGTTGTACACTGCTAAAATAATATAAATGCAAGGCCTGCTCTGAATCATAAAGCAAAAAAACAGACTATAAATCGGTACAAAACTTCAGAATGTACCTAGAGGGATTTCAACGTTTTAACAACAAAAGTTTCCATTCTTAACCTTTGGATAGTCATAGCCAGTTACAGCTCGCTATGCGGAGCCAAAGAGCCATGGCTCTACCTACCATAGCAAACCAGTCATTCACGCCATAATTTTTATGTTATTTTTTTTTTTTTACTCAAGATTGCTTAGTTAACTCTCAAATATCGTATGATTGAACTTAAAACGTAAATTACTACTTCAGTTTGTAAAGAATACTCATTAATTTATTCAACTTTAACGTGCTGTAACGTTCCTGGTGTTGGATTTTGGTCATACGTTTTTTAAGTATCTTGGTCCCTTCTAGCTACCCTTTCAGTATCCTCTGTATCTTATGAAACACCCTGTACATACAGATTGTACACGTCAAGTTTATGCTTATTTTGCTATTTTAGCTATTTCAGCAACCTAGCGAGCTACTTGGTCTTATTGCGTCAACTACGTCTGCATAGATTCTACTAGTTCATTATAAATTATAAATATAAACATGTGATTGCACTTTGACCCAGTAATATGAATCAGAATGCGATGTTTGCGGAAAAGTTGGTTAACATATCACAGTTGCAAACTAGATAGGTATTGCATTATCCTAAAATTAACTAAATTAACTATAATTAAATATAGTTTGAACAAATATTTTTAAGAGCTTTTTAATCAGTTTTAAAAGCTTTTTAGAATATTAAAAAAGAGCGTCTTTAGATTTTTAAATAAGGAATGCTTAATTAAACGAGGTTTTTGGAGAGATTTAACTTTTAGGTATTTATAAGTGAATTTTCGTTGTATTTTAATCTAGAAACCATCTTTCGACTTTGGTCTATCGCATTTCATATCATTAGATTTCAGACATTTTCTTAGTCCTCTTCACAAACAGTTAGTACATATTAGTATTTTTAAAGCGTTCTTAGAATCTTTCGTCCTTCAGAAGTATATTTACTGGTATAAAAATACAATAAAACTTAATTATGTAATCTTACATTAACAAATTTGTAGTATTTCATGAAAATTTATACTTTCGGCTTTTTCTTGCCCAATTCTTTTTCCATCTTGTCTATATACTGTAGAGCTGTTTTTCCATGTATATTGACAGCGGTGTTATTAGATGCTTCCTTGCAATCTCCTGAATCGTTTGGAAAATCTTGATGGATTGTCAAATTCGCACATCTTACATCTTCTTTGTCAATAATGGTTTTGCACTCCGTCTAAAAAACATATTTTCATTATTTATTTGTAGGTGATATACTACCTAAATATTCATACATATTTTGCAAAACAGTAGCTTCACAACTATTGTATAGTCCATTTACTTGACATCTGCACTGTCAAACTGACATTATGTTGGCACCACTACTATTTTCCACATTTTTAACAATTAAATTATTGTACAGTCTAATAAAAAACACATTATTTGTGAGGTATAGTCAAGACATTTTTTTTAAATTTGACACTGACAATGCAGATGTCAAGTAAAAAATGGACTATACATATAAATAAAAACTAGTAGATTTTATAGATTATTAAAGGAATCTTTTCCAACGATGTTTTTGATTCTGTTAAATGATTTTGTTGAAACTTTCTTTTGAGTTATAGGTTATAGGAAGGTTACAGTATTATTATGTTTAATAAAATCTAGACGATCTAAAGAAAATACAGACAGCAGAAAGTATGAAGAAAATGGTTTGAGTAATCACACAGCTATGGTTCCTTTAAAGTACATAATGCTACAGCTGTCTGATTAAATAATTTCTTATTATGTTAATTACAGACGTGTTACATAATAAGTAACGCCAATATCTATATTGAAATTTAGTTGAATGTATGTACAATTCAAAGATTGGCACTTTGCTTGTCTATTCGAAAACGTATTGACGGAAACATATGGAAATAGCATTTTTAAAGATACTTTTTAATCTTTAGTGTACTTTAGATTTTAAATTCTCTTATTTGAATTTACAGGTACGCCACATAGCTTGAAGCTCTACGATTACTTGTGGCTGCAACTCAATGTGCACATATCATGGCAACACAGCTATCAAATCCCAATATTTTTTGATATAAAATGAATATTATCAGAGTTTTCTGTTGCAATATTGGTAACGGTAAGTTTTCAGGAACGAAGAATATGTATATGTTAGTCATTTCTAGACTATAGATCGAATGAATTTTATATTAAGATTACCATGAAGTTACCGGAAGCAAATTTCGTGCTAAATGTTAACGTCTTTTGCTTTCTTTATCCTACTGATTTTGAGACTGACCTAAAATGTTTTTTCTTTTATTGCAAAAGGTATTAATTTTATTAAGGCGGATATGGCTCATGCTATATAATTTAATCTATGGAATACACATTTCAAATTTGTACTATAACTTATCAAAAATAGATATGTTTCTTAAAAGTTTTTGAAGAAAATTTAAGTCTAATTCAAAACCATGTAAAAATAAATATTTTTGAAATACCAAGAGCGACTGTAAATTACTACAGATTCTAAAAAAAACAATAAGTGAAAATGCCACACACAATAGAAAATGATTAGTAATAAAATTATTTGAAAAGAAACTGCTAAAATGACGAAACTGTTTCTGCTCAAAGTTGCAGAGTAGAGAGGCATTAATTTTCTTTTCAGTTTTGTAATAGCATTTTAACGTTTAAAAATATCAGATAATTAGTTGCTTACAATTGTAACTTATAGTTAATAATACATAATTGGAAATTTACCATGTTTTCTTCAGTCACACAACTTCTTTTAGGTAGGTGTATCAACTGGTCGCTCTTGCCGACGGATTTAGAAGCAATGTTATATTCTGAAACGTTAAATTAACCTTCATATTGCATTAAAACGAGTTTAAACAACATACTTGGACTCCTTTTACTTTCTGCTTGTATCTTATCACAAGTACACTTTTCTTTTTCTTTAGGTTTAGGCTTAGCGCATTCCGCATCTTTAACAACATCGGCTTCTCCTTCTCCTTCTCCAGTAGGTTTGATACACTTAACAATGCGAATGTGAGTACTTCGGGCGCAGTTGCATTCTTGCCAATCACCTATCATCCATCTAGAACAAAATTATAAGACTAACATTCATTGTCCATATTATTGTGATATCTTTAAAGGTACCTACTGTAAAATAAAAAAAATGAAAATTTACACTAAGGCCAAGCTTTTAAGTAAGAAACGGAGGGAGCTTAAATACATTTAGAAAAAAAGTATAAGATATTTTATAAGAATCTGATAGAATAGGTTTTATAGTTACTACGAAACTAACCTTGGTACACAGGGAGCGATTTCGCAAGGACGAATTCGTTCTTTTGGCTTTGTCGTTTTACAGTAAGAGTCATCTACAAGCCCGGCAATTTTTTCTGTACACCTTGGTATAGATTCTTGAGTTCCAGGACCGCACTGAGCTGAGCATTTACTCCAGTCTATGTAATCCCAGTCAAAGTGAGTGACTCTTTTTTCAGATACCCTTGCACCGTATGAATACTTCATAGTTACGTTTTCTAACGGCATAACCTGAAATAATTTTTTAACACTTTCGTTGTATACCGGGTGAGCGGATTCAAAACCGAACATAGGAATTTTTTAATTTTTAGTAGATAAATGATTTGTCTCACGTAATTGATGTTCTAGGCAACGTTATTTTGCCAGTAAATTAATGTATGTATTATCGTTAACCTCGTTTTACTTTGCGGTGTAGGGGCTGGTGATTTATGTGCTTGCATCGGGCAGTACAATGCTCAACTTGCCCCGGATTTGGGATACAAAGTTGGCGTGCGCCTTTTTGTGCTTGCACAGCAACTATTGTGTGAAGTGTGTGTCTTGGTGATGTATTGACCTTGTTACTCTATCTCTTAGGTCTGTGGATCTGAGTAGAGCACAGTTAATTTGATGCCCAACTGTGAATGGTCTCACCGAGCCCGATTCCAATCGCCAAGACTTATTAGCAAGCCTAGCGCTACCCAACTGCGCTACGCGGCTTCCTTGAAAGTAAATTAAATGTTGTGTAAATATACCATGCTTTTGATATGTTCGGTTTTGAAACCAGTCACCTGGCATGTTTAATAGCGATTTACCCAAACTGACAAACACTCTTGAGTAGGCCCTGGAATATTGAGGGCTTCTTGTTTCATACGAATGTTTCCGAACCAAGCTCTAGTACCCGGAAGATCAAACATTCCGAAAGTCTCCCTATATAAAGCTAGTTATATAGTGTTCCATACAAATTAGTCTATGTATTCACCCCTCGATAAGAACGCTTCCGTCACTTGTTTTCTTGAGCTGAATTCTTGAACTTGTCGGTTCGGTTTCTTCAACTTTGATATTTACCGAAGCAGTGGGAATATCCAACAACTTTACACTCGCTACAATACATCAACATGTAAAAATAATTATCATTTACCATTATATTTTTTATTACATTCTCTAGTTTCTCCTTTTGTAAAAAACTGTTGACCCACATTCAATTTGCAAGAAGTTCCGTCGCCATGGCAAACTCCACACCAATCTTCCACTGCGTTCGACTCCAAATTAAGATCACAAGGTATTTCCTGTTAAATATTAAGATTATGTTAATTGCTGTTTATATATCGCCAACTGAAGTATCAGTCCATACCTTACATATTCCGTCTACACAAATATCTCGCATTCCCCGTAAGCACTTCGTCCCATCTATAACTCGTGGTAGCAGTGCTGCTATTTCGCCTTGTTCATTAATACAAAATAAAATGCAAGGGTTTTCTGAAACAATGGTTAAAAGTGATTGGTCTTTCACCAAAGATTTAAAATTTAAGATGATTTCAGAAAGTCTTATAAAAAACTTAACTGAAGTTAACTTTAATTCTGTGTTAAAATAAACAAAAGCACATCAAAATTTGTTTACCAAATGAACAACATGTCATAAGCACTAACATTATGAGGCAACATTGACTACTTTAACAAAGAATTAAAGTTAATCTAAAATTAGCGGTCTTTATAAGGCAGGACGTTTATGACGTCAACAAAAGACAGTTAATTTAAACATTCATACTAAAGAAGAAAACGAGTAAAAAGATTATTATTTTTAAATAGACTATATACTTTTAGAAAGCAATATAAACCTAAAGTTTAGGAATGGACGTTGCTAAAATTCTCAAGAAACATTCTTACGTCAGAAAAAAACATTGAAATTACAATTCTAAGAAAATAGTATTTGTAAATCTTCTTTTTCCGACACCGATATGAAAGTGTCTACTTTCAAGACTTATTTGCGACATGAAAGTAGTTCCTCTTATGACTAGTCATTTTTAACTTTCAAAATAAGTTTGTTTGTTGTTATCCTAGTGTTGCTTGTAAATCGTAAATAAAAGTTATTTCTGACGTTTAATTTTAGGATTCTAAAAGGCGGTTTCGACAAAAAATGATGTACATCACGCGCCGTGAAAGTGGCATTGATTGACTCGGTGCCACTCAATGCCTCAATACCTACTACTACAAATTAATGTGGCACGTATAGGGACCAGCAGTCATTTTACGAAATACATATAGACAAGTCACATTACAGCCGTTGGCCTATAGGCCAAACAAGTTTTCTCAGTAAAAGACAGTTCAACAGACAACTTCAACATTCAAATACTTCATTCGTATCGACCTGGAGAAACTGGCTATAGAAAATAGAAAAAGAATATACTCATGTTGTGTACTAAACAGCGAACCTGTCAGTGACTATATTCTTTCCGGTGGCTACTTAGAAACTGGTTGAGTAGTTTTGTCATTTCAATATTATAGGTAATAAATAGATTTCTTTACTTTGATAGATTTGGAATAGTTATTCAATCACCTAAAAAAATAGTACAAGAATTTTGATAAGAACTATTTTGCATTCTCATAGTTTTAGATATTTATAGAAATTCCTTAATAATTTAATGTTAAAAAATAAAAACAATTTTATTAATAATTAATAACACTATCAGAATTGTGAAGCTGTATTGCATTTGACAATGTAAAAAAATATAAATTGTTTATACGTTGTTGGATGAAGCCTCCTGTGCAAAAATAATAATTTATAAGGAATAATTTTTCTATACATAAACAAATTCAACGACAAACTTTGAGAAGCGATTCCTTGGGTGATTCTAAAATAAAAAGTATTGCTTAACACATGCCCTAAAATACTTCTTTAGTGAGCTACAGCTTCTTCAAGAAGGAGACTAGAAGTGCATTTTTAATTAACATCTCAGAAACAGCTAATCGGTTTTGCAGGTCAGATCTTTTTAATCATTTGAGTGTCCAGCAACATACCTTGCGAGTGTTAGAGATACTAAATATTACGACCTTGCTGTCGGATTTTTTTTGTTTCATTTTGTCTGATACCTTTCTAACAAATTTTTTAATATACACGCACCGGCAAAATTGAGGAACACAAAAAAGGTCATATTTTAGAATATATATTGTAATGACCGCCCCCTAATTAATATAAGACTTTAGTAAAAATATAAATAATATATAGGGAAAACCACCACAATTTATAAATCACATGGTTTTAATAATCGAATTCTGTGTCAATTTCAGGACTAATGAAAATGAAGTTGTAATAATTATTAGTTAAATAAATGGTTTATTGTTCTTATGTAGTTTATTTATTTGCAATTAATTAAAGCAAAGCTCTGGCCTAGCATGAAATAAACTCTTATCAAAGGTGTAGGTTCAACAAATACTTTTGTGGATGACAAATTCACTAGTATGCCAATTGCTTAAATTCGATTCTAGCTATAATCTTCAAATTAACTGTAACCACATAGATGATCTGTAGGTACCTGTAAAAATTTGCGTAATTTGAATTCCAAACACCCCAATGGCAAAATTAACATCAGGTAAATACAATGTAATTGATGTGACGTAATTTCCGGCTAACCTGGTATTTTTTCAGTGACGTAAAATGACGCACTGATCTGCTTTTGTTCTATTTCCGGAAAATCTTGCAAATTCGGCTTCAAACCACAAATTCGAGAGACGCTATCTCGATTATAAAACCCAGAATGAATATATGCAGCTGGAACCACGTTCACAACCTCGTACGACGTCCAATATTGATAAAACCCTGGCTTTACGGGTTTGCAGCAACAGCTTCTCTGTGAATTTTACCTTGCAAAGGGGCTTCGTGTGCTGACTTCACACACTCGAAGGACGCCACGGCAATTACGGACTTGGTGACGGCCTCTCGGTTCTCCTTCTTACTTGTAGGGCTCACTAAAAGGCTCCTCCACACGTAGTAAAAAAATGTTCTGGACGGCCAATGTCTCGAACTGCCAGAAATTTTGTCTGAATTTGGCCTCGCTGTATGCCGCACCTGGGGGCTGGGTTGATTGGGGCGGGTTCCTGTTCACTGGGATGTGATATCACACTGAACATACATAAATTAAACTGCGTTTGCCATTCCTAACATCAATGATTAATAAAACGCTGAACGTAACCCTCTTGATTCTGACTTATCTAATGTTAACCCTTCTCAATCAAATTATAATAACTGCTAATTATATCACGTGCATTTATTAGTGTAAAATACTGACTTTATCTTGCAATAAATAAAACATGCATTCTATGCTCATTTTGAAATTATTTATTTTCGTGTTAGTTAGGCTATCAGAATTACTGTGGGCAGTAAACCATTACAATATGACTCAATTTGGTTATAAATGTAACTTTTGCACGTACAACGAATAAAAAATAGCAATTTAACATTAAATATGGCCACCTAATTGAGCCTAATTATCATTTTTTTGATTTTAACATATTGATCGGGTTTTTGTGTTCTTGAAAACAAGTGCTTATTTCTTGGTTAGTTTACAACGAGAGTTTACAATTTTCTTTTCTGTTGTGAAAAATACTCTATTTAACGCTAACTGATGTCTCTAGAGCTCTAACAATGGTCGGAAATGGCTATACTTACAGATCGGTCAGCAGGGAGTATTAGTATCTGTTGTATATCGCAATGTAAAAAGATTTAGACAGACTGGTTCTTTCACATAAAGGCGTGGTCAAGGTAAGAAACGATTAAAAACTGCTAGGGATGATCGCTTTATTACACTGTAGAATCTCAGAAATCGATGTTTAACGGCTGTTTATATCAGAAATGCCTTATCTTTAGAAGATGTGCGTCACGTAATTGTAAGCGAAAGAATAGTGAGGAGAAGACTGGATGAGTTTGGATTGACTTCCAAAATTCCTGCAAACGGGCAAAAAAATTGATGCACAACATCGTATAGCAAGACTGCAGTTTGCACGTGAACACCGATTTTAGACTTTGGAGCAGTGGAATGAAGTTCTTTTCACCTACGAAAGCCGATTTTGTATAAATGTGATTTATGGTAGAGAGAAAGTGTGGAGACGCCGAGGGAAGCGCCATTTATGATGTACCATTGGCCCCACAGTCTCATATGGAGGAGGTTCACTTATGGGTTGGGGTGGGATATGTTTGGGAGCACATACGGATGTAGTGGGGTTTCTTGACAGGTGCACGGTATATCACAAACATTCTGCAAGGTCGTGTGGTGCCATTTGCCCTATTTATAGGAGAGGATTTCGCCTTAATATAGGAACCCTCTGCCCCATGCTTCTCGCTGTGTTTCGGATTACCTACTCGAAGTTGGTATTCATGCCATCAATTGAGCAGCTCGTTCTCCCAATATGAATTCCATAGAACACGTATGGGACATATTGGGAAGACGGGTCCGGTCCAGAAATCCATCGGTACAAACCCTAGACGTGCTAAAGACGGCACTAGTGGCAGAGTGGGACACTGCCTCAACAAACCATGCATGGCATTATCCATAGTATGAATAGACGTATGGAAGCAGTAATCAGAGCTCGTGGGGGTAATACGCGTTATTAATTACACTCATATGATTTAGTACCATAATAAAACATTTTTATAATGAGAAGACAATTGCTTTTGTTCTGAAATTTTTCATTGTATTTAGTTTTCAATCAGTAAACTGTTTGATTAGGTAAGTTCATCTGTTATATCGTTATTTGTTATTCTCTGAAAGTGTGTATTGCTAACATTAAAGCTTAAAACATAATTGAGTTAAATAATGTTTATAGAACATCCCAAAATATGACTTTTGTTGTGTTCCTCTAATTTTTTCGGTGTATGTAGATTAACAGATGTATGCAGCGGGGAAGATAAAAACTTGGCGTGTGCCTCAAATACTTAGTACAGGAAGCTCCACTTATGTTTGAACCTTTAAATTGCTATTTTCCGTGACTCAACATTATTTTTCCCAGATAATTGCGTTTTTGGCGGTATGAATCGAAGTATTAAGATACCGGTAATGATTGAAAACCCTGAGAATACATATAAGCTATTACTTCTTCATTTAGGCAAACAATTTCGAGTCCGTAACTGGAAGAATGCTGTTATGTAAGTTAAAACCAGGTGTTTGTCACTTTAATTTAAAAATTCCGTATAAATAGGGATGAAGTAAATTACATACGTAGTTTTTAAAGTTTTTTGAGGAAAGCTGGATTCAAGTAAAATATTTGGAATTTCATACGTACTCCCGAGAAGGTAAGAACACAAAATTGAAAAAAAGACATCGTTGGCATATTTTATATAATAATCAACATTGTCTAACATGTGAGCCAACGAAAATGAAATCAAGCTTGGCTTTGAAAATTGAAATATATATCGATTATTAATTCACATTATGTTGGATATAGACTATTATATCGAGATATAAAAAAAACTGTTCCTCAGCGAGCTGTGAAATTCATACGTTTGAATAATATGTTGGTAGCACTGTAAGTCTATGTCAAATTCTAGGTTAACAGGTTAGATTTTGCGTCAGTCTGTGTCAAAACTGACACAAAACCTAACGTGCTAGCCCGATTCCAACCGAGAAGGCTGCAAAAAAAATCCGGTCCCTTCGGAATTCGAACCGAGGACTTCCTAAATGCATGCTTAGCGCTTTCCCAACTGAGCTGCCCAGCATCTTTTGTTGTATTCATAGTAAATGGTAGAAATAGGCTATATTTAATTCGTAAATATGCCTTATCTAAATATTGTAGGTGGAATATTTTAATTTCTAAACTAAAGCTACGTTAAACGGAAAATTTGTTACCATCAGGCATGAAGTAAGACTTCCACTGATGCAATTTATTATCTTCAGGATAAACCCATCCGTTGAACTCCGCACATTGAATATTTCTGAACGATGGTTGCCCAGTTTCACAGGGCTGCACAAGTACATGTCTTAGTTTTAATAAAAGGAGGATTACAAATGTTACCTCTGTGTTGCATATTTTATGTCGTTTGTGTTCGCCTATGCAATATTTGCCTCCGTGGGCAGGCATTGGATTATTACAGTAGCGTTCATGGGTAGAAACGCCGGATCCACAAGTCCTTGTGCACTCGCTCCAAGGCGTCCACTTACTCCATCCGCCATCGATGGCTCCCGGCCGTTCTCCTATTTCTATGCATTGGTTATGAAAACACCACTAAAATAAAATAAGCAAGGTTTGCTAAATATTATTGTAGGAACTGCTCCTATACCTTATTCTCGCCGCAAGTCGTTCCTGGGGCGACGGCCGTGTGCGTTTCTATGCATCCCTTGTTCTCTACGTAGCATATCAAGTTGTCACATTCCTACAACAACTTCGTTGTAAAAAATGTGGGGGTATAAAGTTCCAACGAGAGCATCTCGAAATTAATGTAAATTTATTACGAACGGTAGGTAGCTTAAAGAATCTGGAAGGCAGCTTTATAAATGCGCCCATTCTGGTACCGGAGCTTCAAGAATATGAAATATGCAGGCGGAATAAATTGGTCGGTGCGAATGCTTCGTGTACCGAGACGCCTTTGTTGTACAGCCATAAAATGTATCGCGGTCATCACAACAAGAAATGATCCAGTGCTTAACGGCAGGGCCGAGAACAGTCGTAAATCTATATAATATATAAACTAATACTCGAGATGCACGTTCTAGAAACTAGAGTATCGCAAATTTTTCCGCGAGCGCTGCACTTAATAGCGATGTACTATTTACAACACGACGTCGTATGGAAGATTCAATTTGGAGCGGCGCAGACTCGTTTCTCGAGTAATTTAAGTGGCATTTAGTTTAATGCGCTTCGTTAAAACTAAAATGAGGACTTCAGAGTTTCATATGCGGATATAAAGTGTCTCACTCGATTTTAAAATACTCCTAGTGTAATCCATAGATTTAAAAAGATTTTTAACCAAAATATAGCCGATGCTAACAATGAAGTTGTTGCGTTTTACAATACAAAACTAATATGATTTAGGTTAGGATGTATGCTTATTGATTAATAGGTTACATCGTCGATTCAATATAAACCTTAGCAATTTTAAAAGCGCTAAAACAGCAAGTTGCCCATTTTGTGAACTATATCGTCATGGTAGCAGATAATCTTCAAGATTTGCAGACAATCTTAGGAGTGTGACGAGGCATTTAAGAACGTGGGGCTTAAAATGGATTTGAGGAAAACAAAATTAAAACTTACTTACAAATTGATAACACTATTACTATATGTTCAACAACACTAGAAAAACTGGAAGAATAAGTATATGTAGGACATAAGCATAGAACTAGGAGGCTGAAATAAAAATAAGAATTACATTAGGCATTCAAAAGTAAAATTTCCAATAAACTAAAAGATAAACACTTAACCAATGCACCCTACCTGTAGATACATACGGCGTTTATCATTATTATTATTATTATTATCATCTGATATCTGAAATCAAGCATAGAATGAATGTACAAACAGATATAGTATTCCAACCAAAAATTGGAAAGCTATTTAAAATCCAGTACACCATGAAAAGTGTAAGTCATGTCTAAGTTGGTTTCATACAATCAGTAAATAATATTCTAATGTCAATTCAGCTTGTAAGTAATGACAGTTCATCTGCAAATTGTACATGTAACTGTTTTGTTAAGGCATTGTAACATTATGCATGATTTAAGTAGGTACTAGTTGAGTTTTTAAAACCGTATAGTGGCATAGAAAATTTTAAAAAACTTATATATCTTCCAAACTTCCCAATGCATCTGTCAAATTTGAAGGTTATTATCGAAGTGTCACTGAATGACAATCAAACAGTAATTTTATGAATTAAATTACGAAGTGACTTACTGTTTTCAATGCTGGCCTGATTTTAAATAGCTTTCCAATTTCTGGTTGGAATACTATACACTGAACTACATAGAAGAGAAAAGACTTCAATGGTACGGACACGTCAGACGATGCAGCAAATGGACTGGAGCCCTATAGGTAGAAGAAAGAGAGGAAGACCAAGGAGATCATGGAGAGACGAAGTGGATGAAGCAATGGAAAAAAGAAACATTGGTGATGGAGAATGAAACAACAAAAAGGAATGGAGATTAAGGTTGAGGGATGGAAGGCGGTGACAACCGTAAAAAGTCCAGCATATATATATATTATTTTATTTTTATTTTATTCCGACTGTCATGATGTTATTATAACAACCGGGACTAACTTTTTTTCGTGGCAGCCGTACAGAAGGTGCCGGGAGAAGCAGCCCTGGAACTCCCATCCAAGTTCTGATGAGAGAGAGCGTTGATTAACTCTGCTGATCGAACGTGGACGCTTGTTCAAGCTACACCACCCGGGACCTTATACGTATATATATTATCTGATATTCGTTTATTCTCAGAATTTGCCGGTTAGTCCCTAGCGAGACGGGTGTTTACCAAGTCTATCCAGTGATTCTATTCCTTTAGAAATAGCGGTACTATATTACATGTTTTGAATATGATTCCTTTTTGAATGTGTTGGTGTATGAGTAGGTCTAACTGGAACTGTTTAAGATGCTGTTTGAATGTCGAGTGTGTGATACCTGTTGTGCATATTATGAATGGGATGATGTGTATGTGCTCTTGTCTCCAAATTCTTTCCAACTCTATTGCCAAGGGTGTATAGTTTTCTATTTTTTCTGTATATTTTTTGTTATGTTTATATCTGTTGGTATGGCTATGTCAATAAGATATGTTTCTTTCTTTATTTTATCTTGTAGTGTAATATCTGGCCTATTGCATATTATAGTTTTGTCTGTATGTATTGTTACATCGTCGTATAGTTTGTACTGTTTATTTTCTAGAACGTTTTCTGGTGTGTACTTATAATATGGTGTGTCATCTGCTGTAAGATTATGTTTAAGGGCTATTGCTTGATGTGTGATCTTTGCTGCGATGTTATGTCGTTCAGTGTAAGCAGTTCCAGCTAAGATTGTACAGCCTCCTGTTATATGTTGTATGCTCTCTTGGTGCATATGACATTTTCTACATACATCGTTAATGGATGCATTTTTCATGATGTGTTTTTGGTAGCGTCTTGTGGCTATTGCCTGACCTTGTATGGCGATGAGAAAGCCTTCTGTTGAAGGTTCTGGAAGAGTTGGCCTATTATTATTATTATTATTATTATTATTTACACTAACCCACCATATCTTAAACAAATTAAAAAATTGTCAAGGTGCCATGCAAAGATTGACGTTCGGAATTAGTGAAACGACAGGTAAGAGACGTACTATTTATACGACTTTAAAACCTTCACAAGGCGGAAACCGGGTCTCCAGTAACCTGGACTGTTAATTTTTTAAAAATTAATTCCACCATTTTCCAAAATGCTGCTTTAGGTGTTTGCGTATTCCTCGAAGTTTTTCGTGAAAAAATTAGGTTTAATACCTGAGATAATCAATTTGAAACCCGGTTTCCGCCCTTCGCGTTTCATTGTTGGCGGTTTACTTACTTTTTGCTTGCCCAAAAACCCCTCTTTTTATTTTTAGTTTTGTGTGGATAACAGTCGTATTGCCGTTGTAGAAATACTAGTTGGTGTTAGAAATAATCAATTGGACTTTGTTTATTGTATATGTTGAACAATTCGTTGGTGTGTGATTGAAAGAAGATTTCTCATATGAATAGAGAAAAAAACAAAATTTTCTTATCTTCTGGGGCAACTGTGTAAAATAATAAGCAAAAAAATGGATCCTAATAAAATATTCTTTACGGCCATTGAGGTGTGCGGCAGGCCTATACTAAAGGCATCTAAATTAGTGGGTGTAAAAAGTAGGCGAGGAAAGTATGCTTGGTGTGAATATAATGAAAACAACTATACCTACTAATATGTGTGATAACTGTTTTAAATTTATTTGTTAGACCCATGGACCTCTAAAAAAGAATGCAAATCAGATAAATAGCTATTTATGTATGAAGTTGCAAAATAAAAGGGTTTTTCACACTGCGTGAAGTTGTCCCTACGAGCTCCAGCGAATTGGGAAACACGTTGAGTGTGGAAAACACTAATTTTGCAATGTGTTGCATACAAGATTTTCTATAATTTTGGGTCATATTAATTTTTATAGTAAATAAATTTACTTAAATCTACAAAGTTGTTCTAAATTTTAATATTAGTACTAATGTCAATATGAAATCTCATATTGCAACTAGTGCGAATACATGCATCATTTTAACGTTGAAAACGACAACAAAATTTCATGATTTAATGCCAAAATTACAGAAAAATATTTTGATGCTATTTATTAGAAGAATTTTTATTGATTATTTCTGAATGTCGAATTTATTACGTTTTTTAGTCTGCCGGCCAACAACAATAAAAGTTTCGCCGGGGGAGAGTTACCGAGAGAATTGCGAACTTAAAGTGGAGCTGGGCAGGTCATATAGCTTGGATAAGCGATAACAGGTGAACCAAACGTATAATGGAATGGCAGAAATGGTACGAAAAACGAAGAGTAGGCAGACTATACTAGAGGTAAGCATGGGCAAACGATAAACGCAATCAAGAAGATGGCAACAACTAGCACAGAACAGATCAAAGTGAAAACTATTAGGGGAGGTCCATAACCAAAACTGGACATGATACTACGGTTGCTATATCTGTTAGTAGTTAAGTATTAAGAACGGTAAGCAATTTGCCTGTTAAGGATAATAAGTTCAATATTATTCGGGAACGGTACTAAGCACTTAACTCTTGGGTGCTTGATGCTTACTGTAAATAGAGTGTGTCTCACTTAAGAGTGTAGCACCTTTATATCGTTCTTAGGTTTTATTCGATTTGAACCAAATTATTCTAAAAGGACACATTCTGGTCTACTTGTAGTTAAGAACCATTCGCCTCCTTCAAATACAAAGCCTCCTGCGCTACCAAAATAAATGAAAAAATAAAAAATCCTTTGCTTTGCTTCGACAGCAATTTTTGTGTTCGGCCGAAAAAAATATCACTTTTCCTACTAGTTACACAATATACTATTTTCCGAAATCGGCAGTGAAGAACGTTGAAATCGTCATTAAAACACGAGAAATCGGCAGTGAGGTAATCCATTGTTTTATGATTCGTTGAAGTTGGCGAGGTGACAGATAAACGTCAATACGCGTTAACATGACCTATAATAGTTGGTTCAAACTGTTTAAATTTATGATTTCACGATGCGTTGTCATGTGGTTTATTTACCTCGGTTCTACGAGCATCTGCAACTAAATTCCACATTCGTGGAAAAGAGTTAAACTTCAGTGCCTTGGTACACAAATAACTATTTTTTAATCGGCGAAATCGTAAAATGAAAATGTTTGAACCAACTCATACAGTTATGTTAACGTCAATTGACGCTTACCTTCACGCCATCTTCAAAATATTGCAAAACAATTACTTTAAAAACGATTTCCCTTATTTTAATGACGATTTCGGAGTTCTTCACTACTATAAAGAAAAATAACTATTTGTTCGAAAAATTAAGCAGCTCTATGGTTATTGCTGACTTTGCTTTTGAATAAATATTTTTGTGAACCTATGGTTATCTCGGAATCCATATTCGCAGAAAAATGTTTATTAACACGTTTTAGTTTATTTTAGACTGAAAAATAGAAAAACGAGGTATTGTGCAATTGAGGTGAAACGCCCTGTATTCTGAATGGTGGAAAGCAAGCGGTTACTGTACCGCTTCAAAATTTCGAGAGCAAACGCAGCATAAGGGCAACTCGTCGATCTTGCATTTTTCCACCTCGATTTTGTCAGAAATCAGAAATAGCGCAGTCGGCACAGCGGCTCCACGTCGCAACGGCTTCCGAAACGTTTCGTTGCGAAGTTTTCCAGCCTGCGCAGCAGTTCGAAGACATTTTGTAATTAGAAGCCCTTAATAGCAGCACGCGATTTCCTCGTTATATTCCCCTTTATATCACTGCAAATTCTGTTATCGCATCCTTCCCGAGCTCTCGCTCACGCCAGTGCTGGTGCATTTGATTGTTGGCGAGTCGGAAACAGAATTTTTACGATTCACCGGCATTTTATAGCCAATTCTCTAGATTGTATTGAGAAAACAATAGAAAATGCATGAGACGTTCATAAGTGTAAAGCTGCATTCGCGTTTCGATACTTACCAATCCGGTGTCGCAAAGAGCTGCATTTGGACTGAGTGCTTGTCGGCACTGAAAGTCGCCTCCGTACATGACTCCGGGAAGAATATCTGGCATCTCGAAGCTGTGGTCAGTTGGCGGGTCGTAGAGACATTCTCCGTAACCTTGACTAAACTACAAAGATTCACTGGAATAATCAGTTAGCCAAATTTAGAAATAGCATACTCAATGAACACTCGCAGATATTTTCCACTGCAGTGTGACCATTCCGAAGTCCGGATGCTGACCGTTGGCTTCATGACGGTGGTAAGGCCTCCCGGTAGACTAGAGTTACAGCCGGAATCCTTGACGGTGTCGTGTGGAATCGATAGCCTGGAAATTGCGGTTAACGTCACAGCTGTTAATAATGAGACAGCAACCATGCGTGAGAATTATTCAAAATTTCCAGCACGTCACATATGGCCGGCAATTTAACACAGCAAGCAGTTACAAAAGCGTACACACCATACATTGTGGGATATGGCCGCGTTGCTGGGAAAATTAGAAATACAATTTTTGAACATGTACGAATAACGTAGAATTAAAATAAAGCATACGAACGTATGTGCTATTTCGTGTGCTATCACGAAACCCAATCGCAGACCATTGTCTTCACACACGGCTGCTTGATTCTTTGGATCGCACATTCCTCCCAATGTGGAGGCACCAAGGAGACCGCAATTTTCATCGTCACCGCAAATGTCTATTCTGTAAGAAGCAAACATGAGCTAATAACACTAAATGGTGTAATAAATTTATGAGATGGCAAAGCAGGTTATTTCCAGAGTAATATACGTATTATATCTATGAGAGGAGCTACACCCTGATCGATAATCAAAATGGTATTTTTAACGGTGATAGTAGCTCAAAGCTAATGATGAAGTTGTTCGGTCAATGTAGCATGATATTTTACACTAAAATATTCTTTAGCATATTTTTGTCTATACAGCTTATCTATGTTATTACGAGGATAGTTCATCATTTACTGTCCCTAATATAGTAGGCATTGACTGACAAATGAAAAACTGTTTTTATCCGAAGTGTCATTTATTCACGTTAGTGTATGTAAAATTGCTTCTCTCTATCTTTTCATTTATTCGAAATATTAGTTCAGTTCTCTTGTGGTGTTTGTAATTTTATCAAAATGGATAAAATTGAAATAAGAGCTGTTATAAAATACCTCTGTAAGAAAGGTTTATCACCGCAAGAAATTCATAAGGACATGACTGAAGTATTGGGTGATTCTGCGCCTTCATACCAGGTAATTAAAAATTGGTCTCGAGATTTCAAACTGGGGAGAGAGTCCTGTGAACACGCGCCAAGTGCAGGATCACCGAAAACTGTGGTTACCAAGGAAAATATTAATTTGGTCCATGATATGGTACTGAATGATAGAAGAATTACCGTCAGATGCATAGCGGAGACATGTGGCATTTCAGTTGGGAGCGTTGAAAAAATTTTGCACGAAGAATTGGGTCTCACAAAAGTCTCTGCACGTTGGGTACCAAAAATGCTAACGGCAGATCAAAAACGCCTCCGACACGTTGCCGCAGAGACCAATTTGGCAATCATTAACAGAGACTCCGATGAATTTTTACAAAGATTCCTTACAGTGGATGAAACTTGGGTTCATCACTTTGACCCAGAGTCGAAACGCCAAAGTATGGCATGGCGGCATAAGGGTTCCCCACCTCCTCGAAAATTTCGTGTTGTTTCTTCGGCAGGCAAAATCATGGCACCGGTTTTTTGGGATTTTAAGAGAGTTATTTTTGTGGATTATTTACCACGTGGGCACACCGTAACAGGCCAATATTATGCAGATTTAATACCAAAACTTCTAGAAGCAATCAAGGAAAAGAGAAGAGGAAAATTGAGACGAGGTGTTCTGTTTCATCAGTATAACACCCCGGCCCACAAAAGCTGTATTTCAATGGCAGCCATTCACAACGCTGGCTTTGAAATTTTTGAGCAATCTTCCTATTCGCCAGATTTGGCCCCTAGCGACTATTTTCTTTTTCCAAAATTAAAAGAACATTTTCGGGGAACCCATTTCATGAACGACGAAGAAGTGATGACAGCCGTAAATGAGTGGCTGGCGGAACAAAATACAGCACTTCAGCACCGATACTTAAAATGTATTAACCTGTCAGGGGACTATGTTGAAAAATAAAATTATTTCGTTCTTCTCAAACGTTTGCTTCTATGCTAGGGACAATAATTGGTGAACCGCCCGTATAAAACGTCAGTTATGAATTGCAACTAGTTTTTAGTATTATTTAGACACCCATATCTCTCTGTCGTCAATGTCCACAACGAAGCGTTCACGATTTCTTCTCTATTTACCTAAGGTGTTCTTTACATTGTCTACATTAAGGTTTTTGACTTTTTTTAGGATTTTCGTCATTTTTACTTAACTCGCTTTCGTTGAGGTACTTGTTAATTGTCGCCTCTTGGTTTTAATGTCTAATTAATCGAGCGATCCAATTATATACTCGTACATATAGTCGTTGCGACAGGATCCAAAAATTAGCCTTTTAATTTCATCTTTGCAGACTTTATAATATACAGGGTGTCGTAAAATATACCAGACATATTTTAACTCATTTAGAGTTACCTTTGATTTTTAATTTCTAGTGCCAACATCACATAGGCGATGAATGATATTTGTTTTCCATAACAATTGAAAGTTATTGTTGACAAACGATAATGTTGTAAACAGTTAAATGTTGTCGTATTAAAGAGTTTTGTGCAAACAGGTCTATTAGCTTCTCTCCGTTGTCATTACGGTGATTCTCTCCGATTCGTCCCACTATTTTATCTCCTACTTTAGATCCCACTCTAGCATTATAAAGTTCTCAATCAAAATTATTTCCCTGTTCTGTTCTACATCGTCTAGGGCGGCTTGTTATTCCTCATAAAATTCTTCCTTCATTTGAAGTGGTTTGTCATCGTGATGAATCTATTCCGAAAAGAGCTAGTCTTTCTCCATTTGTATTTTTTTATGTATATTTTAATTGCGCGTTTATTTATACTTATAAATTTTGCAATGTTTTTTAAAATGTTCGTTTGATTAGGTTTGCTAGATTTCTTTATGCTAGTTTTTCTTTTAATGCTCTGGCATAATGTAATATATATTCTTCCACTTCTTGTGTAACCCCAATTTTTGTTGCTGTTAATACTGTAATGTCTACATTCATTTTACGAATTTCTCTTATCTTGTCCCTGTATGTTCCACGTTGTCATATTCAATGGCCCATTCCGTAGTTTAGTTCGTTTTCTATTATTTACTTGAGTTTAGTATTTTCTGCGACCTGTTTCATTTACAAATAATGGGGTGCAGGCTCATCGACCCAGTCGTTTTTACCATAAAGTGTCGAAGCTCTCCGTAGCCACCTACTCTGGGTATAAACGCTGCTGCCTGTTGATCCTCGAGAAGTATTTTATTTTCCTCTTACCTGGCATGTCTATCGGGAATTCTTCTATCCGCCCATTTTAAAATATGAATCTTCATTTTAACTGCTGTCGTCATAAGTAAAAATTTTTGTTTCCAAAAGACTGGCTTATTTGGAACAGTTCTATATTTTGGACATGGTTGTACATATGAGGTAGTTATAAATGCACCGATGTGATAGGATGATGGCTCATGTTTTTCAGAAAGAAAATTTCATCAGTTCGAAAACAGCTTCAGGATCTGGAAAACAGTCCATCCACTGCATTTCCACACAAGCTCTTCCGTCACTGTCTGTTCCATAAATCCAAATAAATCTAAATATGTATCTGGAAGATCGGGATCAGCCGGTAAACACTTCTTATAAGCAAGAGCTTCGTAGTTCGCACTTATTATTGTTAGTAGAGTGTGTTGGTCTTGGAAAGCCAAATGACAAATACCTCAAAATAAGGTTTACAATGTTTAAATTGTCAAGGGTAATACCACAAAAGGTGAAAATTTTTTGAGAATTTTTTTGTTCACATGCAAATTATTGCGTTTAAATTTCTCGAAACCAAAACTGCGTTAAAAATTCCGCGAGACCGCAGGTCGAGTGGAATTTGAGCAGTTTTTGTTGAGAGAAATTTGCAATAATTTGCATGTTGACGAAAAAAATTCTCTTAAAAAATTTTGACTTGAGTGGTATTTGGAAAGATTATTCCACAATATGGGTAGATGACTTTTACCGTGTTCGACAGCACACATTTTTAACGTTTTCCACTATTAATTCGATACTGGAGCTCTAACACGATTATTATGAGTTTTTAGAACGACGCTGATTTGCAAACTTTGACTTTGACGTTTTGGTGAAATGTCAGTCAAAGGCTACTCACTAAATTGAAATCATTGAAACCAATAGGGCTCGCGTGAAAACACTGTGACATTAGGTGTTTTCAATGACAGTCAATTTTGATTGGTCGTTTCTGACAAATTGAACAATTTTCATTGGTTCGTTCATTATAGTGTTGAATAATCAACAGTAATATCCCAAGTGCATTAAAATAGCCGATTAAATTTTGACGTTTTTTGTCAGAATGTTTTGCTAAGAAATTTGTCAAGTAAATTTGCCGCGCAACAAGAATCCCGAGTGCGCAGCACGAGGGATTTTGAAGCGGAAAATTTACGAGATATATTTCTTCAGAGCAAAACATTTTGACAGACAATCGTCAAAATTTATTCAGGCTACTTTACATGCACGCGGGATGTTCGGAGTGATTATTTCCTGAATAAATAGATAAAATTCAGTTGGTGAAGCACCTTTAATAATCATGTTAAAATTATGCACAAGCGATTAAATTTTGACATAAATTTAACCGCGGTTAAATTTTGACGTTTGAATTTTAGTCATTATTAAACTGACAGAAACCATGGTGATTACGCATTATTATGGATATGAAGGAAATAATCATTTATATTTTAAGTACATACTCCTTTTTTGCATGGGACCTTGAAAATATTAAAAATAATTAATAAGTGCTAAACGAATAAGCATGATGTACTATGCAGATTTCTATATTAACAGATTTACTGTTTACGGAGGGGGGTTATACAAACATTTATCTGCTACTCTGTATGACGTTGAAAATTTAATAATATACGTTTTGCACCTTTGCATTAGACAACCCGTGTAGACGACAAGTATATTTTTACGTTTGTTTGAAGCGAATTGAAAAATAATCAAGGTAAACGTTTGTGCACAAAAACACCATTTTAGAAAATTTTGCTAAGGGCAAATACCCCATTTCGTTGGTGTTTTGTACACATAGTCGTTAGTGATCCTTCTGTGAGGCATTCACGTTTTGTTTTTAGGAAAATGTAATGTTTACTAAAAAATAAAGTCCAAATGGTATACTGAGGTGCAAGCTTGGTACACATTGTTCTTAAAATTCTACAGCTTTCTATAACAGTCGAATGCAATAGATAAAGTATTTCTTTGTCAACAATTTGACGTGATTAGAAATACGTAGGAGTTTGGATAGATTTTGTCGTTGCTGGTGATTCCGTTAATTGGTCGTTGTCTAACGTTTCTGTACAAGTAGAACTATTGCTAGTTTCAGATCTGTGATAGAAGTTCAGGAAAATTGGCAAAAACCAGTGTGTCAAGGTTATGTACTGTTGATGGGGTATATTTTAACAGTTGAACATAAAAGGTTGAAATTTAGAATTTAAAAACCGAGCTTGGCACTGCTTATACGGTCATCGTTATTGTTTTCTTAATATACTGACCGCTTAATTGTGAACGTTATAAACTAGGAAATTACCTCCATTATGTACTAATATGTATATGTAGTAATTTTTCTCGAACACAATCACTGGTATTAGCACATTGAGAAACTGTTTGATATCTGCATTTGCTTCACTTAATTCAAGATAAAGAATAAGAGATGGTTTGCGAATGATTCAGTTTCCAGATTTTGCCCAAACAGTCCAGGCGCCAAGAATTTTGACATGTCAAAAAAACCCAAGTTGATGAAATTTTGCACATAAGTAGTTTTTTGGTTGTATTTTAAGAAAAAAAAATGTTCTGCACTCGAGCGATTATGGCAAAGGTGGAAAATGCACGGAGAAAATTGGAAAATTGGAATTTCTATATAGTATGTATAACCAAAATTGTAGCGCGCAACATTTTCTGTAAAAGGTCTCTTCGGGTTTTTTCGAAAAACGCTTTATTTTTGAGATATTTAGCAATCTTTGTCTCAAAATTTGCCCGCGAACTGCCTCGGAAATAGTAGAATTTCAAGCGGCGCTTGACTAAAATCGCTGTAACTCAATGTCAATGAAATTTCATAAACCAAAGTTCATTTTGAAGGAAAAGCTTGATATATTTGTAATACACAGCTGGTTCATAGTGAATTATTTTTTTTCTATTTTTTATTGATGTGTAACCATCATTAATGTAGCTAAATATAAAGTGGAAATTTATAGATTTTTACAATAGTTACACTTTATTTAATCAAGTCACTGAAATGGTCTAAAGATTAAGTAGGCTAAACAAGACCAAACTGCGTATAGCATTTTTTTTCAAACTATCTTGGGCCAAATTGAACCAATTTTTTCATATGTCCTTTTTTTAGGCACTTGCGTTTTTCGCGGCACTTGTGTTTCCAGCCGACATACATCTATCAAAGATATTATTTTTGTAAATGACATATACTTAGATGAATTTGCTCCCAAGAACCTGTACTTTCAGAAGATGTGCCTAAAAACATTATTCGCTGAATTATTTGCCTCACTAACGTTCGGCTAAATAAAGTTCAGCTTCGTAACATAAAGTATCACTTTTACTCCTAATAACATAATCTACTATTTTTACGACCTCTTTGTACAATTTCCAAAGAATATTACTGAATTAAAAGATTTTTCTGTTTGTGACCGATGAAGGAATGTTACTAGGTAAAAACATATGGCAACTTGTTCAACAGTATTGTGAAATTTTAGATATATTAATTTTATTGTACTTAATTATGGAAAAAAAGCAATTGTTTTTGTCGATTATCAGAAACAAAATCTACTGAAAGAGACCGACGTCTAAAAACGAAAACTGCATCAAATATGCGATTTTAAAGAGACAGGTTTCCAAAGTTGTATCAAGGGGTCGAGCATTGCCAGCTGAACTGAACGGTTAGAAACGCTGTGAAGATTCATGCCGAGGCAGCGCAGCCAAGTTGTTCAGGTCTTGCACCTCCCGCCTGACAACAAGACCGCAGGGTATCACTGGCAACGATCAGTGATATGCGATCCTAGCGATTGCATCCTTCTCGTGGTGGCCCCGTTCAGACTGAACAACGCGGATCTAGACTGGGAAGTCAATAAACACCCCCCAAGCCCAGCTGTCGTGTCGTGGCTAAGGGTCTGCGCTTGGGATAACGATGCCGGCAAAGACGAACCTCTGGTCACGTCATTGCCGTTATACCATACATGGATATCTCTGCTGTAGGCATGTATTACGGGAGATATCTGTGCTGGGGGTCTTGGCTTCACCGCCCGGACCAAGAGGAGAAAATCTCAATGAAAATTCTCAATCTCACGGCGGGGGGACCAGGCTCAAGGGATGCATGGCTGTCTAGAAGATCAGCCTTTCTGGTTCCAAAATCCCCTTTTCGAATATGTTATGCGACCCGTGCAAAAGCAGAGCACCAGCAGGTGTAGGCGCAGGGGCTTATAATATGCGTCATGAACGGAGCCTTCTGGATACCAGACGCCCTCCAGAACTATTTAGCCAAACCTCTTACAGTTGCATTAAATACTCACTTGTATGGATTTAACAACTGCTTTTTTACAGGGTGAAGACGACACGCCGATGGAGTCATCACCGCTTCCGATCAGTGATGCTCAGACTTCGGTGACCGAGACAAAAATGGAACAGTGTGCCTCTACTGCAGAGTTGACAGTCGAGACTTCCAGTCAAGGACAGTCTTCTGAGCAGAAAAAGGCCGCAACCGGAGCGGATCAACTTGGCAAAGTGTCCCTCAAAAAGGTCCAACTTACAGCCAAGGAACGCAGAGAACGCGCCAAGCGAGCCTGCGAAGCCAAGGGCATTAAGTACGACCCAAACTTTAAAAGAAAGCAGAAGATGGAGAAGAAGAGGGCAGCAGACCCAGCTTCGAAATCGGAAAAAACTGCAACCAACCAGGGACAAAAGAGGCAACGCTCTTACGAAGCCACTCCCTCCCCGGCAAACGCCAAAAAGAGGCCCAGGCAGAAAGTAGATAAGCCGACCTCACCAAAGGCCGGCACCAGCAAGGTTGATTTTGCTGAGGCAGGCACTACGGTAAAGATGGCCATCTACCCTGCTGCATATCCAGACGTCAAACTGACAAAGGAACAAGGTGACCTAGTCAGAGACAGTCTGATTAATCTCATCTTCCAGATGGAAGAAGAAGAGAACACACCCCTCTTTACCAGCCACTATCTCGAAGCTGGTACATACGTGGTTGCGTGCAAAAACGAACTTACAAAACACTGGTTAAGTGAGCAAGTACCTAAGCTGCACCCGTGGACCAATGCCAAGCTGGAGGTAAAAGAGCGGGCAAAAGTTATTAACTCCGTCAAGGTAGTGTTCAACGTCCCCAAGTGGTACGACAAACAGAAACCCGAGGTTATTCTCCGTTTGATCGGAAAACAGAACAAACGGAATGCAGACCTCCAGACCGATACCTGGGGAATACTCAACGTCACTCCATTAGAAGATGGCGGTAGAACGTTCGCAGCAATGATAGATGACAGGGCAAAACAAGCACTAACATCCATCAACTGTGTAGCGCACCTAGGCCTCAACAAGGTCACTTTCCTCATCCGCTCCACGGATAGGAAAGAAGCACCTGAAAGTAGTGCAAATTAAGCTCCACCACTGCAAAGCAGCCACTGCAAATCTAAGCAGAAAGCTGCTAGCAGATGACATCGATTTAGCACTGATCCAAGAACCATGGATAGTTAAGGGACAAGTCCGTAGATTAGGGGGTGCTAAAGGTAAGTTTATTTATAATCATGCAAGTCCTAGAACATGTATGCTTATAAGAAATAATCTAGACTGTTTACCACTAATGGTATTCTGTTCTAGAGACATAACCACAATTAAAATAAAATGCAATAACGATGAAGGTTGTGACCAAGCCATTATAAGCTCCGTCTACCTTCCATCCGATTCCAGGGACCCACCGCCTAACGAGGAACTAGAGAACCTAGTATCATCTGCCTCCCAAGACGACCTAGACCTCATCCTAGGCTGCGACGCAAATTCTCACCACACCATTTGGGGCAGCACCAACTGCAACATAAGAGGTGAGTCACTTTTAGAATTTATCTTAACTAACAATCTAGTAGTAGTCAATAAAGATAACACTTCAACCTTATATAACGCTAATAAACATGAAGTTATAGATATTACCATAACCACTATGAAAATTAGTCAATCAGTGAATAAATGGCAAGTTTCAGACGAACCATCACACTCTGACCACAATTAAATAACCTTTGAACTGTCTCAACTGGAAGTATGCCAATGAGTTTACTACAACCCAAGAAAGACAGACTGGGACCTATACAGTCTGTTCTATAAAAAGGGCCCCGCCTTCTAGCTACTTTATTATTTATTTTAGACCCAATAAACCTTATATCAAATCAAATGTCACATAAAAACCTATATTTTAACATAATCAACAAATTTTTATCTTCAATTGTTTCAGAGTGGTGACGTCACGTGCAATTTTTTTAAATGACACTGTATATATTTTTTGACATTTTCTGGTAGAGGTTTTTTTTCTCTTTTCAACAATATAAATATTTCATGCACTTGCATAAAAAAATTTTCGTGAAAAATTACAAAAACTTTTTCACAGTGGGAGGCCATGATACAAAACTGTAAACAAAAGTGTAACTCAGAAAAACAAAACAAATAGTAGGCAAACGCTTTAACTGTCAGATTTCAGAATAATCTAAAGTGTTTATTGTTTTGTTTTTCTGAGTTACACTTTTGTTTATAGTTTTGTATGGTGGCCTCCCACCGATAAAAAAGTTTTTTAATTTTTCTCGAAAATTTTCTTATGTAAGGGCATAAAATATTTATATTGTTGAAAAGAGAAAAAAAACCTCTACCAGAAAATGTAAAAAAATATATACAGTGTCATTTAAAAAAATTGCACGTGACGTCACCACTCTGAAACAATTGAAGATAAAAATTTTTTGATAGTGTTAAAATGTAGGTTTTTATGTGCCATTTGATTTGATATAAGGTATATTGGGTCTAAAATAAATAATAAAGTAGCTAGAAGGCGGGGCCTTTTTTATAGAACAGACGGTATAAACAAAAACTACAAGAGAAGATAGAACACCTAAAGTTCAGATCTCCCAATAAAGTAGTTTTAGACTCAAATGCTGACCGGTTAAAAGAGGCCATGATTGACTCCTTTCAGAGTAGCTGTCCTCTAATAGACCCAAGTCAGCAAAGAGGAAAAAAAGACACAAATTGGTGGAATAAAGACCTAGAAAAGACCAGACAAGAAGTCAGACGTCTGTTTAACAGGTCTAAAGCCACAAATAACTGGGAGAACTATCACAAGGCTCTCATAGACTATGGCAAAAAGATCAAGGCAGCTAAGATAGCAGCCTGGAAAAAGTTTTGCCAGGAGGTGGAGACCACGCGATCCACAGCTAGACTTCACAAAATCATCTCAAAGCAAGCCATGAACCCAGTAGGCACTCTTGAAAAAGAAAGCGGAGAATACACTACAACGGAAGAGGAGACTTTATCTCTTTTGATAAAAACTCACCTACCCGGAGCAGTGGAACAACCTACTCTGGCTGAACTCAATCATACCCCTAGGAGGGAAGACTGGGAAACAGCTAAGAGAATAGTCAGCAAAGAAAAGATTAGATGGGCAACTAGCCTCTTCAGTCCTTTTAAATCTGCTGGAAACGACGGCATATAATCCGTAATGCTGCAGAAAGGGATAGATATACTGCTGAACCCACTCAAAGACATGTTCCAAGCAAGTCTTGCCTTGGGTTACATTCCCCAATCCTGGAGAGTGACTAAAGTAGTATTTATCCCTAAGCCTGTTAAGAGCAGCTATGCAGAAGCTAAATCTTACAGACCTATCAGCCTAACGCCATTCCTCCTTAGAACGTTGGAAAGATTAGTAGACAGATACTAGAGGGAGGAAGCCCTAACTACACTCTCGATTCACAAATATCAACATGCTTACCAAACAGGGAAGTCGTGTGAAACCGCTCTACACCAACTAGTGGGGAAAATTGAGAGAACCTTGGAGTACAAGGAGTACGCAGTCGGAGCATTTCTAGACATAGAAGGTGCCTTCGACAACACCTCCTACCACTCTATTGAAAGAGCAATGACAAACCATCAAATCTATAACACCACGATAAGATGGACTATGGCAATGCTCAATACTAGAGTTGTAAAAGTCAAGTTATTTGACAAGGAAAAGACAGTGCAGGCGACAAGGGGATGTCCACAGGGAGGAGTTCTTTCTCCACTCCTGTGGTGCCTCACAGTTGATGAACTGCTGATCCAACTCAATAACAAAGGTTACTACACTCAAGGATACGCTGATGACATTGTCATATTGATTCAAGGTAAATACCAAAGAACCGTAGACAATGTAATGAAATCAGCATTAAAGATAACCGAAGAGTGGTGTCTAGAGAATAATCTTAGAATTAATCCCAGCAAAGCCACTCTCGTCGCTTTCACTCGTAGAAAGAAGATCACAAACAGAATAAACATAAAACTGTTTGAGACAAATGTCAACTGGGAGAACGAGGTTAAGTACCTAGGTCTAATCATCATCTATTTCAAACTAACTTGGAACTCCCACTTAGACAAAACAATCACCAGGTGCATACAAACATTAGTTATTGGGAAAAGAGCCATAGGTAGTACGTGGGGGCTCAAACCGGAACTGACCTTCTGGCTGTACAAAACCATGGTTCGAACAATAATTTCATATGGAATAATCACCTGGTGGCCCAAAATAAAGCAAGCAACTGCAATCCGCAAAATCAGCAGAATACAATATCTAGCTAATCGTGCATCACTGGAGCCTTTAAAGGCACCTCAGGACAAGCACTGAATGCTATTTTAAATCTGCCACCTCTGCACATCTTCTTGGAAGGTGAAGCCAGAATGGTACTGGTCACTGGATGACCACAGCTAGGACATGGCAAGATCATGTCACACATCAACAACCCAATATTAGAAATGGGTTCTGATCTTATAATCAAAGCCTATGACTTTGAAAAGAACTTTACTGTACACACAAGTTGGAATCCGGACCAACTACCAACTCCAACAAATAAGAACATCATTTTTTACACTGATGGATCTAAGTTTGAAGGGGTTACAGGCTCCGGTGTGTACAGTACCAATCGTAGAACCAACGAAAAAGTCAGTCTAGGAAAGTTTTGTAACATCTTTCAGGCTGAAGTGCAAGCTATTAACGTATGCGCAAACATCAGCATAGAAAAGAAGCTGCTCAATCGAGACATACACATTCTCTCAGATAGTCAGGCAGCACTGAAAGCGCTAAAGGCCTTCAGTACTTCATCGAGACTGGTCAAGGAATGCAAATCCAAACTTCAAACCTTAAGCCAGGGAAATACAGTAAAATTATGTTGGATCCCAGGTCACCAAGGTATTGAAGGAAACGAAAAGGCGGACAAGCTCGCAAAAGAAGCAGCCCGTAATGCAATGACCGGTCCAGAACCTGGTCTAAACATTCAGAAAAACCAAGCCCGCTCAGCCAATGATGAATGGGTCAACACCGCACACCAACTAAGGTGGAGAAACTACAATCAAGCAACACACTGCAAAAGATTGCTAAAAACTCCGAATCCACAAACCACCAAAACCTTGTTGAGACTGAACAGAACTCGAATCAAGCAAGTAGTCAGTCTACTAACAGGCACTGGAGCATTCAGAGAATGTATGCACAGGATCAATATCTATAGAGATGAACCTGTTTACAGACTATGCCAAGAGGATGATGAAACAGCCTATCATATCCTCTTTGAATGCCCAGCATTAGAGCGTAAAAGACACCAACTCGATTGAAGCCTTAACTTTATTGACAACCGCAAGCTAGTAGGGGACATTGCAAATCTAGTAAAAGATGTCGGCCTGCTAACTTGAAAACTCCCGACAGTGCAAAAAGCCCAAAGGGCCGACGTGCGCATGCCAGCAAAAGGCAGTCGTGGAATCTAAATCTAATCTAATCTAATCTAAAGTTGTATCAAGAAAATATTCTGGCAAATGCCTTTCATGTCGTTTTATTGATTTTTTAAAAGAAACTTTAGCTGCAAATAATATTCCTGCTCTCAAGCTGAAAGTGATGCTGATCGGTTATAGCCCAGACATATTAGATTAAATTTTACCAAAACATAGAAATAAATAATGTAAATCTGAAAATTGGTAGAAATATTCTATTTAGTGTGCTGAACAACATACCAAAAGTCCTAAAGCGAAATATGCCGGCTTCATGTAATTTTTGACAAAAGAAAATTAAAAAAAGTTTTTTCCTTAATAAGAACGCATATAATTTGCCATTGACCTCTATGGATGTAATGGTAATTACCAACTGAGTTCATATTTTTTTAATTAAAATATATTATGTTCTTTGACAAACTCTGCTTACCGCAGAATGATCGAAGGGCGTAACAACGTGGCTAAACTATAAATCAGTGCGTGTCTACAGCAGACTGCACTTGCATTACTGTGTAACTTATACGCGCGTGGTTTTTTGTGATGTTATTGATATAAATTGGTGATAATAATGGAAAACGTTTGTTTTTACTGTAATAAACTACTTAGTGAAGGAAAGTATGTGGTGGTAGGCAAATATTTATTTAAAAGATTATAAACAAAATCAGCTTTATGATTCAGATGTGTCATTGTCTGCACCTAAACTTTCAACAGATATGGCGATCGAACAGTCTTTGATGCGCCTTTAAAAAGTTCAGGGAGGTCTCACTCATGGCCGTGGTATATCTGATAGTCAGCTAGCATATTTCGTGCTCTCTTTTCGTGGATGTCTTAAAATTTGTAGTTCCGTTGAACTGACTGGTATTACTAGAACTTCAACAAAACAACACGTTGAACTTAGAGATTCAAGAAGATCAGTGGATGCAAAATATTTGAACCTTTTTATAAAATGGCTGTCGACCCGCTCTCCTAGGCAGGAATGTAGTTCCTTACGGTCTTTATCATCTGGGTTTGTTGGAGATCAAACTATTAATTGTCATAATGCAATGGAATTAGGCAACCATGCGATGAAGGCAGTCCTCGGTTGCAGTTCTCCGATATGAAGCTATCAAGAAAAAAATTAACTGTTGCAGATGGTATCCTGTGGGTGTAAATCTGAATGCGGGGCTCGGTGTTCCTGTAGAATTGCAGGCCTTGCTTGCTCAATAATGTGCATAAATTGCAGGGGTCGAAGCTGCAGTTACGATACTCCAGTAAATGAAGTTGAAGTCGACGATGATCAAGACGAAATATAAGTAAGCAACCATATTATACTTAAAACGAAAGAAAGGAAAACACTCATTTTGTCGACACTAAGTTTTCGAGTTTTATTCTAAAATAAAAATATATTGTATGTAACATTTTTTTAAATTTAGCTTTTACCTTTTTTGACCTTTTTTCAAACACTAAATACGCTTCTGGTGGAACAAAGATCCATATATATAATAGGCTTGTCTGGGACGCTGTTTTGTGTGTCCGGGACGCTGTTTCAGCAGCCAAACCGTAAGAGATAGAGAAAAAAGTTATTAAAGTTATTTGTTTGGAATGGTCATGTCAGGTCAGAAACCGAATTTCAATCACGTGACAATTCCGGTTTTCGAGAAATCACGTGATTTCTCGAAAACGCGTTCTATTTGAAAAACGGTCTTTTTTGTTTTATTAAATGAGAGATTTGTCTCACTGGTTGCTAGTTATTATTATTATTGTATACATGTATGATATAAAATACATGAATAGTGAGATATATATACCTATTAAGTTATATATTGATGGCAAAACACGATATGTATAATAATATCCTGTATAAATCCGAAATACCCGCCTATGCCTTTTTTCATCATGAAGCCGACATAGGACCGCTTAGGACTTTTGGTATGTTGTTCAGTACACTAAATAGAATATTTCTACCAATTTTCAGATTTACATTATTTTTTTCAAGGTCAAACCCTAATATGTCTGGGCTATTAATAGTTACAACAGCTCTCAATACATCAAATGAAAACATAGTCGCAATATCAGAGAATATAGATGTATTACTTATATTAACAGCTTTAGTTTCTCCTGATAAAGATATATTTTTTTTAAAACCTGCCAAAAATAAAGAAAATATAAAATAATCTTCTTCTAAAAGCCTGCAATTTGCGCATCCCAATTGTAGTGAGCATGTTCTTTCTGTACATGCTTTAACTGGATGTGACAAAACTTCAGCATGTTTTAACAGAGGAAAGAATTTTCTTCTTCTTGTTCAGCTGATTATCCGATTTCGTATGTTTGCGATCAACACGGCTATCTTCACTTTATTGGTTGTAATTCTAGATAACTTATTAGATGATTTCCCATACCACGCCCTTAGGTTTTGCAACCAAGATATTCTTCTGCGTCCTGGTCCACTTTTGCCATATATCTTGCCTTGTATAATAGATTGTAGTAGGGTGTACTTATTGTCATTCCTCATTATATGTCCGAGGTATTGGAGTTTGCGTATCTTGATGTTGTCCATGATCTCTTTACTTTTTTTCATTCTCTCCAGAACTTTAATATCTTATAATAAATATTAAAGTTTTGGAGAGTCTTTCCATAATTTCCACAATATTCTCCGGTATAACCATATTTCAAAGGCTTCGACTTTTTTTGTGATTGTTTCGTTAAGTGTCCAGGACTCGACCCCATAGAGCAAGATGGGAAAAATGTAGCATCTTAACATGTGAGTTTTGGTGTCAGGTGCAGATCATGGCTTTTAAATATAGTTTAACATATTGAAGATATATAAGTATGAGGAAGGCGAAGAGGACCGGCACCTTATTAAAGATCCACATAGATAAGTGCTAGTAAATGAATGTTATGTTCAGGAAAGAAAAATTTGCCAAAATATTTAAAAATAGCAGTGATTTACAAGAGACTGCAAAAATTTATATTAAAAATTGCTGGTATAAAATATATGCTTGCAATGTATTTTGCAAAGGAAAGTAACTGCTGAAACTCTTACAGGAATGTTTAATTGATTAATAGTTATTTATTAGACGAGTGTGGAATGTTACACATTAGTCACGCAAGAAATATTAGCCACGAGACCGTTAGGTCGAGTGGCTAATTTTCTTAAGTGACAAATGTGTAATTCCACACGAGTTTAATACAAAATTTTATCCAACACCTCCATATATTGTTCATGTATGTAATTATTTTGAAAATTTATTTGACAAATAAACGGGGCTGCGCGCGCTATTGCGCGGTGTACCCTATTCAATTTACCACCATTTTTAGGCATATTACGTTAGGCCATTCCATTCTGTTACACACTACGCCTCTGCCTCCCCCTGCCATCCACTTGACCAAAGAAGGGGGCCCTCGGGGATCCGCCCCTCTCCCACGGAGCCATCGGGGATCCGCCCCTCTCCAAGGGGTTTTTTGGGCTCCGTCCCTTTCCAAAGGGGCCCTCGGGGCTCCGCCCCTCTCCAAGGAGGCCCTGGGGGTTCCAATTATTAATTTGAATAAAAAATAATGTTGCATCTAATTTTATTATTTATGGTATCCTTCTACATTCTCTCACTAGTGACTTTTTGAATATTCTCTCACTAGTGAGTAATATATCACATTACTTATGCAAAATCAACATAGTAATAGTGTTATTATATGGAGGTGTTGGATAAACGTTTTTTATTATTCATATACCGCAAGGTAAATGAGGTTACAGAATACAATACACATATTTTTTAAATAAAAACACTTTGAATTTTAGGTTTGAGTCTTTTATTAAGGCGTTTACTAAAAAAAAAGTAGCGTTAATTTATCATCATTGTGCACTACCATGGATTCAGCAGAACAACATTTAAAGCGCGTGTATTTACAAACACAGTTGTGAGATATTTCAACGGATGATTGGGGTTGGAAATATGATACAGGAAAATGTTTTCCAATTATAATGACACAAGAACCAGCTTCACAAAACATCTTAAAAATTTAAAAATTATTTTTTTGCAACTTCAAAACTTGTTGCGGGCCAGCTTGTGGGTGTGCGAAAAGTGGCCTTTAGGCTTGGCGGCTTGCGGTGAATGTGGCAGAAATAGTTGCCTTAATTCACGACCGGCAGTGTCAATGGAAGAAGTAGAGGAAGAAGAATCTAAAGCAAAATATTTTTTTCTTGTTTTTAAATGTATCTTGGGTTAATTTTAAGAAATCAATTAAAATATAATATCTTTAATACTCATTTAACTCTTCTATCATTTGTTTCCACCATTTATCAGAAACTGTTTTCAATTTTTGATAAAGTTTAACATAAAGTTTGGGATGAGCGACCCAAAAATCGCCTAGGTATAGGCATCAGAAATTTAAAAAAAATTGACCCCCTTTCCGTCATTTTGGATCCGCCATTTTTTATTTTAGTTGAGTTTTAGTGTCAAATTCGTAATCAGCGACCCCAAAACCCACCAGACATCTAATAAAAATAAAAAAAAAATAAAATAAAAAATTAGACCTTAGACGCCATTTTGTTTTTAGACCCATTTTGAGGCCAGATTCGTAATATGCGACCCCAAAAACCTTATCTTATCAAATTTCACGTAATTTTTTAAATAAATAAAATAGTTATAATTTTTTTAATTAAGAGTATATGAAAAACACTTATTTGTTAATAACAATTGAAAAAATAAAAAGCACACTTTCTCATGTATGGGGAACTTTTCTACAAACTTTTTCCGAAATAATAAAAAAAAATGTTCAAAGTCGGTTTTGAGTCAACGAAGTTAGAACTTTGGCGAATTTTTAGCGTTTAGAAAATGGACTACTACGGCACTCGATTCCGCGCGTGAAAAAACATTGAAAAACACCTTAAGATTGTTATTTTTCCGAAATGTCACAGAGCAGTGCGCGAAAAAACTCTAATTTTGCAATGAGTTGTTAATGACAATTTATAGGACCATCTTGGGGCCATCGGCAATCGCTTTTTCTGGTCAAAAAACATAAAGATATATGGTCAAATTACATGCACACAGACAGTGCACACGGCAGGATCATGAGCGACTAGACTATTACCAAAATTTTTTCTTTAAAGTTAAATATCTCGAAAATTAAGTATTTTTCGGAAAAACTTGAAGAGACCTTTTTTACAGAGAATTTTGCGCTCTATATATAGAAATGTTCACTCTGTTCCAAGTAATATTCGCGAAATTCCAATTTTCCGATTTTCTCCGTGTATTTTCCATAGGCGCTCGAGTGCAGAACAGTACAACCAAAAAACTACTTATGTGCAAAATTTCATCAACTTGGGTTTTAATGACATCTTTTGTTGATATTTTGTCTGCGGGGCCTGGACTAAAATGCTGCACAACATGGACACATTTACAATTGAAATCTTGTAGTAGTTGTCCAAATCATAATTGAGTAAATTTTAAATATAATAACTATGATATATGTCTTATTCTATACTTGATTTATCTTGGTTTTTAAATTATCTATAAGCTGTTTGAATATTGCTTAGTCTTTGTCGTGAGAGGTACTCCCCATTCAGATTCTGCTTTGCATTTTTTAGCGACAAGCATATATATTTCGAAGAAAAAGATCGGTTTATCTTTTTTTATTAAATAATTGAAGAGCCAACTTTCTGTTAGATTTGTCGTTTCTTTTGGGTGATTTGTTTTTATACTGCTTCCAGTTGAGGAATTAATTGTTCTATTGTTAATCAATTCTAGTTATCAAAAAGAACGCAAGATTTTGAGGTAGCAATGTAAAGTTATATTTGAGACACTGAACTAAGTTAAGGCTTCTTAAGGATTGGGCTAGGAGTGTCAGTTAGCTAATCGTCCAGTCGAAGTTGCACTTAATAAACGTTGATGCTTTAACAAGTGTGCTCCGATTTTGCAGCATCAACTCATAAATACGAGTACAAATATAAAATTTAATTTGATTTAGATAGAAATAAATTAGTTCGTAAGTACATAGACATATAATAATTAAACACGCAGATTCAGGCAATAATTAACCAACATGCATTTAATTTCAAATATAATCTAGCAAAATATAAATTGCGTCAAGTAACTCAACCGCAATGTAATCGTAAATATGTTCGGAATAATTTCAATTAACTGATTCTCTATTTGTTATAATATGTTTAACTAACACATTCAGTAAAAGCATCTTCCGCAAATGAGCGTTAAATTTGAATACAATATTGCTATGCGTAAACCGGTTGCGCGCAGCTCGGTTGACCGAGTACGACATAGTATGAAACAAAACTAGGTTTTACGTTATACGTCCGGTAAATTATGATTCTTCTGACTTAGACATTTTGTTTATAATTGCAAGTGTTTATGTGACATGTGACACTCAAAGGTAACACAACTCACGAAAATTATTCCTGGTAACAGGTGACAAACTATTATTTTTTCAAAAATCTAGGAAATTTTCGATAAGCAGCGGGAAACATATAATAAAATAACTCGGAATGTATCGCCTATTAACATTTTCGGCCGGCAACAAGTCGCGGCTTCGCCTTGGTTTGTACCTGCCTACCTCAAATGTTAATCGGTCCTTACATTCCTTATTACTTTCATAGCTATTAGCGGACTGAAAGGTAACTTGGCAACACATTAGAAACGTGCTCTTTTTAAATGAAAATGATTTACATTTTTGTGACTTATGGCAGACAATTTCTAGAGGTGACACCAAAAAATGTTGTATGCATCACCTACGCAAATAGTTTTAGGCTCCTCTCATTAAAGACTCGGATCCTTCGTCGCCTTGTCTTTAAAAACGATTCGTCCCCCATAACTCTATTTTCCGTACTTGATACATAATACACTATTACCGGGCTTCTACCGTAATAGTTTTTCAGTGCATTTTCCATTTACCGGACTGAAATGCGTCAGGTAAATTTAATGAAGCATTACAATACAGTATGGAATAAACGAATGTTTACAGTATGAGTTCGATGTGTATGGGCGAGGCGACGAAGGAGCCAAGTCTACAATTTGGAAAGAAGTACTGTGTAAATTTACAGACGCATAATGTACAACGTTTTATTTCATACTTTATCACATTTTTTGCTCTTTATATATAGGTTAATGTAAATTAAGTGTCAATGAATAAAAATAATCTGTCCACAGTCTGTCGCTAAACTGTCAACGAATAATAGTTATGTATGGTGCAAGTGAATACAAAGACATGTTATCCATGAGGGAAAAAGCTTTAGCTCACGAGGTAAAACTGAGCGAGCTAATTTCCCCGTATTTATAATAGTAGATTATGCTATGAGGGAGAGAAATGCGTTATTTTGCTGAGGTACAATTTCTGAATCGAGGGCGAAGCCCGAGAATCAGAAATTGCACTGAAGCAAAATAGCATTCTCTCCGAGTTGCATATACTATTGTTTTCACGTTGCAGGAAGAGTACGTAGTAAGCGTACAAGTCCTGTAAAGGGCGTTTTCAAATGAGTTACATACAGTATTTGTAGGCACCTGTATTTCTTCTTAGTTTTACCTAAATATTGAAACATTACTATGACAAACAAGTATTATACCTTCGCAAAAATGTAATAACATCTGTAATTGCTCACAGTCAAAAATATTTCAAACCAACAAAACCGGACTAATTCTATAAAAAATAATTTTCTGGACTACCCCTGTAAATAATTACTTTCGGGCCCAAAAATTGTACAGTAATGCATTCCTTTTAGGATGTGCACTTGACATTAATTACTGAATTTGTTCGTTAAAGTACTACAGGTAAATTCCAGCAAACAGTTTATGATGCATTTAAAATAATATAAAAAATTCTAAATAAATGGGCGGATTATGTGTAAGTGCATACGTAAGAGGTATATTATCCATACTTCTCCATTAGTAAGAGCAAAATTGTAAATAACTTTTACTAAAATAAACGTTAAAGAAAATAGTTGAGTAAAGGTGAAGGGGGTGTATTAAATCAGAAAAAGTGGATATGAAAGAGCAGCCTATCAGGTGATAGATGTTAAATGCTAGATTGTGGATTAAATACTGTTATGGTTTCTATTTAAAGCTTAATTGTCCCCGTTAAAACGTCAGAGAAAAGGCAAAATGAGGAAGACTTACTGAAGAAGGGTAGGAAACAATTCCGCTGCACGTCAGTCAGTCTTCGTGAGGAAGAAAATGAAAAATTTAGATAGAAAGGCCGAAATAATTCAGGGTTATATTATATACAAAAGATACTCTTCATTTCTGTAACCTAGGGGAAGTATATAAACACAGGACTAATTTAATATCTGAAAACGCACCTTATTTTATCGAACCAAGGGCGAATCACCAGCATGCAACGACAAAATAATGTTACAAATCTGTCTAAAGCAGGTGACTAACTGTTAATGTTACCGCTTAACGCCAAGTTCTACCGTTAATTTATTGTTAAATGAAGCGAGTTGTAAGTCTTTGGTACGTTTATTGCTACGTAAGCATCTATTTTTGCTTTACTTCCCAACGTTGGTGATCTACCTTCCCAGTAGTTTTCTCTAAAAGGTAATTAATTGCTATGTAAATTTAAAGGATATTTTCATCTTCCACAGTTAACGTTGGGTTTAGTTGCAGTTATGAGTTTGGTTTGTGCTTCTGATATTTTTCTTTCACGAGTAATATGATGTCTCCTAATTTTGTTAGGCCCTTCTGAAAGCGTTATTTTGATTAATTAGCTCTGGAAGTTCAATATTTACTTATTTCAAATAAAGTGTCTGCTTTGACACTTGTAGGTTAGGTATGTGCCTGCAGCAGGCGGTGTCACCTATCCTACTGGTCTGGATTTATGTGCAAGCTCATTTCCATTATTAATTATTTGGCTTATCTGGTCTTATTTGCGGATCGTATCTTAACTGTCTTAATTTCTCATGTTTTTTTTTATTGGATTATGGTGTATCGTTTACTTTATTTCCCAAATTGATCGTATTGCCACCGTGCCACTGTAGTGGTAAAATCTCTATCGTTTTTTTTTCGATCGAACGCTTTCGACGCGAGCTTGCAAAAAGAAAACAAACCATAGCAATGTTTGGGAACCCCGCGACTCTCCCTTTATGGGGGATTTATAATTAAGTGGTTGAAATATTTTGAGATAACTGTTTTTAGATGAGTTCCATCGTGAAGCACATGCTGGCAATTTATTCTTATGTATTTCTACGTCCCTCGTCTAAAGGGCGAAGAAAGTATTGTAATCGCGAAAAAATCATCTTCCAAAATTTCTTCAGATCTTCACGATTCAGGGTCCCTAAATAAGGAAAATGGCTTTTCCAATTCCATCTGTCTGTCTGTCTGTCTGTCTGTCTGTCTGCTGGGAAATATACGTAGATACTTGCAGACTGATAACTTAATAATAATTATTAGATTTCAAGCTTTTATAAAATTTTTTGTAAACGTGTGACAGATTTGTAAAATGTTTGAGTTTCTAGTTCTACCCTCACATTCGGACATAGGCTAGATCGTACCTGTGGTAGTCATGACCCCTGTAGAAGGGCATTTCTGCCTTAATTCAATGGGTCAGGCCAGCCACCTGATCGGGCTGCGTTCGAAGAGAGCCTATAAGGCAATAGCTTGCGTGTGGTTAATAACAGAAGCCCCACCTACATTAAAAGGAAGAAGATAAAGTTTCTTCTAAACATTTTCGTTTTAACGCAATATACACCTTATTAATATCTATAGTATATATAAAATATTGATGATCTAATAAATATTACTATTTTGAATTGTTAAAAAATCGAATACATTTCACACAATAATTTGTATTTTTTAAATGGCAGCAGAGGCCATGCAGTAAAATTAAATCATATCTAGGTCAAATAAAGCACTTGAACCACCGCGCTCCGCAATGACTCAATCATAATAGAGTTCTTAAGATACAATATGCAAAAATCGACTTATTTTGCATTTAAACCCTGCGAGTGAGCTCTACGTGTTATCCAATCTTGCATCTAATGCAAGATAAACACGTAAGTTTACTGGAGCACAGTTGAAGTTAATGTAGAATGAGAAGATATCATACTCGTATTTGTCCTTCCGGCCTTCCTTCGCTCAAAGTTACTAGGAAAAAACAGTGCATGTTGAAACTGAGTTGAATTATTCAAAGCCTTTTGATGTTATTTAATGCATTGTTGTGCTTTGTTAGGCAACGTTCATCACTCCACCGATCGTAAAGATAATTAACTTAGGAAGTTACAGAATTTCTGCATATCGAAGTTGAAGTTGGTGTTCAAACTTCTAACGTTGTAATAATGTAATTGCTATTTAAAATTATAAATTACTATGCAGTTTATGCAATTCCCAATTTGTATCCAGGGATTGTCGAAAGAAAACTACACCTACAATCTGCAATATCTTTTATCTGAAGGCGCTTCTTACGTTGCGACCTACTTAACGTTAGCATTTTTCGTCTATTTTTCCTCGTGCAATTCAGTGGCTGTCGTAAAAAGCCTTGTATATCTTATACTTTTAATCAACGCTCGCTATCCGCATTCCCACGTAATCAACGTGGCTCATCGCGTTTTCATACAGTTTTTGCATCCTCTTTACTTATATCGTGCAAGCTTGCAATTTATCGTAATGGATATTTAGAAAATACCTCGTGAGTAGAACTGCAACGTCATGATGATTGGGGTGGGTGTCATCGCCGGGGTTCATTTTATGTTGCCATTCTCGAAAAAATTCTAAAGTCTTTTTTGCGTTTCTGTTCACTGCGAGATTCATCTGAAACATGAAACAAAAACATATTGTTAGTTAGGGTTAAAAAATGAGCTTAATTAACACATTCGCACTGGTGTTTCTTTCTCCGGGCGAAAACTACTATGCTGATGCTTTTTGCTGTCCGGATTTAGTTTATATACCTTGGGTTATTGATAGTCGGCTCTCGCATGTTTAGAGAATTATCTTGGAAGTTCACAAAAAGGCCAAATGGATTTCGCCGCTGCTTGTTATGAAAAGATGAAAAATGTTCAATCTCGAGCGGTGCAACTTTGTTTTCAGGCTTCCGTCGTATAAATTAATCTCGGTACCAATTAATAATGCCCGCGATAAAGGAGTTTAGTTTTTATAGCAGTCGGTGGGTTATTGAAAGTTGTGAGTTATGGAAGTTTACCTTGCTTTCCTCATCTTCTAAACGGATCATTCTCACGATCGCTAAATTGATGTTCGTGCCCATGGATGCGTCGTGATACAGATCGTGTGCCTGCAAAGTTCAGTAGCTGTTAAGATGATGAACAGTTTAGTATCTAGCGAGTAGAAATAATTTCGGCTACTAACCAATATTATAACAAAGTAGATGGAAATTGGCGTGGCAGTTACACATACAAGTACAATGCACGTGCGGTTATTTACGTTATTTACTATGGTGTTAAACTACTTGCAAGTTTGCGGCCACGAAATTAGTTTTTTGCGGCCGATACTAATAACAACGGTCGCGAAATAGTAACGGCTGTCGAATTATTTTTTTTAATTACGTCTGAAAAAATTAACTTTTCAGTACGATTGAACAAAATAGTAATTTGCACAACTAGTTTTGAAGGTCATGCTGTTGTTCATGAATTTGTAGTTTGATTAATGAGTGCGAAGCCCGAGTTAATCAAGCAAATGAATGAAAAAAGGGACTTTCAAAACGTGTTGTACAAGTAGTTTTTTCTCATTGTGACCTCTTGTAACTCGAAATGTAGTCGAAAAGGACTTCGAAATTTACAACTGCCGAATTGGCAATTCACAATTTTAATGAAATTGTTAGAAAAAGCTTTTTTCACGATTTTTTCTTAAAAAAGTGGTACTTTCTTCACGATTTTTCGTTAAAAAAGACGACTTTCATGATCACTATGCAAAGAAGGCTATTTATTTTACGTTACCATTGGTGACGTGAAAAAGCATTACCCACACTAAGGCGAAAAAAAATTCGCACTGTAGGGTGCTGAACAATACTGATATTTTTGTTTGGCGTTAGTAGAAAAAATATTGTTTGTATTTCGAGGGCAAAATAAGTATTCTTTGGCGCATTCGAATTATTTTTGCCTCGACATAACGGTCACGGCTAAAAGTGTCATTCTCATGAGCAGCAAAGAACATTCATTTCGCGCTCTTAATATAAAAATGACCATTTTTAAACAACCCGTGTCGTATTGTAAAATAAAAATTAATTTGACTTAAAAAGATTCTTTTGACATTTTTAGCTAAACATAGTCGTTTTATAGATATACTTAAAGATGTCTTCCAGTGTGGTGTTGGTTTTTGTACCATGTGTCACGTTATTTAAAAGAAGCTGCAAAAGAAATATACACTGCGTTGTAAGTTTATTACTACTGGAGCTAATATTTCCCTAAAATTAGCAAGTATTGTTTGCATACTGAATTATTCTAAACTAAATAGCTTTTATTCATTATTGTAAGTTTTATGTAATAATACTACCAGTTTGCTATTAATTATAATAAAATAAACATATTCTTTAAACCCCCCTACGTACGCCATTGATAAAATTGTAGCTTAGAATTACTATCAAGTTATGACTTTCGTGGACACTAATTCACCCTGCAAAAATTAAAATGAATGATTATGGGTTTAATATATTCAGAAAAGTCAATTTGTTTTAAATTTAACTTTACAGGGCTGTAACTTTCTAATTTAGGCCTATGTTTTTTTAAATCTTACTATTTTTATGTAGTTAGATCTGGTAAACTATGCTCCCAACTTTTACGACCATCCTATACTTTAAATAAAGATATAGCAAGTACTATAAAATTAGATAGAATACAGCTGAAGCAGTACACGGATGGAATTGCTGCTGCAAAAAAGTATGGAATTTTCTTGCATTGCGAGCTATAAGTACTTGTTTTGCTCGAATAGTATTCGAAAGGAAGCATTTATCAACTTCTTAAGAAAATTCTTCTGTCGGAAATGCGAGATTTATTTGATTATGTTTATAGTAAGAGTTAATATTATCAATGAGTTTTATTTTATAATGACGAAACATTAAGTTTTTAGCTCAAGTAACTGTATATAAAAATTACTTACTTCATAAAACGACCTAGTATACACCACCAACAGATTTAAAGCATGTAATTCAAAAGTATCGGATAACTGTAGACAGAGAACATTCTAGTTGATTATCAGTTTCTGTATTTTAAGTTATTATACACTGAAAGACAAAAAAATGGACGGTTAGTTTTTTAAGTAATCTTAAAAATAAATGAATACTGTTGCTTAAAATGCATATTTGCTACTCTAATAGTTTTAGTCTACATTTTGATATTTAATTCGAATTTTATTGAAATTTTAACAAAAATGTGAACATCATCTAGTCACCGTATGTGCGTATTTAATTAAGCTATTGTTTTCGTTCTTGTTTCGTGTTGTGTTTATGTCAAATGCATGAATATTAATTTTCCATTGTTATGTTACATTTGATTAATGTTAGTTTTGGAGTAACTATTCAATTAAATTAATATATTTATTTATTTATTTATTGATATTTGTTGTTCATGTTGATTAAAAACTTTATTATTTTGTTTTTATTGTTTCACTGTAACTGCATTATTGTATCAAATTAATTATTTACTGCTAGTGTCTTAGACTGTTACCAAATTATGAAGATATTAAGAGTCCCACTTTTTTTTTGTCTTTTAGCGTGGTTTAATAAATTTGGGGCGTTAATTAATTAGTAAATAATTTTCTCTTAAAGGAACCAATTTAACTTAAACCAGGACTTTAAATAACTAACAAGGCTTGTTATGTATATTTCACGTGAATTATAGTGAATAACTTGTCCATTTTAATTTTTAAAAATATGTAAAAGGCGTTTACACCAAACTTTACTCCCTCGAATTACATCAATTTGCAAATTTAAAAAAAATCGCTGGGATTCGAACTCCGCGCTCCCAAGCGATTATTTCAAGCGCAGTTTCTAGTCCGCCCTTCCGGCCCGCCGCTTGCAACTGAGCCACGACCGTGTTCTAACTGTACGAGTTTCTGCTGCGTTATAAAGACACATTTGTCATGTTTACCCTGTATCTGTTAGGTTTCATGTTCGCCAATGATAAAGCCTGAGCTATGTGCAAATGACTACTTTTATCTATTTCTCAGAAAAATAAACAAAATGTAATTTTTTAAGGTGCTCCCCCTGTATATATTTCTCCGAAGTGTCTGGGTTTTATGCCAGGTAGACATATAGTTTGCATGCAAAATATCGTGTCATTCGTCATCTAGGAACCTTTTCCGACTTTTTTCGTCTTTTAGACGAGGGAAGTAAAAGCGCGTGTTCAACAAAGTAAAGATTCCAGCGCCCTTCGTCGGTTTCACACGCTGAAATGTGACACATGGTTTCAGCAATCAGTTAGTAGAGTGCACTCAATTTTAACTTATAAGTAATAATTGTAAAATAATCAGTACTGGATAATGTTGTATTATAAAATATACTGAAAATGCCCACTCCCTTCTACTAAAAGCTGTATTACCGCAGAAACACAGTAAACATTCAAGACAGTTTCCGTAATCAGTTAGTAGAGTGCACTCAATTTTAACTTATAAGTAATAATTGTAAAATAATCAGTACTGGATAATGTTTTATTATAAAATATACGGAAAATGACCACTCCCTTCTACTAAAAAGCTGTATTTCCGCAGAAACACAGTAAACATTCAAGACGGCTCATGACATCACAAAATAATAACAAAACAACGTGAATGAGATATATCCAACACCAGATCCGGAGCTGGGAATTATGGTATTTGAGACAAAGTAGCATATTGACACGTCCTCTTGCACCTAACCTGACCCCCCTGCCACACATCGTTAATACGTTTGATGTTATAGAATCTTGCATATTGACCTCAACACAAAATAATGTCAATTTACTACATAACACTGTCTACAATTTTACTTTTATTTAATTATCTTAATAGGAAATAATAATTGATATTTTTAAATCTAAAAGTCAGACTACTTCTTAGTCAGTTGTTATTTGAGACATAGATTACCTGAGGTAGTTTTCTATAAGTTCATAGGAATTTATCGAAAGCTCTTTTGCCAGAAGCACCTTAACTACACTATTTAGTGTAGATTTGCAGCTGTAAATATATACTGCACCACAAATGAACTGGACCAGCCATAAAAATTGTATTTGTTTCACTGTGTCATAAAAAATATATAAAAAAGTTTTTGTTTTATAGTATACTCATATTAAGCATATTTAATTGCACTCTCCTCAAACATCAACTGAAGTATTAAAAAAATCATATTAACAAATAATAAAATTATAAAAAAAGCTATATTCAACAAAAATAAGATGAAGAACAAAAAAGACGAAATTAATAATGTTTTGAGTCTCCTCGAAACATTTAAACATTTTTGGCAACAATTTGGCATACTTTGTATGTAACGTGCTATCAACATTTGAGCAAAATTTAAAATTTTCAAATTTAATGGACTTAGTTTTATTTCAACCAAATTATGAAAAGAAATGCTTTTTATAGTGACACAATCCTGAAAGGTTACCACAATGCAATAACTGTTCTCTTGGACACTATTTTTAAAAATTGCACCAATATATGCAAATGGTCCAGTTGATTTGTTGAGCAGTATATTTAGGGTTTCCGTTTCTAAATGAATTCTAAAATGTTAAAGAGGAAGGCTTTTGTTAATATGGTTCCGCAGAAGGAAAGCTTTAATTTCTGAGCAGAGCTTAGTAGCATTTACACGTTGCTATATTTAACACAAAGGTTCTTGGTATATTGTATCCTTTCTATCGCTCATCATTAAAACGTTTTTGCCAAATAGAAATGGATGGAGTGGCGAAATTTGCTGATATTTGGCGATTCTATCGTATGCAACTAAGGTTTTTATCAATATAACAGCTTTATTGTGGAAAGAAGACCGGCTTTCGGTCTTACGCTTCTCCGAAAAAATATAAAGTTTAAATGTCCTTTTTTAAAGAATAAGATCTATCGACTAATCTTTATCCTAAAATTTGGGTTTTAACAATACGGAGTTTACATATTTTTAATTCTGCATAATAGCAATTTATAAGTAGAATCATATGTAAATTCCTAAAAAATTTTCTGTGAACTATAGTAGTATATTATAATATTAGTGTATAAGTACGCATTTAAGGTCGCTAGTGCTTTCATGGCAGTTATACATGTGTATCATACGCTATTTTTTCTGTGATCGTAACAGAAATATAAAAACTTAGTTCGGTGACACTTCTTCCATCACATTGTGTTAGATATTCTAGGTTATGTTGACATTCAAATTTACGGCAAATCGTGTTTTAATACTATACGTCCTTAATTTAAACAAAAATCCATATATTGGGCACGCTGAATAGCACTCATAGCCAAATCTACTATGTAACACTCGAAATCTAATTCACAAAGACATATTTTTCAGTAACATATTTTCTTAGATTCAGTTGATTTCTGATACTTAGAGCAGTCGCCTGAGGTATAGATTTTTTGGCATAGAATCATTATCTCCAAAACAATTAATGCTAGACGCATTTCGATGCAAATCTTTTAACTTTCCAAAAGATAGGAAATTCTATGAAAAACCTTTGATATACTATACATTTTTGAGTCGCCCTGAATAATCATAAACATTTACGCACCATCTTGGTGTTGTAGGTACAACTTTAATACCTATAATCAAATTTTATGTAACTTTCATAGATTCAGAAACATCTTCAACCGCATAGTTGCCGAATCCTCTATGAGTGCATTTAAAACTGATGTGACTCTAATCATGTAGAGTGTTTCTAAAATAAAAAGATATACTTTGCAGAAATATTCTACGATTCAAAATAAATCGAAAAGTTATAATAAATTAGTTTCCGCAAATGAATCCTTTCTAAGATATTAAGCTTTAAAGTTTATATCTTCATCGGTGTTGTTATAGAATATAGACTATTAACCAAATTAATTTTAGTATCGTTAAAAGCTTCATTGTCGCACTGAGTGCGGTAATGGATAGATATTACTGCACTCTTTTTATATAAAAAAATACATTAAACCAGAATTTAGTAATGAACAAAAAATGTTGAACAACACACGTTTGCTTATGGCATATAACGAAACTCTATTGATTGCCGTCAAACTCGATTCGTTAAGAAGCTCATAATTAAACTTGTATCGTTAATATCTATTATCTTCATCCGTGTTGTTATAGCGTCTTAACCAAATTAATTTTAGTAGAGCTTCATTACCGCACTCAGTGCGGTAATGGACAGATATTACCGCACTCAGTGCGGTAATGAATATTACCGCACTCTTTTTATACAGTGAACCAGAGTTTATTGATGAAGATAAAATATTGAACAATACACGTTTGCTTATGGCACACAACGAAACTCGTTTGATTGCCGCAAAACTCGGCTCACCGCCTCGTTTTGGCAATCAAACTCGTTTCGTTAAGATGCTCATAATCAAACTTGTATCGTTAATATCTATAACGTAGCTAAAAGACAATTTAAATGAATTTTATGCTAACAACCTAAATTCTTAATACAAACTAACAAACCAAAATCTATTGATCTTCGACGAGAGTAGTTGTTTCAAGTGTCCGTCTTCTGACTTGATCATAGAAATCATATTCGTTTAAATTCACTATGGCGTTACTGAAATTGAACATGATTTATTTTCATCAAATTCCAATGATCAATGATCAACAACTACACCAAGTAAATTTGATAACGTAATCTACATTTTCAAGCAACGTAAACCATTCAATCATGATTTTCCAGATTTCATATTACATACTTGAAAAGTGGCCGACATTAAAACTTTTATCTTCATCCGTGTTGTTATAGCCTCTTAACCAAATTAATTTTAGTATCGTTAAGAGCTTCATTACCGCACTCTTTTATATAAAAAATACATTGAACCAGAGTTTATTGATGAAGATAAAATATTGAACAATACACGTTTGCTTATGGCACACAACGAAACTCGTTTGATTGCTGCAAAACTGTTCTCACCGCCTCGTTTTGGCAATCAAACTCGTTTCGTTAAGATGCTCATAATCAAACTTGTATCGTTAATATCTATAAAGCTTAATATGTTAGAAAGGGTGTATTTGCTGAAACGGGTTTAGTAAGACTTATTTATTTATTTTTAATAATGAAATACTTCTGGAAAGTATATCTTCTTATTTTAGAAACACTTTGTATAACGTGATTTTTTAAAATTTGAATAATGCGGGATCAGCAGTTTATATGGCTAGGCGTCCCTTTGTAATTATTTATCGCTTTTTGCATACTTCAAAAGCAATCATTGACTAGAGGCGATCATATTAATATACAAAGGGAAATGTAGTTATTACATATCACGAATTTAATGAAAATAATTACTGTAAAAATAGCAGCACAAAAGCATAACACGCGGGATGCTATAACTTTAATTATTACCAATATCAGTTGAAGCTACTAAATATTTTACTCGATATGAAAGCAGGATTTTATGTGTTTTAGTTGCACCTGGGATTGATTAAGCTATTAACCTGTTAACAAGCATCCAGTCTTTCTGGATGTTATCATTATCGTAGTTATATTCATTTATAAGCGGTAATTGAACTAAATTATGTTGCAATTTGCAGCTAAGTGTTTGTATGTGCTGTTTACACGGCCAGTGAGAGAGGTGCTGTTAAGAATACTATTTTTAATTAAATCATATATATACTTACTAGTTTCTCGTATAAATATTGTTATAGTTACAGTAAGCATGTGTTCTGTAAAGGATTTATCACAAAGTTAATACCTTTCAGTTATCTTATACGCAAAATAAAAATCTACCTGCATTTATCGATTGAAGCAACAGGATGAGCCAATTCCCTTTTTTATTTTTTATGCTATTGAAATGAACCCTTGGGGTTATATTCCGTTTGATCTCAAATTTAGAACTTCGATTCTGGCGCAGGAGATTCCAGCAGTAACAAAAAGTTTAAAGAAGCTGTACGTGAAGCAGACATAAACTTAACATAATTTTATTTCTTCTTCAAAAGCATCGCACAGAGAAAATGTACTTGTTATTTTATTAACCAAAAAATAAAAAATAGACAAATATACAGAATGAATCATGAAGTTGTTAACAACATTAAAAGACAGATGTGTGACTAACAATAAAACGATTTAACTCAACTTCTCTGTATCCAAATGCAGTTGAGTTTTTTACATAGAGGCAACATTGGCATCTAGAAAATTGGTGGGAAAATTGATTATTAATCCTTAATTTGTTACTGCTATTTTTTCTATATAAATGGGTAACAGATAATATAACAAATTAGAAATACACAAAAATTGTACTGGTGAATGTCTTTTTCTGGAAGAAATAGTTATTTATACATCAAGTGAATAAAGACCTCGTGAATACTTTTTGAGGGTTAATAAAATGTCTTGATTCAAGAGTGATATATTAATTTTTTTCCAATACCTACACATTAGGACTTTAGAAATTAAAATTTAAATTAATATTAATTAAAATAAACTTCACCGCAAAATTAAGGGATCAGAAATAAAAGTGCAATATTTTTTATATCGTTGAAAATATTGCTATGAAACTCATACGCAATAAAGATCGGACTATTAATAAACATTAAATAACATAACTTCGATCATCGGTGGTTAGAGAAAATCTAGACTCGTCGGTGAACAACACTGCTGCCCATTCTTCATCTCTCCAGTTCAAACGATCATGACCAAATGTTAAACGTAGCCTCTGGTGAAGGGGGGTCAAAATTGGACCGGTTGCAGGACGTCTTGCCTTCATACCAGCATCATGTAGTCTCCTCAATACGGTATCGCAGCTAATGGCTGTTCCGGTGGATCGTTGGAGATCATTCTTCAGTGATCAGCAGTGATGAACCTTTCACGTCTCGCTGTTACGGCCAAATACCGTTCTTCACGCATGGTGGTTTTCTTTTTACGACCTTGGCCAGGTCCCCTGGTATAATTACCTGCCATTCGAAACCGCCGAGACAATCGGCAGATCACTGACTGGGCAACTAAAAGCCTTGCAGCAACTTCTCTCTGAGTATAGCCTTTCTCGAGCAGTGTGACCACTTTAGATACATCTACCTACGAAATAGAGTTTCTAAGGACATCGGCTGCCATTTATTTTGATTTATATCACTGTACCAATTGTTTAGAACACCCTGACAGACAACCTTTAATTACAAGACTTATGCGATATCTGCAGTATTTGTTATCAAGAAGCATTTTTGTGGTATCTCAAGCTACGAATTTCCCTAAAATATGCACATATAGCGATAAATAGTGCTATCTTTATTGCCTACGAGCTTCATAACAATATTTTCAACGATAAAAAAAATATTGCACTTTTATTTCTGATCCCTTAATTTTGCGGTGAAGTGTATAATAGATTTCAATGTAAATTGTTATGAATAAATATGTTTTGAAATAAATTTTGAAAATCCAACTTAGTTTAAATAATTGCATAGTACTCGTATAATATTTTACGCTAATGTATTCAGAAGGGAATAAAAACTATTTTAAACACTATTGAATAAAGAGGTACTTTAATAGCGAGATTTTAGCGAATAAAATGCAGATCTTTAGGTAGGTATTGGAAAAAATAAAATACAAAGTGACGCAACAGGTGCCGTACACTTATAGTATATCGATAACGGCCATTATCTTATCAAAATTTCGAGAGACCAAAAAAAAACTGATCCTCAGCGGGCTGTGGAAATTCAAACGTATGAATGATTTATGTTGGTTGAATTTCCATAGCCCGCTGAGGATCAGTTATTTTTTATCTCTCGATATGACATATATAAGCCGTTCACGATCATTTTGGGTCAGGTGAGGCTATGACCATCTAGTAATTTTGTTGGCAGAACCTCTGTTGCAACTAAACTCCCTCATGGAAATTGACACTTTTTGTGTTAGGTTAGGTTATTTACAGTTTAAGGTTATATTTTCTGAATAGGTACGTCCTTTTTAAATTGGAAGTAGCATCGTTTAATGGAAATTTTTTGTTGTAACAAAATTCTTTTGGGCATTTTGACTTTTCCTTTGACGGAAATTCAAATAATTTTTACATATTTGATAAATCATTTATTTTCTTACGAATATTAAAATAATAAATCTGGCAATGTGGTGGCAAGAAAATGTCGAAACAGATGTCATCCTTTAACTTTCTGGGCTATGCGATACAAATCAGTAATCGGCAGAATGCTATACTCTGTTGACATCTTTTTTGCATGAATATTGATGTAACAGTTTCCCCAATTTAGCTGTTGTGTTTAAACGATGTTTACATTTGAGGTTATGGTTATCGCATACTTTTAAGTTAGAAAACATGACAAAACACCTTGAAATGCAAAGTGGCCATATTTAAGCAGAATAGAAAATGGAACTAATTTTTATGTATGTATCCAGTGTCAGTAATTGTGTAATTAGAGAGATTCTTAATTACGTACTATTGGTAGCAAAAAAAAACTAGAACAAGCTGTATGAATCTGACATTTTAACTGGGAACTGAAGTGTGAATGAATTTGAAATTATTTCAAAATGTCACTGTCAAGAATGAGTTAGCTTCAAAAGCTGCGATATTTATTGATTAGAAAACGGTATAACTATTCGAAAAAATTGCACATTTATCTAGTTTTATAATTGTTTTGTATTGTAGTTTTTGATATTAAAATTTGATATGACATATGACTGGCTTGACTTATTCACATGCCCGTTAAAAATTCATTTCATCCACTAAAATATTACAAATCCCTGGCTTCTTGATTTACTATAGCAATAGTACATGTAAAGTCTTACAATACTTCAGATTTTAAATATTTCTCCACATGAACTATCAAAGTAAGCAGTTCCTCTGTCAACAATATTCTGTTCTGTCAAATAACAGTAAATCTGTTGAAGGTTATGCAGGTTATGCAACAAACTAAAGATTATGATTCTGTTCATTTGCAACTTAACAACAAAAGTCCAAGGCCAACCTTCATGCAGCAAAGAACGAATGGATTATACACGCCAGTAACTCAAAACATGCAGCAACAAATCGTAGTTTTTACAATAATAAAGCATAGGAAATTCTTTAACTTAACATTTCTTCATTCTTTTCTACACATTGGTAGACAAAGCACAGGTAGCTACAACCGGACTTGCTCGGAAAAAATCAAGTTTTGCAAATTAGAAGTTTAGCACAGTGTCATATCCTGAATAATAAACTAAATTTGAGACCTTTGTGCGTGTCCGCCTCTTGGATAGATGGCGTCCAAAATCAGTTTTATCCAGAGCCAGTAGATATAGAGAGTACTGCCATTCTTTGATCCGTGAAAATGCCGCTATCGCCGCCATTTTTGTTCCCACCAGCAATGACTGATTGAGGTATGTCTAAAATTTTACTTGAAATTGGCAAGACTGTAAGTCTATGTCAAATTCGAGGTTAGCAGGTTATATTTTGCTCCAGTTTGTGTCAAAACTGACCCAAAAACTAACCTGCTAACCTCGAATTTGACATAGACTTACAGTCCTGCCAATTTTAAGTAAAGTTTTGGATTGCCAACAAACGTCACGTTGACGGAATTGTGTGACAAACCTCAAGTGACGCATATGTCAGAGGAATAAACATGGCGGACGTGGCGGTACTCTCTATATCTACTGGCTCTGGTTTTATCAGAGCCAGTGTATATAGGAGAGTACCGTCATTCTTTGATCTATGAAAATGCCGCCATCGCCGCCATTTTTGTTCCTATCAGCAGTAACTAATTGAGTTATGTCTAAAATTTTACTTGAAATTGGCAGAACTGTAAGCCTATGTCAAATTCGAGGTTAGCAGGTTATGTTTTGCGTCAGTCGTGTGTCAAATAACAAACAAAACCCAACCTGCTAATCTCGAATTTGACATAGACTTACAGTCTTGCCAATTTTAAGTAAAATTTCGGATTGCCAATAAATGTCACATTGACGGAATTGTGTTACAAACCTCAAAGTGAAGCACATGACAGAGGAAAAAACATGGCGGACGTGGCGGTACTCTCTTATATCTACTGGCTCTGGTTTTTATGGTATCTTCTTTCCACTGGACAAAAAATTGTAAAATAAGTGATAGATCAAATTCTAATGCCTAAAGCATTTTTCTGCGAAGTAAACAGTTTTAGAGTTAGTCTCATGTGAGTTAGAGTCTTAAAATTGCATAAATACTCCCTTGTCACGCCAAATTGTACTCGCTATTGATTAGGTTTTTATTAATTATAATTTATATTCGTTTTCACGCCACCATAATGTAGGGAAGTAAATGGTGCGTTTTTACTTCCCTAGTCTAAAAATAAAGAAAGTATTGCAATCCCGAAAAATCACCTTTCGAGATTTCTTCAGATCTTTACGTTTCAGGGTCCTTAGATGACGAAAAACAGGTTTTCTCAATTCCGTCTATCTGACTGTCTGTCAGTCTGCCTGTTGCCAGTATAACTCAAAGACAATTTTTTCTACGATCGTGTCAAAACGACAACTTTTTGCACAGTTTTTAGTGTCAAAAGTGACGTTTGTAGCACTCTTAATATTAGCGCCGGAATTACGTCTTCTTGCACGTTGCCATTGGTGGACGGTGACGGTGACGGAAAAAGTGTCACTGAACTAAGTTTTTATATTTCTCTTACTATCGTAGAAAATAGTATATTATAATACTAGTGTATAAGTACGTCTTTAAAGCACGTGCGACGAGTTTTTTCCTAGTTAGAGCATTTATGGAATTTAAGAAATACGCTCTACTGCACATGAGATTAACTATTTGCTTTGTAACAAAATGTCTTAGACGAAACTTCTGGAGAATATGATCATCCATAATTTTTATAATAAAATTTTTTTGTCGAGGAGATACTAGAAAGGAGATACTATCAAAAATCTGATTTTGGACGACAACTATCTAAGATGGAGGAACGACCGGACACGCAACAGAGTCGTAAATTTAGTAGTTATTTAGAATACGAAACTGTGCTAAATTGCCAATTTGCAAAACTTTTTAATTTTTCTATGTATGTATGTATTTTCTGTAACCTCATTTACCTTGCGGTGTAGAGGCTAGTGCTTTATACGCTGACATCTGGCGGTACAATGCTCAACTTGCCCCGGATTCGGGATACAGAGTTGGAGCGCGCCTTTGGTGCTTGCGCAGCAACCATTGTGTGACTTGTGTGTCTTGGTGATGTGTTGACCTTGTTACACAGTTAATTTGGTGCCCAACTGGGAATGGCGTCACCGAGCCCGATTCTAATCGCCAAGGCCACAGAAAAATTCCGACCCCCGCGGGATTCGAACCGAGGATTTGCTTAATGCAAGTCTGGGGCTTACCCAACTGCGCTACGCGGGTTCTTATACGTTTTAATTTTTTCCAGGCTAAAATGCCTATTGAAATCGCAAACAGAATGGCGTCTTCCACATTTAGATACTCAAGGTCATTCCAGATAGTGTAATTTTTTTAAAGCTATATTTTCGAGAACACACTCTATGATCTAATTTATGGTCTCAGATTCCTGACTACAGCGGTGGAGGGCGTAGATAGCTGGCTTTATTAGAGTTCCTATATGTACAAAGGGTTGAGCTATTGAATCCACAAATCAAGGACCATATGATGTAGCAAAGATATATTTCATTTGGTTTTGTTGAAAGAATTATGCATAAAGTTTAAAATCAGCAAAAATCAAGTACTCTATAGTTTGTGGATCTAAAACCAGTCACCCTACATGTCCCAACTCTTGTATATACAGGGACTCTAGCATTACTGCAGTGGCTATATTAATGACAGTGTGGTCCTTTTTGTGATTGGCTGTTCTTATATCCGCCATTTTGAGTCGTTTCAATGTCCCATTGGATATTTTTAGCAATGTACGCATATTCAGTTACAACAAGTTACTACTGTCAAGATAAGGCATCACCATTTTATAATTTATCTAAAGTAGTTTAGCAACTGAGCACGGATTAAATATCAAAATAAATCTGCTATTATTATTGCTGTATATTTATGTTACTTTATCACAAAAATTAAGTAAATAAGAATGCAAACAAAATTTTAACCAAGCAACGATTTCACTTTAGTAATATTTTGTTATTAAATGTCACGACTGTTAAAAAATGCACATGCAAAGCCTGCTAATCATTATAACAAATTGAGTGAACAGGGTACAACCATGTATGTCGTTTACACAGGTATGTATACTGATATTTCAGTACTACGTCAGACATTTTAACTGAAAACCATTATTTTTATTTTCAGTGTCGTCGTTCCAAAACAGTCTCTTGATAAAATCGGAATTATTTGTAGATATACGCCCATAAAAGTTTTAACTGTTTTTAACCATTTAAATGACGTCTGTTGCCATTTGAAGAAAGGATAATTGTTTAACATACTACACTCTGCATTTAATATGCCTGCTTAGTCTCAACCACTGCCTGCATTATTAAATTCAACTGAAATATTGTAACATTTCCCTGTGCAGGCTGTAGAAAAACGACTCAAATGGTCGCCACTTCGCTCAGGCAACACTGTCCTCATAAAGTCATTGTAGCATTATGGATTGCTTTATATACCTTGTGTCACAGATATATAAATATCAAATAACGGATAAGTGGAAAATAGATAGTACTAACGATTCTAACTTAATTCATCGTTAAATGTTGGAGTGGTCTTAGTAATACATTTTCTGTGCCGGTAAAATGATATTTTCATATACTTTTGTCATTTTCAGCATCTTATCTTTACTGAAGCAAATTTTCTGTAATGGGTGCCTTAAAAACAAAATGTAGGTATCAACAGATGTCAATTTGCAATATGTTACCATTTTATGAAGAACTTTGTTCTGCAAAACAAGCATAAGGAAGCTATTCATTTTTGAATTTATGTTTATTGTTTTAGTATTATATTTTGTACAATAATAACTAACCATATTTAGCTTATTCAGTGCTTAAAAATAGGTTCTAGAAGAAAATAGTTTGTAAATTTTATTTCATGTATTGAATTTACATTTTTCGTGGCCACACTTTTTTCTTCAAGTTGTACTTCTCTGTGTTACAGCTAAATATTTCCCGCCCCCTTTTGAATATCTCGCCCTACACGTTGAGAATCACTGGCAAACTGGCATACATTATACATGCGAATGTTAGTTAGTATAATTTAATTTACAGTAAACTTCGAGAAGTATCTGGGGAAATAGGACATTTTCATGTTGTTAAAATAGTTATAGTTAGAGTTGAGGTACATGTTGTCGTAGTAGAAATAAATGTAAGCTTCCCTAACGATTGTAATATCATTCACTAGCTATTTAAATGTATTTTGAATCATCTTTAATACTTTTCTGTTTTTTATTACTACTTTCTAATTTCCGTTATTACTTCCAGTGCACTTATTTTAAACATTATTTGTACACATTTATTTCATAGCTTCATGATTAGATGTATCTAAATTGGTTGTAAACTTAGAAAAGAAATAATTTTCTATCATATATATAATACACATATATTGCTAGTAGGGCCTCGGAACGCTAGAAAACATTACGGCGCCGACATAGTCTCACTTAGAGTATAACGCGTCTCGTGCGCATGCGTGGGAATTCGAACTCCGCCTTTAGAAGCGAATTTTAAACTTGACCACTTCCCCATTGGGCGGACGACGCCGCCGCGCTTGCGCACAGCTCACCGTATACATTAAGGAGTTGGTTGTGTGTCTCACTTCATCGGCCAGTTTCCCACTCATAGCCGCTAGCAATATAGTAAGTATTAGATATATGTTTTCTATGCTTGTTGCCGTAAATCAAATACTCATTTCTATTTAACAATCAGAAACGCACGCTATTTCTATAAATAACCATAAAAGTAAGCTAAAGCGCTGTTTATCATGTAGCAATAACTGTTAAGGTTGCCTAATAAAACACAGTTGTAAATATTTAATGCGTTTCTGCAACTTTATATAGCGATAATTAAAAGTTGATCAGATCGTGGAAAACTAATTAATAGTATTATCATGTCAAAGATACTATTCAACTATATCATGAGATTGTACATACACAATAGCGATTTGCATAAATGCAGGTGGAAATTTAATTTGCCACATTAATTATTATCTTATAAGTATGATTTAGTTATTTGTCGTGGTTATTATGGTTCATATTCTAAACATAAAGAATCGTTCTTAGCCTTTACTGATACTGCAATGATTTATTTGGATACCGCCTGTTTTATAGGAAAATGTATACAGGATGGTAATTTGCTTGATGAAACATAGTGTTTTTAATGTCAAAAATTAAATGTAAAATTATTGGTTTTCATAATTAGTTTAGAGCTAAAATATTCCCAACTTCTATGCATAGTAAAAATACTGCATCAGCACATACCATTGTCTAAATTTTTCTATTTTTCAGAAGTAAAACAATCGACAAATCAAACATGGCTATTTTTATTAAAACCAGTGATGCCTGAAATATCAAATTCCGGAAGTATATATTCCACATAAATTTCTGACTAAAAACCCCGAAAGCTGTTATCTGATTTTCAGTTTTACTTCCCTCGTCTTCCAGGGTCTCTAGATGATGAAAAATAGGTTTTATCAATTCCCTCTCTCTGTCTGTCTGTTGGCGGTATAACTCAAAAACTATTTGTTGAAGGATGACGATATTTTTCATGCAGGTTATATGTCTACCTGACATGAAACCGAGAAAATTTCAGATAATACAGGGTGAGCACCTTAAAAGAATGCAGTTTTGTTTATTTTTGTATTAACTAAGAACTAGATGAAAGTAATGATTTGCACATAGGTTAGGCTTTAGACTTGAAGAATATCAGACCCAATAGACACACGATAATGTCGCAAAAGAATCAAAACGTTTCAACAATAAGACTGTTCTGTAAAAAACAGCCGCGCGTCGCACATGTACAGCTTATAGATTCTAGATCAGGCGTACTCAACCTGCGGCCCGCGGGCCGCATGTGGCCCGCCAAGCTTGTATGTGTGGCCCGAAACCCTCATTAGCAGCAACGTACTTTTGTAAACATTTGGTAATGCAAGATTTTAAAAGCTTGGATGCGTGGTAACAATGTGCCGGTCACCAAGACAGGCTCGGCGACACCTAGTCTTTTGGAAGAAATGAACAGTAATTATAGCGATGTTCTTTTATATACCTCGATGCCATGGCTAAGCAGAGTAAAGTTTCTGGATCGGTTGTTTTTTTTACCACAAGAAATTACTTTGTTTCTGCAAGAAAACAATAAAGTTTATAGTAAACTTAAAAATAGTGGATGATGGTGTCGTTTAGCTTTTCTATGCGACATCTATTACGAGGAAATACAGAACCAAGTACTGCATACTTTTACAATTGTGACAAAAACTAAACAAGGTGGTATTGATATTTCTCGATAAAACTATACAATAATTTCAAATTGTTTAGCTGCCTGATCTAAAGAATGTTAGATCAGATCTCAGCATTTACAAAGCATTAAGAATTGTCTGTTGATTGTAGAAAATCCCTGGCGCTTAGAAACAGCAATTATAACACAACTAGCTGCATTGTGGTATGATTATGCAAAGCTATTTGACGAATTTATGGAGTTCAAAAACTATACCAATCTGGAAGTTATTTGTAAAGAAAAGAGAGAATGAAAGGATTACGTGGAATTTTGGAAATTAGTGGCCTAAAAAATACAAATCTGTACAAAAATGTGCCAATATGCTGCTCACGGTATTCGCATCAACATATCTTTGTGAACTATCTTATTCCAAAATGAAATATGCAAAGAACGTATACAGAAATCGGCTTACTGATTCTTACCTTGTTAGCTTTTCTTTTACTTTACCTCGCTATAAAAGTGTGCTTTAGGCTCTTCACTAGCTGCAGTGAAGGGGGCGTGTATCCTTTAGTAATAAAATGTCCAAATATCTGGGCGTCAACAAGTTTTATTACTCCCAAGCACACTTATGTAGATGAAAGAAAACTTATAAACTTCGCCATATATACAGTGGGCCAAAAAAAAACCGGTACAATATTTAAATACTCGTATTTTCAACAGAAGTTTTTGTATAATTTTGTTTAACCACGCACAACTATGAACTAGCATTGTCATTTTGTACTAAAAGTGCTTCACTTCCATCTATAAACATTGAGCTTTTCGATGATAAATAGTCATAAGAAAATATTAATGGCTTACGAGACTATAAAATCTGTATCTTTTTTTGGCGTACTGTGTATGTGCAGCACATTACAACCCTTGAAACTTTAATGTTTGAATGAAAGAAGCAATTCTATATATAGATTTATTGATCCTTTTGGTTTTGATTAGTCTATTCTCGTTACAAAAAAGGGAACAATTGTCGACTTCAAATTCCTATCTAATCATAATTCGTATTATAAAACGGGGTACCCCACTTAAGCTTACGTCAATTTGACTTTCTAACTACTATATTTAAAGTTAATACTAACTCACTGTTATATAATAGCTAATAGCTAGTGTATAATTAAGAGGTTATAAATTGTTCTTACACAAGTTTAACTTTACTTTACTTATCTGGTAATCGCCCCGAGCTTGTTGCTATAATTTCCAATTACGAATAAAATAAAATGGTTCCAAAAACAGTATACATACCCTGCAAAAACAGGCAAAAAATATGCAGCGAATTCGGTGGTTCCCTAATCAGTCGACGACTTGGAACTATTTTTCATTGGAAAATGGTACCCGCTCTCAAAATCTACCTCAAACACGCTTCGTTAGTATCCACATACTATTAACAAAGAACGAGAAATCCCGAGTTTACCACATTTTTACCACGAAACTCTTAATGCACAGCTAAGTTTTTCTCATGTCACCGATTCGAAAACAAAATCCTGGCATTATTTTCTTTTTTTTTATTAAAAACCCTTGCAACTCGGATATTAATTTTTATACGTTTCGATTGCGTTTTCTCAACTGATCGTCTATTCACGGCCCTATATAACGTAAACTATTAACGTTAATACAATAGGCTTTTAACACGTAACAGCCTTTTGACAACGTATTGAGAATAGCATGTAGTAATTATTAACCTGATTTGTCTAAAATAGTTAAAAGTCCGTCTCAACATCAAAAATCACACATTTTTAAATAAATGCTTGGATACATTTACGGGTTGAGTTTCATTTTTTACATTATTATATTATGCGGCCCCCGTAACATAGTGAACATAGGTATGTGGCCCGAGAAGAAAAAAGGTTGAGTATGGCTGTTCTAGATTGAAGCGCGGTGAAAATCGGAACTAATGTTAGTATCTAGTAATTTCTAAGTTTCGTATTGGTAACATTTTTTACATCTATCATATTAACATTAAATTGTTAATCTTATTTAAGCTAAGTGACACAATAAATCAGAGGCTTACTCAACATTGTGGTATGGCGCATTTCAAAACAGAATTAACAACACACACAAAAATAGCAATAATAACAAAAAAACAGAATTAACAAAATCAATAGCAACAGCAATTTTCACACTTTAAAACACAAAGAATCTGTCATATGACGTTAGTCACTGCGCAAACGAAATCCCTCTACCCACATTACTTGTCATTTAAAACATAATCAAACTTTGTATGTTTGAAAATTACTTCTTTTCCCATATTGCCAATTCAGTGAAATCAAATTAGTGTACCTGTATAATACTTTAGTAAGAGTAGAGCAAACAGCGAAAAATTTTGGATCATTGTTTAATGGCTACCAAGATTTAATGATATATTGAAAAACAAGGTTGGTAAAACTACACACGAGTTGTCAGTTTCATCAAATTCAAGGTTAGCAGGTTAGGTTTTGTGTCAGTCTGTGTCAAAACTGGAGTTACATAATACAGGGTCAAAAACAAATAAACTTTGCATCACATGTGACCAAATTTTAATAGCGCTATTTGGATTTTGTAGAAAAACACATATTTAATATTTCGCTACTTTAAAGAAAATGTGTCTGGAATAAAGTATTGTTAAAACTAAGAAGACAGTAGGTTGCGTTGAGTCTTATTTTGCAACAGTGCCAGTGGTGCAATTTACAAAAAATGGGCAAAAAATCTAAATTATCTTATACAGCTGAAATTTTGTATATCGGCTAAAACTTGTATTTAGAAAAACTTTTTCTAATAACTTTTTTCGATATTTTGAGAAATAACCCCACTTTTGAAATTTTTTTGGAAAGAAATTAAAATTTGACAGATAATGCGAATGACGTGACTATTATTTTTTTGGTTAATTTTCATCTCGATCGAAGCAGAAATTGATGCCAACGTCAAATTTCGAATAAAGCTATTAATAAAAAAAACCAATATGCTGCGGACTTTACTGGTCACACTGTATATAGTGCTTGACAATCCTAGTTGTTTCAAATAATTTCTCACTGCTTATCGTACTTGGATGAAATAAATAGCTTTCAGATCCGTATTGAATTTCAAAATTCAAAGCATAAATAATATCAATAGTTCATCGTCACACTTCATACATGTGTTTAAAAATATAGTCAGGAGTAAAGAATAGTTATTTATGTACTAAAGGTATTATGAAGATGTTTATACCCTTTCGAGGACGACAAGTTTACAAGCCTCTGGCCCGAGGGTTTAGTCACCCGGGGGGTTATGAACATCAAGTAATACCAGTGGTGCATACAACGTTTTATTTTCCACTTTGAATACGCAAGTACCTTGAAAAGTCTGCAGAGCAGTCTATAACGCCCTAGGACGTTATGAGCTGGCTTTATTGTTACGCTTGTTCATAGTGCCTTAGGACGTCATGGATTGCTTTGTATAACTCTTATCACAGATATAAACAACAAATAATAGATCATTGGAAAACAACATAATTTTTGGCAGAATGTATATCGGAAAATCACTTTGAAAGTGTTATATTTCTTTAAACGAAACTAAATGAAATTGACTAAGGTTAATAAACAAGTTAAATTAAATTTCATCTGTACAAACAATTTTATCGTTCATATACAGTAGTTCAATGGGAAGTTGTTTAAAAGTACTTTTCATTCTTGTCTGCATGCGCAAGAACTAATCGCTCGATTAAATCCGATGAGTATATGTAACATAATGGCGCCCTGATGACATAGCAAAGTATAAGTAACAGCTATTTATGATAAAAGTGCATAATACTTTACTCTAGTGGGCGCATCTATTTAAATGGACGAGCGACCGTTAGGACGAGAGTCCGTATAAAGAGGCAAACACAGTAAAGAGCATTATGTACGTGTACCATACAAAGTTTTATGTTCGAATGCTAAAATCGAAAAGAATCGAGTTGATAGATTTGTCGTCTATTCTGTAACAGAAAAAATCCGACGTTAGAGTGCCTTGATGGATATTGACAGATTTTCACGATGAACATGATAGTGACAGTTTAGTCAAATGTACTTGAACATTATTGTACTAGTAAAATAAAGTATCTATTCCTTTATGGATTCAAAACTGTTTCATAAACAAGGCCTTTATGATGCAGTCGAACATAAAGTTAATTTTTATACAGAATGTAAGGTACCATAAAATATGTTATTGTACGGCTGTAGGTACGTAACATTCGTTGTAATAAAAAACGTTACTTACCATATTGAAAACTGTCAAGACGTATGTTTCAATGTCCACTTCTTTGTGATAATTCAGCATAGCCTTGTCAACCACAACCATGGTCTCGATGTGCAGCTGGGAAACATTTTTTGGAAATGTTTTATTTGGTTTGTCGTCTCTGTCCTCATCTGCACTAATAAGTGCCCTTTTAGCTAGTATCTTAGCTACATTTCCTGAAGTCTCGCAAGCGACTACTTCTTCCACTGGGTCCACGTCATGTTCATACAGAAGGTGGGGATGACGATTACCACTTAGGTGGTAATGACCATCTACAGGCTCGATGATGAAGTAACCTCTTTTTGTACGGATGTAGCCGGACTGATGAAAGCAGCATGTTTTGTGAAAAAAGATCATTAGTAATGAAAGACTAACTTAGTAAAGACAGTATATTTTAGTAGTAAGGAGTAATATAAAATATAGTTGCTTATGGACAAGTGTGTAATAACACACTCGTATCATACAATATTTTATCCAACAACTCAATAAATACCGAAAACACATAAACCTGGTATTGATAGGAAAAGTCAAAGTAACAAATTAATTGGGAGTGAACTAAAGTATAGAGGTCAAATATATTTATAAATGTATTGTTGGTGGCACTGTCAGTCTATGTCAAATTCGAGGATAACGGGTTAGGCTTTGTTTGTTATTTGACACAGACTGACGTAAAACCTAACCTGCCCCAACAATAATAGACATAACTTTGGAGTAATTATAGTATTATACAGTCGCGGAAAAAAAACCGGGATACTTTTTTTGACCTAATTTTAAAAATGCGAAAACAAGTGCTGACGCTGGCAATTCTAATTAATAATTGTCCTCAAGACTCATTGTTTAGATTTCAATAATGATTTTTCATGACATTTATTAATTAGAATTGTCACTGCTACCCATTTTGAGAGTTAGGTCGAAAAAGTGTCCCGTTTTTTTTTGTCCGCCACTGTATATGACTATTTCCCTTTAAAAATTACGACCAATTAAATATTTTTATTTTTAAAATTTTGTCCAATGACAATCAGGTATTAACGAATATTTGCACATGTACAAATACTCGCGTATTTTCACATGTCTAACTCACAACTAAATTTAGAGATTGGCAGATTTACGAATTGTTAGCAATTTTTTACATCGAAAGTTGCTAATAAAATGAATGTAGAGGAAAAAATGAACGTAAAAGAAATTTTTGGGAAATAGTAATATATTCTTCTTACATAATAAATACGCGTATTTATCAAAATTTAGAATTGTAAAAGAAAGCTGTTATTAATAAATCTAATATTATTTCACATGTTTTACTTTTAGCAAATGGTTACTTGTGAGTAAATTATTGCGGAAAATAAATTGTATTTATTATTCATACGGGCCAATATTTCCATACTCTTTAAAGATTATGGAAGTTGAAGTGCTATTACAAATTTTTCTAAAGTAAAACTTGTCAAATTAAAAGCTAATGCGTATTATATCTTATCGTCATTTCCGATTAGTAGCTTTACAGTTATTGGGAATTTTTATTAAATGGTAATGGAAGACTCATTTTGACCTGTAGAATGGCAACCAACTATACACAACTGTTTTCACATTGAGGCATTGGGTCTACGATATTTACGAGTCAGTACGCGCTATGTAGTTTTTTAATGCCGTGGTCATAAAATCAGATAATTTGGATATTGTCTTACTCATCATAGCGTAAATATTTTCATAAAAAGGTTTTAAATATCCGATACAAATAGTCTATTCGTTTCAAGTTTTCATGAATAAAATTTACTCTATAAATTTGAAAAACATTAAGATCGACTCGATAATAATATGTTTGTAGTTAAATAACAAAAAGGCGGGGTCTCAGAATAAAACACTTGTTTAATTTAGTTACCTACCTTTTTCCTATTGTAGCAATGAAAATGTTATGACTGCAAGAGTTAGTTCTTGTTTTAAAAGTTTGATCATCTGATTTAATTAAAATACTGATATTAATTTCTACAGAGCGTACCTATTACGCATAAATTTTATTTTTAAATTTTATAAAGTTACAATTTATGCCGGCTTACGCAAGAAAGGTTAAATATGTTAGAACATAACGTTGTGAAGGGTAGTAAATATTTATTATGAAATTGGTGTGAACACTTTAATCAAGGCTATCAATAACGTAACATGAAAAATGTTCATGGTGTCGTGGCAATTTCTGAACATATAAAGCTAGATCAGTCTAGAAGCGCCTTGTGCTGAAATTATTCAAGACGCCACTAACGATTACAAGCATGGTTTTCTACATTACATTTGTTTATCATTATCAACCAAATTATTTCAGTTTGGTTGCGCTAACCGTATCAGCTATAGTGTGTATTAAATTGAAACTTTATCGCTTTTACTACAAAGACTATCTATAATAAAATTTACAAAACGCAGATCGAAATCTGTTTTAAAAATGCACATATTTGTTCAACGAATTGTTGATAAACCCTTGAGCTGATGCAGCAGAGAACATTAGAAGTTAGTTTTTCACGACCGTTATTAAAAGCACGCCAGTTAGGATAATGAATTAAAGAATTCCTATGAGGAAGCCTGTTAATAGTATACTATTTTATCAAGGTTAAGGGTGGCACTTTCTTTGACAAACAATTTGTTTGCATTTGCGTGGCGAAGCGCAGCGTAGCCGAGCAAACTCAAAATTGCGAGTCAAACAAAGTCGATTTTTTTGCAACTAAGAACAGTACAAAATATTTAAAATTTTAAATGATTTGACTGTTTTTGACGTTTCTCATTTAAAAATCATTATGACAACTGCATTCATAGCCGACCTAGTTAAACTTACTTTTAGTTGATAGGAAGTAAATGTAAAAGTGTTGCCTTACAACATATACTTTTTGCAACAGTAAGAAAAACGTCATCTACAGCGACAGATTTTGGTATTAAATGTAATCACTTTTAAAACGGCTGTAAAAAAGTAGTTTTTCTCTCAGGGTCTGTCTATAAGCTTTCAGAGACACTACAGCTTAAAAGCTTCTTAACACTATTGTTGAAAATAAATTTGTTTAAGATAATTTCTGATACTTTTTGTGGCGTTTTATAATAGCTTGTTTCTTTGATTAACACGAAGTATGAAATATAGAAAATGTTATGTAACCAATAAACAACATTCAATTGTTTAGTCAATTCTTAAAGCGTATGATATTTGTATTGTTATCTAATGCACAAAATCATCAGTCAAATCTGTGAACATTAATTTAATAGTTTAAACCTTTTTTAATTTACCAGTTTTCATGGATAGGGCATTTTCTTCGTGTTGCGTGAATCTCTCCATTTACAGAATAAAACGACAGCTTTAACATTTGTTTAAGTAATAACTATTCCGTCTTCCTTCTTCTTTTCAATTTAACTCATTTGCGTCCATTGTTGGACGTGCATAATTTATTTCCCACACGTCTCATTCAGAAAATAGTGGGTTGCATTGCACATTATGTAATTGCAGCTCAGGCTGTTGATAATTCCAATTCAAATATCATACCACAATTGGAGCCAGGACTCGATTTGAATATTTATTTGGCTACTTAAAATTTAATATAAAACAAGCAAACGGCGCGCTACGTTCACGTGAAATAGGATACGCTAAAGGTCACGCTCCGAGCCGAGCGCTCAGATAAGAAAAACATAACCTAAACAAATATAAACATCTGTGAAGCCGGAACGTGGGATTTTATTTTGTGCCACGGACACACGGACACACGGACACACATTAAGGAAAATTATATTATAGCGGTATATAACGGTAGATCAGAATGAAAGTGAAATCTGCAGCAGCAGTTGAAGTTTTTGTCTGAAATATTCAATATTCCGGGAATGTTCGCACTAAATGTTTAAATTAAAATAAATAGCTACATATGAAGACATATCAGCCTATTTTGACCAAATAGTCTTCGAGTTCTATCAGAAAGCGATTACCATAATTTTTTTATTTTTAAGAAATAATTGATAAAAATATTTGACTGAAAATGAAAAATTAAAAATGGAAAATAAACCTATCAGAAAAAAAGCGAGCAAACAAAAATGGAAGTGAGTTAAACAACAGGATCGACAGGCTAGAGAAAGAGAAAAGGAAAGATAACGTTGTGGTAAACGGACTAAAAATTGACACCCAAAACTCAGTAGTAATCAAAGAAGTTATGAAAAATATGATAAAAGATACCTTGAATATTGAAGTAGCAATAAAAGCAGCCCAAACATTAGGGGAGAAAACGTGTTTACTGCAGTTAGAAAATGCAAATGAGAAGGAGAAACTTATGACTAATAAAAGAAACTTAAGAAATTATAAAAAAACGTTTTTATAAACCATGACTTAACGATAACGAAAGAAAAATGCAGTAAGAAATAAAAATAATTCCGAGAAGCAAGAGATGAGGAAAAAGTGGTAAAAAGGGGGTTTTGAAAACTGACAATAGACGGCAAGGTTTGGAAATGGGACAAGGCAGAAGGAAAGCTGAATCAGCCAGCCAAATAATGATGCCCGGGAAATGGATACGGACATGAATCATGAAGCAATTTATGTAGGAGTGGAAGTTCAAAAAAAAGAAAAAAAAGAGAGGAAACATTATTAGAATTGCGGCATGGAACATGAGAGGAACTTTTGAAGCAGGAGCGTTGAAAATGTAGTGAATGTTATGAAGCACTGCAAAGTGGACATATTAGCAATGCAGGAGACTGAACAAAAAGGCAAAGAACCGTAGGCATAGGCGGCTATAGGGATGGGCGCGTGACGTGAAAACAGTCGTGTCACGTCGTGTCACGGCGTGTCACGTCGTGAACGTGACTAATATTTGAAAATCGTGACGTGAACGTGCGTGAACGTGAGTGAAAATTTCCAAGGCGTGATTCACGTTTCACGTTAATTTCACGTTAAATATTTAGTAACGAATAAAAAACTGCAGGGTGCAGCAACTTTTAAATTCATTAAATCACAAATTGTGCCAAACAATTTACATTATGTGGCTTTATTTTTGGACCCTAATTATAAATCCTTAAAGTTCATACCTTCACATAAAAGAGAAGATTATAATGCCAATAAAACTATAGATGATAATGATGAAATACATAGCAAACGACTTAAAACTGGCACATCAGCATCAGATTCTTATCTTTCTACACGTAGAGATAGCTCTGACGATCACACATGTAATTAGGATGATGTCGAAACAGAACTAAATTAGTATGCTAAATTAAAATTCGGAAATGTAGATGACATTTTAGGATTTTGGAAAAACAGTGTAAATACGCCACTGTTAAAAAAACTTGAAAAATTTTAAACATACAGGCAAGTCCGCTACAAGCGAAAGAGTATTTTCTACAGCTGGGCGAATTTTAGAAAGGCGCAGAATTCGACTTAACGCTGAAAATGTTGATTACATATTATTTTTAAATCAACATTTTAATGTGTAGATGTGTAGATGAACTTATTATTCTAATAAAAGTAATGGTTTGTTTTTTATACTCGGCTAACGCTAAAAATATTAATTACGTTTTATTATTAAACCAAAAATGTATTGTGTAGATGTGTAGATGAACCTATTTTTAGAAAAGTACCTAATGTTTTGTTTTGTATACTCGACTTAACACTGAAAATGTTGACTACGTTTTATTTTTAAACCAATTTATTGTGTACTTGTGTAGATGAACTTATTATTCTAATAACAGTAATGTTTTTTTGTATACTCGCCTTAACGCTGAAAATGTTGATCCTTGTACGTAAAAGTACTTTCAAACCTACTAATTAAAAGTGTTCCCTAGCAACATATACCTTCTATACTCATACCGATAAGAGAAACGTCACTTCCAATGACAACTTTGGTATTAAAAGTAATGTCTTTGAAGACAGCTGCAAGAAATATATTTGCGATAAATCAGTATTTATCCCTTGTCGAAGTTATTGTAGTCAATTTTCATTTTTTTCTTTTTATGTCAACTATTCTGATTGCAACATATCACGTAAATTATGTCAGGTGCAAAACATATTTTTAGTTCTCTTTAGGGTTTTTTCATTGGTTTTAAATTTGAATATTCTGTTCTATCTGAATTAAAATTTTGAAATGAAAGCTGCGTGTCACGTCGTGAGCGGCGTGTCACGCCGTGAACGTGAGTGAACGTGAGCGTGAACGTGCGTGAACGTGACTGTTTAAAGCAAGCGTGAAACGTGCGTGACGTGAGCTAAAATTCACTCACGCGCCCATCTCTAGGCGGCTATACCTTCTTCAGTAGTAGAGGAGTGGATAGGAAGCTGGAAACCGGTTTCATAATCTACAAAAGATGAGCAGAGCGCTAACAGAGTTTGAGGCCATCTCTGACAGAAATTGTAAGTTAAGGCTCAGATGTAAGTTTAGAAAATTAAGTTTGTTGAACTTGCATGCTCCTTCAGAGGATAGAGACCAGAAAGTAAAACAGGAACTTTACGATAGCATTGAACTGGTTATTAAAAACATCCCAAAGTATGATTTAAAGATGGTGTTAGGTGATTTAAACACTAACGTAGGGAATGAAGAAATCTATAGGAAGACTACAGGGGGTAAAAGTAGAAATATCGAGAGTAATGAAAATGAAAGAATGGTAATTGGTTTACATTCAAAATGTAATAAAAATGTAATGTTTGAAAAAAACCGTTAGAGCCGTTTTTGAAACAATCGAAAAAAACTGAAAAATCACTTTCGGTTATGCAATTTTTTTCAAAGGCTTGCTGTCACGTCTACATAGTACACAAAACTTATATATGAAGTTTTACCGTCATACCTCTTTTCGTTTTTGAGATATTCTGTTCACAGACACACAGACAGACAGACAGACACACAGACAGACCAATGAAAAAAATATGTTTTTGGTTTCAGGGGACTCTAAAACGTGAAGATCTTTTGAAAACTCAATTTCGAATTTTTGGGGCGAATCCAATACTTTCTTTATTGTAAAAGGAAGTAAAAAGGACTGAAGCAAGAGGATCCACTTTTTAACCTACTCCTATAACAAATACCCAGCGAGACAACACTAAGAACGCAAGGCACACTTTACAACAGTAAAAACAAAGTTTACCCTATGCTGACGATATAGTGGTCATGTCCAGAACGAAAGCAGAGCTCACAAAACATTAAAACGTTTTGTCAAGAAATCAAAAGAATACAGACTTCTGATAAATGAGGAAAAAACAAAATACTTGGAGATGGGAGACAATTTAAATAATGAACAATCATAAATTACAATTACAACAGAAGAAAATAAAGTATACTGCTTAGAAAGAATCAAAGAATTGGGACCTAGGGGTTAGGATAACTTGTAAAAGTGAAGAAGTTAAGGAAATGGAGAAGAGAAGGACGAAATGGAGTAAAACTGTAGGGACGATGCACAACTTATTAAAATTCAAGAAAATATCACGAGAGGCAAAGTTAAGATTATACCGAACAATAATCCAACCCACGGTACTGTATGAGTGAGAAAGCTGAGTGATGAACAAAGAACAAAAGTAAACATTTGGGAAGGCAAAGTACTGAGAAAAGTTTACGGAGGAGTCAAATTGCAAGAAAATGAATGGAGGAGAAGAACAAATGCTGAAATTAAGCATCTGTACAAAAACCCGCTAGAAACCAGAGAGTTAGAACTACCAGGTTGAGATGGTTGGGACATGTAACAAGGATGTCAATGAACAGGTGGGCGAAAACAATAGGGGTGAGAGGTGTATTTCGGTAAAGAAGAGGCCGACCAAGAACAAAATGGTTGGAGGCGTGCGAGGAAGAACTACGAACTTTAGGAATCGAAAGATGGCGTGAACCATGAACAGAAAAGAATGGAAGAAAATAATGAAGCTTTAAGCTATGGGCCTCTAAGGCCTGTTGAGAGGTACATATACATTAGTGGACAATATGTGTTGAAATCTGAAGTTCCAAAGTCAATGCGAATTGTCAATAAACGAGAAACTGTTGATTTTGATGTCAGCGGTGAGTTAATAGTGAAATTCGATGTATCTCTCCAATGAATCAAATGTAAAAAGTTCTGAATATTTTGAAGTCAATTGAAAAACACCTCCCAAACCTTGTACTAATTAAGTTGGCTACAGTTAATACGCGCGCAGTCAAAACAGGTTCGAAAAACATTTTCCACAATCAAATTAAAACAACGTAATTCTATTAGTCTCGGAAATTACAACATTTAACTGCTATCAGATTTCCATACAAAAATATTGTTATGAGGCTCTATAAAGTATCATTACAACCAAAAAAAGTTAGACCAATGCAAGGACGCTAGAGAAAGATATTAAATTAAATTGAAAATGTTGAATTCATCTCCTGTATGGTCATGGGGAATTTAATAGGGAATTAATATATTAATGAAGGTAATTTACGCGACATATGTCGACCAGTCGCTGATTTGATTGATATATTTGAAAAGGTTCTTGCTATAAACAAGAAACAATTACTTTCATATTAGTGAACAGCAATTCTACTTTATTAGCGTTTGCTTTACGTAAACTATGACACTGCAGCCAAAAACAAATATTTAATACGATTTCAAGTTCTAGTCATTTAAATGTAAAAGCTTAATTTTATTACTTATAACTGTTTAATTAATACTCATTTCGGGCAGATTATGAAAGAAGTGGCTAATACGATTCGCCGCAGCCGTTTCGACGCCGACGGTTGGCCAAGGCTCATTCGACGCTAGAGACGTTTCCTCGCTAGAGACGTTTCGCCGCTGGACATTTCGCCGTCAGGTTGATGTTACCTGTATTTTTACGTAGTACATAATTTTGTATTATTATTTGCATAAAAAATGCAGATATCATTTGAGATGTCTTAATTGATTTTGCGAATTAAGGGTGTAATGAGTAAATATATATTGTTGTTTACTTGGAAAAGCAAAAAATGATATCGTTTAAATGGCTTCATTAATGGCCAATATTTTAGATGGTTTAAGTGATTACCTAATAATAGTTTAAGGGTTTTGGAGATATAGTAAGAAAGTGAATGTATGTTTTATCAGTCGTCATCAACAGTGCTAGTGTTTTTATTTTTTACGATGGCAAATGATTTGTGGAATAAACGTGGAATTTTCACACGATGACGTTATCTATGTTTTTATAAATTATGTCAAGGCCAAGTGATACGTTTCTACCAATGTGAACAAAGGGGTACATGAAAAGCAAGGATTTATGTCGAAGTGACCAAGTTAATAAACAACCATTCCCATTATGCAACACCGGCAAAAATTGAGGTGGGTATTGTCATAGCTAATATGAAGAGCCGTGCACAGGATACCCAAGAAACAAACGGCTTAAGTGATAAATGCATCCATTACCAGCAGGCAGAACAAGCAGCAATACCCAACCACACAGCCCTTCGGAAAACAATGAGAAGACTGCGGAATCAAAATGATGCTCCTCTACCCGTCCCACTATCACTCGCATCAGAATATCACGGTAAACAATTTGGAGGAAATATTTCTTTAAATGATAGTGAATCAGAAAATTACGGAATTTTTCTATTTGGAAGAAATAACAGCATGAGGTATTTGGAATAGGCCTCATGTTTGTATATCGATGGAACCTTGAAATCAGCACTACCGCTATATTCACAAGTGTATGTAATTTTAGCAGTTGTATATGGAGCAATAGTGCCAATATTATTACAGTGACTATATACAAGACAGTGTGACCATACGATTGTTGGCGGCCATTTTCAGGCAAATTTGAGCGTCGAGATATACAGTGCCTTTAGAAATAATCGAACGTTTTTGAGTGGTCATTATTTTGGCGCTAGTTACTTTAACTAGTTGATGTTAGCTACACGTACAGTGTTATGTTTGGACATTGACATTTTCCATTGGCGTTCGTTCGTTGTGCTTTAAGGTGTTGCATGAAGTTTACAAGCGGTTTCAGTTATGGTAGTTTACAATACAGCTAAATGCCGTCTTCCTGTTCCCTGTCTACCAACCTCCCTGTCTTGTGCTTGGTCTTCTTCCAGGTTCCTCTCCTCCATGGCTCTCCGAATACCCTCATTCCACGGTTTGTGTGGTCTACCTCTTTTTTTCTTTCCCGGCGGCGACCAGTTAAAGATCTTCATAGGCCACGTCGTCTCCTCCATTCTCATCAGATGACTAAACCAGTTTAACGCTTTCCGTTCAGTTCTGTCCACAACTCATTCTGGTGTCTCCATTCTGCGTCTTATTTCCTCGTTCGTCACTCTATCTCGTTTCGATACCTTTCCGCTTTTTCGTCCATTTGAATTGTGTCTAGTCTTCGCTTCATTTCCGCTGTTACAGTCCATACATCACTGCCATAACATAGCATCGACTCTACCATTACTTCACCTATTCTTTTTTTGTTTTTGTTAGAGATAGTATTGTCCCATCAAATTGATTTTAAGCATCCCATTATCTTCTTACTTTGTACTATTCGACTTTTGACCTCTTCTGTTCCCAAACCTTTTTCATCGATTGTATTGTAGCACCGAGGTATTTAAACCTTTCTACTTATCTTACTGCGACATCTTCATTTATTAAGACTTTATATTGTGCTTCCGAGTTGATTACTAAATAGGTACTCTGTTTTCTCTAAACTTATGCTAAAGCCCCATTCATCGTAGCACTGATGTAATCTCTTTATCATACATTCCAAGTCGAACGCATCTTGTGCTATTACCTTCAACAATAGCACAATTCTAGATTGTCACATTTAAATACTGTGCAGAATATTAGTTTTTCAGGGCAATATATGTTAAAATTTCACCCGCTTGCGACGCTAATGAATTATTTGACACTGACAATTTACAATTGTCAAATTTGAAAGGTTTTATTTTCTTCCATAACCAAATGAACAGGTTCTACCAACCTCTTTGGGAACAACTTAGAAGTAACTAAATATTTTGCCTGTTAATGGCGGATATTCGCGTCGACCAATAGCGGCGAAGACATCCCTATGGCCACACTGTCTTGTATAAAGCCACTGTAAATATTATATGCGTTACTGCCAAAAAAACTAAAAGAACCGTACACAAATCTATGGAGAATGATTGCCAAAGTAGCCCCCGATCCAACTAGGATCCTTTGGGATTTTGATATGGCTGTTTTTAATGCTGTACAAGAGCAGTTTCCTAAGCAACAATCTGTGGTTGTTTTTTCATCTGACACAAAATTTGCAACAACAAATATCATCGATCGGTCTCAAGCAAGGTACAACAATGATGACGATTTTCCAATATAAGTTAAAATGATTGTCAGCTTGACCTTTGTACGAGAAGAAAACATAAAGAATGCCATTGATGAACTTTCAGCTGAACTGCCAGTTGAGCTACAAGAACTAAACTGGTTTGACGATAATTACATTTTGGAGCAAATAGTGGCAGGACATAAACTCTCTCAAAAATTGAGGAAGTACATACAGGCGGACGAAAGGATTTCAACGTAATGAGAGATTGGATATATTGGATTTTCTAAGGGACATAGCACACACTTTTTTAAACAGAGCATCAATGATTATAATTCATGATTATATATCTTAGTTTCTTTATTTATTTAATTCGTTCTATTCTACTGCTGCTGTTTTCATCATAATAAAAATGTTGTAGTTTTATTGCACATACTATTCAGCGGCGAATCGGTTGGCAGCGAACCGCTCGACGAAGAACCGTTCGGCGACGAACCAGTCGGCTGCGAATCCGCCGCGGTGAAACTGCAGCGGTAAATAGTCGCATGAGAGACTAATAGCTGCAATAATTATACCTAAACGAGTTAAAAGAAGCTTTAAGACTACAATTTATGCCAATGAGAAAAAATTACTTAGCGTAAGTATGACACAGGATTTAAACTCATTTCTCATTTGTATATTAGTCACTTGTAGAGAAATTAATATCCAGAACCATATAGACTCTTTTGATGTTTTTACGGCTCTAATGTTGCATTTGACTTTGTGCACTAGTATCAAAAGTAAGAAATCAAATAAGAAACTCTGCCAGAAGTATGGACTACTTATTTCTAAAATTTTCCTATAGATAGTCGCTTAACCAAGAACATTCACATCAACAGTATAATAAAACAGAAAAGAAGAGATAGACGCAATGGTAATACCTATTTTCATAGATTAGGAACGGTATACCTTCAATTGTGATGCTTTTTTTTGATTTGCAGGAGTTTCACAAGTAAAAATTGTAGCTATGGAAAAGGATTGGTGTTTAATGATACATAATGAATTCTTAGAGATTTTAACACAATCACTACATTTGGTTTTCGGGTTAGAATGTAATATTTATAACACATAAAGCAGAGTAAGTTACTGAGTTTAAACAGTTTTCTCTCATTTAATATAGAATCCTTTATCTAATAGACTTGTCTGTCCGGGACGCTGGTCCGTCCGGGACGCTGTTTCAGCAGCCAAACCGTAAGAGATAGAGAAAAAAGTTATTAAAGTTATATGTTTGGAGTGGTCATGTCCGGTCAGGAACCGAATTTCAGTCACGTGACACTTCCGGTTTTCGAGAAATCACGTGATTTCCGTCCGTCCGGGAGGCGTTCTATTTGAAAAACGGTCTTTTTTGTTTTATTAAATGAGACATTTGTCTCACTGGTTGTTAGTAGTAGATATTTCAGTTGTCACAAGGTGTTTGTTAGCCGTTAGAACATCAGCATGGGAAACGTTTGGTAGACTGCAAAGGATTTCTAAATATCAAGTACCAAATACAGTCGAAGCAATCGTTTTTGACCAACACGTACTCCCAATATTAACTTATGGCACAGAAAATTGTACTTTTAACAACATCATTATAAAGAAACTTCAAATCGCGCAACGAGCCATGGTAAGATGAATGATAGGAGTGACACTTCGAGACCGTATACCCAACACTGAAATTCGAAATAGATGCAGTACATCCTATATGCAAACTGAGATGGAATTGGGTAGGGTATATTGCCGAAATGATGATAATCAATAGACGCGTCGAATAATTGAATGGAGGCCACGCAGTTAGAAGAGGAGTGTAGGAAGGGCACAAACAAGGTAGACCGACGATGTAAATAATTTCGTGAGCATAGATTGAATACAAAAAGCAAGAAACCGGCAGCAATGGAAAAAACTACCGAGGTTTATGTCCGACGATAGATGATCTAGCTGTTGATGATGATAATTCAATTTATTTTGGTTTTTGGTGGGTTGTTTGTCGTTAAAAAAGTTTTCATAAACGACAACCTATTTTGAAATTGATATTTGACATACATGGTGCTGCAATGGCAGACGCAATATACGAAATTCCATACTAATTAGAAGGCATTCAAATATTGGCTTCTCGAATCATTTTACAGCAAAATCCATTGAGGTGACAAAATAAAGTATTATTTACTTTCACATTTGGTATCAGTTCAATCTTTAGTTTTATATTTTGCTAACAAATACCTTTTGGGAAAAGGCGGAGTGCCAAAGTTTCTAGGAAGTTGAACAAATCTGAAACGATGACGATCAACTACAGGGCGTATGACATATCTATAGGGAAAATTACTCCTAGGGTCCTTCGAAGTAATTTGGGTCGCTGTCGGCCGTTGAATGAAGTAGCGGGAGATGTCCACTCGATGCACTTTTTGCTCAAGGGACAAGTTGTGTGGAACGAATTTGGCACACACTCTAATTTTCTTTAAACTCTTCACCAAAATTGCTCTAATGGTTTCAATTCCTGCTCTATCATTTTCAATGTCAGTTAGCAGCGACAAGTTGTTGAACTTTTTCAATTATTTCTGGATTTCAAATCGATATCGACTAGACGTAAAATTAAAGAAACCGTATGAATTTTACTTAACGAGGATAAATACGTCTCGTATTTTTCGGTGGATTTAAATGATTTGGATACCGATTCTTAAAGATTAGATCAAGTAGTGTTCATTTTAATTATTCACAACTAGGACCGATTGTTTCATGAAACGTTCGATTTTTTACTATTTTTAAATTTGCCGGATGGTGAAATGACGAATAAACCACACCACAAAAAGGTTTCAGAGATTATCTGTTGGTTATGTCTAACATATTACATAAAGTAAAAGACACGATAATGTCAAAAGGTAGAAAAACATACCCAGCAGCTCTGACTTCATTTAAAGAAAAGAACAGTTAGTTGCAGTTAGTGTCTGGGCTCAGCAGCTAAATGGCTTAGCTATCCTAATGTATATTTGCTATATTAATTGAAAATGTTGTTTATAGCTAAAGTATTGGGCTAAATCTCGCCACAGAATTTAGAATTTAGAAAGAAAGCTGCTGCATATAAAAAATCGTTATAAAATAAATTCCATGCAGTTTTATTGTCATAAAATTAATATATTAGATAATTTAGTGCTTAACTGATTTTACTATTGTCACATATTCTTGCAAATAAAGTGTATAACTTTATTATGCAAAATATTTTCGCAAACCTTGTAAGAATAACGATATTTGCTATAACTGATAAAAATCAAATACCGATGGGGCCACAATTATATATAACAGTAATGAGATAACATGAACAAGAAAATAACTCGTATTGCTTGAGTAAGAAAGAGATAAACATAGTAGCAAATATTCGAGAAGGCTTGACACTTAATTTAATTATGACATTCGTCAACTAAACATGCCTACTAAAATAATTTCTTCGTATGGCCATCTCTTTCTTACTCAAGCATTCTATTTTGTTATTCATGTTATCTCATTGCTGTTATACAGTGCTATTATACAAAATGCGAACATAGGTAGTCAAATGAGTTAGAATACAGTTTATGGACTTTGTATGCGTTAGACAGAAATAGACATATACGATTTAAAATCTAGTATCCTAGGATTCAGTGTTTTCTGAAAACAAACACCTTTATTCTGCGGATGCTAGATGGTAATCGCATATATGTCTATTTCTGTCTAACGCATACAATGCCCATAAACTGTATTCTAACTCATTTGACTGCCTATGTTCGCATTCCGTATAATTGCACTGTATATAATTATGGCCCCATCCCTATAATGTTTATAAGACTTAAATGTGGTATACAATGTATCCAGAACGTCGCGGTTAATATGGGGATTTCTTCAGAAATAGAGATTTGGTTGAAGTAGACAAAATGTTCGATAATCCACATACTGATATCACCCATACCTTGGAAATCCTAGAATTGTTCTTTTATTTTCATATCGAAGTGAAAAAACTTCTTTTTACAATTCTCGTTCTCTGGTTAAAAATTTTCTTCTCTTAATGATAGTGCAAAGCTGACTTGACGTTATTCAGATATTTTTTTTAGAAAAGTTCAAATCAGAACTTAAATTTTCAGAGATTCTTAAAGTTCCAAGAAAGTCGAAGCTGTTCGTACTAGATGCTATGTTAATACAACTCCAGGAATTATTTGTTAGGGAGTGTGGAAATGTGTTCCTATTAACTTACTGTAACTCGGAAAACAATCCAGAAGAAGATTAGCAGTTTTTGAATCAGTGCAGGCTATTGCAAGTGTTTAATTTGAAAAATATAAGCTCCAGGAACACCTGTGCGTGTTATTTCGGCTACTAGCAATTGTAAAACGTTCATATTGCTGCTGCTGGTTGCCATAAATACGGATAAAATATAATAAAATGCAATAAAAGTTCTACGAAAGTCGAAGCTCTTCTTACTAGATGATATATTAATGCAACTCTAGGAATTATTTGCTAGAGAGTGTGGAAATCTGTTCCTATTACTGTATTGTACCTAAAAAATCAAATAACTCTGTGTCTTAATCGGGCGTCAAAAAGCTATTTCCCTTTTTAATGATATCACCTTTAATAGATATATTTTAAGAGAAACTTATCATTAAGGCAGACCCGAAGACAGCACAAAACCAGTAGTTTTTATTGGGCAATAAATAGGCAGTTGCTTTAAAGTAATTCATTTAACAATTTTGATTAACAGCTAATATTTATGTTGAATAAACAATACGCCCTTTTCTCTAATTCTACGCTTTTTAATTTCGTTTCAGATAACCTAGAATTTTAAATTTCTTTAAAAAAGGTAACAAAGCTAGAGCTAAAAAAGTTTTAAATTTGGATAGAGTGTCTCTTATAGTCAAGTCTAATTTACGAAAAAAACATTCTGTTACTGCAGTATATAACAGTAAGTACGTATACCAAAGTTGAAATGGATTTCTTTATACTTGCCCTCTAACTTCTTACTGGAGATATTTACTGGAATATTTACATTTTCATTTTATATTTTGTTTCTTAGATGTAACAATAACTTGATTTTTTCTTCATATACATACTAATATAGGAGTTGATTCAGCTACATCCAAATTTAACAAGAATATTGAGAAAAAAATGAAAATAATTAGAAAGATCCTAGAGTGCCATGAGAACAAAATCGTTAGTATAAACCATATACATTTTATTTTAGCAAATATCCTAAGTGTGTGTTACTGTTTTAAACTTAATTTATTTATTTATTTGAAAAGTTAGGAACTAGGCAGGACACATCATCTTTCAACAACAGTTCCACAAAGTGACAAAATGTGAGAAAAATTACAAAAAATAGCATAGCTGCATTTCAGTTAAGACATTAAATAGAATGTTAAAGTATTATAGTATAATAAACTAAGCTAAGAGTAGTATAACATTATAAAGATACAGTGTGACACACTTAAGATGAAAACACCTATGCATTTAATTTATTTTGACTTCCCTCGTCTGAAAGACAAAGGAAGTCTTGTAATCACAAAAAATAACCTTCCGAGGTGTCTTCAGATCTTCACGTTTCAGGGTCCCTAGATGACGAAAAACAGGTTTTCTCATTTCCGTCCGTCTGTCTGTCTGTGTGCCTGTCTGTTGGCGGTATAACACAAAAACTATTTGTCAGAAGAAAACGATATTTTGCATACCCATTATATATATATATATATATATATATATACCTGGAATGAAACCGGTAATGTTCAGACAAATATATATGGGGTGAGCACCTTAAAAAATAACATTTTGTTTATTTTTGCGTAAATTTTGAAATAGAAGGAAGTCATAATTTTCACATAGGTCAGGCTTTAAACTTGCCGAAAATAGGACTCAACAGATACAGGATAATGTCACAAAAGAGTCGAAACGTTTCACCAATAAGACCGTTTACTTAAATAGAGTCGCGCGCCGCACTCATTTCAAATAGCCTCGATGGAGCAGTTGGACTTGTGGATGCAGTTATGATTTCTACGCAGATGAGGCGGGTTCAAACCCTAGCGGGATACATTTTTTTTATTTGAAAATTTGTTTAATGTATTAGAAACGTGAAGATATTGTTATTCCTAACTTAATTTGATTTTTAAAATGATTTAGTGTCACAATGTCGATGAGGGAAGTTCTGGGTAAAGCCTTTCACAGATTATTTAAAGTAGATATTTGAATTTTGGTACAGAGGTAGATCTTCATTGGCCGCATTTCTAAGGACACTCAATTCAACTGTTCGGTATAAGCCAAACTTACTGTCATATCACGAAAACGGAAAATCTCCATGTTTTGCGATGGGTTAGATATTTCGAAAAAGATACTAGAACAAGTTGTTTCGAATCTAATTTTAGCATCGGACAAGAAGTTTCAATGCAAAATTTGCAGTTTTGACTCTTTTTGCCATTTTGGACTGGAGAGATTTTTTGACCCCTTTTTCCAGTTTAAAGCCAACTGCGTTAGCATGACAACAACGTGCCACTTGAACCACACAGTTTAAAATAAAAAATGAAATAAATAGAATATTTGCTGATGAGGCTCGAGGTAGCAGACAAGTCTCTTAAACTCTTTGTTTTCGTGCTAACGCAATTGACTTTAAACTGACGTTTCGTACAAATTGCTAATTTGTTTTCATGGCCGTGTAGTGTGTATTCTAAACTGATAAAACATTCGTACTTCGCCCAAAATGACAAAAAATCAAAATGCGAATTTTCCATTAAAACTCGTTATACGGGGTTAAAATTAAATTCTGAACAACTTCTTCTAGTAACTTTTTTTGAGATCTTTAACGCATCGCAAGATATCGAGAATTGCCATCTTCGCAGAATCGCAGTAGGCTGGGTTTAGACCTGACAGTCGAATTCAATGTCCTAAGAAATGCTGCCGATGAAGTTCTACTTCTGTACCAAAATTCAAAGGTTTACTTTCAAAAATAAGCTAAATACAGGATCGTCTTCATCTTAAGTGTGCTACACTATACAAGGTGGTTTAAAAGGTGTGGACATAACTTTAGGGTTCGGTTAATCATGCGATTTTGAGTAAAAAATAAAAATATTGTTAACGTAATAAAAACAACTTACAATTACAATAACTGTTCAAAAGCTATGTAGACTTCACATGGTTTTGACTTCGGGTTAGTTACTTATGATCAGTGTTTATACGTGCGCATACATTTTTTCAAGCCATAGATATTATTTCTTAAACAATTGCCTGCGTTACTTCTAATTAATATTGATTCGTTATCTGTCTTTTTTCTGCTGATATTTTTTACTTGTTGTTTACTTTATTGCATATTATTCCAAACTAAGCCAAAAAAAAATTAAAAATAAACCCATCAAAGCTGATATTATAAAAAAAGAAGTTACTTTTAATGGCTACATAGCTGCCTTTGATTTTCATAGTACATTTGAGTTTAGATTCCGAATCTGCTTAGTAAGTGCTTTAATAAAGTCAATATCATTTGCACTAACATTGCTAATAACGAAATTATAAACAAAAAGCTCTTACCACTACGAAAACCCTGTGTTGAATGCGATCTCCTGGACACACAGTATACATCATTGCATTATCTTCCGCAATGTTGCTGTTTCATCATCTAATTTTCCGAAACCGCTATATCGATGCCCTTTATGCAAATGTGTAGGTCCACTAGGCAAACCTCATATTGCCAGTGTTGCGATTTCTAAATCCCCCAACTAGCAAACTTAACTAAGTGTGTATACTAACCAGACCATAACATGTGGACAGGGCTGCTCGAGAGTCCTCTTGGCCCCTAACAGAGCCAGTGTAGTGGCACTGGCTATTCCCCAGCTTGCGCATTTCTCTCGCAGAGATTCCTTTATTGTCGTGAATCTCAACTACCATTCCAGGACTTGCAATCTTATTGCTGGGGAGCAGTTCTAAGTGATGTCTTTCGCCGGCTATCGGAACGACGTAGTGCACCTTGTCGTCGGACCCCATGTCGTCTTTACTCCTCTCTCCGTAATAGGAACGCTGGTAGTGATGCGGAATCATATGCGATAAAAAATCGCCATTTTCCGTTACTCTGAGGGGAACTACGACTTCGTATTGAGCCGGCTTGCGACCATACCTTCCTGCGGTCCCACGATCATTAGAAATGAGGAAGAAGGAATTAGTGCAGGGATTTGGGAAAAGTTTTGAAGTTCCGGTTCAGCTTTGTGGGGCGTTGGTCGAGGTAATACCACGTTTCTAGCAGAGGGTTGCGTTTGCAAGGATTATACGGTGTTAGTAATGAGCTTTTAATATGTTTTATGTAAAAATTGCGCGTTAATTTACTGTGTATATGTGCATTTAAATAATGGAGCCAGACAGCGCTAGCTCATCCGTCATCATTGTGAACGCTGAACGGGATGAATGGAATTCAAAACACGTCGTGTGCGGTATTGTCTGCATATCGCGTTAGTCGGCATTTTATAATTTACCTTTGTATCCGTTCCTGGCGTCGTTACCGTCGCTTGCGACGGCCATCCAGCAAATAAAGTATGGGCACAAACAAATCAAAATTCCGACAGAATAATAGGCCATTAGCTGACGACCCGGTTGTTCAACATTTGGCAGCAACTCGGCACTATTGTTGCAACTCCCTTCTCAAATACACTGACAGCGTGACATATGACATCTCGCGAACAGTCAAATCAGTTAAATGTATGTAGAACGTCGATTGTCCTTTTGTTTCGTATACTTTTTTTGAACGATGGCTACTAACTGCAATGCACGCATAAATACATTTTCTGTAGACAGAAATAAATATTTCTCACAATATTTATTTTCTCCACTCTTTCTCAGCTATTATGTTTATCCAATTTTTCTTATTTTCTAATTAGACCTATATAAAAGTCGCATTTAATTGACGCTAAAATTACTTCATGACGTTTAACAGTATCCATATGACTTAAATATATATGAGATGTAACAGATGTGTCTGATATAAATGGTACGAAAAGATTATTAAGCCGCAGCCCTCTGACACTTGTTGTTTTGTTTATTATGGATAAGGTCTAGGGATGCGGAGTACCACGTACCTGAGACCCGACTGTTGTAGTCATATAATCAAAGTCCTACTAGAATTTTGCAGAGACTATAAGAAATTCCAACTCTAGCAATGGATATTTTACATGCTACACATCGTAGTAACATGGAACCCTCAGATTTAGATCATTTCCGAATGATGGCATTAGATAGAGGTACTCATTGGCATTTTTAAAATTTTTAAAACTCGACCGGGACCGGGAATCGAACTCGGGACCCTAAGAGCAGTCGTTAGAACACTTAACCACTGAGCTACCGAGTCCGGCCTTCTGACACTTAAACGCAATTTTGTTTGTTTGTGTTGTGTTATTGTTCGTTATCAGGAACCAACTTTCGGGGAGGGGAAGTAATTCTCAATTTGCAACTCACACCATCTTGCATATATCCATAGATATACAGACTGACAATGTCAATATGTCGATATTTTTTTAAATTAATTATTAGGTTACTCGCTAGCGTTTAATTTTTTTAAGTTGGTAAAACACATTTGTTTTTTATTAAAAGGTGTTGCATCGGTCAAGTTTTACCAAGTTAAAAGTTGCTTAAAAATCATGGAAAAAAAACGGAAGTTAATTGTACATGCACATTTGAAAGTTCTGAAAATATACGAATCTTCATATGAACCAAAGATTTATTGAGACTGTAACTGCCCGATTTGGGCCACCTTAGTGTTTTAATAACTATGTTATTTAACATTTACTCTTCGAGTAATTATACTAGACCGTATCTCTATATTGTAGTCATTAGATGATAGCGCATTGTGCTGTTAAAACATACGAATTTCGCAAGTGCAATTGTGCCTGACAACCAGAGCTGGGCAAATTACTTTTAAAAAGTAATTAATTACTAACTACCAATTACCGCCCAATGTAGTAATTTAATTACGAGAGATTCAATTACTCACGGGAAATAGTAATTCAATTACCAATTACTTAGTAATTGTAATTGTACAACATCAATTACTTTTTCAATTACTTTCAATAAAAATTATTTTCATAAAGTTGTATTTAGTAGAATTTTCTTGCACGTTGCAACTATCATTAGTGTAGTGGCGATTCGTAATCGTTATCTAAAAATGCTTAATTTTTATGTTTTGTTAACTATAGTAACTTAATACTTTATCACTTTTGAAGGTTTTTTGATAATTAAATCTTCTAGCTACATGCACCGTTCACCAAAACCAAAAGTTTTTAGTTTGTTTTGATGTAAGACGTAAGTAAATAAATAAATTCAAGGATAACAATTATACAGGGTGTCCCAAAAATGTGACACCGGTTAGGCATAGATTCCTTAGATTATAATAAACCGATTAAACCTAATATACTTTAGTACAAAGTCCCTTCAGTAAGAAGGTATAGAGACTTGGAAATTCAAATGTATATATTTTTTTATATTAGTTTCCACATAAGTTATCACTAAAGTTGAGCTTTTTATCACGATTGTGTTGCCGAGACCAAAGCAAATAAACCACACAAGGATTGAAATGGAACTTCCAATGCCCAGGGGTACATTGTTTTTTTAAATCGAGAAATCGCGAAGTTACAACATTTTAACCAACTTTTATAGGTTACGTTGACGTCGGTTGACGTTTACCTATTGCCCAGCCGCCTACAAAAAGTTGTAAAACAATGGATTACTTCACTGTCGATTTCTCGTATTTTATTTGACGATTTCGACGTTCTTCACTGCCAATTAAAAAAAAAATTCAAATATGAAGAAATGTCGAATTTAATTTTGGCTAGATTTTGTAATGATATTAGAAAAAATAGCACGCTGAATATGTTATAAAAGTGATTTTTCCATGTTCGTGATAAATTAATCCTCTCCCTTCGCATCACTCGCTCGTAAATTAAACGTTGAAAAACTTTCACTTTTCTTAACTTGTAGAACAATCTACAAACTTACCTAACTATACAGGGTGGAACATTGGATTTCTTAAGTGTTTGACAGCAAATTTCTATTTAGATTTTGTAAAAGAACGATCCAATTGGCGCAACTTGAGCATTTTTTGTTGACTCTGTTCGAAAATACTTTTTTTACCCTTTTATACGAAAATACTTTTTTTACCCCTTTATACGAAACTGACATTTTCTGTCGCCTGTTAGGGGTATAGGGAAAATATACGTTTGGGTCCCTGGTTAGTTTCCAATGGCAGTGGGAGGGAATATAATACATTGTCTGCTGTTGCCATTAGAGACGGGAGACAATGTGATTATTATTAATAAATCAACTAGCCTCCTGGTTTTCATATTTAAATATTTTTGAATGCAGCTGATCACAACAGATAGTCTCATCATAAAATCATAAAAAAATAACTCTGGACTGAAACGTCATTTCATCCCTTGCATGATTACAATAAATTGATTAGGTACTGTTTTCGCAAACTCTGAAGAACTAAACTACATCTGCGGGAGGGAATGATACATTTTCCTCCCTAGTAATACAAATAGTTATTAAAAATGTATTAGGTAACTTCTGAAATTTTAAAACAAAATATCAGTTTGGTGTTGATCAGGGACCGTTGAAAGTTGACAGATGATTGATAAACCTAGTTGAAAACGGCTGATTGAAATAAGAATTCGTACTATAGTTACCAAAACAAAAGACATTTGCTCAAGCACGTAACAATGATGTCATTTTTACATTCAAGTGACCTTTATACTATGTGGTCGAAAAGAAATTAGTACATAAGGGTTGAATACCGCAATTTTTAGAATTTTCAATCGCGATATCAGCGTATAATATAAACTTATGACAGCAACAAAAGTGATTATGTTAATGAATTCTAAAGCTTGCTGTTGCCAATACTTTTATATTCCATGGCCAACCCTTAAGTAATTTCTTTTTGAACACACCGAATAATAAAATTACTGTAAACGCTCAACAATTAAATTGCTCAGGTTGCTTTCATATTTTTACTTCAAATTTCAAAATATTATTAACATCTTTAATAATACCTATTGATCTTAAGTTTAGGGCAATAAAATATCTGAAATTACGTAAATTGGGTCACTATACACTGTTCTTTTAAAAAACTAAATGGAATTTTGTGTAAAATCATTAAGAAGCCAATATTTGAAGGTCTCGTAATTAGCAGGCTGGTTTTTAATAATAATCGAAGCTAATATGCTGTAGCAGTCCATAAAAATTATGCACTAGTGCCAGTATACAAAGGAGCATATGAGCATTACAACGCAAGAAAGCGACAAAGAATGGATAATATACAAAATGTTCAATGCAAGAATGCGGTACACGTATGGGGCGGCGTTTTAAAATTACCATACGCCATAATGCATTTTTGAGTCAACCAGACATGGGATTTTGCAATTAGGTACATTTTATATGTGTTTTCCGCTGTTTAAATGTTGTTATCGGATTTTGTCCGTTTAATTCAATTCCTCGTAATTTTCTGGACTTAACGTCCGTTACACTTGCACGGATCGTTTAAAACAAGCAAATTTAAATGAATAAATAATGATTATGAATTAATATCGTCTAATGAAGCTATTTAAAATTATTATTTTACCGTAGGTATTGTAATCTGTAATGTACTTACGGCAAATATTCTTATAGCGTCTTACACTTAGCGTCTCTCACAATAAATATTAGTGTCACTATTACAAGCTACAGATACACGCACTAATGCTCGTGGACGCGTCATACAAAATGCAGAAGTTGCTGTCAGAGGAAATAATAAAAAAGGTTTATATTGCGCTGGGAATAACCTGCGATTTGCTTAATATGTAACTTAATAAGACCTTATCTTATTTATGCGTTCTGGAGATTTAGCACCCTATCGAGGTCAGTAATTCAGTAATTGAAATACCACAAAATAATTCAATTACCTCTAGTAATTTCAATTACCACAAGTAATTCAAATACCTATAAAGTAATTTAAATACTTTATGGTAATTTAATTACACGAAAGTAATTTAATAATTAAATGCAGTAATTAATTACTCTTAAAAAGTAATTTTCAAGTACTTTCTAATAAAGATGGCAATTCCCAATTACAATTACCGCATTTTGAAAAGTAATTCAATCCCAAGGCAAATAAACAAAAAGGAATTTAATTAGTAATTTAATTAAAAAGTAATTCATTACTGCCCAGCTCTGCTGTCAACCCAGGTGATTGCAGGCGTTGCAGTTACAACAAAGCCACTGGTGCGCGAAGGACAGCGACGCGGGGGGCAGTCGTGTTCGATCAGGCAAAATAAATAATAGCAGTGCTCGAACTAACAAAATACTAGCAGTGCTCGCTGCTCGGACTAACAATAATAAATCGCGATTTAAAAATACGGTTATTATCGTGGCATCAATCAATTTTAAAACGCGAATAACATATGAGGTTAAACTAATTCGACAATACGAAAACGATATTAAAGAGAAAGTTGAGAAACATTATTTGTTCAACGATGGCTTGTTCGCTGGCTTTCCGGGAAGCAGAGGAAGAAGAAGAAGAGTACTAATTAAAGAAACAGTTGAAGGGTTAGGATTGAAGGGTTGTAGTAAGACTCAGCTCAACCATACAAGTCTTAATTTATTATTTGCTTTTGAATAACACCATGTTGTAAGCTGTATATTATGGGAATTGCCTTAGGCCACTGCTAGTTCACTCAGATTACACGAATCCAGAATTAGTAACGACGGTTTTCTCAGCTGTAACCAGTTTAGAATAAAATCAGGGGGAATATTGTAACTGCCCAAGTAGTGCCACCTTAGTGTTTTAATAACTCTAGGATTGAACCTTTACTCTGCCAGTAATAGTACTAGACCGTGTTTCTATATTGTAATTAGATGATAACGCATTGCACAGTTAAAAAACATACGAATTTCGCGAATGCAATTGTGCGCGACAGCCCAGCTGATTGCAGGCGTTGCAGTTATGAATAAAAAAGCCACTGGTGCGCGAAGGACAGCGACGTGGGTTGCAGTCGTGCTCGGCCAGGCAAGGGGCTCTTTACGTCCAAATACGAAGAACGTCACGAAAACCCATTAAATGCATTAAAAAAGTGCCTGTGTCGGCCTGCTTAATAGTCTACGCCTAGTGAATCTCGAGCTGAAATACAGTTTTGGAAAGTAAGTAATCACCTTGGAAGCAACACCAGGCGATCTTGTCAACGTGCGAAACATTTTGGTAGCGTCTGCTAGCAGTATTCGGAGCTGATTCCTGGCGCATGTTGCAGGCATACAAAGGCCAGGTTTGTTTCTGTAATTAATCACTTCAAGTTACTGTACGAGCCAGTGAAATTGAGGAAACCAGAAGCTTCATAGCGAATGACGAAATCTTACGCAACCAGTGAAAGCGCGAACTTCCGCCACAGTGTGGCGTCCATGCTGAGTGAAGAATTTTTAGGGATCTTAGAACTGCATGACTCAGCAAGCAATTAAACGCGCGACCCGAAAATTCCCAGTACTGGCTCCAAGGATTTGTGAGATGAGACTTAAAACATGTTTGCACGGTTTGTGTTGGGACTGGGCGTCACCCATTTAAATATATGTTTCCCTGCCATGTAATAAAGTTATAAACGCAAGTAGAAACAGCCTTTAAGCCGTAGATATTTACAATAATAGTATTACATTTTTGACAGTGAAACCTATATGTATCGCCACGGTTTATTCTTTTTATATTTTTAAGTGATTGTACTTCCCTGCATATGTGTTTCTTTTACAGGTTATATAGCTTTTTATGTAAACTTTTTGGTTTTCATTGCGGGCGGTATTTGCATGCATAATTACAGTATTCTAGGTGACAACGAACTTAAGCAATATTGACTCACCCGTAGCTACATTGAGGTAAGAGCGGGTTGCGTGCTTCTACGATTGATTAAACTAGCAAACCAAGGGCAATACAAATTCAAGGTACAGTAGAGTATAGGCACGGGAAAAAGGAACCATTACCAGACGACATTAAAAGCCTGTAGTGAATCGGGAACTGCTATAAATACAAGAACTGTATAAACCAGAAATATTAAAGGTAAGAAGGTATGTTCGATGAAAATGTGATCATTCAGTATGCGAAATGGGAAAATAATTGAAAATCCACAGAGAAACCATGGAGAAAATTATTAAAAAACAATGTCAAGCCTTATATGAATAAAACAGAAAGCTCATAACATTTTCAGAATAATCAAAGGAAGAAAGACTCGAGAGATATCAAAAGCTTTTATCGTAGCATGCTAATTCTGACATAACCTTCTCAGATGAAAAGCAAGACTCTTCTAATAGACAAAAAGATCGTTGTTGGTCAACCTCTACAAGTAGAATCACAACAACGGACATGATTGTTGAACATCAAAGTTCATTTTCTGTTACAGCTTTTGGTGCTATAATAAATCGAGGCAGATTATCGCTTATTTTCATAGATAAATATGGAATATTATTTGAAAAACATGTTGTCCGAAGCTAAACAATTGTATGTAAGTGATTAATTTTATTTTCAGCAAGGTTCTGTTCCAGCATGCAAAGCAAAGTTGGTACAAAAGTGGTGTAAGAATAATTTTCAAATTTTATTTTGTAAGATGTCACTAGCATCTTTACCCGACCTGAACCCGTTGGATTTTTTCTATGGGGTCATATGCCTGGCAATCTGAAAAGTACGAAACATGAATTTGGACAATTTGCAAATATTTTATTTAAAATTTGAAGCCAAGTATTCATAGCGCTTGTAATAGCTTTTCCAAAAAGTGAACCTGGTGGTTAAAGCAAAAGGAGAATAAATTAAAATCTGGTTTATACAACAGCAATAATAATATGTTTCTAACAAACATTTTAGACTAGATAATTTTGCCTTAATTACATTGGTCAATTATTTGCTTTAAGAGTAGTTCAGAAAGCCAGTGTTTATTTCATACTCAAGTATATAGACTAAAAACTCATTGTGTGTCTCTTAAATTAAAATTACTTGTATAATGTATATAGGATGTTAAACAAGAACATAAAATGTATTCGAGTGGATGCTGCAGACTTCGACCCGAACAGCACTACAACCCACGATACTTGGAATATTCTTGGTACCCGTTTGTACAGCTGCCGCATAATATTTACCTGACGCTTTAGGCTGCACCATTTTGGGTTCTCCTTACGTAAAAATTGTGTCGTGAAAGGGCTACCCTTACTCTAAACGCACTTCGGTGGTCCCTGAGTGCTGGTAATGTAAGCGAATTTTTATTGAGGAAGCTCGGAAGGCCTCGGATTACTTACTGCAAGCCGCTTGCAATGGGCTTGCAATGGACTAGTTTGGGGCTATCTCGAAGGTTGTGACTTCGCCTGGACATTTTGCAGAGCGGCGTTAATGGTTGGGGTAATGGCCTTGTAACTGGTAAGTTAATTAATTCTGGTGGTAAATTTGGCCTGTTGGACTCCTCGTTCGCCCCTCACATGCGAATTGTGTTGTTGACGCCTCGGGAGTGAAATCTTGTAGTTTGTGCGGTTCACTTTTGGAGACTTGACCTACAGGAAAGCAGAAAACAGCAATTGCAGCTTAGGTGCTGGTTCCAACAATCCACAAGTTTCAGTTTGAAGGCAGTTTTGGGGATCATATTCCGGTACTGGTCATAACACGCCACGAATACGATGTGGAGAGCAGTTTCAAGGAGATACTTGTAGGTGCTTCATCTAAAAAGCCACGCAAATATGGTTTCTGGTGCTCTTGAAAGGTTTATTTGCTAAGTGGCTTTAGAGACTCAAGTGTCTTACTGTTCTGGATGGATTCTTCGGGCAAGCGAAACAAGCGGCACGTGTATGCTGAATTGCCATAATCCATAAGTTGGTGTGTTTGGTGTTTACGAATATGCTAACATGATTACTTTTTAGCACGTATTTTTAACTATATAACGAAGTTAATTATTTTTTATTTTTGATATGTCAGGTCTACCGTAAAGCACCTCATACTATCCGCGCTATAGACGTAGTCCTATGTCAAAATAACAAGCATTTATATTTTTATTATAACATTCTAAAGAATATAAATTACAGTTAGGAAATATAGTATCACAGTGCTCAGATGATGTGATGACGGTTGTTTCAGCATTTTGTAATATTTGCCAACTTTTTCAGATTTTGAGTGATTTTGACAACTGCTCTCTGATATATTTTGAGAGGCAGGTTGGTACTTTTTTAGCTCACCTAATTGTGAGAAATGGAAGTACCTAAACTTTGTTAGAGAAAAGGTTACACTCGTATCCAGAATACAGTTATTATTATTTTGTTACCTTTTAAGACCTAATCCTGATTTTTAAACCGTAAGTTAACTTTGAAGCTATTAGTTTCGGAAGTAGCAGAGAAATGTGAGGCAAAAGGATATGAGATAGCCATCTCAAATTGCTAATGCTGACAATTTTTATTTGTAGGCAATACAAATAACACTAATTATTTCAAATACTTTTTTGTCAATATATACATAGCCGAAAATAAAAATAAATATTATTCAGTGTCCGTAAATTCCCCAAGAGTTCACTCTAAGTCCTCGGCCATCTTCATAAATTGTCTATTAAAGCCAAGTAGCGATTTAGACGGTACATCAATGTTAATTTACTTATATATACAAACAGCTCCAAAACATGTTCACATTCATGTAAATACCTAAATAATGGTCGGCAGTGTATATTGATAATGGTATATATTTTAATGTATTCGTAGTGTTATAATTTTATTTGAAGGTTTTATTGAGTTGTATATATAGTATTTGTAAATGTCAAATTCGTTTATGTATGCACACAGTTTTCTTGTCAAAATGAAATGCAAATAAACTGACTAGAGAGTAAACTGGTGTACGATTTTTTACCCACTTGTTTACACTAGTACATGTATCCCAACAATACATACAAGCCGTGCGAAAGCATAGTGCGGATGCTGGCATTCGCATGTGAAGCTAACTTACTTTAGGAACCGAGTGTTATACGTATAAGACCTTTTGCGTCAGCCTATTTTTACTACACCTCAAATTCTGTATTAGCTGTCCACGATTAAAAAGACAAAAATTCAGTACAATATTATAATCCCGTACAATAGTAGTCGTTAAACTTGTCCTACGTTAAATTATTGAGCTCGACCAAAATCGTCGACCCAACAACCACTACAGCAAAACTAGAAATAACTAGGATGTGCCAACTAATGCGCCGTACACAAGGCAATACAACAAGCAAAGTTGTAGCCGGTTTTACCTGCAACGATCTGTCCAGAATTACACTGCAGTCGGTGAGTAACACGCTATGATAAGAGTTCGCCAAGCATGCGAAAAAGTATTTTCAGTCCTACACTACCACGTACACGAAATGGCTGGAATTGGTGTACAATAAGAAACGTACAGGGGGGTATCTATCATATGCTAGTTGCGGGCGGGTGGCCACTAAACAAGGCCTCAGAACGTGCTGGTCCGTAGTCCGGTGATAAAGCTGCCTTAACAAAGTTGCAGTATTGGAGATGAAAGACATTTCTCTATCATGATCTCAAGAACGAAAGGCATCCGGAAGTGGTGGTGTTGCTAAGGTTAGCTGAACGACACCTCCAAACAAATAATGAATCCTTTCTCTGGGTCCTTATGGGATGGCATCAGAACTTTAAGATGAAAATCCACACATTATGCAAGTGGCACAAAGAAAAACGCCTGTAATATTACAACACCATGAAGTAACTATGAAAATGAACATACGATAACCTAAACATCTGGTGTGATACACTCACACAACTTCCTTTTACAGTGATCTTATAATTAGTCAAAAATTCATTTTTAATTTGTAAGCATTTGTCAAAAATTTTCAAGAATTACTAATTCTACAAAAACGGTACAAAATAGAGCGTTAGTTGAAGAGACAAATTTTCTCTAAAACTTTAAGTTAAATTCAAAAATGTAATAATATGCCGGGTGTTCTATTTAAAATAGGAGTTAATAAAAAAATTAAAAAAAAAAAACAAAAGAAATCCACTTTAGAAGTATTCAACTGGAAAATCACCTATCTCACATAAATACACATTAAAAATGTAAAAAATACAAAGTTTGAAAAAAATCGTTAGAGCCGTTTTTGAAAAAATCTATTTCTGTTTCTGTTTTTTGGGATCAGGGGACTCTAAAACGTGAAGATCTGTTGAGAACTCAATTTCGAATTTTTGGGGTGAATCCAATACTTCCTTTATCGTAAAAGGAAGTAAAAAAGGGTTAAAGACGGCCTATGGTAGGTTTATTTCTGCAATATTCTTGGATTTTGACACTGTTAGATAAATTTCAGTGGCTGCATGTACCATACGTCAATACTGTTTGGGATATCGGGAGATGTCGGAAGACTTTAAAATTCATAAAGTGCATCTTCAAAAATATCTACCATAGGGCACTAGCATCAATAACTCATCTGCTCAAGATGCCAACAGGAAATCGTTATCTTCCATATATAGGCAATCTTTTAAGAAATTCCAAAATTTCCGTAATTTTTGTAATAATTTTGAAAACCAAAATAGATGGGGGCTAGCAAACGTACCTCAACCAGAAAGCTAAACTATGTCTGAAAATAACTACCCTCACACAAATCCTGGACATTTATCAACTTTAAACTTATCATAATTTTTAAACGTAACCCCATTATTGCAGGAATGTGTATGGGCAAAGTAACGAACCTTATAATGTGTTTTGCTGAGCTGAGATTCTACATCATGAACTTTCATGCCTTTTGATATCTGCCATCTGGAAATTTTGGTAAGGCATAGTTCATAAATAGTTAATTAACTTAGTTATAATAATTTTATTTCAATAATTAACAACATCGGAGGGTTAATAGCAAAATCTGCAAAGCAGTTTTTTGAACACCATCAGTAACTTACCTTTTATTGTCAAATGCGGTTTGCCTACTTGTCCGGAATGGCATAATCCTCTTTAATGAGCTTATTTTATATTTTTTGTTTTCCTTTGTTTATTTTGGGTTGGCTGAGAATTACCTAATCAATAAGAATATGCTTTGAGATTGACATTATATCTAGATTGCTATGAATTAATAATATCCGAGCATTAAACATAAAATACTTGTATGGTGAAAATTACTGGTATTACGTGTTAGGTACGTAAAAACGTCTATATAAACAAGATATTTTTAGATAACTTTATGTGCATAAGAGTAATTATTGATGTTTCTATATTAATAAATTAGAGGCCCGGTTTAGCTTTCAGTGCATAAAAACGTACGGCGGCCTTCTTCTCTGATAACAGTTTAACCGAGCGCACTCGGGGTCAAGTGCAAACGTTTACTTATTTATACATATTTGTGTCTTTTATATCTATAAACGGTAAGTATTCAAATTGTAATTTACTTGTGTTCAAATTATCCGGAGGCCGCTATGGTCTTCTATTATCCAAATCAAACCGCTACGATGCTGAACGTTCAACATTACATTCTCATGCAAATAGATCAACCCCAATCGATGCAGATGTCCCAACAAAACTATCAATACGCCAATAATTTTCCAAACCCTAATTAAACTAACACACATATGACCGTACAAGATACATTTAGATCTCCCAACATACCTACAGCTAATTAATCACAGAAAACGCGGCCGAATAGAAAGCGCTGATACCCAGGCTAATCCGAACAAGCCAACTAAATCTACCACCTACTGGCTGGACTCTGAAAATCGTTTCAGCCTGCTTAATAAAGAAACTGCACAGGGACAAGGAACCACAAAAGCAAAACCAAAACCACCTCCGATATTTGTTTCGGGCGCAAAGACCGTCGAACCGCTAATCTCATTTCTAGACTCAATAGCTAAGGACGAGTACTCGCTAAAGGATTTAACAAATCAGGAAATTAAAATAATACTCAAAACACCGGAAAATTATTCACTAATAACCAAAGACTTAATTGATTGGAACACCGAATTCCACACATACCAGGTTAAACAAGAACGTAGCTTTCGAGATTTCCTAAGGAACCTACACCCATCTACGAGCATCGACGGTATAAAGGAAGAAATTCAAACGCTTGATCATGTAATAGTCAATGTATGGAATGTAAAACAAGCAGGCACAAAAAAGAGCTACCCCTCTTTGTGGTAGACCTGAAACCATCCGACAATAATAAAGAAATATATAACGTTGACAAAATCATGCATTCAGTGGTAAAATTCGAACCCCCCAGTGCCAAACGCAACATACCCCAATGCCCCAGATGTCAGAAACATAGGCACACAAACAAACTTTTGTAATAGGTCTCCTCAATGTGCAGTGCACTGGATTGCACCCCACGTCACAATGCCAACACAAAGAAAAATATCAAGAATACACGTGGGTGAACTGCAACGGGAATCACCCCGCTAGTTACAATGGGTGCCCTGTCTACAAGAAACTCCACCAAAGGACGTTTTCTCCACTACGACAGAAGTCTCTACCATATACACAATTTTACCAACCAGGGCTAGCTTACGCACACGCTGTAAATGGCAATAACTAACAATCCAACAGAGTTATCCCCTTCCAACACAACGCTGGACCGACTAACAATTCATCAGACATTTGCGAACTAAAGCACATGCTAAAACAATTATTAGAACAGATGGACACAATGTTAAACTTTTTAACAACGATTGTAACCAGAACATCTAATGGATCATCATCGTAAAATAGCGATATGGAATGCCGATGGGTTGACACAACACAAGGACGAATTCACCGCCTTCATAACAAACCACGGTCTTGACATAGTACTAATCTCGGAAACCCACTTCACACAACGCTACCATTTTACAATCCGTAAATTCACAACCTATGGAACAAATCATCCGGATGGCACAGTTCATGCGGAGTCTGCTCTGGTGAAACTCAATTAAACATTACGTACTTCCCAACTACAGCCAACCTTATCTACAAGCCACATCTATAGTTGTCGAAGACTGGCATAGCTCTCTCACAATATCAGCTTCATATTGCCTACCCCCACACAACAACAAGCCAGAAACGTATGAACACTATTTCCGAACGCTAGGCAACAGATTTATCTCAGGAGGCGACTTCAATGCCAAGAATACCCACTAGGATTGTAGGGTAACTACCACCAAAGGCAAAGAAATACTAAAAGCAGTAAATAACATAAATCTGTCGCCGTTAACTACAGGAGAACCAACATACTGGCCCACTGACCCCAACAGACAGCCAGATCTACTTGACCTATGTTTTATAAACGGAATTGACACTAACTTATTTAGTGCATACTCCTGCCTAGACCTCTCTACCGATCACTCCCAGATTTTATTATTTTCATTTGGGCACAAATATGATCATCAAGGAAAAGCTGCAAACACTCACTAATAAATATACAAATTGGACGCAATTTCAAGAGTTGATCGACATCTCACTAAGCACAGATTTACCCCTAAAAACAGCACTGCTACAGTGCTACATTTAACACAAGTAACCCAAGAAGCAGCCCGTCAAGCTACCCCGATACCAACCCAACACGTCAATCCAACTCAATGCCCAATCTTTGTCAAACGGAAAATCGCCGAAAAACGTTGTTTAAGAAGATCATGGCAAACAACACGTCATCTGAACGATAAAAGAGCATTAAACCACGCCACCAGTGAGTTCAAAATCCTACTCTCCACCATTAAGAACCAAAGTGTTCAAAACTTTCTGAAACAACTCTCCCCTCATGAATCAGCTAACTACTCGCTCTGTGGGGCCACAAGGTATCTCAAACAACCACAACAACAAAAAGCCCCGATTCGTACAGTTAACAACGACTGGGCAAAAAGTGACCAGGAGAAAGCGCTGGTAGCTTACCGCCAAAAAATTCAAAGTTCACCAAGTGGAAAACTTCATCCTCAAACATGTAAACGCTCACAAAGCACCGGGCCACGACCAAATCACTAGCCTAATTCAACTCCTGAAGTGGTATTTTTCCAACCGTCACTTTCTCGTCAAATATGGCAGCGCCTTAACACCAACTTACCCCATCAACTCCGGTGTTCCACAAGGGGGCGTACTAGGACCAATCCTATATCTCCTATTTTCGGCAGATCTTCCGACCACATCTGGAAATATGGTTCCCACCTTTGTGGATGACACAACAGTACTCTCGTCGCACGCTGACCCAAACTTAGCTTCTAACATTTTACAAAGCCACTTAAACGCAATCCAGTCCTAGTGCAAAAAATGGAGAATCAAACTAAACGAAAGTAAATCCGTCCAAGTAACTTTCACACTTAGGAGAGGCACCTGTCCACCGTTGATCTTAATAATCAACGGAAGCGGATGGTGCCAAGTATCTTGGCATACATCTGGACAAGAGACTGACCTGGAGGACGCACATCTGGTCAAAACGAAAACAAATGGGCCTCAAACTACAAAAGATGTACTGGATGTTAGGGCGTCGCTCCCAGCTATCCTTGGAGAACAAGTTGCTCCTCTATAAAACAATGCTCAAACCCATATGGACGTATGGAATTCAACTCTGAGGCACCGCCCGTACCTCCAACATAGAAATCTTAAGAAAATTTCAATCAAACGTTTTAAGAGCTATGGTAAACGCCCCGTGGTACATCCTCAATGAAACCATTCGAAGGAACCTCACAGTTCCCACAGTGTACCAAGAAATACAACATCTTAGTGCGCGATACCGAGATCGAATTAACGATCACCCAAACACCTCAGTGAAGTGCCTAAACGAATGTGTCGATGCCGTGCAACCGGGTTTAAAATGTTTCAAACCTTTCGATCTTATAAACAGATTTGTATAATCAGGAAGTTTTACATATTATTTATTATAATTAGTACTGTTAAACTACTTAATGTTTAATATAGGTGGGCATCACTGGATGCATAACCTTCACGCCAATCATCTAATCATGTTTGTTAAATAATCTACTGAATGTGATTGTATGACAGATTGTAGAGTCATTAAATAGATAAATTAAAAAAATAATAACTTTTTTGCATAGGCATGAAAGTCGCCTCTTTTTAAATTGTAAAGAAAGTGATACATTTTAAACTATGCGAAACAAAAACGTATGCAACACGTGTGAAAGCCACATTTTTAATCGTTTGATTGATGCACTCCGTCTTTGCCGTCGTGAGTGATCCTTCAAACTCATAAATAAAGTATTGCTTTGGTCACTAGTTGTACAAATAACTATTTTAACTTGCTAGAAGCTTTTTTTTAGAGAAATACGCTTAACATTAAAAGTAGACCGGTTTATGTAGTACTACGGGAAAATAAACTGATTCAATTTTTAGAGGCAACCAATTTATTATTCCACAGTTGAGTGGGTTTATTGCCAGCGTACTTACAAATATAACGGAAATGTTGTACTATATAAGACAAAAAACAACTGAGATAGTTAGTATGGTCTGTTGGGAATGTGACTGCCTTAATATGTACAGTTGCTAGGTATTTTTAACGTAACTCTCAACTTGTTTAGAAGTTGCTATGAATCAAAATTTTACAACAAATGTGATTGTTTAAAGCCTCGTTTAAGCTAATCAAATTATGCTAAAATATCTATCAAGAATTGTCGCAGTTTTTTGTCGTTTATAGTACCTATATCTGATTCAACTTAATGTCAATCAAGCTTTAGATAATTTTTTTTAAGAATCTTTATTTTTTATTTGCTTTCGTGACTTATTATGTTCTCGAAACAAAACTTTAAACATAGTGCAAGCTTTTAGGCATTATTTATCTTTAAATTTAATAGTGTTTTATAGCTTCTAAAATTTTCAACACAAAATTTATTAATACAAAGCAGTGTTCCGGGAAACACTATATCCGTCACCTTCATTAGTAGAAATTAGCGTTTGCTAGTGACCTTTTGTGAGTAAATTAGAGAGGGCAAATAGAAGACAATTTCTGTTTGCGAGCTTCCTGCTCCCGCAAGTTGTAATCAACAGTTAAGCAAATAGATCAGTAATCAGTGCTATCTGACGATATCAGGGGCAATTACAGAATATTCCCTAGGGTCAGCTCGTATTAAATGCACCGCCCGTATAACGTGCCATAACCGGTTCGTTGTTATACAAAGTTATGGTGTTCGCCTACGTTGCGGTAAAACGAGTAGACGCCGATCTTTCTGAAAAATGCCCTTTTAAATTTTGAGAAGTTTCAGCCCGTGGCTATTCGCCTACGCAGCACGGAAGGAAAGGAGCCTAAGAAGTCATCAATAAAAAGGAGAGTCTTAAAATTAAATTGTAACTTTCAAAGAGCGCAATAAGCTCCCAGAAATTTAACGTAATTGCGTTCGGAGCATAAATTAAATATGATAAGAATATCAGATGGGGGAATATTGAATAACCCAAGGAGAACAAATCCGACTGAATGGGGTACGGCACGTTATCGCCAAATTAAATTCTCCCCTGAGTGAATTTGTTTCAAAATTTCCCAATTCGTTACATTATACTCATTAAGAATACATGTCAATGAAAGAAAAGAAGATTAATATTCGAGTTTGTCGAGTTAGAGTTCGAGGAAGACGGCATAACAAAGTGGAAAGAAATGGCACATAACGAGACGACAATTAAGCAGTTTTTCAGGAAGATGGTGCGGCCTGAACCCTACTGATAAGAGACGCCCCAACTCCGGGAGCAAGTCACACTTGGAACTTATTGCCATCTTTACATATTTCCTAATTTATATTTCGGCTTATACTTTTATGATGTAGAAGTGGGGTCTGCTGCAGACTCGTTTTAACTGCCAGCCTCATATTACGCTTTACTCCTTTTTATCCATTGATAAAACCCTTCCCGATTTAAGCAAACGGCGGCGAAATGACGCTCATGCTTTTATTGCATCAATACAGTGAACATAAAAACCTTTTGTTATAATTTCATTTTTCGTGTGCCCACAATAAGCGCAACGCCCATCGTAAAATTCTGGTATTCTTTTATTGCCTCGCTAAATTATGCGGCCAATAAACCAAATGCTGATTTGAAACCAGGTTAAAACTTCAACTTATGTAGATTAAGCTTTTAATAATAAATTTTATAGAATTCACTTAGTTTTAAGTGTGCTTTAATACACGATCTAGAAACGACTGTTGCATAACCTATAGCATGTTTCTGAACGATGTAGCATCATTTCGACCGGAGAATCTACAGGCAAGAATAGATTGATTTAGCCACTTATACCTATCCTATGCACAGGATTAATATCTATAGAGATGAACCTGCTTGCAGACTATGTCAAGAGGATGATGAAACAGCCTATCATATCCTCTTTGAATGCCCAGCATTAGAGCGTAAAAGACACCAACTCGATTGAAGCCTTAACTCTATTGACAACCGCAAGCTAGTAGGGGACATTGCAAGTCTAGTAAAAGATACGGATGTAAGCCTGCTAACTTGAAAACTTCCGACAGTACAAAAACCCAAAGGGCTGACGTGCGCAGGCCAGCAAAAGGCAGTCGTGGAATCTAAATCTAATCTAAATCTAATCTATACGTATCCATATAGCAACTTGTTTCTCTAAGGCAGTGTTTTTCAACGTTTTAAGATGGGATTCCAAATTGAAGTATTAATTGGACCCTTTACATTGCATGGTACACCATTCGTGCCGCGGTTTTGCAACATCGGTTTTGTTGCATGGTATTGCTTTAGTGCCACAAAGCCTATATAGTTATACTAGCAAGATGCCCGTTCTTCGTACGGACTATAAATGTTTGTTTCTTCTTCTAAATCTTAAATAAATTCTGGAGTCCCCCCCCCTTCCCCTCACTCAATACGCTAAACTAACAAAGGCTGCAAAACAATCTTGTAGGTGAAAAGAAAACAATATTCTTCCGAAAAAAGTTCTTAACTCTTTTCTTTTTCACGTACGCCCTGGAAATGTGTATGTAATTGTCGTTACCCTTGTATAGATCGATAAAACTATAGTTTTAGTATAAACATGAGAAAAAAACAAAAATATATGTACTTATTAAATGTTGTATTCATAACTTATAGCAGGATAACCGCTTCCGCCACAGAGGGATGGAATTTTAGAAATTCTCCTATTTTATCAGGGAGGTGATCCATCATACTGATAGTGGAGGTGTCTTAATGAGAAGCAATAAAACGCAGTAGTCTTCTCCACGTACATGGAGAACGTGGAGTACGTGGAGAAGACTACTGCGTTTTATTGCTTCTCCTATTTTATTCTAAGAGATATTCAGAAATTCGTGAAAACACAGGTTATCCCTTTTCACCCCTTAGAGGTAAAATTCTTTCAGCCCGATTTATCCTGAAATGAACCCAGAGGGGAACTAATTAATAATTTTAAGCCCCTACCCTTCTTCAGTTTTTTCTTTTCACCGCTTTAAGGGTGGAATTCAAACAACCCTAAAATCCCTTTCTAAAGATTTGAAAAACACATGGATATGACAAAAAAGAATGCTCGAACTCAACAAACACAGGAGATACAAGGGGTTCTATAATTTACCTCGAATGCAGATTCGCACCTTTAAGGGTTGATTAGTGCAAAATCCTGAAATGTGTTTTTAGACATTTGCTTTGGATACCTATGCAAGGAAACACCATGTCGATATCTTTTCGGGTCTAAGAAATATTGAGGAATTCATGAAAACACAGTTTACCCCTTTTCACTGCCTTACGGGTAAATTTTTCAAAATCCCTTAAACCACTTTTTAAATAACTTAAAAACACATCTATTTTCCGAAAAAGAATGTTCTAACTCAAGAAACGTAGGAGATACGAAGGGTTCTTTAATTCACCCCGAATCCATATTTGCATCTTTAGGGGTTGATTAGGGCAAAATCATGAAATACGTTTCTAGGCATTTGAATTGAAAATCTTTGCAAAGAAACACCAAGTGGATATCTCATCGGGTGTAAGAGATATTGAGAAATCCGTAAAAACATATTTTACCCGTTTCACCCCCTTAGGGGTAGAATGAAATAAGTTTCTAGGCATTTGAATTGAAAATCTTTGCAAGGAAACACCAAGTCGATATCTCATCGGGTGTAAGAGATATTGAGAAATCCGTAAAAACATATTTTACCTGTTTAACCCCCTTAGAGGTAGAATTTAAAAAAATCCCTTCTTAGCACTATCTTACGTAACAAATTAAATCTTCCACCCAAATTTCAACTTCGTAGTACTAGTGGCTACGGTTCTGCGTTGATTAGTCAGGGTTGTGACTTTCCTTTATATATGAATAGATGAACATTTCAAATAGGTGGTCTGCTGGACCAGAATGTGTAGCTAATGCTTCAGTGCAGTAGTATATGGCCTGCTATACTAAGATACATTTATTTACTAATATATTGGTATAATACAGTGGCCTGAGAAACAATTTTGTTTTTCATTAAATGGCGATTAACGTGCCTAAAGTAGTTAACTACTAACTACCAACTACTCAATAAAAATATACTTTAACTACTTTGAAGTTTAACTATTCAGTTTAAAAAGCAGTTGAACTGCAGGGTACTTCAACAGTGAATAATATTCTGAGAAGCTGTTAAATGTAGTTAAACATCCAAAGTAGTTTTAATATCAAAATGAGTTGATAGTTGATTTGTTTAATTAAATATCGAGTAGCAGAAAAAAGTAATACGTACTAAATACTTTACAATAAATGTATTGCATAGCATACAAGTATTGATTTAGGGAAAGCTGTTCACTATTAATTATTTTAACATCGAAAGTAGTTAAAGTAGTAGTTTAACTACTGGTAGTAAAACTACTACCCAGCTCTGTGTACAACGACCTATAAGACCGAAATGGTTATAATATAATTAATAAAAATGTAATTAAAGTAATTAAAAATGCGTTGATTGTAGAATAAACAAAACTGAAAATATATATTATGTATTATCATCATCTATTAAATACTAAACCATAAGTTAAATATCAAAATGAGATTCAAGAATTTAAAAAAATATTATTCCCTAATATTAATGTCAACCTCTTATGTGTTATTAGTTTTTTCTTTCCAATTTCTGATCTAGTACTAACTTTGCTCTAACCAGCATGTGTTCGCTATTTGTTGCGTCTTCTACATATTTTTATGAATTCCTGATGTATATTATGCTGAATAACTTATGTTTTCAGATAATATCACCCTTATATCAGACAGTATAGATGATACTAAATATATTCTTAAATATCTAAGTGAAAAAGCGTTGGAAAGCGGTCTGAAAGTGAATTTGTATAAGACAAAATTATATCGTACCATCCACAACAAGAACCATACGACGAAGAAGCAGTAACAATAAATGGAAATGTTATTGAAATGGTCAATATTTAGGGTAGTGAATAAAAATCAGTAAAGAAAACTAGTGAGCTGATGAATAATAAGAATGGATTGGACAGCTTTCTGAGAGCTAAACTTTGTTAGAAATCCAAAAATTCAGTTACATTTTGGAGAATACAAATATATAATCAATGTGTCTCTCCGGTTATACGTATGGCGCAGAAGTATTATAAGTAAACTCCTAACAACACAAAACGCGATGGAAAGAGAAATGTTAAGTATTACTTTACGAGATCGAAAAATAAACAAATGGATATGTAGAATAACAAAAATGACAAAGATATCCCAAATAATCGCAGAATCAAAAGGGAATTGGGCAGGCCACATGGCAAGAATGAGCAACGATAAATATACAAAACCAGTCATCGAATGGAAACCGTGGAATGACAGAATAACAATCGGTTGTCTACAAACTAGATGAAAAGATGCATCATAAAGACAATATGATAAAGATGGATGAATAAAACATAAGACAGAATATTAGAGAACTCAGAAGGGGGCATTTGTTCAAAAACTGCCAATTGATGGCTGATTGAAGAATGTCGATTACGCAAGTCTTGACCTTCTTTAAAATCAAAGTTTTATGTATAAAAAGCTGCAACTAAGACAAATATTAATAGCATTACATTAATTTAGCTGCTGCAGTTACAGTAAATACTAAACACCTACACACAGTGAGTAAGAAAGGGAGAAACATCTTTAATGTTTCGTTTGTTAAGTTGTAATGTTACGGAAAAGTAACATAATGCGTTTGCCTGGATAATTTTCAAACAATTACTTTAGTAATTTATTTAACGTTATCGTGTGTATCGGTAGTTCAGATGCCAAGGGCCGAGTGTATAGACAGAGGACACATTAGATTTAGATTTTCTATTAGTCTGTAAACAATAAGTCAGGGCCCTATTTCATAAAACAATTTTTCACTCTGCACTTTGCAATTTTCAATTTCTGATACATATTTTTTTTTGAGGAGTTGAAATGTAAAATTTCATCAATATTATTCAAAGTTGAAGTAAACAGTTAAAAACGAGCCAAGTTATATTTTTCAATTTTTAGAATTTATAAACTGCAAACATACATAGACCAGGATTGAAAGAGCTTGGTAGTATGTACGATTGCCGTAGTAGAACTCCCTAGCTGGGTGTTTTTGGAATTAAACATTAGTGCAAAATGGCTGCTCCTGTTTATTTTCAGGGTCAAACTAATATTACTAAGCGATTTTTTATCGGATTTTTTCCACAGATAGAGAAAAAGTCCGATCATCTTATAATAGACAACTGTCAAAAATGACATCATTCATAGAACATTTTAACATTACTAAATTTCGACCAGTACCCAGGTTGTGGAAGGAGGGTTGAATCAAGCAGAATTAACACTGGATGGTATTTGGTTCAAAATCTTAGGGCACCCAGAATAATGCAACAAAGCAAATTCCTACCTCGCCAAAAGTCCGGTGGCGAAAGGTGAATTTGGCCGGCTGCGCCCCACGAATTTGCACTGCCTCGTGCTCTAAGTGTGAGCTGTAATTTACGTCTAGCAGTACGATAGGTTCTCACCGATTGACAGGTACGCCGTACCTTTACTTAGTTCTAACCAAGAATGACCTGGGAAACGCTTCAGCTGTCGCAATGCTTAAGGAAAATTAATTATTGCTTCTTATGATACAAAGTCGGAATCCTGCCCCATAGAGAATATAGGGTTGGTTTCAAGGGTAGATTTGAGCGTTGTATCTTGATAACGGAGCCGATGATACGGCGAAAGCGGCAAGAAGGTGTTTGCCGATACCGGATGCCGGCGACCAAACAAACACCGTGAGGGCGGTTTCAGGGTTACATTTTGATACCGGACCGGTTTCAGGAAATATTTGAGTACTGGAAAAGCTTGGGTTTACAGATTCAAGTGCATCTGACGGTTCTGGACGGCTTCCGCTAAGCCCGATAGGGCATAAGAGCTGCGGTATCTTTCAGTTAAAGCTGCTGGGTGGTTCACTGGGCCGAATGAATTCATCAGGTCAAACATCCTGGTTATATTTTTTAGGCCTAACTATCTCTTCAATTTCTTGAAGAAAGGCTGAGAGGGATTGCGTCGTGCTATGGCTCACACGAGGACGCGCACCTCTGGGTGATTTTGTTTATCTGCAATCCGCATGTACGCATTCCAAACATATTATTTATTATCCATTAATTGAGTTTCGTTGAGGTACTAACGTCGCAAGGTTGGTTTTCTTCTCAAACATTTAATAAAAAATAATCTATGGGCTTTTTGTTGTTTTAATTTTTACACAATGTAACGCCAAAAGCTCCCGCAAAATCCTTGGAGTGTAAAAAAAGTAAAACGTTTATGATACTCTAGCTACCATTTTTATTTGAATTATAGTTATTACTAGATTATTATTCTTTTTCTGTTAATAAGTTTAAAAATTGAACAAAAAGTAGAAAGTGTCGGCAATATCTAGGTGTATAAAAATTACATACATCCTACACTTCATTCTTCAATTCGTTTACGGTTAGAACACGATGTTTCAGTGTTCTCTTTTCATGCGATACCACACTATTTCGATAGGAGATAGATCCAGGCTACTAAAAATACAATTGAATAATCTAATCTTCCTCTTAAATTAGGCCACTGGTCTGTGTAAATCCACAAATATGTAGTCCTATGAGCTTTCTTTGCTCGTAAGCCGAGTAGGTGGCTAGCCCTGCCCGTCGAAACCTCGAATCGCTTTCCTTACTAGGAGGTAACGACTACTACATATGTTAACGTTGTAGCCGGGAAGCGTACGATTTTTAAAATCTTTATGTAGTAGAACCCGGGCAGGCCTCCTGAGAATCAAGTAAATTGTTCGGTTGGGCATCCGCTCTCAGTCTGATGCTATTTTAAACCATCCGTGACTTCACTAACTTAGCACTATGGCAAGGGGCGCCGTCTTGTTGGAATATATGCGAGTATTCACTACGGTCTTTTCGAAGACAGTGTTGATAAACTTCTAATTTTGTTCGTATCGCTTTGCTTCAAATATCTCAAGCAGAGCTCAAATCTAAATTTATCGCTCCACAATACTTTGCTCTATTGCTCTTTGGGCCACTTTTAGTGGGATTTAGCTCATGCTACGTAATCTTTCATTTGTTTTTTCATTAAAAGCGGGTTGTTGCTTCACCTATAGCGATAGAATAACACTAATTGAATTATAAAATTTAAATCAAAATGTTTCTTGGCTCTAGAACGAGTGGACTTTGGATAAAGCTCATGCCAATTTCCACTAGGAGTTCTTCCTCACCCCTACATGTTACTTATTCTTACCACGGCTAAAACCGAAAAAATATAGGAACTGACCGTCTTAATGACCAGAATTGTCTGGCCGTACATTATCAATAAATAAATTAGTTGATTTACATACCAGTGCTTTTTTACTTCCTTTTACAATAAAGGAAGTATTGGATTCACCCCAAAAATTCGAAATTGAGTTTTCAACAGATCTTCACGTTTTAGAGTCCCCTGAACCCAAAAAACATATTTTTTTCATTGGTCTGTCTGTGTGTGTGTCTGTGAACAGAATATCTCAAAAACGAAAAGAGGTATGGCGTTGAAACTTCATATACAAGTTTTGTGTACTATCTATATGCGACAGCAAGCTTTTGAAGAAAATTGCATAACCGGAAGTAGGCGTTTACTCTTGAAATTTTTCAGTTTTTTTTATTTTTTTCAAAAACGGCTATAACGATTTTTTTCAAACTTCTCATTTTTAGGTGATTTTTTAGTTGAATACTTCTAAAATGGGTTTCCTTGGTTTTCTTTTCTATTTTTTTTATTAACTCCTATTTTAAATAGAACACCCGGTATATTATTACATTTTCGAATTCAGCTTAAAATTCTAGAGAAAATTTGTCTATCCCCCAAACGCTCTATTTTTGTACCGTTTTTGTAGAATTTGTAATTTTTGAAAATTTTTGACAAATGCTTAAATATTTAAAATCAAATTTTTGGATAATTATAATATCACTGTAAAGGGAAGTTATGTGCGTGTATCACACCAGATTTTTTTGCTTGTAGAAATTTATCTACTAGTGCTTTTGTTTGTGGAATTTTAGGTCTCTCGTCTAAGCCAGCGATCTAAAGCTCATACAGCTTCATTCCACACAAGAACCAAAGCAAAGCAGTTAATACGACGATTCTTTTTCGGTAGCGGCCTAAAATTCTTAATTCAGCAGCAGTAACCAAAGACTTTCTCTTCAACGGCGGTTTTACAACAACAGAACCATTTGTTTTATGTAGTCTTACAATATCCCTTACAGTATATTGCGATAAATGCAATTTTTTGGCTATACGATATGCAGATTTGTCATTAATAAATTCACAATAGCTCTCCCCAAATCTTCTAGTAACGCTTTACGGCGTATCATTTTTCAAGCAAGTGTCAAAAGCAGTGTTGATAATAAACAAATGAACATCAGCTAAACAAAAATTTAGTAATACAGTTTATCTATAATACTAAACGACACATAATAGTTGTACTCAAGCAGAGCTGGGCAGTACTCGAGTACAAGTACTCAAACACTGTACTCTAAGTACAATTCGGGTACTCTGTACCCGGTACCCAGTACAATTTTCAATAAAGTACTTTGTACTCGTACCCGTAATCACATTGGGTAGAAGTATCCGATACCCGCGTCTTTTATGAGTACATTTGTCCGGGTACTTTAATACCCAAAGCGCAAGCGCGCCATGCAAGTCTGGACTTGGCTGTGTTTGACGGTGTTGCCGGTGTCTGTTTGTACGAGAAGGCGAAGCGACACAACCAGTGATGTTCCCATCAATTTTGTCGAAGGTATACTTTACTACCGGTAATCCATTGTGTTGATGACTTTTCATATGGGTGCTTGGCGACGGGGGGGGGGGGGGGGGGGGGGGAGGTAATTACAACAAATGAGCTTAAAAAATTTATTTTTTTCCATATAAAATTGAAAAAAGTCGTTTAACCTAATTAAATTTTTTTTTTCGTAATGTATCTTTTTTCCTCTATGTTTTTTTCGAGTTCTTTAACTTGACCACGAGGAGCTGAAAGTGTCGATCGATGGTTTAGCAGACAAACCTTCACGTATGGTCGAGGAATACATCCTTCACTGCTTCTCGAAAGGTAGAGTGGTGGGATAAATCCTACAAACACTGGCAGCCTTGGTGCAGACAATTGTTCAAATAGTGTTCGATTTGACGTTAGGCCTAATTTTTAAGCACATTCAACAAGTTTTCACAAAATTGGTTGAGAGTATACGCAGTATGCCCAGAAAATCTAGAGAGTATACGGCGTATATGGAGTATATCCTATGGGAACACCACTGCTGACAACACTCTAACCCTCCAATGATTCAAATACAACACGCTATCATAACTAACCCTACAAGCTGCCGCTACTGTGGTTTTCTTGAAGACTTGAGCGCTCGAGGTAAGGGCCATATTAATATTGTATTATTACTTATCATATATTTTTGTTGGTTGTACAAAGGAATGTAATAAAATGATAAACTGTTTTGTTTATTTTGCTTATTATAAACCGAAAACAATGTTAAGTAAAAGTAGTGGGGGAAGAAACATGTACTTGCAAATAGTACTCTTGAAATTCGAGTACTTGTACTCGGAGTACTGTACTCGACAGGGTGTGCAATGAGTATAGTACTCGGTACTCTGTACTCGTTCTTTAGTTAAGGCATGTACTTGGTACTCAGTACCCGAGTACAATTTATCAGTACCCGGCACAGCTCTGTACTCAAGTTGTACGCATAAAAGTTGCCATAAACATACAATGCATTTAAAATGTTTCATTTTCCCCGAATTATTTATTATTTTGACTCCCTTTGTTTTTCAAGCGAATGCTTAATATTTTTGGTCTCCTACATTTAATAAGACTTTTTTTAAATGTTACGCAACCCTTCCATAATAGTTTACCCACCCGATTTAGAAACACCGCTCTAAGGAGCTGCAGCTCCTTAAAGGGATAGGGCCATATCGATTTCTTTTGTAGATACCAAGAATCAATTGACCTATAAACATAAAATTTGGCGAGTTTTTTTAGTACTTTCCTCGTTTAAAGGATGAAGGAATTAATGTAATGACGAAAAATCACCTTCCGAGATTTCTTCAGATCTTCACGTTATAGGTTCCTTAGATGACAAAAAACAGGTTTTCTCGTTCCCCTAGTGTGACGTTGGAAAAATGGCATGGAAAACGTGTTGAAGGGTAATTGTAAAACATGTACAATTAGAGAGCTCGCTATCGCTCGCTCTTCAACTTTTGTACTACTTTTGCAATGAAGGTCCTCATTTGTATTTTGTATTACAATATACTATTTTTCTTAATTTGAGTCTGTCTTATTATTAGCTGATTTTAAACTTTTAACAAATGCATGTTAAAAATGTAATTTGCATTCACATATAGGGATTACCAGATGCTTGCGCCTCGAATGTGGGGCTACACTACCAAAAAGTTTGAATACCACTGTTCTAGGTTATGTTGACATACAAATTTACGGAAAATTTCGATTTGTATTTTTATGGGACGTCGCCAATGGTAACGTGCAATAAAAATGTAATTCCCATGCTAAAATTAAATGTGGTATAGGCAGTCACTTTTGACAGTGGAAACTGTGCAAAAGTTGTCCTTTTTTCCACGACCACTGAAAAACATATTTTCTCGGTTCCCCTGTCGGCCTGTTTGTTGGTCTGCCTGTCCATTTGCGCTACAACTCAAACACGATTTCTTGGAGGAAGACGATATTACGTACTTTACTCGAAAATGAAACATCTAAAAAAAATTGCTACTTTTTAGAGAAAAATAGTATTTTGCATATAGCTTAGACTTTTATGCTTTACCAAAAAAGGTATATTTTGAATCCAACAAATATAAGGTTAACACCTTAAATACTGTTTCTTTTTGCTTATCTCAAATTTTGTTTGAGAAAAATAATATTTTGCATGTAATTATAACATTTATCTTTGACGAAGATTGATACATTTTTTATTGAATATATATAGGGTGAACAGCAGACGCAAGGTGAACAATTTCTAATTTAATATTTTCAAAATGCTCTGCTTCAAAACTTCTGCTAGCAATACAGATTCTTTTCATTGTTAACATAGAAATATATAGTTTCTATGCGATTCTTGTTAATCTATAAAAAGTATTGGCAGTAAACGCAAGACATGTTGCTAATGAAAAATTTAGTAATAGCAATTGGAGAGGCCTGTTAAATAATTTGCAGAACTTAGAAGACAAATTTAGTTCAAGAGATATAAAAAAAACCTTTATGCGAATTTTCTAATACTATTTGAAAGTAGTTTAATTTTCAGTTATTTGGAAAATAGATTTTAATCTTTGAACTTTACAGTAACATTTAGAATTTTGTACTTAATATGATAAGTTATAAAAATATACCCCATTTTGAGAATAAATATTATTTGTGAATACTTGTAACTAGTCAGTTCTAATAGCAGCTTTTTGATTTTTCTTGTTTGATGAACAGTATTTAGTTTCTATCTAGACCTCGCTTTTGTAGCTGCTTGATTAGTTCCGTGTACTTTACACGGTGGAAAGCTATGCAATTTTGCATCAGCAGTATGAAATCATATTATCTAAGCACTCTTAAATCATCTAATAACTAATATATATTCACCCTTTCGATAACACTCAGAGTTTTGCTACAAAATTGTATTGCCTGTAGTAATTTAGCGTTTAGTTAGTTTACTAATTAAAACAGTTTGATTTAAGTGGCACACCTATTTAAAATACGTGTTTATGGTCGAAACAAATCGTGGGCCCCTTGTAATGAGTTTTCCACGCACCCTTTGTTAGAAGCCCCAGATTTATCACTTACTGAATATTTCAGTTGCTCGGTAAAGCTGATCAAGCCATTGTTATGTAATAGAATCGGGGCCCCAGAACTTCGATCTATTCTGTTGGGTTATTTAGATGTTCTTAAATTACGGCCTATCTGCAATAATGGTATTATTGTGTGAGTTTACTTTGCTGTAATATCAGAAATTTGTTTAGTATTTTATTGTGCTATAGATAAATTACTCATATTCACTATTAAATTTAATACTTTTCATTTACATTTATAATAGTAGGTAGAACATTAGAAATACCAAACTCAAAAGTAAAATGTATAGGTTTAAATATTAGACTATTTGCTGTCGATAATTATATTCAATTATTCAAGAGAGGAAGTTCTGAAAAGTGCTCATGATAGATAATGCTGGAAAAATCCATTAATGATCACAGATCGGAATTGACTTTATTATAGTTCTACAGCGAGGTTGGAAAAGAGGACTAAACACAATTATAAAACTCAAAGAACGCGATTCGACATTAATGGAAGATGTTAGATAATCAGCAAAACTTTCCAAATGTATAGTGCCATACAAAATCGGTGAAATGGTAAAGAAATTGTTTATATACAAGGTATCTCTAAAAGGTCAATAGAAAACGCTAGCGCAAATTCCTGAGGCTAAATCAATCACAATCTAGCCCAACTTGCCGTAGTCCAAACGTTAATAGTTTTCAAAATATAGGAGCAAAGTTTTTATGTGTTTCTACTTCTTCTAAATATTTATCTTAATAATAGCAAATTACATTTGTATGTAAAACGTTTACTGAATTTTGTATTCGTGCCCACAATTCAGGTGTTTACAAGTCTAGAGTATACCATCTCTTTAAGAGTTCCACATAAAAAGTACTTAATTAATGAAAAAATCAACCATAATACGAAAAGGTAGTTAGCTATTTAAACAATATTGAAGCTATTATTTATTTTAAAATATGGTATTGGCTTGGTTTAGGTTAACATTAGCTTCTTCTCAAATTAGCATGTAATATAATTCTGATAAATTAACTTCTAAAGTAAATTTTTTTTCTATAATAATTTTCAAGGTCAACTTTCTAGGGGATAAGTTGTATTCCTGCAGGGTCCCTAGTTTTAATAATGTTGGTACATAGATTTTTAGTTCTTTTCTTCCACTAAAAAAATGATTGTCATTTTGACAGATATGTCATAATTTAATATCGCTTGCTTCATTTTTGCATTTAAAAGATTTCTTGGTTTTCTTTTTTTATACGATTTTATTGATGATGATGATGATTCCATGTAAAAAAAAAAGAAATTTGTCAAGAGTTCAAATTAAGAAAGTTTGACATTCAAAATTGACACATAACCATAATTTTGAAAAAGTTCTACCAACACGAGGTATAAAAATTTCCTACCGTTTTAATCACATATCTACCAACATTGTAACACTTTGACAGTTATTATAGAACAAAAAAACGTACTTTATGTAAAATGTATCATATAATGATGACAGTTTTGTCATTTTAACAACGATAAAAAAGGTGCATCCTTTTTTACAGCGATAAAAACGCCTGTTTCTCATAAGCAGACTACATCTAGTAGTCGTACGTCACTTTAATGTCTGCCCTGTCAGTTATAATTATTAATAAGTATTGTTGATACTGAAACATATATCAGTCGTTTTTTTTTAAGTTTCGAGTCAACAAATAACAAAAAATATAGAAAAATCACTAAAGCGGCAATATGGAGACAATTTATGGAGTTTTGTCAAGTCCGAAATTACGAGCTGTCGGAAATAACTCCGTTACAAGAAATAGCAGATATATTAAAGGATTGGGCCTAAAAAAAGAGAAATGGAGAAGATTATAAAGAATATGCAGTTAAATCAATTTGGAATTCAACTGCGAAGATGAATCAAGAAAAGTATTTCAGTGAGTACAATATTAAATTTGATCCTTTCGCCGACATAACTTTTAAAGAAGCTTCTGGTGCGAAAAAGGGTAAGCGGAAAGAATTACAAGCTATTTCAGAGAAAAGGAAGGTATGTTCTGTAGCATTGGACAAAAAAGATATACTAAAAATGACAAAATTGTGAAATATAGACGAACCAGAGGGATAAAAAAAGATTCTTTCTTCTTATGAGGTAGCTTGGAGGGGAGGAGAAGCTGTTAACTGTAAAATATACCATTTTAAAGAAGAAAAATATCAAGATAGACCTCTAACATGGAAATTTGAATACAATTCAATATTTTCAAAGACAGCACAAGGTGGGTCGAAAAAATTGACAGACAGCAAATGGATAACAAAAAATGAAATGGATGAAGGTATTTGTCTCGTTAGATTGTTAAAATTACTTTTACAAAAAAGAAATAAAAACATAACATCTGAACGACTTTTTTAAACTCCAAGTCCCTTTTGGAAAAACACAAATTGTAAAGGTTAGGTACCTTTTCTACTTGAACCAAAAATTCTGGAACTGAAATTGGACTCGACATCACAAGTAATAGAATTACCAATCATTCCAACCGTGCTAGTACAGTTTCCCAATTAGTCAAAGCAGGAGTAAGTGACCAACAACTTATAAAGATAACGGGATACTAGTCATCATCTATAATATAATTTTCCTTCCTGTGTGTCTGTGGCACAAAATAAAATCTCACGTTCCAACTTCGCAGATGTTTATATTTGTTTAGGTTTTGTTTTTCTTACCTTAGAGCTCGGCTCGGAGCTTGACCTTTCGCGTATCTTATTTCACGTGCGCGTCGATTCAAGACTCGCAGCGCGTAGCGCGCGGTTTGCTTGTCTTCTATTAAACCCTACCTCCAAATTGACCCTTGTTAGTTCCTTACGAGTCTCGAATAAGAAAGATCAAAATGAATATTCCACATGTGTGACTACCAGAGAAGAAAATTTTGAAATCAGTACATCAAACGAAGCAATTTATAACAAATGTGTATTTAATAACTGTTCATTCAAATAATTTAATTGTATCAATAAACATAATTATTGTTGTTGTTCATTCATATAGTAAGTCGTTAATTTATCTTGCCAAAAAACACTCGAGCTATTTTTTAAGGATAAATTTCCTTTATAACTCAAAATTTTTCCATAAGTAATTTTGCTCGAAAAACTGACATTTAATAAAATCGATTTTGTTATGTCAGGTTTTCTCGTAAAATTACTGATTGGCAAAATTATTTCGTTACAAAGAGAAACTTATTCAATAAAAAAAATAGCTCTGGTGTTTTTACTGTTTATTAAACCCAATAGCATTCAATACAACACAAATTGGATATACTTACAAATAATGTAATACCTTGAACATATCCTGAATGAAAGTCGATTGTTCTGCTAGAGCTAGTCATCTAACTTTGATATTTAATTTAATAATTACAAAACGAATTAGTGTGACGCTAATACGGGGCTCCAACAGCGATTTGTGTGGCGCTTCGAAAGTGAGCAGTTTCCACGAACTTTTGCAAGTCGTACGTTTTGAAGGTGAATGTTGTTGGTGTCATTTTGAAGATCTCATTAAGGGCGAACTTTCTGGAAATATTGTGAAAATGTAATATTTGATGGGCCGAAAATACGAAGGTTAAAACGATTTTTTGGACACGAAAGCGTTCGGTGCTGTTATATTGCATACTTTCTGAAATATCCGAAAGTGATTTGGGGCTAGTTGGAAAGAGGAGGAAGCAATGTTCATCGTACTGACCGTTTTTTGCGGTCTGCGATGTAGCAGGGCAAAGTTACAGGGGTTTAAAGGTGAGGTGCGTTTCTAGAAAACTGGATTTTCGCATAAACAAGGGGAAAGAAAAGAAGTCGAATTTTGTTTTTGGCAGTATGTGAATGAATCTGTGGTTTTTAAGAATTTTGCAACTCAGGTGGATTTAGGGGTTGCAAAATGGGGAAAACGCTATAATTATCAGAAAAACCATAAAATAAATATTTCTGTAAAATTTGCCGTTTGGAGACTTTCGACTGGTCGATTGTATTTTTAAAGAAAATTTATGTGATGTTACGTTTCGTTAGTGAACTAACTTCTTCAGACGAATTAATAATTAACACGATAATACTAAATTACATCTAGAAATGAGGGAATTAGGTTAGAATAATATAGTAAGTAAGTAAGTAAGTAAATTTATTCATCAAGATAGATGTTTACAAAAAAAGACACATAATTTATTTACAAACAGATTTGACATAGTTAGAACATAACCTTTTAAATTGCGATACATTTGTTGCCTGTTTCGCTTCATCAGGCATTTCATTATATAATTTTAAACCCTTGTAATATAGATTTTTTTGTGAACACGCTTTCGTTGTTGTAGGTAATCTAAAATTATTTACACTTCTTGTTTCATAACTATGTATATCTCTATTGTATACAATAAATTTATTTAAATATGCAGGTAATTTGTTATTGACAATTTTAAAGATCAGAATTAACGTATTAAAATAAATTCGCTGTTTAATACTAAGCCATTGCAGCGTTTCCAACATTAAATTGATGCTGGTTCGTTTATTACAAAATAGAATAATACGCATTGCTCTATTTTGCAGTTTTTGTAGACGCTGCAACTCACCTTCGTTGGCTATAAATAACACGCTAGCACAATATTCAAAATGTGGTGCAATAATTGTTTTGTAAACAAGTATCCTCGACCACAAGTTTAATTTGGAACTGATTCGCCCAAAGAAACCTATTTTTTTAGCCGTTTTACCTACAACAAAATCCTTAAATGTTCCTTAAAAGATAGCCTATTATCTATTACAATTCCAAGATATTTTATTTTAGGGACATATTCAATTACTACATCGTCAACAATTACACTAGTTATCGTATCGGTTAATAATCGTCCGCTACTGATAACCATTGCTTTTGTTTTAGATGTATTTAACTTAAGCTTGTTCAATTTTAGCCATTTAGATATATTTTTGAGGTCACTATTTAATTTATTTACTGCAGCGTTCACATTTATATCGGCACTAGTTACCAGAGTGTCATCTGCGAATAAGTTATATTGACAACCTTGCACTGCTGAGTTTATATCATTAATGTAGAGGATAAACAAAAGAGGGCCTAAAATTGATCCTTGAGGAACCCCTAAACACACTTCAACTGCTCGAGAATCTTCACCTTCGTATCTAGTAATTTGCTGCCGGCCACATAGATAATTCTTGAACCATCTTAATTCGAATCCTTTTATTCCGTATTTTTCCATTTTTGCTAAGAGCAGATCTCTGTCGATTGTTTCAAATGCTCTTTTCAGGTCTATGAACGCTGCTACTATTTTTTTCCCATGTTATATATCCTCTTTCCAGTTCACTAAAACTAAATTTAATGAAGTTTCACAAGAGTGATCTTTTCGGAAACCTGATTGTTCACTAATTAAGATTTTATTTTCCTCTAAATAATTTTCCAGTTGTTCCTTAGCTATATGTTCTATGATTTTTTCGAACGCAGGTAACATATTGATTGGTCTGAATTCTGAACTATTTTTTGTTCCGTTTACTTTGGGTATTAGACTAACAATCGCCGTTTTCCAAATTTCAGGGAAAATCCCAGTTGCAAACGATTCATTAATAATCTGCAACAGCATCTCTCCTATCACTGGTAAAGCGTCACAAATTAATTTAGGGTTAATACCATCAGTACTAGATTTGTTACTCATTTTTAAAACCACTTTCTGTAATTTTTCCAAGGTAATTGGTTGAAATCTAAATATGCTTGTGGTATTGTTTCCAATATCGCCTAAATATATTTTACCATTAGCTGGCCCAATACTTATGTGAATGTCATGAACACTATCCACGAAATATTTATTAAACTGCTCCGCAATCTTTTTAGGTTCAGTCAATTTGTTGTTATCAAACTCGACAAACTCAGCACTGTTTACATTTTCGTTCTTGATAAGTTGTTTCAGTTTTTTCCACATTAGTTTAGATGATCCTTTGGATAAATCAATGTTTTTCGTAATATTTGTTTTTACAAGTTTTTAATGTACGGTTATAGTTGTTTTTAATATTTGTGTAGGAACTCCAGTCTGCAGCAGAATTATTGCGTTTAGCAATTTTATACGAATCATTACGTTGTTTTTGCATATTTTTTAATTCGGTAGTAAACCAGGGATTATGTTTATTTATATTGATTGTTTTCTGACTAATTAAAGCATTATAACATATCTTCATTTTGTCGACTAGGAAAATTGCTTTTTCATTTAAGTTAAGGGTTTCAATGTTGACCCACTCATGCTGTTCTAGTTTGTTTCGATATGTTATATCCGAATAAGCAGATTTGTCAATAACCATTTTTTGCTGGATAACATTTTCACGCGTTTCCGCTTCCTGGACAATTTCCAAGGTTTCATGATCAGCAATTTTGCAATCTAGTATATTTACGAACATATTCATAGCGTTGGATATCACTACGTCGATTGTTGTCTTTGATATCGGGGTCACTCTTGTATATGTGTTTACTAACTGCTGCATTCCCAAGTATGAGATCAACCTTTGCAATCTTTTGCTGTATGTGTATTGTGTCGACATATCGATATTGAAATCGCCGATAATAGTGTTTAAATTTTGGTGAACGAGGAAGTGGTCACACCATGATTCAAAATATTCAAGGAATTCGGCATCACTGGAATTTGGGCTGTGATAAATAAGCGTATATATACCTTTCGAAAATCCTTTCGATATTTTGACACTTAAAATCCACGCATTTTTCCGTAACACACTGCGCTGAATATTCATGTATTTAATACCATTTCTGATGTACATAAGAACACCCCCTGTATGTCTCGAATCCGAGGCGCACTGGATAATAGAATATCCGGAAACAGCGATTTCACATTGATTAATTTCTTCTGTTACACATGTTTCACATAGCATTACTATAGACGGGTTGTATATCTCGATTAACGCCTCCAATTGTTCGAAATTAGCCAATAAACTTTGAATATTTAAGTAGAGTATTTTGTTTTGCGTGGTGCCGGATTTAGTTATTCTAAAAAATTGACTTTGTTTCTCTCAATTTCCAATTTCCGCTTGTAAACAGGGCATTCCGTATTCCATGCTTCGTGGTGTATATCAATCTTTAGCTTTAGTTTATTTACTGCTTCTTTACAGTTCACGCATTTAATTTCCTCCTTATCGGCTTTGCATTCACTAATATTGTGTGCGCCAGCACATTTAGGGCAGGTCAGTTCCTTCTGGCATTCTTTTGCTCTGTGGTTATAGCCATTACATTTAAAGCATCTGGTGACCGTAACAGCATCAAATACCTTGCACCTGTCCCATTCAATGTTAACTTTTCCTTCCTGTAGTATTTTATTGTAACTTTCGGGCTCTAGCTCACAATACGCAAAATAACAAGGCGTTTTTCTGTTTTTCATATCCCCTACATGTACTACACTAAGATTAGCCTTTCCTTGCTCTAAGAAATGATTTTGGGCCAAGATTTTGCTTTCAATTTCGGTTACCGTCATTTTGTTGGACATTCCTACAATTTTTATACGCGGTTTGCGTTTTTTTGGCACACTAATATTGTAATTGCTCCCAAGTTTCGTTTCCGCTTCTTCCTTAAGTTTGGATACTGCCTCCTGGTTTTTGCATTCAATAATAATTCCACCCCGGCTAGCATATTTTACTCCCGAGATTGCGATAGTTGTGGGATCAATGCTACATTTAATGGCCTCTTTGGTGACACCACTCTTTTGTCCCTCATTTTTTGGTTTTACCACCAACACAGGTTCGCTCTTTTTAATTTTCAACTTGTCTGCATACGAGGCTTTGTTTGGATTTTCGTTCTCTGCAGGTTTTTTTATACTGCTATTCATTTCCTCATATTTTTCCCGTACCGTATCCGTCAGCGTCGATATTGCTGTTTCCTGCCTCTTCACCCCATCAGCACACTTGTCCAGATCTTTTCGCCATCCCTGCAGCGCCGCTCTCATATCCGCAACCATTATTCTCATCGAAAATTGCTTCATGTTACAGCAGTTGTCGCAGCACCAAAAAATGTTGTTTACTTCTGTAATGTTCTTATACATTTCATCACTTATTTTTACACACTTGGGATGAAAGGTTTGATCACACCAGCCATTACAGCTCAAACTCTTCTCATTTCTCTTAAATTCACCATTGCATTTTACACAAGCCATAATGGCGTGGTGAAATTTAATAGTAAAAGTCACCAGCCACTGGCACACCACTGTTAACTATATCAGGTTTGTATGTCCGCTCGCGACCGCAGTCAACGCTGAACTGAAAAACAATGCAAACTAAAAATCTCCTACCATTTCAATGTAGATAAATATTGTTTGGGGAGGAAGTAACACTCTCCTTCATAGTTTTTAAATAAAACATATAGATGAATAAGGATTAAGAAAAACTTTAGAAATTAATTTGCCGAAACAGCATTGACTTTTATCAAATTAGATCTGAGGGCTGCCAACAGGAAAAATTTCCATTAGTTAAAATGTCTAATAGTTAGAAGATATTTCAACAACCAAAACTCAAGGTCAGTATTAAAATTATTAATTTGATTTGATTAAATAACAATAAAAAAGTTTTAAAGATTGTAAAGGTTGTATTAGAGAGGGGTATCTTTATAGTATATATAATTCCTCTGTACGTGTACTCCTTTTAAACGGCTGCACCGATTTTGATGAAATTTTGTGTGTGTGTTTGAGTGGGCCCCTGGATGGTTAAGATTTAGAATTGGACCCGGTAGGTTGATGATTTTTTAAAATTTGTTTTAAGATTTCTCGCATATCTGAACATATAACTCCAAAATTTTACCGCCCCCCCTCCACCCCTCAACATTTTTTAAAATGAAAAAAGTAGAAAATTCGAATATCGAAAAAAAAAATCGTTTGCTGAACCCGCTAATAGCAGGCAAACCAACGTTCGGGCAGGACAACGTCTGTCGGATCTGCTACCCCTTAGGGGGTGAAATAGGGTAAATAAGCCTAAAAATCGATATGGGTGTCGTTATTGACGTTTTTTGGGACGTTGATTGCGAAAATTACATTTACTTTTAAGCCCAGGACGATGGACATGACATACAATTAAAACTCTATAGTGGTGAAACGTGGTTTCAGAAACAAATTATTTTTGGGCAGAACAACGTTTGCCGGGCCAGCTAGTAGTAAATAGAATGCAATTTTTCAATGTCAGTTTTGTAATTAATAGATTGTGATTTTTTTAATTTCAATTATTTTATAAACTAAACGTTTATATAAGTTGTTTTCTCTTTGCAAAACTTTAGGCGAGCTGAAATCAAAATTGTGATAATTTGGGTACTTACATAACTATAGGTTAATTTTTTTCTTGTTTTGTGTTTCCTGTAGTTTGGTAGTTCTGAAGTTTTCAATTTTTGCGTGCCCCAAATACATTTTTCGTTAATATAATTTTTCCCACAGATTAAAAACGTGACGTAAAACAAGTACTATTTTGACATGTTTCAGACAATAACATTAAGAGTTCTTGTTTTCCATGGCACACTGGGTAGATATGGATGAGACATGTGCATTTTGCAAAAAATGTAAAGTATCTCCAAAACTATAAATTTTTGGGTATAGAACATGTCAGGTGTGAAAGATTTAAAATGAGTTGCTGGAGGCGACTAAGCAATAAAATAAAGAGGTTCCATTTGAAAAAATAAAGTTATAGCCACTCAAAGTGTTCAAAGGTAAACGTGTCACAGCAATATAACGTCACAACTCAGACAGTCCTTTTTGTCTCTAAATGATAATCCAAAAAGTTGTTTAGACATAGGCGACATCCCAATTTCATATCCCAAGTATCATGTACTTGAAGAAGTCTGCAAGCTCACGTTTTTACAGAAAATCGAAGAACTCTAGAATGACTGAATTAATTTAAAAAGAGTATTATAAAGTTTAAAAAACGAAAAATCTAAATATGTAAAAGTATATGGGTAGGGGGGGACGTGTCATCTAAAAAAATGAAGTTGAATATGGCTCTTCAAAAATGCACTCGGACCTTCTGTATACAATGCCACTTGGTTTATTTCGACATCTATAGCGGAGTAAAAGCAATAGAGCTTTCTCGTATTGTGGATTCACCCTGTATATAATTATTGATCATCTTTTTCCATAAAAACCTGGGTGCAACATACAAGTTCTTATTATTGTTTGCTATGGACAAAGTCTAGGTATACGGTGTACCAGAAGGGCACTATGTTATCATTTTGTCCGCTTGTTTGTATATTAATCCAATTTTTTCCACCCTCTGTTGTGTATATAAATGTTTAAAATTGAGTAGTTCTAATTTAATACTTTGAAAGCAATAAACATAGAAGCAACTTCCGACAGTTGAGGAATAGTTAGCCATCGATTCCTTAAATAAGCTAGGACTACTTGTACTTCACCTTGAACGTTTGTCTCTGCATTATATTTCGTACGAACGCTATGTTTGCATTTGTATTATACCTCTGATAAATATTAATTTTTTAACACCGTTGATGTTATCGATGTTTAATAGAATTAACTTGAGGCACATAAAACTCTTGGTGGTGTAAGGTTGTCTTTACTCCAAGATTCTTCTTATGCCCCACTTTCTCGAGACTCAACTTCCAAAATCGAACGGGAAGTCATTTTTCTCACAAAATCTTTATATCTTTATATTTTCTCACTGATATTCAACGGAGGTTGATTCCTCGCGCTTTAAAGCCTCCTCGGCTCTATGGTCTTTACAAAATTCATAAACAAGACATTTCTCTTAAGCCCAATGTCAGTACCATAGATGCCCCTGCTTACTCATTAGCAAAATACCTAACCACAATCCTCAAAAAGTTCACTGGTGAGTCTCCCTCGTATATTCGCAATTCAGCCCATTTCCTTGAACATATCCAATATAAGTGTTGAATCTGAGGATTCACTTGTGAGTTTCGATGTCACTTCCCTTCTTACTAAAGTTCCTATTCCCGATTCCATAGTCATAATCCAACAGTTGTTATCAGAGCATGGGGAGACGTCTTCAAGTCTACCTGCTCTTATAGAGAAATTCCTGTCTTCTACTTATTTTCTATTTCAAGGCCAGTTCTTTAAACAAGTCTCTGGTGCGGCCATGGGTTCTCTTCTTTCACCGCTCGTTGCCAATATATTTATGGAAGCTTTGGAAACCTTCACAATTGAAACCTAAGGTTTGGTCCCGATACGTTAACGATACCTTTATTATTTGGCCACATGGTAAAGACACGATACCCGTCCTTTTAAATCATCTCAATACTCAACATCCAGAAATTAAATTTCCCATGGAGATAGAAAGTAACGGCTCCCTTCCTTTGTTAGACGAATCAGGTCGCTATCTATATGCCGATTCCCACCATCATCATACACAAAAACTTTCCGCTATCAATTCGCTTGTACACCGGGCTGTTTCCACATCACAAACCGATAATGACTACGCTGAATTAAACCACATTCGAAAAGCTTTTAGGAACAACGGTTACCGTGCTAGAGATATAAAGTCTGCCATCAATCGCCATCTTTATCCACGTCCACTCACACCTCCAAAAATCGATCCTCCTGCAGAAATAGTTTTTCTTTTCTATTTCCACCAAGTCACCAACCTCGTAGGAAAGATTCTTCGAAATCAAAACATTATTCAAACCCCCAAGCAAAATTTCACAGGTTCTTCTTTCACCTAAAGATAAATTAAACACTATGTCATCTACAGGTGATAATAGAGTCCTTTGCTCTTGTAATGCTATATACATTGGTAAAACAGGACGTTCAGTGAAAACTCGCATCTCTGAGCATCAGCGCTGTCTTAAGTCGAATTTCGTTTCATCAGCCATCGCCGAACACCAACGCGATACCGGCCATAAGATATTTTTTGATGAAATTTCCATTTTCCCATTCTTGTTTAGCAGAAAGATTGGCGAAGCCATTGAGATTTACAAACACCCTAACAATCTCAATTGGAACGACGGCTTTCCCCTTTCTTCTATATGGAAAGTGCTAATTCCTAAGCCCTGCCGACCGCCGCTGAACCTCGACCGCATTTGACTATACATTTTGGCCTTTCTCTTTTCGATCGTTAGAAGAATTTCGCTTCTGGCGTGGTTTACACGTTGAGTTACCGTGCTCTTTTGCTTACCTCCCGATGAGGCCCCTTACAAAAGTGGACGTAACGTTGAGTTCCTCGACCTCAATAATGACAAGGTTCAAGCCTGGAAGTCGTTTGTTACTGAATGACAATGGCAGTGGAAGCATCCGAAATCAATATCTCTAATACTCGTGCTTCGTCGTACTACGTATATGTTCAAAAAACTTAAGCGTCTGGTTGTATACTATGCCGGATAAGCGGATAAGAATGTTTAACTCAGTTAGAAATAAAACGTTGGTTTGTTGTTTCGTCCTGAGAATTGATAACATACCTTGCCAGCACCATATATCGAAAGCGTTAATGTGTCACCTATCAGCTGATTTAACAATCTGTAGTGGAGCCATAAATCGCAATAACTCGTTGTCAACAGTTAGCAAAAGAATTCCAAAGAAAGGAAGCTAGCCTATAAAATAAACAGTGCCAGTCCGCAATAAATATTTGTGAAATGCAAGCAGTTAGTTTAAGTACCATTAGAAAACTTTCTAGCAAACGGATGCACGCAGTTAAAAAAGGTGATTTGTGCGCGGAATTCAACGGAGAGAAATTATTCAACGTCCCTCGAACTAAAAGGGTTTCTTAAAATACACTTTTCTAAATCAGAAGCGAAAGTGAAGTCACAATACAAAACTGCAGCTGTAAAAATCTAGTGAATTTCAAGTGGTGTCATAAACTCATAAAACCTCCAACCGTTGCGTCCCAAGTGAAAGTGTTGTACCATTGTTGTGACTAGAATAGAAAATCTTTTTTGTATATTGTGTAAATTGTGTAACATGGGTATATAAACCAGAGCGATGGGGTTAAACGGGATCATTGCACATCAGGTCTTCGCCTGTTAAACCACTTTGGTTAAACAGACACGCAAAGAGTCAATTCCTCAATGCGTTTAAAATTAATCTCATACTTACTGAAGCATTCACTTTGAATGTTTCAGGAGCTAAGTGTCAGATCCACAAACGCTCACATGTATGCTGATTAACAAGATCTATTCGATCCACACTTGTAATAGTATAGTAGTAAATCCGCACATTTCATTTTATGTCTGTAATCCGTTGCGTTAAATAAAGAATGTTAAAAGTGGTGTAGTTATTCGTGTGTGTAATTTCTAACGAACACCTTAACCACCCACCTTAAATCTATATTTCGGGAGCATTAAAATAATATCGAAAAAAGTAGAGTCACACCACCAACACTTTTTTGAGATTGCTATATTTCGGTATTTCCAAAATTTCGAAACATTTATATTCGACGACATATCTCCGGTTCTAAGTTTCCATTATATGTACTTAGTTAGCCATCCCAGGTATTGAGTTATTGTCTAACTGAGCAAATTCGTTGTATACAAAGACATTGGCGTCCTGATTGAGTAATCTCATGTTTTAGTAGAATCCAGCGGTCTATGCTGCATGTTAGCTGGCATTCGAACCTACTCAGGTAGTTTCAAATTTAATTAGTTTTATTGGTAAGAAACTTTCTCCATGTACTTTACATTCTATAATGCTGACACTGCATCACTTGGTATATGCTTTTCTATTTTAAATATCACTTTAATTGGTAAATTATTCAGTTTTATTTGATTGGATACTATCTATATTATTTTTACATTTACACACTGTTACTTTTCATTTAAATAATCTTCTACCACCTAATCTAGTTTCATGATATTTCTAGTTACTGAAAAAATTGTATGTTAATTAAATCAGGTTTGACGCTACTGTACTTATTAAATTACCTTTTTAAATAGCAACACATAACTCCTCTGCATAAATACTTCATAACTTCCAAAAATTCCCAAAACGTCCATGCGAGTATGTATGCACATGTAAATGTCGATATGTCAAAACTACGTTTTTTTCTATTGCAACCTTGTCCATTCCAATTTAACATTTCTCTTTCTTATACCTTATACGAGTTTCTTAATTACAGGTCATATAGATGTTTGCACGAGTCTTTATTGCTTGACTAGTCTACCTACCGTTATGAGAATGAACAGAAAGTAACTGGCTCACTGTCACTTTCTAATGAAAAGGAGCTGCGAAATTTTAATCTCTTATGGTTAGTTTTATTTATTAATCATAACCCAAATAATATCATGTTAATGCAATTATATTATTATTGAATTATCAAATCTAAATAAGGTACCTATCCTTACTTTTTATAATTATTCAGTTAATATTATGTGCCGAAGCACGGAATCATTGCAATATTGATGACGTTCAAGCAGTTAATCATTTCTCATTTTCCAAACCTTATTGCAGATATCTAGTAAATATCTAATGCCTGACTCCTCTGGTTTTGTGGAAATGTTGCCTGTACCCGTAAAAAGTTGGTGTTTTCACTGTGTTCTCTCTTTCTCCAGTTCCAATACACACATTTGATTGCAAAATTTTACTTGTTCTAAAGAGGTCGCTGGATTAATTTTGATGTCCGAACATATTTGCTCTTATCTCTGCGAGAAACTTTTTAAATATTTTTGATACCGCTGGATAGGCAACGAAATTGTATTAACTTTCTTTAAATAATTAAATCTACCACTTCAGAAAAATTCCCACGTACGAATTTCTAAGCTATGCACAAGAATGCCATTTATTTTCTTGCAATCTCTTTTACCAGCTATATAATAATATCTAAGCTTATGCAACTTAAACAGCACAATCTAGATGATTAAGCAAATATGAAACTAAAGTCAAGACGCTATTAGGGTAATAATGTGGCAATACGAATATATTTTTAATGATTTGCTTTTGTTCTTTCAGAAATACTTTTATAGTGCATCAATGAATAAGATTTTTGAAGTTAAATAAAAACTATGTGAGAATCTAGGAAACTACCATTGAAAGTCTAGTTTAGCATTCTAGGCCAAATTTTCGGTAATGAGGTTGTATTTGGAATGTCCTCTCCTAGTTGTGTAATGTTTTATTTTGTAGGAGCGTGTAACTATATTTGGTAATTCACAAAAAATTTAAAATGCATAAACTAATATTGAAGGTGGGTGTTTGGCAAAATACATATCTTTTATTTAAATCAACATTGGTAAAGCATTTTTCGTTAATAATTCATAAATTACAGACATTTCTGGAACTGAAATCGTATTTATCTTCAATTACAAATCCGTATTTTGTTGTTTTAATGAATAAAGGAACGCAGTAGCTTCGGCGGCTACTTCCCTGAGTTACAGACAGCTTAAGTGGTGTACTATTAAGCGGAAAATCCTTTTCCTTTGTGTTTAGTTCGTTAACATGGCCCAACAAATAAATCCAATATAGAGAGATGAGCGTTACTGTCGTCGTCGATTGTTCAGATGGGTTTTGCGGAAGGTCGCCGAAATCGAAAATAGTATTCCCCACAGAAATCCAACAGAAGAGATCTAGTTTTCCAAATTGTTTGCTCGGCGGCGCGAGGATTTCTCTAAGTAAGTTTCGGTGTATCCGGCTAACTTAGGGCTCCGCAGAAGCGGCGATCGGGTGTCCTACTCGGGGGCCCACCGTTTTATTGCGTGTTAAGCTCCGTTTGACACCGGGTCGATCTGAAAAATACATATCGGACGCTTTTAATGTACCGTGTACACGCTGCTCTCAACTTCGGAGGCTTTTCGCCGGATGATTTCTGACTAAAAAGTTTGCAGAAGAAATTGGATCTTTTAAAGTAGTTCCCGGAAGTTTACGCGATAAGTAGCTTTGCGGGTTTATTTTGGAGGAGCTCGGGGACGAACTCCTTAAAGCCCTCTTACTTTGTAATAATTATGAGGCTATTTTGGTAACAAACACTTTAATTTGTAAACATACTAGCGCACAACCAAGAGTTATGCAAATGCGACCTACGATAACTCTCACGCAACGTTTTTAACCGTAATTTTAAATTGCCTATAAAGCTCCTCAGAGGTAAACAACAGGGACGGACTGGCTTCTAGAATAATCGAGCAAACATACCAAGTCAGTTACTTTATGCTTAAGATCACATGGAAGACTATAATATGACTTCTGTGCAAATCGGGCCTTTTGGTTTGTATAATACAGTTATTCGTTTGTAAAGAAGTTGGCTATATAATTATAATTAATACAACAGGCATAATTAAGCAAAATACTATTTTAGATTAATTAGTATAGTAGTGTTGCTTCGAAAGATTTCACTGCAATTGTCGCTATTTACTGAACCATTACCAGGTTGAATCGTATCATTGTAGAGATAGAACGACTCAATCCGTCGTTCAAACATGGTTTACCACGTTACCTAGTAAGAGCAATTAAAAGATTGTCGATACAACGTTTATGATTAGTAAATGGTAGAAAAACAGCCCAGTTACTGTAGTAAATCAAAAAGTTCGACAATATTGTCTTTTCCACTGTCACTCTTTAATAATCACATAAACAGTGTATCTTAAAACTGGTAGAGTAGATACGTACCAATATAAAAATTCAGAAATCAATTGTAGATACAGTACTATATGATCACTTAATAATATTTGAAGACGATTTAGAAAGAAAACCATATCAATTACGGTTTAAAATATCTTAAGCGCTAGCTTTTAAAGGGGCAGATCATATAACAGTTTAACTTAAATGAAATATTTCAGTTATTTAGGATGTGTCATCTCCCCCCCCCCCCCCCCCCCACACACACACACTTACATACACAGTACTGTGGTCCTCGTAGAGCCTTGGCTTTCTTCACAACGTCCTTCAAACTGTTTTTGTAATTTACTCGAACGAGCCCGTTTCTAACTTGTAGTTGATTTAAGTCATGGTTATATTGTCTTTCCATCTGATACGTGGTCGGCTTCATATGGGTTCTTCTGGGTTCTTATTCGACCGCAAGAGTTTCCGTTTATTCAGTCCATCGTTCCGAATCTTCTTCTGTCATCTTCTACAGAAGCAGTTTAGATCCTCTAAAAAATATCAACTTGGAATGTGAGGGGACACAATATGGTAAGTTACAATTATTAGAAAATTAGCTTCAAACTGGTTACATGAAAGTTGCCTATTTTGCAGAAACGCCGAACAGGCAATGCGGTTTGTTTCTTCGGAAAGAAGAACGAGAACTGCAATGGTGCAGGCTTCTGGATCTCCAATTATATTAAAAAATCAGTTCTGGGCTACAAAAATATGAATGACCGCACAATATCGACTGAATTCTAATCCCACCATAGTGAATTTAATCTAATCCTATGGCTCCACCAATAATTCAGATAAAGAAGAAATAGACTATATCTATATTGATCTTGAATCTGCACAAGTATTGGAAGATTGGCAGGGTGGCGTAACTATAGGCAGAACAAAAATTAATAATCTTAGGTTTGCTGACGACATAACCTTGATAGCGAACAGCGAGAATTAACTCATCAGATTACTAGAACGGCTACAAGCAGTTAGTTATCGATACGGTTTAAGTATCAACTTTGATCAAATTAAAGTACTGATAGTGGAAACAAAAAAAACTATAGCCGTAATTGGCAACACTGGAAATTGCAAAATTGGCGTTCGCTCCTCGCATACAGTTGTCTAGAACAGCAATGTACCAGCTTAATAAGATATGGCGTAAACGAAATGTCACTAAATCCTCACATATGAGGTAGAGATATGGACTATCAAAGAAGCAGCTAGACGTTGCATCGACGCATTTGAAATGTATATCTGGAGGGGCGTGGTGTGAATTCCTTGGACAGGGCATCGTACCAATTTTTTAATACTTCCTAAAATTTCACCTGCTAAACTACTGTCCAGTACTGTCTATTTTTGCAAACCTGATGGCAAGAGACAAAGAGGACGTTCCCCAAAGCTTCGGATCGACACTACAAACGATATTATAAACAAATTTTGGTAAAGCTGTACATGTGACAACCAACCGCGATAGATGGTATACCTCGGCCAGGCGAGCAATTCGAAACATGAAAACAATTGATTCGGAGAAGCTCACGACCTCAACATATATAAGTCACAACACGTCTGTCAAGACGTCGAGATGAAAAACAAAACAAATATCAAAAATGTCAGGAAATCTTGGATTTAAAAAGAGACTGTATAGAAATGCCGTACAAATTGGTTGCTATGTGGGGCGCCTAAGAAACGATGGAAAGACCAGGTCAGTAGTATTAATCTCTGATATAAAATTATATTACCATGAACAATTAAACAAAATAGGTGGGGAAATGCGAAATGATAACCATTAGGCGTGTAATAAATCTACATAAAATAACAAGTATAGGAAGATCAAAAATAAACTTGATAGCGGGAGCTATTGAAAACAATAGAACTTGCCTAATCTGTATTTTTTTTATATTATAAATTCATTTTTCTCATATTGTTTAACTTATCTACGTGTTATTTTAATGTTACGCATCAATTTAATTCATGAATTTTGTTCAAGTTCTATATTTTTGCATATTTTTTGTAACTTATTAGTCACATGAACCAATACAGTTATTCGTAATTCAAATGTGGCGTTATAAAGCGCAGGATGTTAGATCCTCCTGTATATTACTTGTTAGTATATAATGTGAAATATACTTGGTAATCAGCATTTTGTATTAACTGCATTAATTTCAATAATTGTAAATCAGAGAACAGTATTAATGGTTATTCTAAAAATAGACTATTATGCACCTTTACAATCTTATAGATTTAAAAGAGGTAGTAAATCCTTGATCTTCTCTACAACTTGAAACAACGAAACATTAAATATTTATATTGATAATAGTGACTGTAGATTCACCTATTTGGATATATTATAAAATAAAGTCTCTTGAGAATTTTCTATCAACATGTTAATATTTTTATTATAACATATATTTTTGTTTAAATGCTTGCTCTAAAAATTAATAATACTTTCCGTTTTTTACGTGTTACTTATTGCTACTGCAAATTATCATTTTTATTTACCAAAACCGCCTAGCTTGGCTTATGTGCACTCATCCACTAAAATTCCTTGACATCGTCGGTAAGTAATATCCTCTGGCGTTACACGAATTTGAGAGCTCTTTTACCGCGGAGTCTGCCTCTTTTCTACCAAGTTGGTCCGTTGTGGAAAGAACAACAAATTTGGTAGGCGTAAAATAAAAAAATATATAAATTGCTATGACATCACAAACCTAACCAATAAATAATTACAAATATTTACACACCAATTATCAAATAAATCCTTAACACAGCTTAGAACTATGCTTATATCTGAAATCCGGAATGTTCAATATATATGTGCTAATTGCAGGAGAATTGGACACAACCCATAGACGACCAATTTCTTGCAGTTTATTTATGAGGACTTGCATTTCATTCAAGGATTTCTTCGGCAGCTGCACATATGGATTCATGAAATGACTCGCTCTAAAACGTAACTTAAGATTATGACCCGTCTTGGAATGACTGTTAGTAATGATGCGTCGGAGAACTATAACGTGGAACTTGCTTCAAGAATACGAGCAGCAATGGACAATTTCGATTACCAAGAGCAAATTCTTTCCGGTATTGGAGGTAGCCATGACACAGTGTTACTCATCTTTAAAAATGAAAGTAAAAATGTTACAGACAGCGACACCAACTAAGTTTTGACAAAAAACAAATGCGTTTATTTCAGAGTCTCCTGCCATGCTAAGAGCTCAAATACATTAAGAAGACCAACGCAAAGGGGAGAAATCAGCAACCTAACCTTGACCCGCTATCTTCATTAGCAAGAGAACAAGTAATGTCGGTACGAAGTTTGTAACGTTTCGCCCAGCGCGAACGCGAATTTGAAATTAAAAATTAATTTGCGCGTTCGCCCATGGCGTAAATCACGTTAAGAACCGGGGCGCTATATCATTGAACCGCTTGAAGACGATAAGCAAGGTCATCGCGGGCAAATGCAGGGACACCTCCGCGCAGCTAAAGGAAGGACTCCCTACTTCAGCGAACCGGCTTGAACCGCTGATTACGCCAGCCCAGGGTATATAAGGTAAAAACAAAGCTATTGCAAGACAGAATTTCCACAGAATTCTCTTGGTCCTTCTCCCGCACTTAGTACCACCAGGAGGGTTCCGTTGTGCGCTATCCGGTGAGAAACCTGCCAAAACTACCCGCTCGTTCCTTCTAAGCAGAATGGTTCCGTTTTGCGCTATCCGGTGAGAATCCTGCCGAAATATCCACTGATTTTACTGATCAAACCACCTTGAATAATTCTCCAGGTTTCGGCCACTCGGCGAGTACTTTAGATCCGAGAAAGTAATTCTCACTAGTCAAAACATCAAATTAGTCGGCTTTGAAACTATTAATTACTCCCTGTGGGACGTAACGCGAGAGCGGCCTGAAGATCGCCTCAGAAAGTCTAGCCTGTAGGTGGCAGCAACGAAAGCACGACACCCAGGCGAGGCTGCATCGATAATTTCGCAAACTCTATTTTCGGGACATTAGCAGCTAGCCGGGCCAAAATTCACATTTTCCCGGCAAATCGCCGCCTACAAGGCCGAAGCTTAAATTTAATTACAACACCGCTCACCTGGATCTCCAAGGTCCCGAAGAAGATATCCGCGGTCCTTCCCCCAACCAGCTCGCCACATTCCACACACCTGCAGACCGCGATAACGCTGATAGCACCAGGTATACACGTTATTTAATATTATTTGGCCGGCATTTTGCCTGATTAAGAGTTCAGAACCGAGTTTCATGTTTACACACCGCTGTCAATTGCGGGCCCCACTACTCAGATATCATTACAGCCTTCAGCTTCGACGATCCGCCTACGAGTCCTTAGAACTACTCGATGCATAACCTGGTCCATAAATGACTGACAGGGCCCGAATCCCAGCGAGCGAGATCCCTTATCAGAAGAGAACGAATTGAGTTACAAACGTTATTATAATTTTATTTCTTGTCTCTTGAATACAATTTAATTTGATATGTATCTAGCTAAAACGTATAATATGTTTAGAGAAGTTATTCTGTTTTCCTTCCTTGGGCAACAAGCTGAAAAACTTTGGCTTTTCTGAGCTACCTGGGGGCTGGTTTCACTCCGGCGGTTGTAGCAAACGTTTTAATTAAACTAAATTAAATTAAAATAACCATATCAGGCTACAAGTTGGCAGCTTTGAAAACAGCAGAATCATGCGTGGAAGACCTGGTATTAGATTTTGGCAAAGGACCACTGAATGGAAACACGGATAAAAGCAGAAGAATTTTTGGTTCGTATATAATGAATAAATTACGTTTACATCAGTTCCATCACAAAACATTACGAAACTTTGAATATTTGGTTCCTACCTCAAGATCTACCCGTCTTCACGCAAAAAGAA
>OW679194.1:117577381-117745341 GCA_940337035.1 Agriotes lineatus
GATATAACGACGTTAATTGTTTTCTATTTTTGTTATGTAAGGTCCACCGTAGAGCACCTCATACTATCCGCCCTATTAGATGTAGTCCTATGTCAAAATAACAAGCATATATATTTTTATTATAACATTCTAAAAAATATAGATTACAGTTAGTAAATATGTATCACAGTTCTCAGATGATGTGATGACGGTTGTTTCAGCATTTTGTAAAGTTTGCCAACTTCTTCAGATTTTGAGTGATTTTGACAACTGCTCTCTGATGTATTTTGAGAGGGAGGTTGGTACTTTTTCAGCTCACCTAATTGTGAGAAATGGAAGTACCTAAGCTTTGTTAGAGAAAAGGTTATACTCGTATCCAGAATACAGTTATTATTATTTTGTTACTTTTTAAGACCTAATACTGCCTTTTAAACCGTAAGTTAACTTTGATGCTATTAGTTTCGGAAGTAGCAGAGAAATGTGAAGCAAAAGGATATGAGATAGCCATCTCAAATTTGCAAATGCTGACAATTTTAATTGTAGGCTATACAAATAACACTAATTATCTCAAATACTTTTCTGTCAATATATACATAGCCGAAAATAAAAATAAATATTATTCAATGTCGGTAAATTCTCCAAGAGTTCACTCTAAGTCCTCGGCCATCTATTGTGCCTATTTCATAAATTGTCTATTAAAGCCAAGTAGCGATTTAGACGGTACATCAATGTTAATTTACTTATATATACAAACAGCTCCAAAACATGTTCACATTCATGTAAATACCAAAATAACGGTCGACAGTGTAAATCGATAATGGTATATATTTTAATGTATTCGTAATGTTGTCATTTTATTTGCAGGTTTTATTGAGTTGTATATATAGTATTTGTAAATGTCAAATTTGTTTATGTATGCACACAGTTTTATTGTCAAAATAAAATGCAAATAAACTGACTAGAGAGTAAACTGGTGTACGATTTTTTACCCAATTTTTTACACTAGTACCCACTAGTAACCATACATGCATGCCGTGCGAAAGCAGAGTGCGGATGCTGGCATTCGCACGTGAAGCTAACTTACTTTAAGAACCGAGTTTTATGGGTATAAGACCTTTTGCGTCAGCCTATTTTTACTACACCTCAAATTCTGTATTAGCTGTCCACGATTAAAAAGACAAAACCTCAGTACTCCCTCGCAATATTATAATCGCGTACAAGAGTAGTCGTTAAACTTGTCCTACGTTAAATTATTGAGCTCGACCAAAATCGTCGACCCAACAACCACTACAGCAAAACTAGAAATAACTAGGACGTGCCAACTAATTCACCGTACACAAGGCAATACAACAAGCCAGTTCGTGAGTAACACGCTATGATAAGAGTTCGGCAAGCATGCGAAAAAGTATTATCAGTCCTACACTGCCACGTACTCGAAATGGCTCGAATTGGTGTACAATAAGAAACGCACAGGGGCGTACCTGTCATATGCTAGTTGCGGGCGGGTGGCCACCAACCAAGGCCTCAGAACGTGCTGGTCCGTAGTCTGGTGATAAAACTGCCTTAACAAAGTTGCAGTATTGGAGATGAAAGACATTTTTCTTTCATGATCGCAAGAACGAAAGGCATCTGGAAGTGGTGGTGTTGCTAAGGTTAGCTGAACGACAGCTCCAAACAAATAATGAATCCTTTCTCTAGGTCCTTATGGGATGGCATCAGAACTTTAAGATGAAAATACACGCATTGTGCAGGTGGCACAAAGAAAAAGGCCTGAAATATTACACCATGAAGTAACTATGAAAACGAACATACGATAATCTAAAAATCTGGTTTGATACACTCACACAACTTCCTTTTACAGTGATCTTATAAGTCAAAAATTTCATTTTTATTTTTTAAGCATTTGTCAAAAATTTTCAAAAATTACAAATTCTACAAAAAACGGTACAAAATAGAGCGTTTGTTGAAGAGACAAATTTTCTCTAAAATTTTAGGCTGAATTCAAAAATGTAATAATATACCAAGTGTTCTATTTAAAATAGGAGTTAATAACAAAAATAGAAAAGAAAACAAAAGAAATCCACTTTAGAAGTATTGAACTGGAAAATTACTTATCTCACATAAATACACATTAAAAATGTAAAAAAATGCAAAGTTTGAAAAAAACATCGTTGGAGCCGTTTTTGAAAAAATCGAAAAAAAAAACTAAAAAATCACAAGAGTAAACACCTACTTCCGGTTATGCGATTTAGTGCAAAATCTTGCTGTTTCATCTACATATTACAGGAAACTTATATATGATTTTTCAACGCCATACCTCTTTTCGTTTTTGAGATATTTTGTTCACTGGCAGATAGACACACAGACAGACAGACAGACGAATGAACAAAAATTTGTTTTTTGGGAGCAGGGGACTCTAAAACGTGAAGATCTGTTGAGAAGTCAATTTAGAATTTTTGGGGCGAACCCAATACTTCCTTTATCGTAAAAGGAAGTAAAAAGGGGTTAAAGACGGCCTATGGTAAGTTTATTTCTGCAATATTCTTGGATTGTGGCAGTGTTAGATAAATTTCAGTGGCTGCATGTACCATACGTCAATGCTGCTTGGGATATCGGGAGATGTCGGAAGACTTTAAAATTCACAAGTGCATCTTTAAAAATATCTACCATAGGGCACTAGCATCAATAACTCATCTGCTCAAGATGCCAACAGGAAATCGTCATCTCCCATAAATAGGCAATCTTTTAAGAAATTCCCAAATTTCCATAATATTTGTAATATATTTGAAAACCAAAATAGATGGGGGCTAGCAAACGTACCTCAACCAGAAAGCTAAACTATGTCTGAAAATAACTACCCTCACACAAATTCTGGACATTTATCAACTTTAAACTTATCATAATTTTTAAACGTAACCCCATTATTGCAGGAATGTGTATGGGCAAAGTAGCGAACCTTATAATGTCTTTTGCTGAGCTGAGATTCTACATCATGAGATTTCATGCCTTTTGATATCTGCCATCTGCAAATTTTGGTAAGGCATAGTTCATAAATAGTTAATTAACTTAGTTATAATAATTTTATTTCAATAATTAACAACATCGGAGGGTTAATAGCAAAATATGCAAAGCAGTTTTTTGAACACCAGTAACTTACCTTTTATTGTCAAATGCGGTTTGCCTACTCATCAGCTACTAAATAAATGTCAGCATGTCGTAGAGACTTGTCCGAAATGGCATAATCCTCTTTAATGAGCTTACGTATTTTATATTTTTTGTTATCTTTTGTTTATTTTAGGTTGGCTGAGAATTACCGAATCAACAAGAATATGCTTTGGGATTGACATTATATATATATTGCTATTAATAGATAATATCCGAGCATTAAACATAAAATACTTGTAAGGTGAAAATTACGGGTATTACGTATTAGGTACGTAAAAGCGTCTATATAAATAAGATATTTTCAGATCACTTTATGTGCATAAGAGTAATTGATATTACTATATTAATAAATTAGAGTCCAAGTTTATCTTTCAGTGCATAAAGACTCAAGTACTCAGGTTCTAATTTACTTGTGTTCAAATTATCCAGAGGCCGCTATGGCCTTCTATTATCCAAATCAAACCGCTACGATGCTGAATGTTCAACATTACATTCCCATGCAAATACATCAACCCCAATCGATGCAGATGTTCCAACAAAACTATCAATACGCCAATAATTTTCCAAACCCTAATCAAACTAACACACATATGACCGTACAAGATACATTTAAATCTCCAACATACCACCGTATCAGCCACAACTGCCTTATCAGTTGCATCAATTTCCTTAATCATCACACAATATAGAATGGCAGCTGATTAATTACAAAAAATGCGGCCGAATAGAAAGCGCTGATACCCAGGCTAATCCGAACAAGCCAACTAAATCTACCACCTACTGGCTGGACCCTGAAAATCGTTTCAGCCTGCTTAATAAAGAAACTGCACAGGGACAAGGAACCACAAAAGCAGAACCAAAACCACCTCCGATATTTGTCTCGGGCGCAAAGACCATTGAACCGCTGATCTCATTTCTAGACTCAATAGCTAAGAACGAGTACTCGCTAAAGGATTTAACAAATCAGGAAATTAAAATAATACTCAAAACACCGGAAAAGTATTCACTAATAACCAAAGACTTAATTGATAGGAACACCGAATTCCACACATACCAGGTTAAACAAGAACGTAGCTTTCGAGATTTCCTAAGAAACCTACACCCATCTACGAGCATCGACGGTATAAAAGAAGAACTTCAAACGCTTGATCATGTAGTAGTCAATGTATGGAATGTAAAACAAGCAGGCACAAAAAAGAGCTACCCCTCTTTGTTGACAAACGCATACATTCAGTGGTAAAATTCGAACCCCCCAATGCTCCAGATGTCAGAAACGTGGGCACACAAAACACTTTTGTAATAGGTCTCCTCAATGTGTGAAGTGCACTGGATTGCACCCCACGTCACAATGCCAACACAAAGAAAAATATCAAGAATACACGTAAGTGAACTGCAACGGGAATCACCCTGCTAGTTACAATGGGTGCCCTGTCTACAAGAAACTCCATCAAAGGACGTTTCCTTCGCTACGACAGAAGTCTCTACCAAATACACAATTTTACCAACCAGGGCTAGCTTACGCATACGCTGTAAATGGCAATAACTAACAATCCAACACAGTTATCCCCTTCCAACACAACGCTGGACCGACTAACAATTCATCAGACATTTGCGAACTAAAGCACATGCTAAAACAATTAATAGAACAGATGGACACAATGTTAAACCTTCTAACCACAATTGTAACCAGAACATATAATGAATCATCATCTTAAAATAGCGATATGGAATGCCGACGGGCTGTCACAACACAAGGATGAATTCACCGCCTTCATAACAAACCACGGTCTTGACATAGTACTAATCTCGGAAACCCACTTCACGCAACGCTCCCATTTTACAATCCATAAATTCACAACCTATAGAACGAATCATCCGGATTGCACAGCTCATGCTGGCTCTGCTCTGCTCAAACTCAATTAAACATTACATACTTCCCAACTACAGCCAACCTCATCTATAAGCCACATCTATAGTTGCCGAAGACTGGCATGGCCCTCTCACAATATCAGCGCCATATTGCCCACCCCGACACAACAACAAGCAAGAAACGAATGAACAGTATTTCCGAACGCTAGGCAACAGATTTATCTCAGGAGGCGACGTCAATGCCAAGCATACCCACTGGGGTTGTAGGGTAACTACCACCAAAGGCAGAGAAATACTAAAAGCAGTAAATAACATGAATCTGTCGCCGTTAACTACAGGAGAACCAACATACTGGCCCACTGACCCCAACAGACAGCCAGATCTACTTGACCTATGTTTTATAAAAGGAATTAACGCTAAATTATTTAGCGCATACTCCTGCCTAGACCTCTCTACCGATCACTCCCAGATTTTAGTGACCTTGGGCACAAATATAATCATCAAGGAAAAGCTGCAAACACTCAATAATAAATATACAAGTTGGACGCAATTTCAAGAGTTGATCGAAATATCACTACGCACAGATTTACCCGTAAAAACAACCGCTGATCTAGATAAAGCAGTGCTACATTTCACTTAAGTAACCCAATCTTTGTCAAACGGAAAATCGCCGAGAAACGTCGTTTAAGAAGAACATGACAAACAACACGTGATCCGAACGATAAAAGAGCATTAAACCATGCCACCAGTGAGCTCAAAATCCTACTCTCCACCATTAAGAACCAAAGTGTTCAAAACTTTCTGAAACAACTCTCCCCTTATGAAGCAGATGACCACCCGCTCTGGAGGGCCACAAGGTATCTCAAACAACCACAACAAAACAAAGCCCCGATTCGTACAGTTAACAACGACTGGGCAAAAAGTGACCAGGAGAAAGCGCTGGTATTTGCTGATGACCTAGTTACGGTCTTCAAACCATTTCCGACAGAACTAGTTAATGAGGATGACATCCAGAATACTAAATATGCCGTATCAAATGAGCTTACCGCCAAAAAAGATCAAAGTTCACCAAGTGGAAAACACCACCCTCAAACATGTAAACGCCCACAAAGCACCGGGCCACGACCAAATCACTGGCCTAATTCAATTCCTGAAGTCGTATCTTTCCAACCGGCACTTTCTCGTCAGATATGGCAGCGCCTTAACACCAACTTATCCCATCAACTCCGGTGTTCCACAAGTGAGCGTACTAGGACCAATCCTATATCTCCTATCTTCGGCGGATCTTCCGACCACATCTGGAAATATGGTTGCCACCTTTGCGGATGACACAACAGTACTCTCGTCGCACGCTGACCCAAACTTAGCTTCTAACCATTTACAAAGCCACTTAAAAGCAATCCAGTCCTGGTGCAAAAAATGGAGAATCAAACTAAACGAAAGTAAATCCGTCCAAGTAACTTTCACACTTAAGAGAGGCACCTGTCCACCGTTGATCTTAATAATCAACGCAAGCGGATGGTGCCAAGTATATTGGCATGCATCTGGACAAGAGACTGACCTGGAGGACGCACATCTGGTCAAAACGAAAACAAATGGCCCTCAAACTACAAAAGATGTACTGGATGTTAGGGCGTCGCTCCCAGCTATCCTTGGAGAACACGTTGCTCCTCTATAAAACAATGCTCAAACCCATATGGACGTATGGAATTCAACTCTGAGGCACCGCCCGTACCTCCAACATAGAAATCTTAAGAAAATTTCAATCAAACGTTTTAAGAGCTATTGTAAACGCCCCGTGGTACATCCTCAATGAAACCATTCGAAGGAACCTCACAGTTCCCACAGTGTACAAAGAAATACAACGGTTTAGTGCGCGATACCGAGATCGAATTAACGATCACCCAAACACCTCAGTGAAGTGCCTAAACGAATGTGTCGATGCCGTGCAACCGGGTTTAAAATGTTTCAAACCTTTCGATCTTATAAACAGATTTGTATAATCAGGAAGTTTTACATATTATTTATTATAATTAGTACTGTTAAACTACTTAATGTTTAATATAGGTGGGCATCACTGGATGCATAACCTTCACGCTAATCATCTAATCATGTTTGTTAAATAATCTACTGAATGTGATTGTATGACAGATTGTAGAGTCATTAAATAGATAAATTAAAAAAATAATAACTTTTTTGCATAGGCATGAAAGTGGCCTCTTTTTAAATTGTAAAGAAAGTGATAAAATTTTAAACTATGCGGAACAAAAACGTATGCAACACGTGTGAAAGCCACATTTTTAATCGTTTGATTGATGCACTCCGTCTTTGCCGTCGTGAGTGATACTTCAAACTCATAAATAAAGTATTGCTTTGGTCACTAGTTGTACAAATAACTATTTTAACTTGCTAAATGCTTTTTTTAGAGAAATACGCTTAACATTAAAAGTAGACCGGTTTATGTAGTACTACCGGAAAATAAACTGCTTCAATTTTTAGAAGCAACCAATTTATTATTCCACAGTTGAGTGGGTTTATTGGCAGCGTACTTACAAATGTAACGGAAATGTTGTACTATATAAGACAAAAAACAACTGAGATAGTTAGTATGGTCTGTTGTGAATGTGACTGCCTTAATATGTACAGTTGCTAGGTATTTTTAACTTAACCCTCAACTTGTTTAGACGTTGCTATGCATCAAAATTTTTACAACAAATGTAATTGTTTAAAGCCTCGTTTAAGCTAATCAAATTATGCTAAAATTTCTATCAAGAATTGTCCCAGTTTTTTGTCTTTTATAGTACCTATATCTGATTCCACTTAATGTCAATCAAGCTTTGATTAAGTTTTTTTAAGAATCTTAATTTTTACTTCCTTTTACTATAAAGGAAGTATTGGATTCACCCCAAAAATTCGAAATTGAGTTTTCAACGGATCTTCACGTTTTAGAGTCCCCTGATCCCAAAAAACATATTTTTTTTCATTGGTCTGTGTGTCTGTCTGTCTGTCTGTCTGTCTGTCTGTCTGTCTGTCTGTCTGTGAACAGAATATCTCAAAAACGAAAAGAGGTATGGCATTGAAACTTCATATATAAGTTTTGTGTACTATGTAGACGAGACAGCAAGCTTTTGAAGAAAATCGCATAACCGGAAGTAGGTGTTTACTCTTGTGATTTTTCAGTTTTTTTCGATTTTTTCAAAAACGGCTCTAACGATTTTTTTTAAACTTTACATTTTTATTGCATTTTTAATGTGTATTGATGTGAGATAGGTGATTTTCCAGTTGAATACTTCTAAAGTGGGTTTCTTTTGTTTTTTTTTCTAGTTTTTTTATTAACTCCTATTTTAAATAAAACACCCGGTATATTATTACATTTTCGAATTTACCTTAAAATTCTAGAGAAAATTTGTCTCTTCAAGTAACGCTCTATTTTGTACCGTTTTTGTAGAATTTGAAATTTTTGAAAATTTTTGAAAAATTTTTAAAAATTAAAAATGAAATTTTTGACTAATTATAAGATCACTGTAAAAGGAAGTTGTGTGAGTGTATCACACCAGATTTTTTTTTTATTTGCTTTCATGAGTTATTATGTTCTTGAATTTTTAGCACTTAGAAAACTTTAAACATAGTGCAAGCTTTTAGGCATTATATATCTTTAAATTTAATAGTGTTTTATAGCTTCTAAATTTTCAACACAAAATTTATTAATACAAAGCAGTGTTCCGGGAAACACTATATCCGTCACCTTCATTAGTAGAAATTAGCGTTTGCTAGTGACCTTTTGTGAGTAAATTAGAGAGGGCAAATAGAAGACAATTTCTGTTTGCGAGCTTCCTGCTCCCGCAAGTTGTAATCAACAGTTAAGCAAATAGATCAGTAATCAGTGCTATCTGACGATATCAGGGGCAATTACAGAATATTCCCTAGGGTCAGCTCGTATTAAATGCACCGCCCGTATAACGTGCCATAACCGGTTCGTTGTTATACAAAGTTATGGTGTTCGCCTACGTTGCGGTAAAACGAGTAGACGCCGATCTTTCTGAAAAATGCCCTTTTAAATTTTGAGAAGTTTCAGCCCGTGGCTATTCGCCTACGCAGCACGGAAGGAAAGGAGCCTAAGAAGTCATCAATAAAAAGGAGAGTCTTAAAATTAAATTGTAACTTTCAAAGAGCGCAATAAGCTCCCAGAAATTTAACGTAATTGCGTTCGGAGCATAAATTAAATATGATAAGAATATCAGATGGGGGAATATTGAATAACCCAAGGAGAACAAATCCGACTGAATGGGGTACGGCACGTTATCGCCAAATTAAATTCTCCCCTGAGTGAATTTGTTTCAAAATTTCCCAATTCGTTACATTATACTCATTAAGAATACATGTCAATGAAAGAAAAGAAGATTAATATTCGAGTTTGTCGAGTTAGAGTTCGAGGAAGACGGCATAACAAAGTGGAAAGAAATGGCACATAACGAGACGACAATTAAGCAGTTTTTCAGGAAGATGGTGCGGCCTGAACCCTACTGATAAGAGACGCCCCAACTCCGGGAGCAAGTCACACTTGGAACTTATTGCCATCTTTACATATTTCCTAATTTATATTTCGGCTTATACTTTTATGATGTAGAAGTGGGGTCTGCTGCAGACTCGTTTTAACTGCCAGCCTCATATTACGCTTTACTCCTTTTTATCCATTGATAAAACCCTTCCCGATTTAAGCAAACGGCGGCGAAATGACGCTCATGCTTTTATTGCATCAATACAGTGAACATAAAAACCTTTTGTTATAATTTAATTTTTCGTGTGCCCACAATAAGCGCAACGCCCATCGTAAAATTCTGGTATTCTTTTATTGCCTCGCTAAATTATGCGGCCAATAAACCAAATGCTGATTTTAAACCAGGTTAAAACTTCAACTTATGTAGATTAAGCTTTTAATAATAAATTTTATAGAATTCACTTAGTTTTAAGTGTGCTTTAATACACGATCTAAAAAGGGCTGTTGCATAACCTATAGGATGTTTCTGAACGACCGGACAATCTACAGGCAAGAATAGATTGATTTAGCCACTTATTACGTATCCATATAGCAACTTGTTTCTCTAAGGCAGTGTTTTCCAACGTTTTAAGATAGGACTCCAAATTGAAGTATTAATTGGTCTCTTTACATTGCATGGTACACCATTCGTGCCGCGGTTTTGCAACATCGGTTTTGTTGCATGGTATTGCGTTTGTGCCACAGAGCCTATACAGTGAATTTATTTTAATAGTTAACATAGCAGTTTCGTTTCTATGCCAGCATTTAGTCATACAGGTCACTTCCATAGTTACCAATGATATCAATAGATTAGAGCGTTTATTTTACGAGTTAACATACGAATTTGAATTAGGTACTTGCTAATAAGAAACTTTAATTTTGTTACCGAAATGTAGGTATGCATTTATGCAACTAAAAAATAGATATGTAGGAACAACGTCTGTGTTGTATCTTTTCTTTAGTGGTATACATTAGGATACCTTTTAAATGTCTTTTTGACAAGTAATAATTCCTATGTTAACTCCTAAAATACACGCTCTAATCTATTGGTCCCATTTGTAACTATAGAAATGACCTGTACGATTAAAAGGTGGCATAGATACGAAACGCTTATGTTAACTATTAAAATAAATTCCCTGTATAGTTACATGAACATTTCAAATAGGTGGCCTGGACCAGAATGTGTAGCTAATGCTTCAGTGCAGTAGTATATGGCCTGCTATACTAAGATACATTTATTTACTAGTCTATTGGTATAATACAGTGGCCTGAGAAACAATTTTGTTTTTCATTAAATGGCGATTAACGTGCTAAAAGTAGTTAACTACTAACTACCAACTACTCAATAAAAATATACTTTAACTACTTTGAAGTTTAACTATTCAGTTTAAAAAGCAGTTGAACTGCAGGGTACTTCAACAGTGAATAATATTCTGAGAAGCTGTTAAATGTAGTTAAAACATCCAAAGTAGTTTTAATATCTAAATGAGTTGATAGTTGATTTGTTTAATTAAATATCGAGTACCAGAAAAAAGTAATACGTACTAAATACTTTACAATAATTGTATTGCATAGCATACAAGTATTGATTTAGGGAAAGCGGTTAATTATTAATTACTTTAACATCGTAAGTAGTTAAAGTAGTAGTTTAACTGCTGGTAGTAAAACTACTACCCAGCTCTGTGTACAACGACCTATAAGACCGAAATAGTTATAATATAATTAATAAAAATGTAATTAAAGTAATTAAAAATGAATTGATGGTAGAATAAACCAAACTGAAAATATATATTATGTATTATCATCATCTATTAAATACTAAACCATAAGTTAAATATCAAAATAAGATTCAAGAATTTAAAAAAATATTATTCCCTAATATGTCAACCTCTTATGTGTTATTAGTTTTTTCTTTCCAATTTCTGATCTAGTACTAACTTTGCTCTAACCAGCATATGTTCGCTATTTGTTGAGAAGCTGTTTAACACGGTTACGTCTTCTACATATTTTTATGAATTCCTGTTGTATATTATGCGGAATAACTTATGTTTTGCAGATAATATCACCCTTATATTAGACAGTATATATGATATTAAATATATGCTTAAATATCTAATTGAAAAAGCATTGGAAAGCGGTCTGAAAGTGAATTTGTATAAGACAAAATTATATCGTACCATCCACAACAACAACAACAAGAACCATACGACGAAGAAGCAGTAACAATAAATGGAAATGTTATTGAAATGGTCAATATTTAGGGTAGTGAATAAAAATCAGTAAAGAAAATTAGTGAGCTGACGAATAATAAGAATGGGTTGGACAGCTTTCGGAGAGCTAAACTTTGTTCTTAGAAATCCAAAAATTCAATTACATTTTGGAGAATACAAATATATAATCAATGTGTCTTTCCGGTTCATACGTACGGCGCAGAAGTATTATAAGTAAACTCCTAACAACACAAAGAGCGATGGAAAGATAAATGTTAAGTATTACTTTACGAGATCGAAAAATAAACAAATGGATATGTAGAATAACAAAAATGACAAAGATATCCCAAATAATCGCGGAATGAAAATGGAATTGGGCAGGCCACATGGCAAGAATGAGCAACGATAAATACGCAAAAGCAGTCATCGAATGGAAACCGTGGAATGACAGAATAACAATCGGTTGTCTACAAACTAGATGAAAAGATGCATCATAAAGACAATATGATAAAGATGGATGAATACAACATAAGACAGAATATTAGAGAACTCAGAAGGGGGCCTTTGTTCAAAAACTGCCAATTGATGGCTGATTGAAGAATGTCGATTACGCAAGTCTTGACCTTCTTTAAAATCAAAGTTTTATGTATAAAAAGCTGCAACTAAGACAAGTATTAATAGCATTACACTAATTTAGCTGTTGCAGTTACAGTAAATACTAAACACCTACACACAGTGAGTAAGAAAGGGAGAAACATCTTTAGTGTTTCGTTTGTTAAGTTGTAATGTTACGGAAAAGTAACATAATGCGTTTTCCTGGATAATTTTCAAACAATTACTTTAGTAATTTATTTAACGGTTATCGTGTGTATCGGTAGTTCAGATGCCAAGGGCCGAGTGTATAGACAGAGGACACATTAGATTTACATTTTCTATTAGTCTGTAAACAACAAGTCAGGGCCCTATTTCATAAAACAATTTTTCACTCTGCACTTTGCAATTTTCAATTTCTGATACATAATTTTTTTTTTGAAGAGTTGAAATGTAAAATTTCATCAAGATTATTCAAAGTTGAAGTAAACAGTTAAAAACGAGCCAAGTTATATTTTTCAATTTTTAGAATTTATAAACTGCAAACATACATAGACCAGGATTGAAAGAGCTTGGTAGTCTGTACGATTGCCGTAGTAGAACTCCCTAGCTGGGTGTTTTTGGAATTAAAGATTAGTGCAAAATGGCTGCTCCTGTTTATTTTCAGGGTCAAACTAATATTACTAAGCGATTTTTTATCGGATTTTTTCCACAGATAGAGAAAAAGTCCGATCATCTTATAATAGACAACTGTCAAAAATGACATCCTTCATAGAACATTTTAACATTACTAAATTTCGACCAGTACCCAGGTTGTGGAAGGAGGGTTGAATCAAGCAGAACTATCACTGGATGGTATTTGGTTCAAAATTTTAGGGCACCCATAATAATGCAACAAACCAAATTCCTACCTCGCCAAAAGTCCGGTGGCGAAAGGTGAATTTGGCCGGCTGCGCCCCACGAATTTCCACTGCCTCGTGGTCTAAGTGTGAGCTGTAATTTACGTCTAGCAGTACGATAGGTTCCTGCCGATTGACAGGTACGTCGTGCCTTTACTTAGTTCTAGCCAAGAATGATCTGCGAAACGCTTCAGCAGTCGCAATGCTCAAGGAAAATTAATTATTGCTTCTTATGATACAAAGTCGGAATCCTTTCCCCATAGAGAATACAGGGTTGGTTTCAAGCGTTGTATCTTGATAACGGAGCCGATGATCACAGATACGGCGAAAGCGGCAAGAAGGTGTTTTCCGATACCGGATGCCGGCGACCAAACAAACACCGTGAGGGCGGTTTCAGGGTTGCATTTTGATGCTGGACCGGTTTCAGGAAATATTTGAGTACTGGAAAAGCTTGGGTTTACAGATTCAAGTGCATCTGACGGTTCTGGACGGCTTCCGCTAAGCCCAATAGGGCATAAGGGCTGGGGTATCTTTCAGTTAAAGCTGCTGGGTGGTCCACTGGGCCGAATGAATTCATCAGGTCAAACATCCTGGTTATATTTTTTAGGCCTCACTATCTCGTCAATTTCTTGAAGAAAGGCTGAGCGGGATTGCATCGTGCTATGGCTCACACGAGGACGCGCACCTCTGGGTGATTTTGTTTATCTGTATTCCGCATGTACGCATTCCAAACATATTATTTATTATCCATTAATTGAGTTTCGTTGAGGTACTAACGTCGCAAGGTTGGTTTTCTTCTCAAACATTTAATAAAAAATAATCTATGGGCTTTTTGTTGTTTTAATTTTTACACAATGTGACGCCAAAAGCGCCCGCAAAATCTTTGAAGTGCAAAAAAAGTAAAACGTTTATGGTACTCTAGCTACCATTTTTATTTGAATTATAGTTATTACTAGATTATTATTCTTTTTCTGTTAATAAGTTTAAAAATTGAACAAAAAGTAGAAAGTGTCGGCAATATCTAGGTGTATAAAAATTACATACATCCTACACTTCATTCTTTAATTCGTTTACGGTTAGAACACGATGTTTCAGTGTTCTCTTTTCATGCGATACCACACTATTTCGATAGGAGATAGATCCAGGCTACTAAAAATACAATTGAATAATCTAATCTTCCTCTTAAATTAGGCCACTGGTCTGTGTAAATCCACAAATATGTAGTCCTATGAGCTTTCTTTGCTCGTAAGCCGGGTAGGTGGCTAGCCCTGCCCGTCGAAACCTCGAATCGGTTTCCTTACTAGGAGGTAACGACTACTACATATGTTAACGTTGTAGCCGGGAAGCGTACGATTTTTAAAATCTTTATATAGTAGAACCCGGGCAGGCCTCCTGAGAATCAAGTAGATTGTTCGGTTGGGCATCCGCTCTCAGTCTGATGCTATTTTAAGCCATCCGTGACTTCACTAACTTAGCACTATGGCAAGGGGCGCCGTCTTGTTGGAATATATACGAGTATTCACTTCTTCTTTTCGAAGACAGTGTTGATAAGCTTCTAATTTTGTTCGTATCGCTTTACTTCGAATATCTCAAGCAGAGCTCAAATCTATCAATTTATCGCTCCACAATACTTTGCTCTATTGCTCTTTGGGCCACTTTTAGTGGGATTTAGCTCATGCTACGTGATCTTTCATTTGTTTTTTCATTAAAAGCGGGTTGTTGCTTCACCTATAGCGATAGAATAACACTAATAGAAAACCAATTCGAAACAATACAGTACTGCAATTGAATTATAAAATTTAAATCAAAATGCTTCTTGGCTCTAGAACGAGTGGACTTTGGATAAAGCTCATGCCAATTTCCACTAGGAGTTCTTCCTCACCCCTACATGTTACTTATTCTTACCACGGCTAAAACCGAAAAAATATAGGAACTGACCGTCTTAATGACCAGAATTGTCTGGCCGTACATTATCAATAAATAAATTAGTTGATTTACATACCAGTGCTTTTTTACTTCCTTTTACAATAAAGGAAGTATTGGATCTTCACGTTTTAGAGTCTCCTGAACCCAAAAAAACATATTTTTTTTCATTGGTCTGTCTGTGTGTGTGTCTGTCTGTGTGTGTGCCTGTGAACAGAATATCTCAAAAACGAAAAGAGGTATGGCGTTGAAACTTCATATATAAGTTTTGTGTACTATCTATATGCGACAGCAAGCTTTTGAAGAAAATTACATAACCGGAAGTAGGCGTTTACTCTTGGGATTTTTCAGTTTTTTTCGATTTTTTTCAAAATCGGCTATAACGATTTTTTTCAAACTCTTCATTTGTAGGTGATTTTTTAGTTCTTTTACTTCTAAAATGGGTTTCCTTGGTTTTATTTTCGATTTTGTTTATTAACTCCTATTTTAAATAGAACACCCGGTATATTATTACATTTTCGAATTCAGCTTAAAATTCTAGAGAAAATTTGTCTATCCCCCAAACGCTCTATTTTGTACCGTTTTTGTAGAATTTGTAATTTTTGAAAATTTTTGACAAATGCTTAAATATTTAAAATAAAATTTTTGGCTAATTATAACATCACTGTAAAAGGAAGTTGTGTGCGTGTATCACACCAGATTTTTTTGCTTGTAGAAATTTATCTACTAGTACTTTTGCTTGTGGAATTTTAGGTCTCTCGTCTAAGCCAGCGATCTAAAGCTCATACAGCTACTTTCCACACAAGAACCAAAGCGGCCTAAAATTCTTAATTCAGCAGCAGTAACCAAAGACTTTCTCTTCAACGGCGGTTTTGCAACAACAGAACCATTTGTTTTATGTAGTCTTACAATATCTCTTACAGTATATTGCGATAAATGCAATTTTTTGGCTATGCGATATGCAGATTTGTCATTAATAAATTCGCAATAGCTCTCCCCAAATCTTCTAGTAACGCTTTACGGAGTATCATTTTTCAAGCAAGTGTCAAAAGCAGTGTTGATAATAAACAAATGAACATCAGCTAAACAAAAATTTAGTAATACAGTTTATCTATACTAAACGACACATAATAGTTGTACTCAAGTTGTACGCATAAAAGTTGCCATAAGCATACAATGCATTTAAAATGTTTTATTTTCTCCGAATTATTTATTATTTTGACTCCCTTTGTTTTTCAAGCGAATGCTTAATATTTTTGGTCTCCTACATATTTAATAAGACTTTTTTTAAATGTTACGCAACCCTTCCATAATAGTTTACCCACCCGATTTAAAAACACCGCTCTAAGGAGCTGCAGCTCCTTAAAGGGATAGGGCCATATCGATTTCTTTTGTAGATACCAAGAATCAATTGACCTATAAACATAAAATTTGGCAAGTAAGTTTTTTTTAGTACTTTCCTCCCTTAAAGGATGAAGGAATTAATGTAATGACGAAAAATCATCTTCCGAGATTTCTTCAGATCTTCACGTTATAGGTTCCTTAGATGACAAAAAACAGGTTTTCTCGTTCCCCTAGTGTGACGTTGGAAAAATGGTATGTAAAACGTGTTGAAGAGTAATTGTAAAACATGTACAATTAGAGAGCTCGCTATCTCTCGCGCTTCAACTTTTGTACTAGTTTTGCAATGAAGCTCCTCACTTGAATTTTGTATTACAATATACTATTTTTCTTAATTTGAGTCTGCCTTATTATTAGCTGATTTTAAACATTTAACAAATGCATGTTAAAAATGTGATTTGCATTCACATACAGGGATTACCAGATGCTTGTGCCTCGAATGTGGGGCTACACTACCAAAAAGTTTGAATACCACTGTTCTAGGTTATGTCGACACGCAAATTTACGGAAAATTTCGATTTGTATTTTTATGGGATGTCGCCAATGGTAACGTACAATAAAAACGTAATTCCCACGCTAAAATTAAATGTGGTATAGACAGCCACCTTTGACAGTGGAAACTGCAAATTGTTGTGCTTTTTGCCACGACCACTGGAAAACATATGTTCTCAGTTCCCTGTTGGTCTGTCTGTTGGTCTGCCTGTCCATTTGCGCTACAACTCAAACACGATTTCTTGGAGGAAGACGATATTACGCACTTCACTCGAAAATGAAACATCTAAAAAAATTGCGACTTTTTAGAGAAAAATAGTATTTTGTATATAGCTTAGACTTTTATCCTTAGCCAAAAAAGGTATATTTTGAAACCAACAAATATAAGGTTAAAACCTTAAATACTGTTTCTTTTTGCTTATCTCAAATTTGTTTGAGAAAAATAATATTTTGCATGTAATTATAACATTTATCTTTGACGAAGATTGATACATTCTTTATTGAATAGATATAGGGTGAACAGCAGACGCAAGGTGAACCATTTCTCCTTTAATATTTTCAAAATGCTCTGCTTCAAAACTTCTGCTAGCAATACAGATTCTTTTCATTGTTAACATAGAAATATATAGTTTCTATGCGATTCTTGTTAATCTATAAAAAGTATTGGCAGTAAACGCAAGACATGTTGCTAATGAAAAATTTAGTAATAGCAATTGGAGAGGCCTGTTAAATAATTGCAGAACTTAGAAGACAGATTTAGTTCAAGAGATATAAAAAAACCTTTATGCGAATTTTCTAATACTATTTGAAAGTAGTTTAATTTTCAGTTATTTGGAAAATAGATTTTAATCTTTGAACTTTACAGTAACATTTAGAATTTTGTACTTAATATGGTAAGTTATAAAAAAATACCCCATTTTGAGAATCACTATTATTTGTGAATGCTCGTAACTAGTCAGTTCTAGAATATCTTTGATTCCTCTTGTTTGATGAACAGTAACGTATGGGACATAAGTTTTGAGAAAAAGTTAGCCTTGAAATTTGTACTTGATTTTGATGTCTGATCTAGTTACCATGAAACTGGTAAACGAATTATGTTTTGTTTTTATTGATAAACGGCAAATTTATTCAATAACTTAGTTCAAAATGTCGTACAAACTTGAAGTTCGCAAAAGTATCTATCGCTGTGTTGGACGGTTGTCCAAACGTGAAATTGTTACCTTGTTCACAGATCAAAATGTTAGCCAGGCAACGATTTATAGGACAATAAGAGAATGCGAAGAGGGTATACCTTGCACTAATTTGCCGAAAACTGGAAGACCATGAGGTCTTCCAGTTTTGACACAAAACAGGATTAATAGACTGGTACAATCCGCTCAAGACAGAATTTGAATCTCTAGTCGAAAGCTAGGTCGCCGTTTTGGGGTCCCATACAAGACCGTCCAGAGAACTGTTTTCCCTTTTTTTCTATAATGTACAGCATTTCTGGACAAAATTCTCTGGACGGTCTTGAATGAGACCCCAAAACTGCGACCTAGTTTTCGACTAGAGATGCCAATTCTGTCTTGAGCGGATTGTACCAGTCTATTAATCCTGTTTTGTGTCAAAACTGGAAGACCTCATGGTTTACCGGTTTCATGGTAACTAGATGAGACATCAAAATCGAGTAGAAATTTCAAGGCAAACTTTTTCTCAAAACTTATGTCCCATACGTTATTTAGTTTCTATCTAGACCTCGCTTTTGTAGCTGCTTGATTAGTTCCGTGTACTTTACACGGTGGAAAGCTATGCAATTTTGCATCAGCAGTATGAAATCATATTATCTAAGCACTCTTAAATCATCTAATAACTAATATATATTCACCCTTTCGATAACACTCAGAGTTTTGTTACAAAATTGTATTGCCTGTAGTAATTTAGCGTTTAGTTAGTTTACTAATTAAAACAGTTTGATTTAAGTGGCACACCTATTTAAAATACGTGTTTATGGTCGAAACAAATCGTGGGCCCCTTATAATGAGTTTTCCACGCACCCTTTGTTAGAAGCCCCAGATTTATCACTTACTGAATATTTCAGTTGCTCGGTAAAGCTGATCAAGCCATTGTTATGTAATAGAATCGGGGCCCCAGAACTTCGATCTATTCTGTTGGGTTATTTAGATGTTCTTAAATTACGGCCTATCTGCAATAATGGTATTATTGTGTGAGTTTACTTTGCTGTGATATCAGAAATTTGATTAGTATTTTATTGTGCTATAGATAAATTACTCATATTCACTATTAAATTTAATACTTTTCATTTACAATTATAATAGTAGGTAGAACATTAGAAATACCAAACTCAGAAGTAAATGTCTTATAGGTTTCAATATTAGACTATTTGCTGTCGATAATTATATTCAATTTTTCAAGAGAGGAAGTTCTGAAAAGTGCTCATGATAGATAATGCCGGAAAAATCCATTAATGATCACAGATCGGAATTGACTTTATTATAGTTCTAAAGCTAGGTTGGAAAAGAGGACTAAACACAATTATAAAACTCAAAGAACGCGATTCGACATTAATGAATGATGTTAGATAATCAGCAAAACTTTCCAAATGTATAGTGCCATACAAAATCGGTGAAATGGTAAAGAAATTGTTTATATACAAGGTATCTCTAAAAGGTCAATAGAAAACGCTAGCACAAATTCCTGCGGATAAATTAATCACAATCTAGCCCAACTTGCCGTAGTCCAAACGTTAATAGTTTTCAAAATATAGGAGCAACATTTTTATGTGTTTCTACTTCTTCTAAATATTTATCTTAATAATATCAAATTACAGTTTTGATGTAAAATGTTTACTGAATTTTGTATTCGTGCCCACAATTCAGGTGTTTACAAGTCTAGAGTATACCATCTCTTTATTTGTTCCACATAAAAAGTACTTAATTAATGAAAAAATCAACCATAATACGAAAAGGTAGTTACCTATTTAAACAATATTGAAGGTTTTATTTATTGTAAAATATTGCATTGGCTTGGTTTAGGTTAACATCAGCTTCTTCTCAAATTAGCATGTAATATAATTCTGATAAATTAACTCCTATGTAAAATGTATCATATAATGATGACAGTTTTGTCATTTTGACAACGAAAAAAAAGGTGCATCCTTTTTTACAGCGATAAAAACTCCTGTTTCTCATAAAGTATTGTTGATACTGAAACATACAACATCAGTCGTGTTGGTAAAGTTTCGAGTCAAAAAATAACAAAAAATATAGAAAAATCAATTCCACAATCCACAAAAAACACTAAAGCGGCAATATGGAGACAATTTATGGAGTTTTGTCAAGTCCGAAATTACGAGCTGTCGGAAATAACTCCGTTACAAGAAATAGCAGATATATTAAAGGATTGGGCCTATAATATGAAAAAGAGAAATGGAGATTAAAAAGAATATGCAGTTAGATCCATTTGGAATTCAACTGCGAAGATGAATCAAGAAAAGTATTTCAGTGAGTACAATATTAAATTTGATCCTTTCGCCGACATAACTTTTAAAGAAGCTTCTGGTGCGAAAAAGGGTAAGCGGTAAGAATTACAAGCTATTCCAGAGAAAAGGAAGGTATGTTCTGTAGCATTGGACAAAAAAGATATACTAAAAATGACAACATTGTGAAATATAGACGAACCAGAGGGATAAAAAAATATTCTTTCTTCTTATGAAGTAGCTTGGAGGGGAGGAGAAGCTGTAAACTGTAAAATATACCATTTTAAAGAAGAAAAATATCAAGATGGAACTCTAACATGGAAATTTGAATACAATTCAATATTTTCAAAGACAGCACACGGTGGGTCGAAAAAATTGACAGACAGCAAATGGATAACAAATAATGAAATGGATGAAGGTATTTGCCCCGTTAGATTGTTAAAATTACTCTTACAAAAAAGAAATAAAAACATAACATCTGAACGACTTTTTTTAACTCCAAATCCCTTTTGGAAAAACGCAAATTCTAAAGTTACGTTTTCTAGTTGAACCAAAAATTCTGCAACTGAAATTGGACTCGACATCACAAGTAATAGAATTACCAATCACTCCAACCGTGCTAGTACAGTTTCCCAGTTAGTCAAAGCAGGAGTAAGTGACCAACAACTTATAAAGATAACGGGATACTAGTCATAATTTTCTATTAAACCCTACCTCCAAATTGACCCTTGTTAGTTCCTTACGAGTCTCGAATAAGAAAGATCAAAATGAATATTCCACATGTGTGAATACCAGAGAAGAAAATTTTGAAATCAGTACATCAAACGAAGCAATTTATAACAAATGTGTATTTAATAACTATTCATTCAAATATTTTAACTGTATCAATAAACATAATTATTGTTGTTGTTCATTCATATAGTAAGTCGTTAATTTATCTTGCCAAAAAACACTCGAGCTATTTTTTAAGGATAAATTTCCTTTATAACTCAAAATTTTTCCATAAGTAATTTTGCTCGAAAAACTGACATTTAATAAAATCGATTTTGTTATGTCAGGTTTTCTCGTAAAATTACTGATTGGCAAAATTATTTCGTTACAAAGAGAAACTTATTCGATAACAAAAATAGCTCTGGTGTTTTTACTGTTTATTAAACCCAATAGCATTCAATACAACACAAATTGGATATACTTACAAAGAATGTAATACCTTGAACATATCCTGAATGAAAGTCGATTGTTCTGCTAGAGCTAGTCATCTAACTTTGATATTTAATTTAATAATTACAAAACGAATTAGTGTGACGGTAATACGGGGCTCCAACAGCGATTTGTGTGACGCTTGGAAAGTGAGCAGTTTCCACGAACTTTTGCAAGTCGTACGTATTGAAGGTGAATGTTGTTGGTGTCATTTTGAAGATATCATTAAGGGCGAACTTTCTGGAAATATTGTGAAAATGTAATATTCGATGGGCCGAAAATACGAAGGTTAAAACGATTTTTTGGACACGAAAGCGTTCGGTGCTGTTATATTGCATACTTTCTGAAATATCCGAAAGTGATTTGGGGCTGGTTGGAAAGAGGAGGAAGCAATGTTCATCGTACTGACCGTTTTTTGCGGTCTGCGATGTAGCAGGGCGAAGTTACAGGAGTTTAAAGGTGAGGTGCGTTTGTAGCAAACTGGATTTTCGCATAAACAGAGGGAAAGAAACAAATGTCGAATTTTGTTTTTGGCGGTATTTGAATGAATCTGTGGTTTTTAAGAATTTTGCAACTCAGGTGGATTTAGGAGTTGCAAAATGTGGAAAACGTTATAATTATTAGAAAAACCATAAAATCAATATTTCTGTAAAATTCGCCGTTTGGAGACTTTCTACTGGTCGATTGTATTTTTAAAGAAAATTTATGTGACGTTACGTTTCGTTAGTTAACTAACTTCTTCAGACGAATTAATAATTAACATGTTAATACTGAATTACATCTAGAAATGAGGGAATTAGGTTAGAATAATATAAAAACAATGCAAACTAAAAATCTCTTACCATTTCAAGGTAGATAAATATTGTTAACACTCCCCTTCATAGTTTTTAAATAAAACATATAGATGAATAAGGATTAAGAAAAACTTTAAAAATTAATTTGCCAAAACAGCATTGCCTTTTATCAAATTAGATCTGAGGGCTGCCAACAGGAAAATTTCCATTAGTTAAAATGTTTAATAGTTAGAAGATATTTCAACAACCAGAACTCAAGGTGAGTATTAAAATTATTAATTTGATTTGATTAAATAACAATAAAAAAGTTTTAAAGATTGTAAAGGTTGTATTAGAGAAGGTTATCTTTATAGTATATATAATTCTTCTGTACGTGTGTATGTGACTGAATTCCTCCTAAACAGCTGCACCGATTTTGATGACATTTTTTGTGTGTGTTTCAGTGAGCCCCTGGATGGTTAAGATTCACAATTGGACCCGGTAGGTGGCGCTATAATCGGGTTCTAGGAAATTTTGCAAAAAATTTTTGACGATTTTTTAAAACTTGTTTTCTCGCATGTCTGAACATACTCCTTTAGGGCACTCCTCGCTTCGCTCGTCGTACTCTAAATCCGTGCGTGCTACAAAATGCTTCTTATAAAACTCGTATCATAATATACTATTGCTGAACCCGCTAATAGCAGGAAAACCAACGTTCGGGCAGGACAACGTCTGTCGGATCTGCTACCCCTTAGGGGCTGAAATGGTGTAAATAACCCTAAAAATCGATATGGGTGTCGTTATTGACGTTTTTTGGACGTTGATTGCGAAAATTGCATTTACTTTTAAGTCCAGGACGATGGACATGACATACAATAATTAAAACTCTATAGTGGTAAAACGTGGTTTCAGAAACAAATTATTTTTGGGCAGAACAACATTTGCCGGGCCAGCTAGTAGTAAATAGAATGCAATTTTTCAATGTCAGTTTTGTAATTAATAGATTCTGATTTTTTTTAATTTCAATTATTTCATAAACTAAACGTTTATATAAGTTGTTTTCTTTTTGCAAAACTTTAGGCGAGCTGAAATGAAAATTGTGGTAATTTGGGTACTTACCTAACTATACGTTAATTTTTTTCTTGTTTTGTGTTTCCTGTAGTTTGGTAGTTCTGAAGTTTTAAATTTTTACGTGCCCCAAATACATTTTTCGTTAATATAATTTTTCCCACAGATTAAAAACGTGACATAAAACAAGTACGATTTTGACATGTGTCAGACAATAACATTAAGGGCCGGTTGCAGAAAGCAATGTTAAGTCTGGTGTTAGCTAACATCGCGTCAAAGTGAACAAAATCGCATCAAATTTTGTTTACTAATGTGTTAGTTACCATAAGCATTTGAGATTTGATTCGTTTTTGTTCACTTTGACGCGATGTTAGCTAACACCAGACTTAACATTGCTTTCTGCAACCGGCCCTAAGAATTCTTGTTTTCCATGGCACACTGGGTAGATATGGATAAGACATGTGCACTTTGCAAAATGTGCAAAGTATCTCCAAAACTATAAATTTTTGGGTATAGAACATGTCAGGTGTGAAAGATTTAAGATGAGATGCTGGAGGCGACTAAGCAATAAAATAAAGAGGTTTCATTTGAAAAAATGACGTTGTACCCACTCAAAGTGTTCAAAGGTAAACGTGTCACAGCAATATAACGTCACAACTCAGACAGTTCTTTTTGTCTCTAAATGATAATCCAAAAAGTTGTTTAGACATAGGCGACATCCCAATTTCATATCCCAAATATCATGTACTTGAAAAAGTCTCTGCAAGCTCACGTTTTTACAGAAAATCGAAGAACTCTAGAATGACTGAATTAATTTAAAAAGGGTATTTATAAAGTTTAAAAAACAAAAATCTAAATATGTAAAAGTATATGGGTAGGGGGGGACGTGCCATCTAAAAAAACGAAGTTGAATGTGGCTCTTCAAAAATGCACTCGGACTTTCTGTATACAATTCCACTTGGTTTATTTCGACATCTTTAACCGAGTAAAAGCAATAGAGCTTTCTCGTATTGTGGATTCACCCTGTATATAATTATTGATTATATTTTTCCATAAAAACCTGGGTGCAACATACAAGTTCTTATTATTGTTTGTTATGGACGAGGTCTAGGTATACGGTGTACCAGAAGGGCACTATATTATCATTTTGTCCACTTGTTTGATTATTAATCCAATTTTTTCCACCCTCTGCTGTGTATATAAATGTTTAAAATTGAGTAGTTCTAATCTAATATTTTGAAAGCAATAAACATAGAAGCAACTTCCGAAAATTGAGGAATAGTTGGCCATCGATTCTTTAAATAAGCTAAGACTACTTGTATTTTACCTTGAACGTTTGTTTCTGCATTACATTTCGTACGAACGCTATGTTTGCATTTGTATTATACCTCTGATAAATATTTATTTTTGAAGCCCGTTGATGTTATCGATGTTTAATCGAATTAACTTGAGGCACATAAAACTCTTGGTGGTGTAAGGTTGTCTTTAATCCAAGATTCTTCTTAGGCCCCACTTTCTCGAGACTCAACTTCCAAAATCGATCGGGAAGTCATTTTTCTCATAAAATCTTTATATTTTCTCTTTCTCACTGATATTCAACAGAGGTTCATTCCTCGCGCTTCAAAGCCTCCTCGGCACTATGGTCTTCCCAAAATTCATAAACAAGACATTCCCCTTAAGCCCAATGTCAGTACCATAGATTCCCCTGCTTACTGATTAGCAAAATACCTAACCACAAATCCTCAAAAAGTTCACTGGTAAGTCTTCCTCGTATATTCGCAATTCAGCCCATTTCCTTGAACATATCCAATATAAGCGTTGAATCTGAGGATTTACTTGTGAGTTTCGATATCACTTCCCTTCTTACTAAAGTTCCTGTTCCCGATTCCATAGTCATAATATAACAGTTTTTATCACAGCATGGGGAGACGTTTTCAAGTCTACCTGGTCTCATAGAAAAATTCCTCTCTTTCACTTATTTTCTATTTCAAGGCCAGTTCTTTATACAAATCTCTGGTGCGACCATGGGTTCTCTTCTTTTATCGCTCGTTGCCAATATATTTATGGAAGCTTTGCAAACCTTTACAATTGAAACCTAAGGTTTGGTCCCGATACGTTAACGATACCTTTATTATTTGGCCACATGGTAAAGACACGTTACCCGTCGTTTTAAATCATCTCAATACTCAACACCCTGATATTACCTAAATTTCCCATGGAGATAGAAAGTAACCGCTCCCTTCCTTTCTTAGACGTACAGGTCTCTCGCCAACCCAGTGGAAAACTTGGCCATTCTGTAAATCGCAAACCCACTCACACTGATCGCTATCTACATGCCGATTCCCACCATCATCATACACAAAAACTTTCCGTTATCAATGCGCTTGCACACCGGGCTGTTATATCCCAAACCGATAATGACTACGCTGAATTAAACCATATTCGGAAAGCTCTTAGGAACAACGGTTACCGTGCTAGAGATATAAAGTCTGCCATCAATCGCCATCTTCATCCACGTTCACCAAAACCTCCAAAAACCGATCCTCCTGCAGAAATAGTCTTTCTTCTCTATTTCCACCAAGTCACCGACCGCGTAGGAAAGTTTCTTCGAAATCAAAATATTAACACATTATTCAAACCCCCAAGTAAAATTTCACAGGTTCTTCTTTCACCTAAAGATAAATTAAACACTATGTCATCTACAGGTGATATATAGTCCTTTGCTCTTGTAATGAGGTATACATTGGTAAAACAGGATGTTCAGTGAAAACTCGCATCTCTGAGCATCAGCGCTGTCTTAAGTCGAGTATCGTTTCTTTATCAGCCATCGCCGAACACCAACGCGATACCGGCCATAAGATATTTTTTGATGAAATTTTCATTTTCCCATTCTTGTTTAGCAGAAAGATTCGCGAAGCCATTGATATTTACAAACACCTGAACAATCTCAATTGGAACGACGGCTTTCCCCTTTCTTCTATGTGGAAAGTGCTAATTCCTAAGTCCTGCCTACCGCCGCTGAACCTCGACCGCATTTGACTATAAATTTTGGCCTTTCTCTTCTTGATCGTTAGAAGAATTTCGCCTCTGGCGTGGTTTACACGTTGCGTTACCGTGCTCTTTTGCTTACCTCCCGATGAGGCCCCTTACAAAAGTGAACACAACGTTGAGTTCTTCGACCTCAATAATGACAAGGTTCAATCCTGGAAGTCGTTTGTTACTGAATGACAATGGCAGTGGAAGCATCCGAAATCAATATCTCTAATACTCGTGCTTCGTCGTACTACGTATATGTTCAAAAAACTTAAGCGTCTGGTTGTATACTATGGATAAGCGGATAAGGATGTTTAACTCATTTAGAAATAAAACGTTGGTTTAGTGTTTCGTCCTGAGAATTGATAACATACCTTGCCAGCACCATATTTCGAAAGCGTCAATGTGTCGCCTATCAGCTGATTTAACAATCTATATTTCGGGAGATAAGAGCAAATATGTTCGGACATCAAAATTAATCCAGCGACCTCTTTAGGACAAGTTAAATTTTGCAATCAAATGTGTGTATTGGAACAGTTAATATTATGTGCCGAAGCACGGAATCATTGCAATATTGATGACGTTCAAGCAGTTAATCATTTCCCATTTTCCAAACCTTATTGCAGATATCTAGTAAATATATAATGCCTGGCTCCTCTGGTTTAGTGGAAATGTTGCCTGTACCCATAAAAAGTTGGTGTTTTCACTGTGTTCTCTCTTTCTCCAGTTCCAATACACACATTTGATTGCAAAATTTAACTTGTCCTAAAGAGGTCGCTGGATTAATTTTGATGTCCGAACATATTTGCTCTTATCTCTGCGAGAAACTTTTTAAATTTCTTTTGATAGCGCTGAATATGCAACGAAATTGTATTAACTCATTAAATCTACCACTTCAGTAAAATTCCCAAGTAGGAATTTCTAAGCTATGCACAAGAATCTCATTTATTTTCTTGCAATCTCTTTTACCCAGCTATATGCAACCTAAACAGCAGAATCTAGATGGTTAAGCAAATATGAAACTAAAGTCAAGACGCTATTAGGGTAATAATGTGGCGATACGAATATATTTTTTTCGTTGACCGCTTGTTAATTTCAATATTAATGAATTATTTTTCCTAAAAAAGGATGGATTAATAGGCGTCATTAATACACTGTTTTTGATTAATACACTCTTTTGCATTAATTAAATATTTTAAAAATGGATAGATTAATAGATCTATTAATACACTGTTTTTGATTAATACACTCTTTTTCATTAATTAACTGTTTTTGTGATTTTGGTGTTTTGATGATATTTTGCATGGAGGTTAGTTGTATTAATCAAATTATTCGCCACAAAAAAAGATTCTGCGGTCAACGAAAAAATGTTGTAATCAACTCGTTTGTTAATGAGCGATTAATAATCTCAACTATTAAAGGCACTCACTCGCTGTCGCTCGTTCGTGCTTTAAAAAGTTTCGATTATTAATCGCCTTCATTAACACACTTGTTGGTTAAATAACTATTAATGATTTGCTTTTGTTCTTTCAGAAGTACTTTTATAGACCTTCAATGAATAAGATTTTCGAAGTTAAATAAAAACTATGTGAGGAGCTAGGAAACTACCATTGAAAATCTAGTTTAGCATTCTAGGCCAAATTTTCGGTAATGAGGTTGTATTTGGAATGTCCACTTCTAGTTGTGTAATGTTTTATTTTGTAGGCGCTTAGATTCATGCGTGTAACTATATTTGGTATTTCACAAAAAATTGAAAATGTATAAACTAATATTGAAGGTGACTGTTTGGCAAAATACATATCTTTTATTTAAATCAACATTGGTAAATCATTTTTCCTGAATAATTCATAAATTACAGACACTGCTGGTACTGAAATCGTATTTATCTTCAATTACAAATCCGTATTTTGTTGTTTTAATGAATAAAGGAACGCAGTAGCTTCGGCGGCTACTTCCCTGAGTTACAGACAGCTTAAGTGGTGTACTATTAAGCGGAAAATCCTTTTCCTTTGTGTTTAGTTCGTTAACATGGCCCAACAAATAAATCCAATATAGAGAGATGAGCGTTACTGTCGTCGTCGATTGTTCAGATGGGTTTTGCGGAAGGTCGCCGAAATCGAAAATAGTATTCCCCACAGAAATCCAACAGAAGAGATCTAGTTTTCCAAATTGTTTGCTCGGCGGCGCGAGGATTTCTCTAAGTAAGTTTCGGTGTATCCGGCTAACTTAGGGCTCCGCAGAAGCGGCGATCGGGTGTCCTACTCGGGGGCCCACCGTTTTATTGCGTGTTAAGCTCCGTTTGACACCGGGTCGATCTGAAAAATACATATCGGACGCTTTTAATGTACCGTGTACACGCTGCTCTCAACTTCGGAGGCTTTTCGCCGGATGATTTCTGACTAAAAAGTTTGCAGAAGAAATTGGATCTTTTAAAGTAGTTCCCGGAAGTTTACGCGATAAGTAGCTTTGCGGGTTTATTTTGGAGGAGCTCGGGGACGAACTCCTTAAAGCCCTCTTACTTTGTAATAATTATGAGGCTATTTTGGTAACAAACACTTTAATTTGTAAACATACTAGCGCACAACCAAGAGTTATGCAAATGCGACCTACGATAACTCTCACGCAACGTTTTTAACCGTAATTTTAAATTGCCTATAAAGCTTCTCAGAGGTAAACAACAGGGACGGACTGGCTGCTAGAATAATCGAGCAACCATACCAAGTCAGTTACTTTATGCTTAAAATCACATGGAGGAATATGACTTCTGTGCAAATCGGGCTTTTTGGTTTGTATAATACAGTTATTCGTTTGTAAAGAAGTTGGCTATATAATTATAATGACATAACATAATTAAGCAAAATACTATTTTAGATTAATTAGTATAGTAGTGTTGTTTCGTAAGATTTCACTGCAATTGTCGCTATTTAGTGAACCATTACCAGGTTGAATCGTGTCATTGGTGAGAACAAACGACTTAATCCGTCTTTGAAACATGGTTTACCGCGTTACCTAGTAAGAGAAGTTAAAAGATTGTCGATACAACGTTTATGATTAGTAAATGGTAGAAAAGCAGCCCAGTTTCTGTAGTAAATAGAAAAGTTCGACAGGATTGTCTTTTCCACTGTCACTTTTTAATAATCACATAAACAGTGTATTTTAAAACTGGTAGAGTAGATACGTACCAATATAAATATGCAGAATTCAATTGTAGATACAGTACTATATGATCACTTAATAATGTTTTGAAGACGATCTAGCTTTTAAAGGGGCAGGTCATATAACAGTCTAACTTAAATATAATATTTCAGTTATTTAGGATGTGTCATCATTAGAGTCCGTCAAAATATTTTTCAAAGTATGGCATATAAAATGGCACTTATTTCAAAATAAAGCATAAAAAATTATAAGTATTTATTTAAAAAAGTTGAAATTTTAGAAAGAATGTCACCAGTAATATTAAAAATCCCACAACACAAATACAAAAGACAAAGTAATCTGATAAAAACGACCCACATAAGGCAAATAAGTGGAACGTAGGTATCCGATGTGCATTGAAGGGAAGGGGGAGAGCGCGGGGTTGTTGTTGACGAGTGGACGTAACGGGATACTTACCTGAGCGTTGAGGCGCGCGACGAGCGGTCACCCCCGCGTCGGGTCATCGACCTTACTACCTGCAATTACCAAAATTTCTGCATGTCTATTTTGAAATTTGTAAGCCCTTTTGTTGTGAATTAGCCACACAATATTGATTTTGATTGAAATATAGCATTAAAATACGGCATTTATTCAAAATATAGCATTTCTCACGAAAAAGGGCATTTCATAGCATTTATGGCACCAATAAATGTGGTTCATTCCACTCCTTACTACGTGAAACGCCTAAATACAAAATCTGGCCCTAAAGGGGCCTACAGTAAGGAACATGGCAGAATGGCATTTGACGGGATCTAGTAATCATACACACACACACATACAGCACTGTGGTCCTCGTAGAATCTTGGCTTTTTTCACACGTCCTTCAAACTGTCCTTGCAATGTACTCGAACGAGGCACTTTCTAATTTGTAGGTGATTTAGGTCACTGGTTATATTATCTCTCCATCTAATACATGGTCGGCCTCATAGGAGTTCTTCTGGGTTATTTTTCCACCACAAGAGTCGTTTCCGTTTATTCAGTCCATCGTGCCGAATCTTCTGTCATCTCCTACAGAAGCAGTTTAGATCCTTTAGAAAATATCAACTTGGAATGTGAGGGGACACACACAAACTGGTTACATGAAAGTTGCTTATCTTACGGGGGACACATTACAGAAACGCCGAACACTATAAGACTGCGACAGGTAACGCGGTTTGTTTCTTCTGAAAGAAGAACGAGAGTTGCAATGGTGCAGGCTTCTGGATCTCCAATTATATTAAAAATCAGTTCTAAGCTACAAAAATGACCGCACAATATCTCTTCGACTGAATTCTAATCCCACCATATTGAATTTAATCCAATCCTATGGCTCCACCAATAATTCAGATAATGAAGAAATAGACTATTTCTATATTGATCTTGAATCTGCACAAGTATTGGCAGATTGGCAGGGTGGCGTAACTATAGGCAAAACAAAAATTAATAATCTTAGGTTTGCTGACGACATAACCTTGATAGCGAACAGCGAGAATTAACTCATCAGATTACTAGAACGGCTACAAGCAGTTAGTTATCGATACGGTTTAAGTATCAACTTTAATCAAATTAAAGTACAGATAGTGGAAACAAAAAAAACTATAGCCGTAATTGGCAATACTGGAAATTGCAAAATTGGTGTTCGCTCCTCGCATACAGTTATCTAGAACAGCAATGTCCCAGCTTAATATGATATGGCGTAAACGAAATGTCACTAAATCCTCATCTATTGACTATCAAAAAAGCAGCTAGACGTTGCATCGACGCATTTGAAATGTATATCTGGAGGGGCATGATGTGAATTCCTTGGACAGCGCATCGTACCAATTTATTAATACTTCCTAAAATTTCACCTGCTAAACGACTGCCCAGTACTGTCTATTTTTGCAAACCCGATGGCAAGAGATAAAGAGGACGTTCCCCAAAGCTCCGGATCGACACTACAAACGATGTTATAAACAAATTTTGCTAAAGCTGTAGATGTGGCAACCAACCGCGATAGATGGTATACCTCGGCCAGGCGAGCAATTCGAAACATGAAAACAATTGATTTGGAGAAGCTCACGACCTCAACATATATAAGTCACAACACGTCTGTCAAGACGTCGCGATGAAAAACAAAACAAATATAAAAAAATGTCAGGAAATCTTGGCACGGTTAATGGATTTAAAAAGAGACTGTATAGAAATGCCGTACAAATTGGTTGCTATGTGGGGCGCCTAAAAAAACTATGGAAAGACCAGGTCAGTAGTACTAATCTCTGATAGAAAATTATATTACCATGAACAATTAAACAAACTAGATGGGGAAATGCGAAATGGTAACCATTAGGCGTGTAATAAATCTACATAAAATTAAAAGTACAGGAAGATAAAAAATAAGCTTGATCGCGGGAGCTACTGAAAACAATAGAGCTTGCCTAATCTGTTGCATGCTTTTTTTACATTGAATTATTTTTTTTTATATTCTAAATTCATTTTTATCATATTGTTTAACTTATCTGCGTGTTATTTTAATGTTACGCATCAATTTTATTCATGAATTTTGTTCAAGTTCTATATTTTTGCATATTTTTTGTAACTTATTAGTCACATGAACCAATACAGTTATTCGTAATTCAAATGTAGCGTTATAAAGCCCAGAATGTTAGATCCTCCTGTATATTACTTGTTAGTATATAATGTGAAATATACTTACAGCATTTTGTATTAACTGCATTAATTTCAATAATTGTCAATCAGAGAACAGTATTAATGGTTATTTTAAAAATAGACTATTATGCACCTTTACAATCTTATAGATTTAAAAGAGGTAGTAAATCCTTGCTCTTCTCTACAACTTGAAACAACGAAACATTAGATATTTATATTGATAATAGTGACTGTAGATTCACCTATTTGGATATATTATAAAATAAAGTCTCTTTAGAATTTTGTATCAACATGTTAATATTTTTATTATAACATATATTTTTGTTTAAATGCTTGCTCTAAAAATTAATAATACTTTCCGTTTTTTACGTGTTACTTATTGCTACTGCAAATTATCATATACAATACCGCGAGCGGTCGACGAATTGCCGAAAATTTTTGTCAAAGTGTATGAGTGTTTATTGCTTCGATATAAATTGGTCGAGTGCGACAGCACGAGACCAATTTTGAAGCAATAAACACGAATAAACACTTTGACAAAAATTCATGCAATTCGTCGGCTGCAAGCGGCATTTGAAGGACTATTCAATGAACAAAATTGACATTTCTTAGTAATTAATCAATTTTATCACGTCCTCTTTGAAAATAAAAATCTGTTGACGTAAAATAAATTGTTTGTCAAATTTGACGTTTCTAATATCATATTTGATTAATTTTACAGGAAGTTAAATAAATGTCACAGGAAAAGAAAAAAATTGTCATTAAAACTCCGCTAGCAGACTTGTTGCACAATTTTACGCTGATTAGTGGCAAATGACATAAATACTAAGTTATGATTGGTGAATAGTTAACTTGCAGGAGGTGAGTCGAATAGTCACTTTTATTTACCAAAACCGTCTAGCTTGGCTTATGTGCACTCATCCACTAAAATTCCTTGACATCGTCGGTAAGTAATATCTTCTGGCGTTACACGAATTTGCGAGCTCTTTTACCGAGGAGTCTGCCTCTTTTATACCAAGTTGGTCCGTTGTGGAAAGAACAACAACTTTGGTAGGTGTAAAATAAAAAAAATTATAAATTGCTATGACATCACAAACCTAACCAATATATAATTACAAATATTTACACACCAATTATCAAATAAATCCTTAACACAGCTTAGAACTATGCTTATATCTGAAATCCGGAAAGTTCAATATATATGTGCTAATTGCAGCAGAATTGGACACAACCCATAGACGACCAATTTCTTGCAGTTTATTTATGAGGACTTGCATTCCATTCAAAGATTTCTTCGGCAGCTGCACATATGGATTCATGAAATGACTCGCTCTAAATCGTAACTTAAGATTATGACCCGTCTTGGAATGACTGTTAGTAATGATGCGTCGGAGAAATATAACTTGCTTTAAGAATACGAGCAGCAATGGACAATTTCGATTACCAAGAGCAAACCCTTTCCGGTATTGGAGGTAGCCATGACACAGTGTTACTCATCTTTAAAAATGAAAGTAAAAATGTTACAGACAGCGAAACCAACCAAGTTTTGACAAAAAACGAATGCGTTCATTTCCCAGTCTCCTGCCATGCTAAGAGCTCAAATACATTAAGAAGACCAACGCAAAGGGGAGAAATCAGCAACCATTATACAGTGGTACGTCAACCTAACCTTGACCCGCTATCTTCATCAGCAAGAGAACAAGTAATGTCGGTACGAAGTTTGTAACGTTTCGCCCAGCGCGAACGCTAATTTGAAATTAGAAATTAATTCGCGCGTTCGCCCATGGCGTAAATCACGTTAAGAACCGGGGCGCTATATCATTGAGCCGCTTGGCAGACGATAACCGACGTCATAACGGGCAAATGCAGGGACACCTCCGCGCAGCTAAAGGAAGAATTTCCTACTTCAGCAAACCGGCTTGAACCGCTGATTACGCCAGCCCAGGGTATATAAGGAGAAAACAAAGCTATTTCAAGACAGACTTTCCACAGAATTCTCTTGGTTCTTCTCCCGCACTTAGTACCACCAGGAGGGTTCCGGTGTGCGCTATCCCGTGAGAAACCTGCCAAAACTACCCGCTCGTTCCTTCTAAGCAGAATGGTTCCGTTTTGCACTATCCGGTGAGAATCCTGCCGAAATATCCACTGATTTTACTGATCAAACCACCTTGAATAATTCTCCAGGTTTCGGCCACTCGGCGAATACTTTAGATCCGAGAAAGTAATTCTCACTAGTCAAAACATCGGCTTTTAAACTATTAATTACTCCCTGTGGGACGTAACGCGAGAGCGGCCTGAAGATCGCCTCAGAAAGTCTAGCCTGTAGGTGGCAGCAACGAAAGCACGACACCCAGGCGAGGCTGCATCGATAATTTCGCAAACTCTATTTTCAGGACATTAGCAGCGAGCCGGGACCAAAATTCACATTTTCCCGGAAAATCGCCGCCTACAAGGCCGAAGCTTAAATTTAATTACAACACCGCTCACCTGGATCTCCAAGGTCCTGAAGAAGATATCCGCGGTCCTGCCCCCAACCAGCTCGCCACATTCCACACACCTGCAGACCGCGATCACGCTGATAGCACATACCTGGTGCGTTATTTAATATTATTTGGCCAGCATTTTTCTGAGTAAAAGTTCAGAACCGAGTTTTATGTTTACACACCGCTGTCAATTGCGGGCCCCACTAATCAGATATCATTACAGCCTTCAGCTTCGACGATCCGCCTACGAGTCCTTAGAACTACTCGATGCATAACCTGGTCCATAAATGACTGACAGGGCCCGAATCCCAGCGAACGAGACCCCTTATCAGAAGAGAACGAATTGAGTTACAAACGTTATTATAATTTTATTTCTTGTCTCTTGAATACAATTTAATTTGATATGTATCTAGCTAAAACGTATAATATGTTTAGAGAAGTTATTCTGTTTTCCTTTCTTGGGCAACAAGCTTAAATCTAATAAGTGATACTTTGGCTTTTCTGAACTACCTGGGGGCCGGTTCCACTCCGGCGGTTGTAGCAAACGTTTTAATTAAACCAAATTAAATTAAAATAACCATATCAGGCTACAAGTTGGCAGCTTTGAAAACAGCAGAATCATGCGTGGAAGACCTGGTATTAGATTTTGGCAAAGGACCACTGAATGGAAACACGGATAAAAGCAGAAGAATTTTTGGTTCGTATATAATGAATAAATTACGTTTACATCAGTTCCAACACAAAACATTACGAAACTTTGAATATTTGGTCGTTACCTCAAGATCTACCCGTCTTCACGCAAAAAGAAGCATATTGCAATGTTACAAATGTTAAAAGCGTCTGGAAACTTAATGGCCCAGCGATGCTTCAGAGAAACTATCCCTCTAGAAGATTGGAAATAATGTGCTGTGACTTTTGTAAACGTAAAAGCAGAAACCTTAATAAATAATTCTGTTGAAGTGCTTATCTTTGAAATACTTACAATATTCATTTTATAATTTTTTTGTACCGTTATAGATTTCTACCAGTATTATCCACTTCGACGTATCTATTTAAGAGTAGTTAGCGAATACATATGTTTTGTACTTGAAAAAAACACAGTTTTAGCTCTTTAATTCCACTTTTTTACTTTTACTTGAAAACACGCCATTGTTCCATTTTTTTTCAACACCATGTTATATTTCAGAAACTACGAGGTATACCAAAAAATGTGTATAACTACAAGATTTGTTTACCTCCAAAGCAAAGGTAAAATAAGCTTTAAAAAATTTAAATCGGACAACTGGGTACGGAGATATACTGAAACAAATAGTCAAGCAATAATGCGGCCATTTTTGAATATGGCGACCAAACGACCATGAACTGGATTTTTTTAAATACTCCTAAAGGTGTTTAACAAATCCCCGCAATAAAACTTAGGGGACATAAAACTGCACACGTGATATGGGTTAGCACCTAGACTATTATAGCGTCCACGTCCGCTTTTTCTAATTAATGAGATTTATTTTAGAACTCCTTTAAATCTGTCGAGTTCTGCAGAAACACCTTTACTAGGACATGGCTCTTCAACACGCACGACGGTCTTTGGCAGGGAGAAGCTATGGACCTTAAGGCAACTATAACGGCTACACTTGTCCCTAGGCATTTCTACCCTTACCCTCAGTGACACCCACGGCCCAATTATTGCAGTTTATTATGAGCACTTGAATCCCCAGTGAATTTGGGCTTGCATTCCATACAAAGATCCCTCCGGCAGCCGCACACATGGATTAAATTCTACGAGGGGCACTGCTAAAGTTTGCGGAAAATGTAAAACAAAACACAAATTACGTTATGTAAATCGCTTTATTGCTTCTCAAAATATTCCCCTTTAAAATCTATACACTTTTGCATCCGATGAAAGCAATCTGTAAAACACTTTTTCTACTCTGAGCGACGTACCTCCAAAACAAGTGATTTAAATGCTTCAACAGCTCTTTAGGCGATTAAAAACGCTCGCCGAGCATTTTATTTTTGATGTATCCGAGTAAGAAAAAGTAATTGGGTGCTAAATCAGGCGAATATGGACAATGAGTCATCAATTGGATGTTGTTACTGGTCAAAAACTCGACAGTTCGTCGTGCTGCGTGAGCGCTTGCATTGTCATGATGAACAATGATTCGCCGGATTACGTTGTTTCTTCTGATTTCAGCCATAACTTCCGGCAAACAAATTGAAGTATACCGGTCAGCATTAATTGTCTACGATCCTCCAATGCAACAGTTGCAACATGACTCGTTTTTCCGAAGAAACAAGCAATCATTCTTTTCAAAACGCTTCTTTAACGCACCACTTTTGTTGGTTTATGTTCATTTTGAAACCCCCATACAGTCGATTGCTGTTTAGTTTCAGGCTTATAGAAATACTAGCTGTTACCCGCGACTTCGATCGCGCGAGGTTCGTTATTTGTGTATTAAATAATGACTAATTATTTTCTGTCATCCCATCCCATCCCATCCCATCCACGTCCCCTTCCCCGTCCCCGTTTCCGTACCGTCAGATCCAGTCCCGTCCCGTCCCCTCCCCTTCCAACCCATCCCGTCCCTTTCCGTCCCGTCCCGTTCCGTCCCGCCCCGTCCCGTCTCGTTCCTTCCCGTCCCGTCCCGTCTCGTCCCGTCCCTTCCCGCCCAGTCTCGTCCCGTCCAGTCCCGTTCTGTCTCATCCTGTCTCTTTCCGACCCGTCCTATCCCGTCCCCCGTTTTCGCAATCAACGTCCCAAAAAACCTCAATAACGACACCCATATCGTATTTTAGGCTTATTTACCCCATTTTACCCCCTAAGGGGTTGATTTTCGGAAAATCACGAAATACATGTTTGCTTATTTGGTTTTAGGAGTAGTCCTACGAAGTTTCAAGTCGAAATGTCTATTTAATATTATTTCTCCATACAAAATTGGAACCCCTATTTTACCCCTTTAGGGGTTGAATTTCGAAATATCCTTCCTTATTCCTTGTATACATCATAAAGGGAACCTCTGTGCAAAATTTCAGCTTTCTAGGTCCAAGGGTTTGGGCTGGGCGTTGATGAGTGAGTGAATGAGTGAGTCAGGACTTTCAGTTTTATATATATAGATATTCAAGATTCGTCACCTGTTACGATGTTATATACAGAATTTGAATGACAATCTTCGAATTTGTTTAACATTTCCTTGCACCACTTGACACGTGCCTGTTTTTGTTCTTCTTTCAAATTGTGTGGGATCCAACGACTACAAAGCTTCCAGACATGCTAATGATCGGGCAAAATCGTATGTATTTGTTTCGCCGCAATGCCTAAAGATGTCTCTATCTCACTATATGTCACATGCCGATCTGATAAAATCATTTCACGCACAGCATCGATATTTTTCGCGACAACAGAAGTGCAATAACCATCTTCGCGAAGATCGTCATCAAACGTTGGTCTTCCACGCTTGAATTCTGCGAAACATTTGTAAACGGTAGTTTTGGATGGTCCTTCATCCCCAAATAACGAACTAAGTTTTTCCACACATTGCTGCGGTGTTAAACCGTATAGAAAATCATAAAAGATCATCACTCGAAAATCACGATTCGAAATTTCCATTTTTCACACAATTATTACTCTGTTAAATTCTGTTGAAACGAAACTGCTCGGTTTGAAATCGAACTGTCAATTGAATTATAGATTAAAAACGTGAAATTTTACGAAGATGACAATTGCAGAACGCTGGCAATGCAAGGAGTACTCGATTCCGCGAACTTTAGCAGTGTACCTCGTATTGGTTTTGATAAATTCACAATCCTTTCAAACTCCTCGAAAGTAACACTTATGGCTAGTTTTCCACTTAAAAATAATCGATGCATTGACCAAGGAACCAATTCTGCTGTGGCCTGTGATCGTGACTGTTGCCTTGGGACCCTGTAGATTCGCATTTTAACATAAAATACCTTGTAACTGTTTGCATTGCATTTTCGAAATGCTACCGATAATTGGAATGCTTGCTGAAATCACTTGTGCCTCACATGGAATGTCATATGTCATATGCGAAAATGTTTGCATGTATCATTCTAGTTACGTTAAATCATAGTTTTGCCCCATTTTTTGGCAGATTTCTAGTGTTTTATAATTGTCTCAACCTTTCGATTAATCGAAATGCCCACATTTGCCACGTTTCCAGCATGTGGGTACGATTCTCAAACATTCAACGACTGTTACTGGAGTGGGATACATAAGCGAATGAATTAAATTCTTGCACTTACATGTCGTGCTTGTGTTAAAGTCGATTTTAATGTAGCAAGTGTTGCCTATAATCCATAACAATATCTGTCGGTTATTTGCATTTACAAATAAGAGGAAATGCTAAACGCCTTGGTAATATTTTGTGGTAAAGTAGTAGTAAATAGTTTGGTATCATTCATCTGGTACGAAAGGTCAAAAAATAGTAAATGCAAGTTAATGTATAACAAAAATTTACTAAAAATAATTAAAATTAATTTGAAAAACAGCTTGGAGAATGATATACATTTTTTATTCTTTGCTTTCTCGCTGTTGTGGTGTATTGCACATTATAGTTTTACATTTTAGTCGAAATTTTAAGTTATCCATTTTTGTGAAGAGTGCTTTGGATAAAAAAGCAACTAGATATGCTAAAAATTTATTATGCTTTGCACTACAACACATTTTAAGGAACAAATTAAAATTACAACAGATGCTCAAACGGTTTACCTTCTATCTCCAAACACAATAATAGTTGCATTAGATTAGAAATTGCCCTTACAATATCATTTCTTCTTATCTGATACAGAGTTGCGACAATTTTCCTACACAGCTCATGGAGGTTGATTGAAATGGTTTTATAAATTTTATCTTTCATAGTTCCACTAAAAAGAGTGTGTAGAGTGCAAATTGTGCTTAAGCATGTTTCTCGAGGATTGTGACACTTTATTACGTCTCATTGCACCTCCAATTTAGCACCCCGATACCTTAATGAGAGACGCCTTGCCAGCTAGAACATAACTGGAACTTACGCTGATCTATTTGGCTACCAGAAACAGCTACAGAACCCTGCAGCAAATTTTTCGTGTTTCTGAGGCAGATATCTCATCTTTAATACCTGAAATGTGAGATGCTCTTTCCACCTGTTTGAAAGGCGATATGAAGGTAAGTACTTCAAACGCGTTTTAGTGAACCTAAACATATCTTATTTTAGAAAAAACTATTAAAACATGAACATTTTTAAAAATAAAGCTGTTAAAACAACTACTAGTAAGCACCATCTATTGCTCTACGAAAGGCTTCTGCTAGCAAATCCCTTGTCATGCAGCCTCTACTGATTTTCTGGAAGAGGGGGCAACGCTTGCTGCTCCAAACTCAGATAGTGAATCTTCATACGAATTTGAGTATGGTCTTGATGTAGTTGCATTTATTTTTCTATGATCACTTATTCCGCAGCAAGTTATAGTTCTCTGAATTTCTTGCTGAGCTATTAAAAATTCTCTTGTTGATAATTTTCTCAACTGCATGGTGTACTACTCTTAAACAAGCTATATCACAGCCTTAGCTAGCTCTAACCCCCGGCAGAGTATGGCATGAATAAGTACCAGGCAGCAGTTCTTAAAACTACAAAACACTTCTTTAATTTAATACCAATGGGCGCCAGTCGTTATACACAACATAATCAGAAATCTAGCTACCAAAACAAATCACCACCTACCTTGAATGTCTTTTACTTCAACCTAAATCTCAAGAGAACACAAGCAGGTTCGTGAAGGGTCGTAACATAAATAACAACGAGAATATACCAGTAACAAATATAATTTAATATTCAGCAACAATGGCACAATTAAAAATCGTAATGAAATTACAGGAGGCTCAATGAGGCCCATAAATGGTAAATAACTATTAAATCAGCTAAAACCTTTACTGCTTTACAGCAGCAAATAATAATTAACATGATTGGAATCAAACCAAATCTTTGACACAAATGAAAGATTATAATTAAAATTCAAATATCACACGTGATTAAAAAACAAATGAAAACTTCTAACACCAGCAAATACTATAAAAAAACTCACATTTGGAATGCTATGCAAAAATTATAGCAAATAAGGATTACTAAAGAACCCACGTCTGCCGGATTGCAAAATTTTAAAATTGAAAATAGGAAATGCTGGGTGTTCAAGGTCACACTGCGCAAGTGCATGCTTTTCAACTAATGAAATTATGTTAGCCGTGCGAGTTTACCAGAAAGGCCTTTATTTAAAACTGTGCAAATTCATAGCAGGTAATTATGCCTTTATCGATCCAAACAAACCGTTGAATATCCAATTTAGTATGCACTTACTGTAGTTAGGTGGCAGGTAGCCACCAGGTGTGAAAATATCTTGTGATAAGCATCATTCCTGGGTTGAAAATGTGGCGGATACGACCTTGGCTTGAAAGCACGTGCAAGGACTGTGCGTTCGCGAGCGATTTCCAGGGGACAATGCCACAGGCATATTCCGCCGGAAGACAGAAGTCTAGTTACCACTTAATTAGTACAGAAAATAATTAACGAAGAAATAGCTCACCCTTAGTCGAACCAAATGCTTAACGGATTTGCCAGGGACGCTGCTTGGAGCGCGCACAGCAATTGTTCGCAGGAAACAAATATGCAATAAGAATGGATATCCTGCTTCGGAAATTTTAAATCCCTATGGTAGGTCTTCTTCAATCCAACTCGCACAGCCGCTTTCTCGGAGAACTGATATTAGAAGAACAGCAACACCAATACCTCAACCTTCATGGAAAGTTACGCGTTTTTTCGGAAAGTTAAAATTCCTTCTCGCGACGTTCAAAGAAAACAGATGCGAGCGTGGCTATTTAAATAGGAGATGCGAATTCAGAATTGAAGGAGCGGTTTACAAGGCACGTGAAAATGAGATTGGTCGTTACAATGGCAACGTGTTTCCTTAAAATATATTCATCGTCGTTTCCCGACTGATTCATTGAGCTTTCGTAGTTTGTTGACAGCTGCTGTAATATCGTTTATGTGAGACTTTTTGGCTTTGGGGAGAGTAGAAGGAGTATCATCTGCAGTATTTCTTTTCTGATTGTCATCGAATCTTTGATCTTCTTAAATATCTGACTGAATGTTTTCGTGGGTATCTTGAGGATCAGTTTCTTGCAAGGTTTACTTCTGAAAAAATAAGCCAATCACTTTTAGGTACTAAATTATTCTTCGTATTTTAGCGACGAGCTACAGAAGAAAAATGGAGGAAAATATAACGCGCTTTTAGTAGCGGATAAATTTTTCTGGATATTATGGGGTTAGTAATAGAAAACACATACTAATACGGCAAGTGATGTTTGAGTTCCAAAGGTACCGATAGTATTATTCTAATGGCGATAGTAGATCATGATTATAGTTTTTGGTACACTGATATAGGATCAAATGGAAAGGCTTCAGAAGAAGGTGTATTTCAGGGTTGTTCAATATTGAGAGCACTTGAACAAAATTTATTGCCAAATGGAAGGGTCAGTGTTGGAGACGATGCGTTTCTATTAAAACCATACTTACTCAAGTCACATTCCCGTACTTATAGTTGAAAATGGATTTGGGATTATAACAAGCCGATTTCGGATTTTTGAAAAGCCAATTGCGTGTGATATCGCCACAGTAGATAAAACAATTCGTGCTGCTTCTTGTGTTTTACATAATTGGTTGAGTTTAACTTCAGGTCGTATTTATCTGCCAAAAGGTTCTGTTGACAAAGAAAATTCTGAAAGCGGATGTCAAATCCCAGGGACGTGGTGAGTGGAAACTACTGGACCTTCAGCAAAGGACATTTTGGAAGTAACAAGTCGTTCAGATAAGCAAATGAAAATAGAAATAGATACAGAGGCTATTTTTGCAACAATGGAGCTGTGGACTGGCAAGATAGAAAGGTAAATTAACAAATAAAACAAAACTGAAATATGTTATGAATATTTGGAATTATTAAACGAAATAAATGGATTTCATATAACTATTTCAAGGATGGCACATATACTTCGCCCGTGCCAGTTCCAGTTTTTCCGCTTTTTTTGTTTTGCATTAGCCTCTTTAAAACCGTCTATAGCCAATCCACAATTTTTTTTAATATTGTTTGACGTGCTTTCTTTTTGCTGATTTGTCTGGGAATTGAATTAGATTTCAAAATATGCTAATTGTAATTGGTAATTGCCATTTCTGTTAAAAGGTATTTGAAAATTACTTTTTGAGAATAATTAATTACTACCTTCAATTACTGTATTACTTTTGAGTAATTAAATTATTCTAAAGTATATTATCAGCAAACAGTCCATCAAAGATATCTTTGGAATTTTGAAGTCAATACCAGAAAACTATATTTAATTCTTGTTGATTCTTGTCAATTGCGTTATGGACGTTTAAATTAAAAAGTGCAGTCTTGTAAGGAAACTTACAAAATTTTAAACAGAAAATTAAAATCATAACGGAGAGCATTTAGAAGAGAAGTAATAAAATAAAATTAGCATAACGTTTGTGTTAATGGAGACAGTACTAAATTTAATTGCAGGTTCTTGTTAGCCATACATAACCTCACTTCAGTCTGTAAACATTTTAAAAGTTGATAAATGTTACAAAATTTTACAGTTTATACACATTTACAGGAGGTGCTGAAAATGCTTTTCTTCTTGTTACAGGCATAGCCTCACATGTCGTTTTATATTTGCGAAGACACTTTTTCTTTTAAATTTTATTTCACACTCCGACAACAACCGTTAGGCCATTTATAGGCGTCACTGTACATTTGCAACAATTCTGGTATTATTGCATTGCATGCCTTGGTGATTCTTTCTTCCATTTCTAAAATCGTATAAACAGGTGTTTTAAATACTGAATTTTTTAGAAATGGAAATAAAACGAAATCCAAAAGAGTGAGATCACAAGATCTGGGTGACAAAAGATCTTTTGAAATTAATCTGTCATCAAAAAAATTCTGTAGATATTCCAACGTGGTTCCAGCTACATGAGGTGTTGCGTTATCTTGCTGGAAGTATCTTTGTCGAATTTCATCGTAATGGAGCTGAAAAATGTTATTTTGATATCTTTCTGCATTTATAGTCTTCAAAGAATATTGGTCCGATAATTCTCTGGCGAGAGCACGCTACCCAAATGCCTATTTTAGGGCAATGCAAAGAAATGTAGATTATCAACGCTCCATAAGCGCATTACTTGTGAATTAATGTAGCCATTTAAGTAAAGCCACGACTCGTTAGAAAAAAAGTTAAATCAAAAACATCATTAGTTAAATGTTGCAAAAACCGGTTACAGTATGTTATTCTCTTATTGTAATCTGGAGGTAAGAGCTCTTGATACATTGTTAGTCCGTACGGATCTTTTTTTAGAATTGTACGGCAAGTACCATAATTCAAATTAACTTCTTCCGCAAGCTTTCGGATTGATGTGGAGGGTTCGTTTTGCATTCGATTTTGGACATCTGCAATTTGTTTCGCAGTTCTCAAAAGTGGTCTACCAGTTCTTGCTCGGTCTGCTACACTACCAGTTTCCCTGAAAGCGGCTACAGTACGTCGTACTTGATAAAAAAAGTCCGTTGCTAATATTTCAACCATAGGAAATCTTTCTCTAAATTCATTTAAACAAGCCTGTGCAGAGTACTGCCAATTACCATTGTCCAACCATTTTCCGTTTTGAAAATACGCTTCTATTATAAATATTCTATGTTCTGGTAGAATTTTTTAAAATAAATTATTCAGAAATCAAAAATTATTACATAATAATAACAAATGTCAAATGACAGCTTCTAGTTGCTCATACTATATTAGATTACTTTACAAGTATTTGGATTACGTGTAGTAATTTAAATTGAAATTAATCGCCATAATTTAATTACTTTCCGGTAATTGAATTACTAAATTACTGTCCTCAAGTGGGTATTAAATCTCCAGAACCCAAAAAATAAGACAAAGCCTTATTAAGTTACATTTTAAGCAAATGGCAATACGGCATTCCTGGGGCAATATAAGTATAATTTCTAATTAGTGTAACAGCTAGTTTTGTGCTCGATCAAAGAGATATTTGGTGCAGGCGCGTATGTTTGTAGATGTGATGTGCATGTATTGTGTCTTGTGTAGTGTAGGCTGTGCATGATGCAGCATTGTCTTTTTCTTTTCTTTTTTTTCAGCCCTCATTTTCCCATTGTTGGACAAATGCCTCCCCATTTCTCTTCCAGACGTCTCTATCCTGCGTTCTGTTTCTCCAATTTAACCCTGCCGTTTTCTTTATGTCATCGGCCCATCGAAGCTGTGGTCTTCTTCTCGAACGCTTTGCTGTTCATGGACTCCAGGTCTGGATTTTTTTATTCCAGCGGTTGTCGTTTTGCCTCATCGTGTGTCCACAGAATCTACATTTAAGTGATGCGACATGCTCGATGGCATCTATGACTTTACTTCTTTCACGCACCCATTTGTTCCTTTGTCGATCACTCAGCTTTATATTCAGCATTTGACGTTCCATGCTTCTCTGCGTTTTAGCAATTTTGTCCATATTTACCTTAGTAAGCGTCCATGTCTGGACGCCATAAGTGAGGACAGGACTTTTCCGTAAGTTGAGTGGTATTTTCTGGTTTTTTAATATCGTTGAAGTTCATCCAAAAGCTGCCCATCCCAGACATATCTCCGCTGTTTAGTTTTCTTTATTGATCAATAATTTTTGCCCAAAACATTTATATTCGTTGCCCCTTGTTAAGTTTTTATTCCCTACTGAAATTATGTCCGGTTCATCCATATTGTTCATAATCTTTGTCTTCTATGTATTCACGATGAGACCTATTTTTTCTGATTTGCTTGTAAGATCGTTGTACATTTTTGTTACCGCTTCTAAGTTATCCGAGATTAGTCTGCGAATTGTAGGTGGTTAAGCTTTTCTCCATTTATTGTAATACCCTTTTGTTCCCAATTTGTTTTCTTGAATACGTCCTCCAAAGTTGTTATAACAGCAGCATTGTAGGGTAATAATAATTATTGTGTAAGAAGCGAAAAATATGTCTGCGGTAAGTACTAGAGATTACAGGGTAGTATGCTGTATAAATATATAATTTAATATTTGCCATACCAACTGAAAATACATAGCTTCATTATACAATATAGGTTTACTATAATAACTGGTTACTAATTTCAATTTGCTTGTCTAAAACGAGGTTCTAGCATGTGGCTATCTAAATACTGCTAAATACAACTATACAACAACAATTTCGAGTGAAAGTAATTGAAAAAGTAATTTATATTGTGCAATTACAATTACCAAGTAGTTGATAATTGAATTACTGGTTCATTTGAATAATTGAAAATCTGGTAATTCAATTACTTCATTTGGAGGTAATTGGTAATTGGCCATTAAATAATTTTTCAAAGTAAATTGTCCCGCTCTGGTAGCATTCCATAGACACTCATGTTCTGTATACAGTTCAACGAATTTCAACGTTGTACTTTCACACCACCTGGATATGTTTCACCAACAAAAATTATTACACTATAATACAAAATCACTTCCCTGTCGCCTGCCACAGGAAATGGAATAGACTACACGAGTTTGGTCGTTCGGCTTAGTGGCATTTCTTGACATAAATAAGTGGTGGGGACACGATAGCAGGCAAGTAAGTTGAGCTGTTTTCAATCTACTTTCCTGGCTTCATTTACTGGATCTAGTATCTACCCGCAACTTAGTTACTAAAAGAAGGTGACTTGTTCTAGCTATTTGACTGTTTACTAAATCCCTATGAACGAGGTTTATTATTGTTAGACAAAATCGAAGGTCAACTAGATTTTTGAAGCGCTAAGGGTGTATGGGGTACGCCCCATACGTAACAATTCAGAGGGGAATTAATGTTGAGTCCGACCCTGGTAAACAAGCGCTTTAATAATTATAATAGTAAAGGACTTTGCAGGTAGGACGAGATCAACTTGGGGCAAAGACATATATCTCGTGTCGTTTATTGTTGACAAGGTACACAGTCATGTGCACGAAATTGCGTTTAGGTTTAGCATCCCCGACGTTTCTCGAAAAGCATTCGTTTAAGATGTTTAACATGTTAACAACCAGATTTACGCATTTACGGATATGAATGGTTAATAAAATTGTTTGCCGAAATGTAAGACCTCCAGGGCTTGCGGTCGTCTTTTGAATATTAATTAAACCCAAGCAATTTCACTGCGAGATTGAAGTACCTACCTACATATACACATTTTTCGAACGTTATGGAATGTGCGAAGCAAAAGGGAAGAGAAAGACCGGAAGAATCGATATTAAAACCGCTGAAAAAGCAAACGACCATTGTGAAGTCATTTTAGCATTTCTACGCTTCACTAGGTTTACTTAATTGCACTACAATTGGTTGTAATTAACATTCGATTCGCTGCGCATTTTTAACAGAAAAACTTTAATTAAATGGGAGCGAATTCCGTATTAATTTTAGATTGCCTCGAAATTAAATTCAGACACTAATTCGCTATTTTCTATTGGTTTATATTTCACTGTGTAACTTCTCTCAGACGACGTTATTTAATTTTTATTGCGGAGTGCCGCTTGACAAATTTAGCGGTGGAATTGATGCAAATTTGAGCTTAAGTTTCGCCGCCGATTCGTTCGTGCATGCGACTAAAATTAATTAGCGCGATCAAAGCTTCGCAATAATTTTGATTCTTTTTTGCCTGCTAGTCCCTAATTCTTTATGCCTACGCGTATCGAGAGGCATTCGCTGTTTATTATAAAAGTTTGCTCTTCTAAATTTCGCCTTCGCAAGTTCACGAAAAGTTGATTTAAACTTTGATTACGTGCAGGTTAAGCCGCAGCACGCAAACAGCAGCAGCTCATGACTCCCGTATAGAAAATATTTTGTTATAAATATATTAATTTTCCTGGCTTTTATCTCACACGGGGAGAAAATACATCCAGGTTTGAAACGCCTAAATTTTAATACACCCGTCGCGAAAAAAATGCTTCCGGAAATATTTACATTTTCGATGATTATTTTTCCATTTATAACCAACCACAAGGTCGAAGTGTGCTCGAGGGGAATTTAGAGGTGGAAACTTTTTCCCAACTTTAATAAACGTTAATCGGATTACTTCGTTTTGCTACTCAGTTGGTGTTTTATAACGATAAAATACGTAGCTATTAATTCGGTTTAATAATGCAAATTCGAATTCGAAATGAGGTATTTGAGGGAAATTTATGGTGAGGCAATTTGAATAGGTTTTTATCATTTTGCTTGCCCGACCTTTTCATAAACTAATATTAAAAGTACCACAAATATGTTTCAAGACCTGAAATATTTGCTCATAAAATGTGTAGGGGATTAAGTAGTGTTAAGAAGCGTGGCAGTTAAATAACAAGTCTACCTTGATTATACAGGGTGTCCCGATTAGCCACAGATTCCTTAAGTTATAATAAATCGATTAAACCTGATATACCCTTGTACAAAATTCCTCCAGTAAGAAGTTATAGGGCCTTAAGTTCAATTTCTTCTTTCTTCTTTTTATGTTACTTTCCACAAATGTAAAGATACCGATTTGAGTTTTGGTATTCATGAGCACTATTATGTACTGAACTAGTAAAAAATGTTTGATACACTAGACTACACTGTAAGAGGCACTTTACCTATATCTGAAAACTCTTTTTAGCTATAACTTTGTTACTTATAACATTTATTTAAATTTTAAGTTATTATCCGTCAACGACCTTTATTTATTATTATTGTTTACTAGATCACAATCATTATCCATTGTTTTTGTGATCATGGCTACTTGATAATTATACGTCTTAATGACAACCAAAAACCTTTGATGGGCATTTTAAGGTAAACGGTTGCTTCCACGCTTATGAACTAAGAGTACTTTATGGTTAAGCTTTTTAATTCCTTTTCGGGTAGTAACTGTTACACTTTTGGTGATACAAAATTTCTATCGACTGTTACTGGTTAATATTTTCCTGGTGTATTAATTTATACTACGGCCCTTCATGAACCTTCTCGTGTTTTTTTTTTAGATTTAGGTTGAAGTAACAGGCATACACGGTATGTGGTGATTTGATCTGGTAGCTATATTTGTGTTTTAGGTTGTGTATAACGATTGGCGCCTATTTTGTTATAATTTATGAACCGCTGCCTGGTCCTTATTAACGCCATTCTCTACCTAGAGTTAGAGCTAGCTAGGGTTGTCCGCACCCTTTGTTTAACGGTGTGGTACATAATAATATGCTGATTGGCCCAATTTCTCGTGGCTCTCCCGTAATAACAGAAAGCTAAATCTGGCCAAATATTTTTTTACATTGATATAGACGATTTTGGTATAGGTAATCAAAAATAAAATTAATGTCAAAACTTTGAGTGTCAAATTCTTTTCATGAAACAAAATTAGACTTTCTTCAAATTAATAAGATACGATCAGCAAAAAAATATTGTAACTAACTCGTGTGTTAATCGGCGATTAATAATCTCTACAATTAACGCGCTCGCGCGTTAAAATGTATCGATTATTAATCGCTCTCATTTACAAACTTGTTTGTTAAATAATTATTAATCATCAGCATGCGAATTTTGGGCACTTACGCCTGTTGTGCCAGTTCAAAACATTACTATGCAATTTTCAATGCACATTCATGTATTAAACATGAAAACGTCGACCTAAATTCCGAACCCTATCTGTAGCTCTTCTTACCATTCTGCCGACAATATGTGCAGACAGATTTTGGAGGTTAGGTAAATTTACACAAAGTGTTCCTTATTCTCATCTTACAGTGCGATAAATTATTGAATCTAATACATTTTGGTCTCTGAAGATGTTGACAACATCGCGCATTCAACCAATTGATAAACACCCCTTCGGATTTCAAGTTTGTAAGATTTGTTGATAAATGCGATTGCAAAATTTGTACTATTGTCATACATTCTGATATTCATAGATTTTTTGTTTCCAATGGTCACTTAATAATGCATCGTGTAGTTATCTTTCTCTAGTTTCAAAAATGTCCCAAAACATTTGTTAAATATGTTAATAATGCCTTTAAGAAATTGTAAAGGCATTTACGATGAACTTTCCTCGCAAGTGCGGTCACATAATAGGTACAAATACCTTAACGTTGCTAATAATACTGAAAAAATAAAAGGAACCACTTACTAATGCGCATTACATCAATTTGCAAATAAAAAAGTGTGTAGGCGGTGGAATTTGAACTCCAGCTTCGAGGCGAATTCCGATTTCTAGCCAGAAGCTTTAACTTTTAGGCATGAGAATCCACATTTTTGCTTACGCCAGCGGTATAGATAACACATTAACGGCAGGACCGATGCAGGGTGTTCACTCCGTGTTTAGGAGTGCAAAATATACTTATTCTCGTTAAGGGTAAACACATAGGCAATGCCCAAAATATTACTTTTATTTAACTAACAGTTTTCGACCGAAAGTGTATTCGGTTTTGACTTAGGTAGACATCTAATCCACACGCAAAAGTCGCCTTTCTCTAATAAATAGTGAGATACGAATTGAGAAAACATGTATTTTTTTAATCGGCAGTGATGAACGTCGATATCGTCATTAAAGTACGAGAAATCGGCTGTGAACTAATCCAATATTTTACGTTTTTTGTAGGTGGCGAGGTGACAGATGGATGACAGAAAACATCAACGTAACCTACAATTGGTGGTTAAAAATATTAGTTTCATGATTTCTCGATTTAAAAATTTATTTTTATTCCCATGTGATCTATTCGCCTTGGCTCTACGGGCCTCGGCAACTAAATTCCACATTCGTGATGTAAAGTTAAACTTCAGTGCCTTGGTGTACTGTACAAATAACTATTTTCGTCATCTAGGGACCCCGAATTCTCGAAAGGTGCTTTTTTTCACGGGTGTAATATTTCTTTGTCTTGTTTTAGACTGTGGAAGTAAAAGAAAAATTAAAATACATTTTTTCATAATTTTTTTTTCATTGTGAATAGCAACAGGTTTAGGATGTGGTCGCTTTTTTGGTGGAGAATTTAAAGGTTTACCAGCTTTAACTGATGCGTTTGACACTTAAAAAAGTCAAACAAACGTCAATGTTAACATCAAATATCACTGAGGCGTAATTTTGACAACCTAGATCAGAAAGACAGCCATATTTTTTCAAAAATTCCTATTTTTTACTATAAAATTATCTGCTTTGACTTTTTCGTTATAGCGGTACGATTATGACATCACTGAAATTTCATTAGAAGAATTATATAATCGATTCACTTCTTTTTACTTTCAAGAAAGCATTGTCTTCGTGCAAAATCACCTTTTTTTAGATTTCTTTTGGTCTTCACATTTCAGGGTCCCTAGATGACGAAAAATATGTTTCCTCAATTTCGTTTGTCGTCCGTCTGTCCGTCTCTCTGTTGGTGGTATAGCTCAAAAACTATTTGTTGGAGGAATACCATATTTTGCATGCGGATTATACGTTCGATCAAATCTACAGGGTGAGTACCTACCTTAAAAGATTAAGGGCCGGTTGCAGAAAGCAATGTTAAGTCTGGTGTTAGCTAACATCGCGTCAAAGTGAACAAAAACGAATCAAATCTCAAATGCTTATGGTAACTAATACATTAGTAAACAAAATTTGATGCGATTTTGTTCACTTTGACGCGATGTTAGCTAACACCAGACTTAACATTGCTTTCTGCAACCGGCCCTAAATGTGGCCTATTTTTGCTTTAATTGAAAAAAATTTCAAGAAAAACAATTTGCACATTGATTAAGTTTTCTAACCTACATGCGTTTGGAAACTTCAGGTGTAAATCTCGTTTAAATACGACGACGTTATTTTACACAGCTAATTGGGGAAACATCCATGGCCAACCATCATGCAAAAAATATAAAAAGGTATGAATCAGTATTTTGCACATGCTTTGAAGTTGAGACTTTACACTTACCAATCAATCTCAAAAATTGACCTTTATAACATTTTACAATAGCAAACGTTTTATTACTTTACAGTGTGTTTTATTTGGTTTGCTCAGGTCTTGCAAATAGTTTTGTACTATGTAATACTTTTTATGGTTTCTCTTCGGTTTTTTCGGAGTTGCAGTCATAAAACTGTTTTTACACACTAAATACATACATAACTATTTGCTACTTCCACCTTATCCAAATATTACTTGTAAATTATGAACGCGTTTACCGTACCTATGTCCAGTATTCTAAAGAAAATTGCCATTCAGATTTTTGATTTACTAAGTTTATTGGTATTCTTTCTTCTTTCTATAGTGACCGCCAAAAACTCGGCATCAAATGAGAAAAACTTTCATATTTGATTTAAAAAAACCTTGTACGGCAATAATTTTAGCTTTTTTAAAACCTATTTAGCCTCTATCCGATACACCCAGTGATTTTCAGTTAGAAAATTGCGTTTTTCGAAATTGTCCAAATCCGAAAGTGCCATAATTGACGAAATTAAGAAAGATTTCAATGAGATTTTTTATCGGTTTTAGATAACTAAATTATCTCACGATTTTTTCTTTCACTTCCATCCATCCAAGGAAGCTACAGCTTAAATCGGGTCTTGGTCTCTTCTATTTGTTCCTCCAGCTATCCCTGCCTCAGTCGCCTTTTTTCAATTTGGCATTTCGAGCATTCATCGTGCGCCCTTTTAAATTTTATTAGCCCATCTCGCTGCTGGTCTCCCTACTGGTCTGTTGCCTTCTATTTTGTGGAACTTTTTAACCTTCTGTCTAACATCTTGTATGCTTGATGCGTTGCTTTTGCTGATGATTTGGTTGAATGTTGTGCCGTCAGTGGATGCCCATGTGCGTTTATGTATTTCTCGTGGGAGGGATTTGTCGTACTACTCGTAATTATCATGATTCTGCTTGCAGCGAAATTGATTGCTCTTCTTCCGTTATCATTAGATTTGTGATGTAGACTGTATCTATGGTTGGCTCATATTTCTCTTCTTTGCTTATTTTGGCATTTAGGTTTTTTTTGAAGTCTATGACCCTGGTTTTGGTTCCTTTATCTATTATAAAGACTACTAGTTTGTGATCAACTGTTTCCTTTTCGGTGTAGAAAATGGAGTGCGTCTTTATATCCATTATTTCTTTTCCTAACCATCTGGTCTCCTCTACGGATGTTATTTGTATTTTATATTTTCCTAGTATGGGCAGTAGTTGCGTTAGTGCTCCTGTTGTGTGCAAATTTCGCACGTTCCGTGTTCCAATACATGCTTGTCCATGCTCGGGTTGTTTCCTAGTGTTTCGAGGCTTCTTTAGAGGTTTCGTAACTAAGCTTCTTTATGGGAGAAAGGGTGTTAGGCCCATGGGGTAGTTAGCCCCTTAACCAACTTCCTTTTCGGAGGACCATTTCTCTTTCACACGTCTGTCCTGACCCCACCTTCCACCGGGGTTGGTTATCCGATCTTCGGTGGAGTTGCTCAGGTTTCCGAGGTTCGCCCTCTTTATCTTCATATAAAGGCTACTTGGAAGTGAGAGTCGGAATTGAGTAGGAGAGGCTATGCGATGCTAACTGCAAGCAGTATCGTGTATGACACATGCACTACCCCATTTTAACCCCTTCTTTAACTTTCGCAAATATTTAATTTTGAAATTTTTGGAATATTTATAAAAATTTCACATACCAAGACTTCATTCCAAAATTCAAATTTTTTATATATAATTGTTATATTTTTGCATAATTTTTACTTCTTTGATGCAAGGAGCTTTTTAGGAGAAGTATTTTTCAGTGATAATTGATAAATATCTGTAATACAAGTGCTAAAAATGAATGTTTAGTGCACGAGACATAAGAATTGTGAAACGATAGGCAGAGTTTCATAACATGTCAGGTGCAATAACACTTTACCACGCGTTTGCATACGATATTTTTTCTACGACCTTAAACGTACTGTTATTAATCTATATACAGAGAATTTTTTCTTTTTAGTATAGGTACATACGAGCTATGTATACTTTTATAAAAAAACATGTCAATGCGTTTTTCTATTGCGATCTATAGGCAACCAGTTATACACTAAATTTCAAATTTAAACTTCCCATTTTTTAAAAGAATTGTGGTGAAAACAGTAATGAAATTATTTAATGTCAAATTAATGTTAATTAGTTTTTATTTTTTGAGTTACACATAAAACTGTAATTTTTTTATACAACCATGTACAGCAAAGACAAAAAATGTTAAATGTTAACAAAGCATCATTTTGTGCTCGAGAACTGTCAGCTTGTGTCAGAGAACTGCAGAGACTTATTTTCGATAAAATATCGAGAAAGGCATATTTCTTACATTAGAACTATTCCAAATTCTATCTATAATTAGCACTAAAATAATGTGTTTACACGTTTTTTATAAAAGTTGTGACGAGGGATTAAGGGGTTGGCCTTACCTGGTAGCGAAAGTTTGACTTGATATTATGCCGGCTGGTAAATATCGGCCTTAGTTGGCTAACTCGCCGGGAAGGGCCGGTGTTCCAGCTAAGCTAAAAAAAACTAGTGGAGAGTGCGCCAGCTCCTCGACGTCGACAAATCCTTGGGTCGGACTTCCCCCAAGGTATGGGATAAATCCAGCAAACCAAATAGTAAAACCAATAACTAATAACAGAATTTATTTAACAATCGGTTCTATAGTGCAAACGGCTACAATAACTAGATAACCATGGACAGGCAAATCGACAATGAACAAAAGCAATAATAAATATACAAACAGATCAATAACTAACCTAAACACATTAAAACGACAATGGGCACTGCATAAATATAATCAATAATACCATTTCATCCAAAATAGGAATGAATAAAAAAACAACTAAGCTTTAAGCTACCACGATCAAATTGCTACTAGTTTTGCAACGCAGGTATAAAGTAGGCACAAAGATTGGCACGCACCCTGTGAGGCAGAGCTCGGCAAAACAGAGCTATGCAAGCGAAAAGGCTAACTACTACCCTGAATGTTAGCTCGAACTTAAATATGACAACTTCAAGGGTCGAAATTCCCTTACGGTTGTATGAATATACAGGGTCGAGGCGATTTCTATCATAAACTGAACATGCTTATTATGACTGCTCAAAACAACGGCTTGAATATGCTCCTGACAATGGAAAAATAAACAAATTGCAAGATCGCTTTACGAATATCTAAATTTTGAGCGTTAACTTGCCGCGAGCGGATCGCGAGGCACGACCTATTACCAAATTCCACAGCGCAATGACGTTTATAAATCTAACCTCAGCAGCTGAATTTTGAGGGCACTCGCCTAAACAGATAACTAGCGACAGATCTCGTTGTTAAATACAGCTAGACTGTAATATAGGTAAGTTTAAACGTCCTATAAAGTCTTAATAGCATATCTGAATTTTACATTGCGTTACAGGGGACCCAATTCAGAAACGACATTCATCACATTTGCCGCAGGCCAAAGGTAAGTAAATTTGAACGTAGCATTCAATACCACGAATATCGAAAATCTCATGCCAAGAAATTACTAGCGTGGCTAACACAGCTGCCACAAACATTTAAACTACAAATACATAAGGAGCGAGACTTATTGAATGAAATGCCCTAATGCTACCTATACAATTAATTCGCTAGTAAATGTACGGAATGAAATGCCTTACAACTATCTATGCGGTTAGCTCGCTAGCAAATGTTTCGTGCGATTCACAGAGATATGGCTGGCCAGGGCAGAACTCAAGCCATCAACACCTAGTGCGTCAAGGATACAGGAAGCAGAAGGCGCCGGCTTCCAGCAGCGAAGCGAGTAACGCAGGGGGGGGCTTGCCTTGAGACCAGCATAGAGCAAACAGACTGCAGGCAGGCGATGTAGGCACCAATTCCTCAATACAAATAAGGTGTAAAGTAGCCAAACCGTTCAGTCAGTCGTGCGAAGTCCGTGACAAAGCGAATGCCGGTGATATAAACACAAATCTCCGGAACATTCCAACAGGGGTTTACGAAGCCTCCATATCCTTCCAACACTGAATATGCCTATCAAAACCGTGAAACTGAGACCCCAAAAGGAAGCGATCCAAACTTGCACAACGCAAAACTTGCCAGGAAATGGCCGAAAAATGACCAAAAACAGCCCAATTCAGCTTATCAAAGTTGTACAAATTTGAAAGTTGGCCAACAGAAAAACTGAAGAATGCAGAGTGTGCTTTAAGCTGATAAAGACAGAGCTGTACTTTGTTCGAATTTAAGATTGATGCTAGTAAGGTTGCCTAACCAGTTAAGTAAAAAAGTATTTTTACGAAATAAATGTAAATTGCCAAATCTGATTAATTATTTCAACTATTATATGGAAAATGGCAAAATGAGCGTAACAATGTATACATAGCTCGTACGTATACAAAAAAGAAAAATTTCCAGTAGGTATATATCGATTTAACTAAGGTTTACATTGTTGACAGTTGTAATTTACGTTATAGTAAAAAGATGGCCATGGATAAGTAGACCGCACAGATGCCTGTTTCTGCAGCTGGTAGTTGTCAAAGTTAGTTGATCATATGCAAAGCAACTAGTTGGTTCTCTTACACATATGTCCTATGGTCCAATGTAGGTTTCTCCAATTCGTTTTATTATTTCGTCAGCAAACAAGCCTGCTTCACGTGCACGAAATTTTTAGTATTGGGTGTAATTTAAACCGTAATCATGATTGAGTTAACGTCAATGCATCTATTGTCGGTACAGAGTATTACAATAATAACAACGACTGCAAATAACCTAAGAAGCTCGACGAGCCTAAGCTGCTTTGTAATGCACCAGCGCCGGCAGGGCAAATTCACGTTCGTATTTTTTCTTACAGGGCGTCTACAGATCTAAATTATCTTTTCTGATGTGAATTAGTGGGGAATTTGACGTTCGATTCTAGATTTTCTCCACTTGGAGTGCATTCAACACTAAAAATTGTGTGCACTCTGGAATGCACCTAGACACAGTGCTTTTGCAAAGCTAGTAAAATTTATCTTGGCTATTTTTGTATAAACTATAAGATATAGTATAAACTTGAGAATCGACAAGTTGTGACATTAGCGGTTTTTGTAAATAGCTTCTCAATTTGTTTCTGCACTAACGAATTGACTGCATGTTTCTTTTTTAATTTTTTTTCTATTTTTTGCATTGCATTTCAACTATGGACTTGTATCGTGCTGGTTTGCAATACCGTCTGCTTAAGAATCAACATCACCTTCATCATCAACATACTCGTTTATACTAATCTCATCGCCACATTGATCCACATTCTGCGATATTCTGTTAAAGCACATTATCAGAAGCTAATTTAAAAATGTGTATCTTACGGATAACTATGCTGTCAGTTTTCCAAGCTAAATATATCTGCTAATAATAACTTAACCAATACAGCTATTTACTAAAAAAAAATAATGTCAGAATGATGTGTTTCTACTGCACATGTACGTAGGCGTTCAAAATTATAAAATTAAAGAAATTTAGCGAGATGCTTAAATTTAAAACTAGCAGACGCTCTTTTGAATCTAAATCTGGAAAATTCGAGAGTTCTTTGTTCCTTAATATTAAACTCAATGTATCTGTCCTTACTTGAACACTATGCATGCTGTTTTCACCTTAGGAAGCAGTGACTATAACGTCAAATTGCATAAGATTTAGGAATAAGCAACTTAGCAAAAAGTTTCTATCGAAATTATAGTTGAAACATCAGTAAGCTTTTTTAGTTATTTACGACGATTGCTGAAATTTATTAGAGGAAAGTGCTGTTGCATTTTGGGAAGGAAATGGGCGTCCTTTGGGAAGTAGAGATTGTATAGGCAAAAAAGAAGGCTGGCCAACGGATGTCCTGTAATTAGGAGTTTGTAGAGAGTAAAGCACATGGTACGCCTCCCTGTCTTAGGTCCAGGGCGTCGTGGGGAAAACGCAGTCGCACGAGATTAACTCGTTGGGAGAGCGTCAGTTAGCAGAGATAGAACGTAGAACGGATGGAGTGAGCGGGCCCTCAAATTGAATTGCCCGAGCTCGTTTTGAAGTTCCAGATATGCTCCAACTTCAACATATAGATAACATCTGAACTGCATACTCGGCGAAATTGTCTTATAGGATTAAATAAATCCAATTGCGTAGAAGGAAAATTATCCAGCACATATAGAGCGGTCTTATTACTACTTCTCCCCAAATTTACCGCGTTAAGGAAAGACAACGCCAGAAAACTGGTCTTAATGTTGATTAATTATTTCTACTCCTCTAGCTTTAATTAAACATTAGAGCTTGAACCGAACGAGATGGTTTAGGAAATTAGTTATAGGTGATTTCACGTTCTGCAAAGAAACGTATAAATTTTATAACTGTGTTCTTGAGAACTCCAGTTGCTTTAGAAATATTGCCTTAATTTTTAAGGAAAAACGTTCAGAAAAGAATAATATTAATTATCGACCAGGTTTTTACTGAGCAGGGAGCAGAGCGCGTTTGAAGTAAGTAAATAAGAAAGGAATTAAAAAGGATCGTAGGAACAAGGGTTTAGGGTAGTATTTCAATGATTCAACGGCGCTTTTAAATTGAGAATTTCTGTTAAAGTAAGTTTAAATACGCTTTTGCCATACTAAAACTACAAGTAAAATATAGTTAGTGCAGAGAACTAGAATAATTCAATTCATGTGTTGCCATTTTGGAAGCTTCAATTATAAGCTTATATATTTAACTAAACTTTCATAAAAAGATACCTCACGTATACTAATTTCGCATTCCATTTAAAAATATAATTTTATAGTTCATTTAGTTTATGATATGGGTTTGGTACAGAAGAAAATGAAAAACCATGATTCCTTAATATTTATTTTTGAATAATTTAACTAACTATAAAAAAGTACAAAACTTGTAGTTCAATAAATGTAACTCCTGTGCAATAAAATTAAGCACACACGGTTTTGTTGTATTTATTAATAGCGTGTTTTTTAAAGGTCTTAGTTTTGGTCTTTTAATAAAGGTGTTATTTTCGAGTTATGGGGTTTTATCATTTATTGAAACTGCTGCTAGGCAATTAAAATATACCCGAATTATACAAACTAGAATATTGTGAAAAATAGGCATAAGGCTTGTGCTTAATTTTATTGCACAGAAGTGTACATGATGCCAAATTCTGCTTTTCATGTTTTATAGTTATATACAAAAGCTACAGCAGGTGGAGGTGCAGTTAAATATGAGTGGAATTTTTCGATCATCTTAGCTTGTCTAATTAGTTCAACTTGTTAGTTGCCTTTATATTAGCGATAGACACGTTCCACTATTGATATCATTTCTATTTACCCAATTAATTAATCTTTTCTCTATACGTTATAATTTATAAAATTACTATGAACATCATATGAACATTTTTGGTGGTCGTGACCCCTGTGAGGGCATTCTTCCCTCATTTAAGGGGTTAGGCTAGCCACCTACCCCGGCAGCGGCTTGAGATGGCTTATAAAACCGCACTTAGTGTGTGGAAATAATAGGCTTTCGGCCTATATTAAGAGTTAGAAGAAGACTATGAGCAAATGAAAACATCTGTCCTATATAAATATATCTGGGAGAAAAACAAATATGGTCCTATATACTATCTATGGTGCGAAGGACCAATTGTTACCAACTTCATTCTATACACAACTCTGAATCGCGCAATGATAACGCTCTCATTTTTTCTTAATTGTCATTTCAATGTGTTGTTTACAAGTCAGGGGAAGCATTCAAAGTTGAAAAAAAGAAGAATTGTTCCAAAGGTGATGGCCCGAATTGAACGAATTCTGAAGCAAACTGCAAGAAAATTGGCAAGAGCTCTCAACAACTCGGACTAAAGCATTCACCAAATATTGAAAAATAAACTTCAACTCAAGCCCTACAGTATACAGAGTTCAAGATACTCGTATAACGCTTGGCAGAAAAAAGTACGACTCAAAATATCACTGAAACGCTTGCACCCGAGTGAGGATTTGCTAAACATCGTCTTTTCGGGTAAAAAAAATCACCGTTTAGCAGTAGGTGAATAAACACAACAACAGTATTTGGTGTGAGGAAAAGTCCAACAATAATCTGAAGCTAATAGTTGCAGTGAGAAGGTAAACATTAGCTACTGTCATGGTTTCAGCTTCCGTGATCGGTCAAGATCGGTCTTCTCTCGTTCTCTTCGACCAGGATGTTAAGGACAACAAGATTGTATACTGCAAAAGAGTCTTAAAAGGAGTATTAAATTCGGTACCAGGTTATGGACGCTTCAGCAGAACGCAGTCCCGCAAAAATCGACTATTTCTTCATAAGAACGTCCCGGGTTCATTTTGGCGGAACATTTTCACCACATGTTCACCAGACGCTATTCTTCTGGATTTCTCCATTTGGAGTATTTCGTAGGTCAGGTTGTCCTCTAAAAACACACAAGATTCGACGGCATGCCTACTCCAAGGATGGCTGCGTATTCCGCTAGTCTCACATTCGTGCAGCGTGCGATACTTTCATTAGCAGATTCGAGGTCATCATCAAACCGAAATACGATTATATCGAACAGTGAATTTTGTTTCTTAAAACACAAATATTTTAACATTGAAGATGTTTAACTAATTGGAGATGTGACGCTACTACGGGGCTCTTCTAGCCATTTGTGTCACGCTTGAGAAATGCGCAGTTTTCGCAAATTTTTGCAAGCAAGTATTGCAGGTGAATGTTGTTGGTGTTATTTTTAAGATCTCGTCAAGGGCGAACCTTCTGGAGAGGTTGTGAAAATTTAAGGTTCGAGGGGGCGAAAATACAGAGGTTAAAACGATTTTGTGGACACGAAAGCGTTCAGTGCTGTTACAAGGCATACTTTTTGAAAAATCCAAATGGGATTTGGGGATAGTTGGAAAGAGGATGAATCAACGCTCATCGTACGCGCTAGATTTTGGCGTCTTTAATGCACGGGGGCGAAGTTACAGGGATAGGAAGCTGATGTGCATTCGTAGCAAATTGGATGTTCGCATCAACAGGAGGCACGAATAAATGTCGAATTTTGATTTTTGCAGTATGTGGATGAATATGTGGGATTTTAAGAATTTTGCGGCTCAGGTGGATTTAGGTGTTGCAAAATGGGGAAAACGATATAATTATCAGAACAACCTTAACATTAATATTTGTGTGAAATTCGCTGCTTACAAGCTTTCTACTGGTCAATTGTATTTTTAAGAGAATTCGGGATGTGGGAATTTTGCGGCTCAGGTGAATTTGGGGGTTGCAAAATGAAGAAAAGGTTATAATTATTCGAAAAACCCTAAAATCAATATTTGTATGAAATTAGCTGTTTTGAAACCTTCTACTAATCGATTGTATTTTTAAGAAAATTCGGGATGTGGGAATTATGCGGCTCAGGTGGATTTAGGAGTTGCAAAATGGGGAAAACCGTTATAATTATCCCAAAAATATTAAAATTTATATTTGTGTGAAATGTGCTCTTTGGAGATTTCTACTGGTCAATTTTATTTTTTAAGAGAATTCAGGATTTGCTAATTTTGCGGCCCAGGTGGATTTGGGGGTGGAAAAATCGGGAAAACGTTATAATTATCAGAAAAACCTTAAAATCAATATTTGTCTGAAATTCGCTTTTTGGAGATTTTCTACTGGTCGATTGCATTTCTCTTTCTGATCGTTAGTCGAGTTTCGCCTCTGACGTGGTTCACACGTTAAGTAACTTATATTTTCACTATTTTGGCTTAACTGTTAAACATCAAGACAAGCATTTGCTGCGCACATTGTGCTGTTACTCTGAGGGGCTGGCCAAATGGTCAGAACATCGCTATGCCATTTGCAAGACCTATTATTTGGCATGAACAAACGCACCACTTGACTGATTGCTACTTTTGCTGAGGGAAAACTTTCGGGTTTTCCAACATAAACAAGAAAACTATTAGTTATGCTAGTCTGCCTTCTGCTACTCGTCCAAGTACCTCATTCGAAAGCTTTGCCAGTACCAAGACTAATAGGTGTTTCGAGTGAAGAATATGTTACCGAACCAGAAGGATTTTCTAGGAAACACAAAATCTGACAATTATACTATAACACTTGTTAATGAACTTTTTAGAAGTTACTATAAATTGGGCTGTAACATGAGCCTTAATAACTATTTTTAATACTAGTGAACCAAGTAGTGCATTTAATCGTGAGTCCAGAAGTTGGGCGCCCGAGCTGTAGGCGAGGGTCCCAACTGGATGAGTGATTAAATGTACATTTGCTCACAAGTATAAAATGTGATTTTTTCCACAATCAAAATACAATGTCAAACACAAAATATTTATTAATTTCAAAGATGTATGACTTAACATTTTTTATTTGGGTGAATACAAATTAATTGTACAGTTATTAAGTGTAACAAAATGTACGAGAGGAATATTTGTTGTCATATCCTTGTTTTTCTGCATATTTATTTTACACATGGTTGCATACTACGTTGCATTTTGTTACTGAGCTGAATAGCATTTACACTTACAGAACTTGCATTTTTATTCATTTTACATATAGCTATATTACTACCTTCATCTTCTTCATTCAAGTTAACAGCATTTGCATGTGTAGAAGTTGAACTATTAGACCTGTGCTCATTCAATGGATTGGTATGGATTTCTCCAAGAATTGTGTTGGCAACATTTATTTTGTTAGATATAGCATCATCGACATAACCTTCGGCGACGGAACTTGAAGACCATCCTCCATGGTGCTTTAAACTTGGTATGTCACCTCCTTCATTCACCAAAATTGAAGCTGATGTTCTCCGGAAGCAATGTCCAGTGATTAATTTAACTTCAGGCAATTGCAAGTATTCAACAATAAAGCTGGGTAATTTTGAAAATGTGTTGGTGCCTACAGGTCGGATTGTACATTTTCTTGATTTATAGTTAACAAATAACGATTATGTGGCGTTGAAAGTGGCCGTATCTTGAAATATTTTCGGTAGATACCAATAATATTTGTGGTTCCATTGGTAATTGTAATTTTTTTTGTTTGTTTTCGTGACAGGAAGTTTAACAATAATTACAGAATCTTTATCTCCAATGTCATCAAGTGTCATTTTGCATAGTTCTATAGATCGACAATTAAATGCGTATCATTAGTGAGTGGAAAAAATATTTTTTGCACTCGCACCTGGATTTCTTTGCCCCGAACTTCGGGGACGTCAGTGATGAACACGGCGAAGGGTTTCATCAAGACATTTCTGTTATTGAAAAACGTTATCAAGGCAAGTGGAACAGTGAAATGCTTGCTGATTATTGTTCCACATTGATATCAGAAAGTACCGAAGAACAGTATACGAGGATGTGCTGAAATGTTCCTGGCTTTACATAGAAAGAAACGTGGTAGCAAAATATGAAACATATTTCATTCAACATACTCCCCCCTCAAGCTAACACATTTAGCACAACGCTTTTCCAGTTTTCTTAACCCCTCCAAATGGAAGTGGGACGGTTTGACGGTTGTCTATCCAAAAACGCCTCCGTAGCTGCGATGACTTCCTCATTGGAGCCAAACTTGGTGTCCTTCAGGTGTTTCTTCAGCTGTGGGAAGAGGTGGTAGTCCGAAGGGGCTAGATCTGGGAATAGAGCGGGTGCTTCAACAATTCGAAGCCAATTTGGTCGATTTTCGTCAGTGTGTGGTCAGCGGTATGGGCAGATGCATGCACCGCTATGTCTGCTTTGTTAATGCGTGGAATGAAAACTCTGGCACTTACGATTCTGTTACTGGGCATGCGCGCTACTGAATAGTTACGCATGCTGTAGTATGGTTTACAAGGGCCTAAATAACTCGATTAGCACCAAAGCCAAGCACTTTTCAGCACAACCTCGTAACAGAACAACAAAAGAGAAAATAAAAGCATTTTAAACAGGACGATAGCATACAGCTCTATATAATGAACATAGGTACCCAATTAATATTATTTCATTTAGTTCTCTGAATGCCATTTTTGGCAGTGGTCTATTATAATACGTTTTATCGGACTTTTTCCACTGCCTAGGGTGTATATCACACGACGTTTCGGGAGTTTTGATCTACTCTCGTCTTCAGGTGTTTCTGGTTAGTCCTGAGAAGGACTGATATTGTACGTCTTTATAGGTACGTAAACAAACTGAGAAGAATCGGAAACAGATTCAACATAAGAACTGCCTTGAAGCCCACAACAACTCTAAGAGGTATGATGACGCATACCAAGCCTCAGAACGAAGATCAGATTTCAAACAACCGCATCTACAGCGTACCGTGCGAGTGTGATAGACAATACATATGGGAAACCCAACGACCCCTACGAGTAAGATTATCGGAACACCGCAAAAATATTAGAAAGGGCGAAACCATCAAATCCAAGATCGCAGAACACGTCTGGAACGAAGACATCCATATACAATGGGATAACGCACCAATTGTAGCTAGTGCTGGCAGTAGAACCAATTAGCCAGGCAAGCGCAGAACTAAAGCCCATTTGGATGCCACTACTGCGCAGAGAATTACAAAAATAGTCTACTGCGCATACAGCGGTAAGATATTGTAATGGTCTTAGGCCCACGACTCGACTCTGCTAACAGTGCAAATTAATGAACATTTCAATAAGCACAGAGTTGGGGTGTTTTATGTAACTGCAATGATAAGTTTACGGTTCAAACGATAAATGCATTGGTAAAGAGATACCAGTAATAATAAAGTAATTAAGTAAGGAACGCAGAAGGCAAGCTTGTTCTTCACAGGGATCGAGGTTGACTTACAAATAAATTAAATAATAGGTTTGTGCATAATGAATAGCTGAACCGAAAGAAATTAATAGTCAAAAAAAAGGTTTGCTATGTGCAAGTAAAAGAAGCGTAGAATTCAATAAAGGTAGTCAGTGAAATTGGTGAGGATTCTAAAAAAGCAAAGAAGCCAGAATAATATAACAATACCTTGCGAAAGAGCAATCTGAAAAAGCAGGCAGGTGGACATGAGAAGGCAATAAGAAAAGCAGGCAACAGGATATAAAAAAAGCAATTTAGAAGCAAGGAACTCTTAAAATAATCAGTGCATTGAACGGTTGAGAAAATCAGAGCAAATAAAATAACGTGTTTGTGTGTGTGGCGCAAATAAACGATTTTTAAATCTAAGAAACAGACAATAAATTTAGTTTGTAAGATTTAAAACTATGTTATCAAACTTTTTTCTAGAATGTATTTAAATTAACCAAAACTTATTTCCGTTTGTATTGTAACCATAGCGATAGATTCTAATTTGTTTTAATAACGGAGGAGGCCAAATGAATAATTAAATTAAGCTTGGCAGTGTAAATTGTGCTCCACTTTATTTATATTTTTAATGCAATAAATGAGCATTTTTCAAGCCGAAAAGTTTACCCTTTTATTATGTGCATATCCAAGTTTGAATGGTATTGTTTGTAAAGGTTTCCGCCAACAAAAATAACAATTTTTCAAGGGCGTTTCCGAGGATTTGCCAGCCGATCCAGCTCGAGACTTCGACAACTGCTTCCAGCCAAGATAACAATCCTAAGCTAGGGGTTGGTACTGCAACACCTTGGGCAGAACTGCAGGAGTGCTACTCGCAGCTTCAATAGCGAGGAAAGCCGTTGCAAAGCTAGAAATACACCAGGGGTCGTCTCCGAGCACCGAAGCAGTTCCGCCGTTATAAGGTACCCAAATTTATCTAAAATATCAGTGTTAGCTGTCGGACAATCAAGGTGCATGTGCAAGGAGGGCTTACTGAAGAAGATTCGAGCATTTACAAAGCCGCGACAAAGGCGCAGTTCAAGTAATTAAGAAGCATCCATAAATTTTGAGGTTAGGCGAAGGAATTAAAAAATGCCTGTGGTAGCATCGCTTTTAACAACGAAGCGACGGTGGTGACTTCACGAAATATATTAATACCCGAAACAAAAGCTGTTAAGTGCCGCCAAAGTGCAAAGATTTAAATATTTACCCTGCGAATTCTCATAATTACACTGGTTTTAAACTTCAAATACCGCAGACTTACATACGCGCTCTATTTTGTAAATTTTTTTGACAGTATTGCAAAAAATTATCTACAGAGCATTGGAACTAAATGCGGTGAACAGGACCGTATCAGATAATCTGTAACTTACAATCAACCTGGAACCCAACTGAGTTAACGAGTTATTGCTTTACTGAGAGCTAGCGTTTTATAATTAATTGCAGATAAATAAAATATAAAAACGGGCACATTTCCATTTAGTTTGAACAAGTAAATGAAGTACGGGTCACATTTTAACCAGCCTAATAATTTGATAACAGGCAAAGTTCCGTACACAGTAAAATATTAAATCAGTGAATTGTGCATATTGGATTTTGCTCTAACTTACAATTAATTATGAATTAAAACCCAGTCATTAGAGAGCATCGATTGCAATATACAGGGTGTTCCAAAAATAATGGGACACCGATTAGTCATAGATTCCTTACGTCATAATAAATCGATTAAACCCAATATACCTTAGTACAAGGTTCCTTCAGTAAGAAGTTATATGGCCTTGAGGTTCAATTTTTTATTTCTTATTTTTTTGCTAATTTTTATAAATGTAGAGATATCGATTTGAATTTTGATATACAAGCTTACTATTATATACTGCACTAATACGAAAAATTTTATAAACTAGACTTTACTGTAGGGGGACTTTACCTATCTTTGAAAACTTTTTTTAGCTCTAACTTCGTTATCTGTAACTTTTTTTGAAATTTTAAATTCTTATCTGAACGAGAATTAAAATACACAAAAATAATGTACTCTTAGTTCATGAGTGTAAAAGCAACTGTTTGCCTTGAAATGTCCACCAAAGGTGTTTGGTTGTCATGAAGACGTGCAATTATCAAGTAGCCATGATCACAAAAGCAATGGGTAATGATTTCAATCTAGTAAACAACAATAAGAAATCAATTAATGACGTTGGGGACAGCAGTTTTTTTGTCTTTGTGCTTACGAAAATGTTGCGACACAACAAACCTTTCAGCATTGAAGAATTCGTTATGTAGCGGCATTTTCTTAAACATAAAAGAACAAATTCTTATGTCACTAATGTCATTTATTGATTTATCATTGTTTTTTACCAGATGACCATTGTTTTTGTGATCATGGCTACTTGATAATTGCACGTCTTAATGACAACCAAAAACCTTTGATGGGGATTTTAAGGTAAACGATAGCTTTTAGGCTTAAGAACTAAGAGTACATTACTTTTGTGCTTTTTAATTCTCTTTCAGATAATAACTTAAAATTTCAGAAAAAAATTACAGATAACGAAATTAGAGCTAAAAAAATTCTGAAAGATAGGTAAACTGCCTCTTACAGTCAAGTTTAAATTATTAAATTATTTTTAATTAGTGCAGTACATAATAGTAAGCATGTATACCAAAATTCAAATCGATATCTCAACATTTATAGAAATAAACAAAAAATAAAGCATAAAAAATTGAACTTCTAGACCCTATAACTTCTTACTGAAGGGACTAAGGTATATTAGGTTTAATCGATGTATTATAAATTATAACGTAAGGAATCTATGACTAATCGGTGTCCCATTTTTTTGGGACACCCTGTATATTAGTTTATAACTAAAATATATAACCGTGTTGGTGGCCTAGTGGCAAGAGTAACAGACGAGTAATCACAGCAATCAGCGGTCCCGGGTTCAAACCCCGGGGAAGGCACGAGTGTACGTAAAAAAGACGTACAATATCAGTGCTTCTCAGGACTAACCAGGAACACCTGAAGACGGGAGTAGATCAAAACTCCCGAAACGTCGTTTGATATACACCCCAGACAGTGGAAAAACTTCGATAAAACATATCATTATTTCATTTAGGTACTTTTCAAAAATTTTATTTTACAAAAGCTGACCTGCCAGAATAGATTAGTTTTTATTACTATCATTAGAACTATAAAATAAATGAAAATTGTACATAGTTTCTAAAGAAAAATAAAAAAAATACATTTGTTGTATAGTGTAATGAAAGGATTGTCGGGATCCTACTATGATTCTAAATGTTTTTGAGAATTATGGTGTTAAAATTTTTAATTCATATATACAGGGCGTTACTTAAGTCGACGGTATGGCTTTTGAAGTTACATTATAGTATAAAAGAAGTCGAAAATTCCTATAAGATTTGTGCATCAGATTTGTATTTTTCGAAATAGAGCGTGTGTTCAAGTCACGTTTGAGTTTTTCTTATAACAATAGAACATTCAATAGATTTGAATAATGTTTGCTATAACACTTCAAACTGGTATAAACCATCTTTTGAGATTACTATCTGTGTACTAGTGGTGAAATACGGGTGTTACGACACAGATTCCACAGTAATTACGAGTGATGTTTAGAATTGACCAGGACTTGTTATATGTGTGGCACTAAATGAAAAACTATTGTCAAGTCATTAAGTGATAATCAAGGTAGCTGTGTCAGCAGTATTCAAGCTTGATTATGTTTTGTTTTAATTAACAATGGGCGATATACTCACCATGGCGTCAAGTGATGTGTTCTGTCGCCGAAAACATTAGTATCGAGAGATAAAAAAAAAACTGTTCCTCAGCGGGCTGTGGAAATTCAACTTATGAATAATATGTTGGTGACACTGTATGTCAATGTCAAATTCGAGGTTATCAGCTTAGGTTTTCCGTCAGTTATGACACAAAATGACGCAAATCCTAACCTGCTAACCTCGAATTTGACATTGACGTACAGTGTCACCAACATATTATTCATACGTTGAATTTCCACAGCCCGCTGGGGAACAGTTTTTTTTTGGATCTCTCGATATAAAATGTATATATTATGATAATGAAAGCACATCTATTGCCGTCTTCAAAAAGAATTTGAGGAAGAGGGTCTTTCATGCAATTCAGCGATTGAATGTTGTAAATTGGTCAAATATGGCTGTAAGTGTGTAGCAAACATTTCACATGCTGCACGTCTTGTAATTGCAGTGACACCGGCGAACATCAAATGTGTTAATGAGCTTATTTGGAATGATATGATGAAATGATTAAGGTCCGTGCTTTAGTTGGACTATTAAAACTTAATATTGGTAGAGTAAAAGTCTTCATCCGTAAGCTCAAATTTAGCAAATTTAGCGCGCGATTGGTTCCCAAAGAGCTCTCGCAAGCCCAGAGGGAGATTTGTGTCAAGCTGCCCTAGAGTTTCCAGTCTTCTTTATGATCCGGACTGGTCCCATTCTGACTACCACGTGTTTGGTCTACTTAAGAAGCACTTGGAAGGTAAGAAATTGTACTTAAATAAACAGGAGATGAAAACGGTGAAAGTTTGATTGCCCACACAACCAACGATTTTTTTCTACACGAATTTGCAAATTACCGGAGCGTTTGAATAAGTGGGTTTTAAGGGACGGACATTATATTGAAAAATAATATGTTTTTGTAATGTTACGTTATTGTTGGTGTTTATAAAATAGAGAGTCCAGATCAATTCTGAACATCCCTCGTATTTAATGACAAGACCGATAATTTTGATTTTGTTTAGGGCAAGCGATTTTCACTGATATTATTTATGACTTATCAAATGTTGTAAAGATAAAGAATAATTTAGTAACGCATTTTTTTTAAATTATTGTATTTGCCATTAAAGAGTTACTGTCTGATCTGAGTTGTGTCAAATGTTTCAACTACTAGCATTCTACTGATAATAACCATTGTCTCGAAAGATGAATGGAACGTCATAACGAAAATTAAAATATCTCTTTTAGTGTACGGGTGAGGTTTGAAAATACGAACATAGCTCAAGAATAAAGTACCCTAATTTTTCAAAATCCACAAAAATGTTGTTTGGAAAAGTTCTTTATAATTGAAACTACGTGTGAAATATAAAATCACAGCCACCTATTCTACAAAACAATTTTCACTGGCTTCCTATATGTTTCTTACGACCCTGTGTTACGGAAAATAGGATACTTCAAAGTTACTATCGGATACGATACGTATGTACTATGGAACTTGAATTTTGCTCACTTAGCAACCAAAAAACTGCGTTAATCGAAGGTAGTCCTTAAAAAACAATTTTTTGTGATTAAAGTAAAAGGAACCGGTTTCTTCAAAAAAATTAATAACCAACCATCCCAACATCAAATGATTTCAAATCAATTATAAGTTCTAATTGAAATATTATAAAAAATACTTCAAACTAATATTTTTGTGTATTCCTCAGCCATTTTAATATGTTCGAACTTGCCCCGTACACGAAAGTAAATATTTAAATTTCGGCAAGTGCATCTTTACTTTAAGAATACGCAAGCACCTTTATCAACAGTAAAAACACAAGAGCTTTTTTGTTATCGGATAAATTTCTCTTTGTAACGAAATAATTTTGCCAAGCAGTAATTTTACGAGGAAAACTGACACCTTCGGTCTCCCGATTTTGTTAAATGTCAGTTTTTCGAGAAAAATTACTGATGGAAAAATTTTGTGTTACAAAGAGACATTTATCCTTAAAATAAAAGCTTTTTGGCAAGATAAATTAACGACATAATATATGAATGAACAACAATAATTATCCTATTAACTTCAACAAGTAATTATAACTGACAGTATCGAAATTTATGGTGGACACTGTGTAACATCATAACCGACAATCAAACGTGATTAATTTTTTAAATCAAACGGTATGTAGGTATTGTAACAACGCAATGACAGATACTTTCTTTAATCAGGTATATAATAAACGGCACAAGTTTTCAACTAGAAAACGAAGAAGTATTAAAAACTACTTTGAAAATTGTGAGCTTTTGCTATAATGTAGTGAAAATTTAAAAAATGGTAGAACATGATAAATACCACTGGAATGGATGAAAAATTCTCTTTCATGATCGCATAGCCAACTATGAGTTCCATATAAAAATATACCTTTAAGGCATAACTCGAAATTCGAAATCTTTTTTTGAAAAACTGACTACGCCTCTGCATTCTTATCAAAAAAGTACCTGAAGAACGAAAACATTGCTTTTCTATATTTGCATAAATAGGCGAGCCGCAAAATGCAAAGCCGAAAAATCGATTTTTGTTTATAACTGGAAAACAAAAGACTGTAGCCCATTTTAGTTTTCGACCATTAAGCTTTTCCCTAAAAAAAAGATCGATGATGAAAGTTAATTTTTCCTTATCTCCTGTAGTACTCAAAATTCTCCATGAAAACTTCGAAATCTGACCACTCTACATATTTCCGAAGTAGCAAGAATTTACATAACTAAATAATACGTTATCTTCGTGTAAACAGAAGAATCTGAAACAAAAATAATCACACAACTATAAAGCCTCATTTTACAGTACAAAGAGACACAGGTCCATTCACTCACCGTTTTCTATGTTACACGTAGCTCTGTCCAGCATGTGAAATTGGTAGTTGTTGATTCAACCCATACATTCAGCCATCAAGTCAAGTATTGTTTTACTAAATATAGCAGTGTGAGCTTTACAGGAGCAATTGATTAATCGATCAGAAAACGTTAAAATAAAAAAACTCACGTTTATTTAGATTTTTCACATTGTAGTTTCATTCTGTATTATTAATCTGATCATGTATGTTTCAAAATTAAATGTGTTGCATTAAGATTCTTGAAAGCCATTTAAGAGGTAACATTAAAATGTCAGATATAAAAGCAGCGCCGAGTACTCATGATAACTAAAAATAATAAAAATAAACCCGCGGCATTTCACGACGTCTTCATTCTAAAATAAAAAATTAATTGCCGTAGTGCTCTTCGAGTAAAAACCATTTGTCAGATCTGTACAAAGACGCCTTTTCTTCTGTTCCGTTGAAAAATAAATCATTTACAAACTAAGAAACTTTATTTCGTTAAATGCAGTCTCAGAGTAAAGTATGTCTAGCTTTAACCTTAGACTAATTATTCTTTTTGCAATGCCAAGAAAAATTAGTCTATAAAAGCATCTTGCATGTTTGATGGCAATCAAATAAGACGACGGAATGTCACGCTTACTCGCATTGCTACTTCAGGAAATGCGAAGCGCAATAGTTGGAATTACCTCACTATTTGTATAGAGCAGACTCTAACCAACCGATTATAATGTTGCGTCTGTTGCGCGGAGTTTATGTAAATAGGTTTGGTGAAAACAAACCGCTTTATTAAGAGGATTTACCTGTTCACCAAAGTAAAGATTAGTTTAAGTTTGCTGCGGTATGCCCTAGAACATTAAGTATAACTTTCTTTAGAATTGGGGCTGAAGTTTGGAGCATCGAGTACAAAATTCCCCGGTACAGGAACTTTCAGTTGGTACAAACTTTTGCTTAATTGGAAAATTCTAAACTAATTTACAACGTGAAATTTTTAAACCGCTTCTTATTTTTGCTACATTTCATATCCACAATAGATAGGAAATATCTTAATTCTTCCAGATAAGTAGGAAAAGTTCTAATCGTAAACCAAGAGAAAGTCGTTGCGGTGCTGCGTATTCGCACAGGTAATTTATCCCAAGGGTGTCTTACGCTAAGAAGATAACTGCGTGCAAGGTGTAACGAAGTAGGCGTTGAAATATTTACGACTAAAATGAAAATGTTGTCATGGACACCGGTATAATGCTTTTGCGTCTGTAACAGATTATTTTTGAATTTGTAGAATCGTAGAAAAGTGGTTTGTAAACAAAAGACAAAAGATATTTTAATATATTACTGTGAAAGGGAAATAATTTTACAGCCTCACGTTAGTTAAAATGGTTCTGAGTATCCGAACTGGGACTAAATGCAGCACATAATTTATGTTGAGACCATGTGTTAATTTAAGCATACAAGATATATCTTAGCTGTTCTAGCACTACACAAATTAAATAAAATTCAGGCTTATATCTCTTAGAGCCTTTAAGTAATTACTTATGTGGCCTCACCAAGGTGGGTCAGGAATATTTGTTGCTTATATGCAAGCTCACAAAATCTACATATCAGTTACTCAAATAAAATTAAAATTTCATATCTTTTAATGGATATCAAAATCTTATTTATTGATCAGGAATTGCCACTTTCAAATATAAACAACATAACACACATTTTCTATTTCATGTATTTATTTTACTCATTAGCCATCAACCAGTTACTGGCTGCTACTAAACAGAATATGCGTAATCTATACAATACAGAGAGAAAAATATTAATTAATTATAATGTACTGTAGAGGCAAAGCAAATAAGTAACAATTAGTACCACAGATGAATATCACATATAACAACAATAATAATAATAATATTTATTTATTTATTTTGCATTTACAAAATTTGAGCAACACACAAGTACAATAACTAAATAAACAAATGAACAATTTCTCTCACTTAAGTTCAATAAAGAAACTTGTGCGTGAGATTTAACAACTATATGTACACAACACTCCCGAGCACCCCAAATATTTACATGCACCTATATACAGTGTGTCTCAGATCGAGTATTATTGCATGGGTAACTTTCTTATCACTGAATATGGAGATTTGGTTAAATGGTGTTTTGCAGTTTCATATGCTGATTTAAAATCTGTTCGAAAACGTTCAAAATGTCGAACCAGTTACAAGTTATTTAAAAAAAACTAAAAACTGTCATTTTTTGTATGTCAAATATCTTCGTAAGTAGGTATAAGAGATACAAAAAAAAAGTTTCATATAAAAGTCAGTGTTTTCGATAAGGTCAATTTACAATTGGTGTCCAATAAAAATTCAAGATGGCTGCTTTAGAGGTACTCGTATCAACTTCCTTAAGTTAAATAGGAGCCATATTGAATTTTTAGGTTGCTGAATAGAACTTTTTATTCTTTTTTCAAGAATGTAAGATAACGTATGATTGAATAAAAAATACTAGTAAAATTAAGGGTTTTTACATTTTAATCAAGTAGGCTTACATGGATCCAAACAAAATTAGGTGAAATTTATTTTAGAAAACATTTGTATGTAATTGCTATAATAGTTAGTAACATGTTAATTCAGTACTAAGTATTTGAACCACAAAAGAATCGTGACATTACTTTTTAAATGTATAATCAGGTAGGTAATAAGCTATAATGAAAAATAATAAAAAACATATATAAGAGCATTGTCGCCATTAAATTTTCTGCAAAATGTCTTGTTCCACATTTCTTTGGTTATAACCTAAACCTGAATTTCTATGAAGTAATTATAGGGCCAAACTAATAGCTATTTATGCATCAAAGGCGTAAAACTCGACTTTTTGGCCCGTAGTGTGATAGTTATAGCTGGAGGTGCCGAGCACCGAGGGCCAAAGACGCTGGTTACGCCTGAAGTGCATACAAAACTTTATTTATGTGTAACCATAATCCTATATATTGGCCCTCGATAGCGGGCGTAATATGGTATTTATGACGCGAAGGCCTATAAAGTTGCTAATCAGTATAACAAAAAATACTAAAAAATTCACACCGAAAGCACAATGATGACCTAATAGCCTGTGATCAAAATACTAAATCCTTGAATTTTGTCCATTTCTAGAACAAAAATCAAATAAAACGTTGTGCATAATCAAGATTATAACTCACGGGAAATGTAAAGCTCTCCGCTTTGCGTCCCGCCTTAAACATTCCCTAGTGCTATAATCTAATGATTCTACCATTAATACGTCAATAACTATTATTTACGGTCAACATTCAATTTAAAAAAGAAAACGGAATTATATAATATGGTTGACAATAAAAACAGTTTTAGTATAATCATAACCTTTGTAACTGCAGCTTTTATGAAAAGTGTCTATAAATAATAACTAAAATGACGCTAGTGAGCTTTATGCCCGAATGTGAGGTCTAGAAGATGCCTATTACAGGTCGACCGTACATAAAAATACTTAATGTAGGCTATATATTCACCACTAGAGATCTGTTTGATTGGAATTTTCACATGACTTTTTCCTGTAGATCAGGGGTCGGCAACCTGCGGCCCGCGGGCCGCATGCGGCTCTTTCCAACTTTTTGAGCGGCCCGCCAAAGCACCAATATAACTTTAGGAAAAATCAACAAACTTAGAGCGTAAGCGTGCCGAAATGTGGCCGGTGACAAAAATGCGCGACAAACAGAAGCATAGTGGGAAACCTATTTTACTGCTCAAGTTTAATCCCCACTCCCCAGCGAATACGACGTCTCGCTTAGCAAGTGTAGCATTCTTTCTAGTGATGGGCATAATCGGATGATTTCAATAAACGGAATGTTCCATTTCGGAATGTTTATAAAATCGGAATATCATCCGATTATTTTACATTCCGTAAATGCAAGCAAGGGAAAACGAGCGAAATAACAACAAGCGGAAGGAAGATGAAGTGCGTGCAAATTTACGATGAGAGCACTCTCCGTCGCTCCGTAAGCCCTTATCTGCGTTGGCATCTATTGTTTGGGTTTGTAGGACGGTCAGTAATAGCTATTTACGTTATTGGACCGGTAGCAACATTTTTATGGCCGCGCCAATACTTTACAGGTCGAACCGTAGGGCGAGACCTGTATGTTTGGCAAGGCTATAAGAATTCTACCGGTCGTGTATCGTATAAGATTTTTTTAAGATACTGCATTGGTAACTAGCGTTTACATTGTTACAAACGAGTCCGGTAGATAAAATTTACCGGCCTAGACCAGTAGTAGTTCTATTACTACTGGTCTAGGCCGGTAAATTTTATCTACCGGACTCGTTTGTAACAATGTAAACGCTAGTTAGCAATGCAGTATCCTAAAAAACAATTTATGAGTTTGAGTCGCACAGTGGGATATGAGGAAATAAAATAGTTTTTCAAATTATTACAGTAGTTACGTTAATAGACTTTCGGAAAATGGTAGTGATATTTTAAAGTTTAATAGTACATAAAGTACATAATAGATAGTATAAAACAATACTTGAATTTGAAGTCTGTAGGTGTACTATCTAATAATCAATCTACGAAATACCACTACCATTAGTGCCATTCACGTATCATACACGTGCGCACACGGCGCGACCCGTCGACATTCGCCAACCAGCATATAGCAGTCAAGTGAGTCAATACAACATTCCGTATTCCGTTCAGTTCAAATTGGCATTTCGTTTTCTCATTTTGTGTACCGAATAGTAAAATAATCGAATTCCGAAAGTTCCGAATTTTGTGCACCGAACAGTAAAATAATGGAATTCCGAAAGTTCCGAATTTTGTGCACCGAACAGTAAAATAATCGAATTCCGAAAGTTCCGAATTTTGTGCACCGAACAGTAAAATAATCGAATTCCGAAAAGTTCCGAAATAATAGAAACCTTCCGATTTTTTGAACAATCGGAAACTTTCCGATTATTCATTCCGGATAGGTCCATCACTAATTCTTTCATTTCGCCAGTTTGCTACTGTATGTTCATATGTGTGTTCATGTTGACAGCCGTATGACGTTTCACTACAATATTTTATATTTTTTATATTTATATATTTTATATTTACATATTTATACATATTTAATTGGAATTGTATTTTCTTTTTTTTCCCTTTTAAGAATTGGAAAATTTTTGTTCTCTAACATTATTGTTATTATAGCATGTCAATAAAAAATAAATTTTTTCTATATTTATTTTTAATAATATTTATACTCGTATATGATATAAAAGCACTATTTAAGTTACATTTGAATGTGCGGCCCGCATAAAAAAATTTATTTTGAAAATGGCCCGCCGTCCGAAAAAGGTTGCCGACCCCTGCTGTAGATTATAAATTTATGCTACAGTTTGCAAGCAAGCATTAGTTCTGTGTTGCACATAATATAGTGGTCCCTAATAAATTCATAGCCATCTCTTGTAGGTAAATATTTAAGATGTTTTTGCAAAAACATGGTCTCCCTTCTGTAGGGATATTATTCTTCACATTATGAGTTTCTCCTTATAGACTGATAAACCACGGCGATGACTGCTACTTTTGTTCTTGCAACATACAAGGGTACAATGCCAAAAATAAAAAAGATATATGTTACCCAAACATGCAATCTGCACTTCGGCCTGTGCCTCATCGACCCGGTATTCCAGTACCAGTGCCCCCACACAATTTTGACGATTTGCCAGAGTCATCAGAGAGCGAGTCAGAGCAGTTGGATGATGAGTTTCAAGTCGAAGACTGTGGACCCCAACAGTTTTCACAAGAAGAATTAAACGATCTCGTTCGTGATTTAGGGCTTTCTAAAGAGTCTGCTGAATTACTGGGCTCTAGACTTGAAGAAAAGAACTTGTTGAGATCTGGAACTTCATTCTCTTGGTACAGAAGCAGAGAAAAACAATTTGAGTAAAATTTTTCTCAAGATGGCGAACTTGTATATTGTTCTGATGCTCCCAAGTTGATGTCAATGTTTAACATTCAACATGTGTCAGATGAATGGAGGCTTTTTATTGACTCGTCAAAAAGAAGTTTAAAAGCAGTTTTGCTACACAACGGCAATAAATACGCTTCTGTACCCGTGGGGCACTCTGTGCATCTAAAAGAAAAGTATGACAACATGGCTTTTATCCTCGATAAATTGAAATATAAGGAGTTTGGATGGCCTATCTGTGGTGATCTCAAAGTCATCTCTATGGTGCTTGGACAACAAGGTGGCTATACGAAATTCCCCTGTTTCCTATGTGAGTGGGATGGCCGGGCAAAAGCACAGCACTGGAGCCAAAAAGTGTGGCCAACGAGAACTTTGAAGGTTGGAGAAAAAAATGTTCACTTTGAGTCTTTGGTTGATCCCAAAAAAGTGCTTTTACCCCCACTTCACATCAAGCTTGGACTGATGAAGCAGTTTGTCAAGGCATTGCCAAAAGATGGCGAAACGTTCAAATACCTTGAAAAGAAATTCCCGGGACTGTCTGAGGCAAAGTTAAAGAAGGGTGTTTTTGTTGGCCAGGACATTCGGAAATTAATGAAAGACAATCAGTTTGAAAAGGTGATGAAAAAAGCTGAGAAAGAGGCGTAGATATCATTTAAAGAAGTTGTGACTAAGTTTTTGGGGAACAATAAGGACCCGGATTATGAAGAAATTGTAAATAAAATGTTGAAATGTTTTAAAACCTTGGGGTGCTCCATGAGCTTAAAACTTCACTTTTTGAACTCCCATTTGAGTTATTTCCCAGAAAACCTTGGTGCCGTAAGTGAAGAGCAGGGCGAGAGGTTCCACCAAGACATCAAAGAAATGGAACGGAGGTACCAAGGACGATGGGATGTGAATATGGTGGGAGACTACTGTTGGATGCTTCATAGAGAACTTCCAGACATCCCACACAAACGGAAAAGCTCAAAACGGAGTTTTGGGGGAAAAAGATGTAGATATTATATAAAGAATTATAAATCCTTATTGTATATACTACATATTATTTTTATCAGATTGTATTTAAAAATGTAAATAAACCACTAGTAATATATATTTTTTTTAATTTCAAAATGCATTTTTACCTATATGTACTGCGGGTTTTGCATAACTTTCTTTTTCATTTTGCGGAAAATCCCTACGTGCTGGAGAAAAACTGAGGTCATATTTGGACTCAGCGTACCAAAATACATACGATTCACCCATTACGGTGAAAAAAAATCAAAAAATTTCAATTTGCAGGCCTGTGTCATTTGTTACGAAATAGCAGAATCTTTATTATAGGAAAATTATATTGTTTTCTTAAGTTTTTAAGGCAAGTGTGAATGAATACTTCTATAAATGACTTTATATAATATTCAAATAATTTGTATTGATAATTTTGTTAGCTAATATTTTAATATAAAAAATAATAACTTCTCTCGTATCAACAATGTTGAATTGATGACTGTGTCTAGCTGACCTCGTCAAAATTGCTGGCCCCTTAACTTTTTCTTAATTCCCTAAATCTGCTTGTATATTCATAAGGGACCTATTAAAACTATCGTATAAAATTACTTTGATTTACTGAATGTTTCGCCACACAAGCATATAATTTTTTTAAATCAACATTGCGATGTCTGTATTTTGTTCATTTACCATTAAGTATAGTATTATAGAGATCTAACGCTTCTCACTAGTGATTGGTGTTGGCATGTAGCATCTCATTGCACAAATAATATAGTAGCCATAATTTATATTCCTTAACTGAAGAAAATGTTGAAAACACAGTTGTTCTAGATAGGTTAATATCTGTTAGATGGATCGCTTTAATTCGATTTTATATTCAATCAAAACAGTTTTGACCCATATTTTATTAAAACATTACTTCTACCGCGGATTTTTTCTTTCTAAACAATTTCGTTTTCCTTTTCATAGGGCTCTCTAAATTGTCTAGATCCAGTCTTCACGTCGTTTTGCAGCTGCTTTCCATTGTTTCACTCCAAGTTGAAACTTCCTTGACACTGTTTTGTTTTCGTTGGCCTGACCTACTGTGTACTCGTTTTGAGTCAAACTGTGTTCTGAATATTTTACATTTCGCAAATTTTACCAAAACTGAGAATAAATAAATTAGATACCTGTTTATTTGTGGAACCTAGGAAACAGACAGTTCTGTCCTACTTATTTTGAATGCTTCAATTTCACTATTTGATAATCTTTTAGAAAAAGATTGAAAAGTAAATTTTACTTTTTACCTGCATTGAGGAATTTTTTAAATAAAGTTTCTGTCACTGGAATTAATAGTTAGACAAATTATTAATAGCAGATCAGGCTTTTCTAATTACAAATCTTCTTACATAATTTTCTCTACTTTTACAGAACTAAGTGGAGGTTCGAGTATCTCGTCGTGTAGAATTATTACACATACAGTTGAATTCAAGAGTTAATGATTATTGATCGTATACCATTTTGTATAAAGCATTCGCTTTACAGGAATGGTTACATTTAGAATATATTAATTATTAGCGACAAACTCGATGCAATATTTGTAAACAACAACAGAATTTAATTAACACCAACAGCTTAACAATACATTTGCGTACAGCAAACCAGCCATTGTTAAATTTACAGTGGTATAGTGAAAGAGGTAACATGTATGTATATTACACAGATTTTGTGTTGAAGTAAAGAGTTTATATTGTGTCTTTCCGTCTCAAGCAGTTAGTTTACTTATACCTAAATTTGAAAAGAAGGTGAAAAGAATGCCTTACTACAAGATTAAATGGGTGGAAAAATTTAAGCTGAATTTTAATTGGAGAATACGATACGGATTAAAAATAGAATTATATTAAAGCGTTTCAGTGTAAGTAGTATTATATCGGTCTTGTTAAGAACATATTAGACTAGCTTAGTTCAAATTAGGTTAGCTTAATGTAAAAGAGAGAGAACGACATTACATTTTAATTTACTTAGTTTGGTTAGGCAAGACTAAGGAATGACGTTATTTAAACAAATATTTCTGATTGGAAAATCATTAAAGAACAAATTTAATAATAATCTTATTACATATTTTTAAACTAATACACAAGCTGTTGCAGTATATTTAATACATCTTTTAGGTTTATAATAATTTCGTCTTAAAACTACACTAAGCAAGATCACCATCCTTATATCGGTTTTACATATTAGTTTATATTTTGCTATTTGGTAAAGGTGGCTATTCAATAATACATTATTCAACTTCAACGCATAGCCAGAACGACTCAGTGTATATTATGCCAATAATTCTACACTTTTTCTTTTGGCTAGGTTTCGCTTTCAAATAGAGCTTGGCAGTCTAAACTTCTTGTAAAGTTTAAGTTTCAGGCTTTTAGAGCTGTTCGGATCCTTTCACATGGTGGGTGGAAACTTTTTATTTAAAAATATCACCTGGAAAATCGGTTAGTGTGAGACGAGATGTCAATGCTAATTTCAGCTTTGCGTTATTGATTTTATGGTGATTTTTACATAGTTGAAAGCAATATTCTACTACATACATGTTGGTGGCGGTACAAATGTACTAATGATATTTGAAATGCTGAGTTAGTTTAATCATTAAAATTATCTAGACGATGCGATCCTCCTGTTACTTTTGTAGCTAAATAAAAGAAAAGAATATATTTCTAAATTGTTGTTTTTGTTCTATTTCAAATTGCGTGCCAGTAGAGTACCTACACGGGTTCTGGACCACATTTGACCTTGAACTTTTTCAAGGTCACGGGCCTAGCCGAGGTCAAGGTCACAGGCCTAGCCGGTGGGCGTGGCCTAGCCGGTGGGCGTGGCCTAGTCGGGGTCATTGACCTCGGCCACTTCCGAGATTTTTTCTAGGTCACGGATCTAGCCTAGGTCAAGGTCGGAGTCATTGGCCTAGTCGGGTTCATTGACCTCGGCCACTTCCGGGAATTTTTTGGGTTAAAGGTGTAGTTTTTGAAATTTTCCCACGCTCGAGCGTCTGGGATGCAGACATGTTCATTCTTGCAGGATGTTGTTATCAGTAAATAGAACAATGAAAAATTTTCTCAGGCTCGAGCGGATGTGAGTCATCGTCTGACAGACATGTTTATTCTTGCAGGATGTTATCAGTAGAACAATGGCATCCATTGTTTTAAAGTCGACACGAAATTCGAGAACAATGAAGCCATTGTTGTCTGGAGATTAAAATGTGCAAAGCTGGTAAATAGAACAATGACATCCATTGTTTTAAAATCAACACGAAATTGGACAATGAAGTCTTTGTTGTCTGGAGGAATTTTTGCTGACCGCCATTATCAGATAAACAAGCTTCAGACATGTCCAGACATGTTTGAGAAATGTGCAAAGCTGTTAAAAATTAAACAAAGGAACCCATTGTTTGAGGAAAATCTGCACAACAGCTAAATTGAATGCTGCCTTTGTTTGAATTTTTGCTGACGCAGGCCTCCATTATCAGCTGCGACGATGAATAAATAGCGCGGCTCGGCTGTCTGCAATAGTTAGTATTACAACGACACACGCGCGCGAACATGTCTGCGACAGACAGCGTTACCGAATTAAGTTCGATCTCAATAAAAACCATCAGAGACGCGATAGCGATTGTAAAATATAGTGATGAGGCTGAGACATTGATTAAACATGTAAATAAAACCATTTTAATTGTTAGTAGATTTATACGTAAGCATAGTTTTAAAAATGAAAATCCATTCAGGCTAGAGGAAAATTTAAGTTTGTTAAAGGGGCAACGGCAATTATTGCGAAATTTAAAAACAAAATTAGCAAAGAAGGGAGCGGGTGTAGGGAGTGGTCAACAACAACAACAACAGAACAAGTTGATATGGGAAGATGTAGAATCTTGTTTTAACAGTAGAATAAGAACAGGTATGATTGTAAATTTAGGTTATAAGGAGCCACAAGAATTTCTTGGAAAAGCATACAGAAGTTTCTCAATAAAAGTGAAACAAATTATAAAAGATAAGTTAATGCTTAAAGCTAACGTAATATTTAGTGCATATTTTATAAAACCTAGTAGTGGCGAGATAGATTTAAAAACGTTTGGTACTAAAAATGAAAAAATTGATTCTGGCACCAATTTAAAAGAGTGGTATGCGACTAATGTTGAGAATAAGTTGTTGACGAAATTAGAAGATTTTCAAGAACGTGATTCAGGTTGGAGTTTGCTCGAGATATTACATTTAAAGGTAAATTTAAATCATTACACACCATTAACAGTAGGTAAATATATTGAGTTACCTAAAGATATTAAAAATAAAAAGGCCGTCATTAACGTAAAAAATGATGACGAATATTGTTTTTTGTGGTCAGTAGTGTCAGCATTACGTCCTGCAAATGTGCATTCTGATAGAACATCTTCATATCCACATTTCAGTAAAGTTTTAAAGTACTCAGGACTAGAATTTCCAATGAAATTAAAAGATATATCAAAATTTGAAACAATGAATGATTTACGTATAAATGTATATACGCTAGAAAGGAAAAACAAATTTGGTAAAAATTCAGTATTGCCCATATATATTAGTAAAAATACTCAAATTAATAAAGATGCTATACATTTACTAATGATATCCAACGATGAGGGGCAGTTCCATTTCTGTTGGATAAGAAACTTATCGAGATTGGTTACAACTCAACTGCATAAGGCAAAATCTCAAACTTTAGTATGCGATACATGCTTAAATCATTTCGTAACTAAAGAATCATATTTAAATCACATTAGAAATTGTAATAGTGTAAATGAAACCAAAATTAAAATGCCCGAAGAAGGTACAAAAATAGAATTTAAAGACTATAAATACCAGGAAAAAGTACCATTTTCAATATACGCGGACGTGGAGTGTGTTTTAGAAAAAGAACAGAACGTTGCAGGGGTTTATCAAAAACATGTTCCATTTAGTGTTGCATATTATTTAAAATGTTCATATGACGATAGTTTATCTCGATTTAATATATATCGTGGTGCTGACTGTATGGAATGGTTTGTAAAAGAATTACAATCTATAGCATATCAAGTAAATAATATATTGTCAACTATAGAGCCTATGGAAATTAGCCAGCAGGAAAACGATTCATTTCAAAAATCGGTATGCTGTTACATTTGTAAAGAACCTTTCACCGATAAAGACGTGCGTGTACGTGATCACAATCATCAGACAGGTGAGTATAGAGGTAGTGCTCATCAACACTGTAATCTTAACTATAAAGATGCACATTATATTCCCGTTCTCTTTCATAATCTCAGTGGTTATGACGCTCATTTTATTATAAAACCATTGGCAAAACTGATTATGGGAGATATTAAATTGTTGCCTATAAATAAGGAAAAATTTATATCATTTACAAAACATGTGGATGGTACAAATATTGATTTCAGATTTTTAGACTCATTTCGATTTAAGGCTAGCAGTTTAGAACAATTGTCATTAAATTTACCGAACAATTTAAAAATCATTACACGTAAATTTTGCAAGAGCGAAGAAGAATTTGAATTACTACTACGTAAGGGTATCTTTCCATATGACTACCGAGACAATTTTGAAAAGTTGAATGATAAAAGTCTTCCTGACAAAACGCAATTTTTTAGTCAGCTGCATGGAACAGCTATTTCAGATGAAAATTATGAACATGCACTGCGTGTTTGGAACACATTTAATATGCAAACTCTAGGCCAGTATGCTGATATGTATCTTACAGTTGATGTTCTACTCTTAGCTGATGTGTTTGAGAATTTTAGAGAGAATTGTATGAAAACATATGGATTAGATGCTTTACATTTTTACACAGCACCAGGATTGGCATTTCAGGCAATGTTAAAAACTACTAAAGTTAAACTTGAGCTGCTGACAGATGTAGATCAACTGTTGTTCATAGAGAGGGGTATTAGAGGAGGGTTAGCACAGTGTTCGAATCGATACGCTAAAGCTAATAATCGATATATGGGTGAAAAATTCGTAGAAGCCGATCTTGAATCGTATATCCTATATTTAGATATTAATAACATGTACGGAGCCGGGATGTCTGAATATCTACCTTATGGAGGGTTTGAATGGGTAAATGATTTAGATATTCCTAAAATTGATCATTTAAATACTCCGGCAGATTCTGAAACAGGCTATATTTATGAAGTCGATTTAGAATATCCTCAAAATTTATTTGAACTTCACAAAGATTTGCCTCTATGTCCTGACCATTATACACCACCAACATCCAAACAATCAAAATTGACAACCACTTTATTTAAAAAAGAAAACTACGTAATACATTACCGCAATCTGCAGCAAGCTGTAAGTTTAGGGCTAAAAATTGTAAAAATTCACAGAATATTAAAATTTAAGCAATCAGCTTGGCTTAAACCATACATAGATTTAAATACAAAATTAAGACAAGCCGCCAAAAATAATTTTGAAAAGGATTTTTATAAACTTATGAATAACGCTGTATTTGGCAAAACTATGGAAAATGTTAGAAAATACAAAACAATAAAGTTAATTTCTAAATGGGAAGGTAGGTACGGAGCCAGTGCATACATATCAAAACCAAATTTTCACAGCTGTACTATTTTAGATAAAGACTTGGTACTTATAGAATTAAATCAGTTGGAAATCGTTTTTAATAAGCCAATATTCGTTGGATTTTCAATCCTAGATATTTCAAAAATTTTAATATACGATTTTCATTACAATTATATTAAACAGAAGATGGGTAATCAAGCAAAACTGCTGCACACAGACACTGATAGTCTCATATATCACTTTACCCTTCCAAATATATACGATTTTATACGGGAAGATATTCACAAATTTGATACAAGCGATTATCCTCCGAAAAATCCATATAACCTTCCACAAGTTAATAAAAAAGTAATAGGTCTAATGAAAGACGAAATGAGTGGTAAAATAATTACCGAATTTGTTGGTCTACGTGCAAAATTGTATGCTTTCAAAACATTAGAGGATGCTGAGAATGGAGAATTTAAAATTTCAAAGAAAGCTAAAGGTATTACCAGAGCTGCTTTGAATAGAATTACATTTGAGGATTACAAAGACTGCCTGTTTAATAACGAAACAGTATTTTGCGATCAGAGAACAATTAGATCAAAAACCCACAACGTATTTTCTTTAAAACAAAGAAAAAAAGCTTTAGATCCACATGATGACAAAAGAATAGTAAACTGTATGTATACTGACACTTTGCCTTGGGGTTACTGCCCACCAACCACATTATAAACACCAGCTCTCTCTAAGATATCTCAGTCTGCAAAATGTTACCGTCAAATTCAAATATACTGTGGTTGAACAAAGATCTGTATGTTAAAAATAAAGAAATCTATAATTTCCATTTACGTAATGCTATAGGACGTAACGACTTGCAAACTTTGAAGTATATATTACACAAAATTGGTATTGCTATACCGAGCAAAACTCTTATTTGGGCTACGCACTTTAAAAGTGTTGAAACCGCTATCGTAAATGAAATTTTAAAAACTATGTTAGCTGTCTTTAATGTTATTAGGGAAATTATTAACGAAGTAAGAAGAGGAGAGTTGAAAATTAATACTGAAACATCTTAATTTAGTCCTTTCAAAATTATCGTTACAGAACATTACTTCCTACGAGCAGCATTTTCTTATTGAAACAATATCATCTGGCTCTCGAATCGAATTTGCAACTGACGAGCAACAGCAATATCCATATTTTCTTCATGATGCTGTCTTTGAGGCTGCTTATTATGCCCACAGCAAGTTTATAGAAGACGTGTTCGAATATTTAAATACTAACCATATAACTTATATATTTCAGCCTAGCGTTGTACATCACCACACAGATATTTTTAAATGGCTTCAGGAAAATATCAGAAAAGCTGAAAATGGTGAAGCTGTTGGTTGGAGAAGCGGTCCATGTTCCGGTCCCTGGCCTTCAACAACACCTCAAGATTATATCGATACTTACACATTGTTAAGTTCTGTTTCCCTTATGTATAAATAATATGTATATTAATTGAATAAAGCATATATTTAAGTGTACATTTATTCTCCCTCTCCTTGTCAAGTTTTGCTTTGCATATGAGATAAATACGGTGTATATATTAATGAAATAAAACACATATTAAAAATAAAATGTCTTTTATTTTAATCTTTAATAATTACATGTATAAGTTTATTACCTAACCTAATTTCTATCTTTATGGGATTTAAATCTAGAGGCAGTGTTGGTTCAGGAAGTGTAAAACTATATGTTGCTTGAAACGAAGGAGGTGGTGACGTGGGTTGTGGTGGTGGTGACAACTGTTCCAGTTCAGATTGCTGTAGTGGTGCGCACCCCTCAAAATTTTGTGTTGGGCTTAACCACCCCTGAATGTTGGCACAATTTATACAGCTGCAGCCCTCCACCTTTGTTATGTTAGACGACCAGGAGTGTGGTTGTCCCATTGGAGGAGGTGGAGGAGGAGTATTTTCTTCAGTCTCACTCCAGGGTATAACCTCCTCCTCCTCTTCCTGGCTCCACGGATCGTCAGCCCATGAGTCAAAACCCCAACTATGATTTGAGAAGCAGTCTTCGGTAAAAGCTTTCGACATCATTGTTATCGTAAAACTAATATTTCTATGATTAGTATTCTTATATATATAATATTTTCCCCCTACCTTACACCGGCTGCAGGAAGCTATAACAGGTCTGAACAAGTCTGAACATGTCTGAACAAGTAGACAGCAGATGCGATTAATGGTTTTGATTATACCACTTGTGCAAAATGTGAACATTTTGTATGGCACATTGAACCCGTTGTGAACTAGTTTGAATCTGTCAGTCTGTCTAACTGTCTAGCTGACTGTCTACCTGTTTACCTGTCTAGCTGTCTATCTGTCTACCTGTCTACCTGTCTACCTGTCTAGCTGTCTAGCTGTCTACCTGTCTAGCTGTCTACCAGTCTACCTGTCTAGCTGTCTACCTGTCTACCAGTCTACCTGTCTACCAGTCTAGCTGTCTACCTGTCTAGCTGTCTACCTGTCTAGCTGTCTACCTGTCTACCAGTCTAGCTGTCTACCTGTCTAGCTGTCTGTCTGCCTGCCTGTCTGTTTGTCTGTCTGTCTGTCTGCCTGTCTGTCTGTCTACCAAATTTATAGACACTGATAATGGAGGTCATTAACTACATCTGGTGTAAAGGCCCCATACATTTTAGCAACCTTGTACACTCCCAGATTTTCCACTGATTATAATTTGAATTTCCCGCCAAAACCTAGACAGAATTTGATTTTACCGCCCAACCCTCACGCAGACCTGCGCATAAACCTCCGCGCAGACCCTCACGCTGACCTGTGCAGAAACCCCAGACAACACGCAGAATTTAAATTTCCCGAGCAAATGAAATTATTGCAGACATTCAAGCTGAAATTGATCAACTCTACTTTTCTCTAAAACTAACTAAACCTCTACCTAAACCTTCTGTCTGTCTGTCTGCCTACCTGTCTGTCTGTCTGTCTGTCTGTCTGTCTGTCTGCCTACCTGTCTGTCTGTCTGTCTGTCTGTCTGTCTGTCTGTCTGTCTGCCTACCTGTCTGTCTGTCTGTCTGTCTGTCTGTCTGTCTGTCTGTCTGTCTGTCTGTCTGTCTGTCTGTCTGTCTGTCTGTCTGCCTGTCTGTCTGTCTGTCTGTCTGTCTGTCTGTCTGTCTGTCTACCTGCCTGTCTGTCTGTCTGTCTGTCCGTCTGTCTGTCTGCCTACCTGTCTGTCTGTCTGTCTGTCTGTCTGTCTGTCTGTCTGTCTGTCTGTCTGTCTGCCTACCTGTCTGTCTGTCTGTCTGTCTGTCTGTCTGTCTGCCTACCTGTCTGTCTGTCTGTCTGTCTGTCTGTCTGTCTGTCTGTCTGTCTGTCTGTCTGCCTGTCTGTCTGTCTGTCTGTCTGTCTGTCTGTCTGTCTGCCTGTCTGCCTGCCTGTCCGTCTGTCTACCAAATTTATAGACACTGATAATGGAGGTCATTAACTACATCTGGTGTAAAAGCCCCATACATTTTAGCAACCTTGTACACTCCCAGATTTTCCCGTCAAAACCTAGACAGAATTTACCGCCAAAACCTACGCAGAATTTGAATGTTCCGCCAGACCTCCGCGCAGATCTCCGCGCAGACCTACGCAGAAACCTCAGACAACCGGTTTATTTTTAGCAGCCTTGCACATTCCCAGACGATGACTCACATCCGCAGGTCGGAACAGGAATTTGTCTGACAAAATGTTTTTAAACAAGTTTTCTCTTATACATCTGATTTGTAACCAATGTAGATAGGTTCAAAATTATACTGTCCTTACCATTGAGTATAGAATCCTTATTAATTAGAGTATTGCAGTGATCTAATAGCTTTTACTTGGCTTTATTTTATTTAATTCTTATTCTCTGAGTTTTATTTTAAAATTTTGATATCTTACCTTTTTGCGCACAGTCTTTAGCGTTGTAATAACCTTAGTTATTCGACTCTAATCGACTATTAAAATCAGATAAACCATGAATACCGGATATAGGACAATTAAGTAATTAATAACTGCCTGTATCATGCGTTTAACAACTTTGTTAATTCAATTTTAGATTAATATTACTGTCTGTTTATATCTTCTATAGTCTCTGCTACAACTATGCTCGTTGCAACCAAAAACTGGACTACCGTTGTAAGAAATCGAAATTCAAATGATAAAACTACACCACCACTCCTTTTAGGAACAATACTTTAAGCTGCTTTTTTATTTTTGAAAAATGTAGTTAAAACATATAGTGCTGTGGCGTCGGATTCATACCATTCTTAAAGCCAAGGTGCTAACACAAGAACAAAGAAGGTGTTTGTTTTTGCGATATGCGGAAGTTGCCGAATCGGATAAACTGAAAAATGCTGACGATTATTTTATCGCTCCTTCTGGTGTCTAAGACTCCGCTTTCTACCATTTTTTTTTAGTGTTGGAATGTGTATAAGATTGGCTAAAACTACATCAAACTTTTTAATCTGGAAGAGTATTTTTTACTAATATATATTGCTGTTCGATATTTGACAAGGCCCGGTTTACAAGTTTTCTGTCTGTCAGCAGTGCTTTCGAGCCTATCGAATCTTACGGATCTTACGTAAAAGAACACAATATTAAATGGTACTGTTGCTAATATCCAAAATTTTTAACTCCGAACTGTAACCTGTAAATCTCTACAGCATAATAATATTTCGTTTAGAAACTTGCTAAAGTGAGGGGGTACTGTACATAAATCCAAGCGAAATAAATAACTATCGGCTCGAGACTGTGTATTTAATAAAGTACGAGAAAAAAAACGTAATATTTACTTTGCTTACAAACAATGTCTCCAACACTTTTGTATTATGTTAAAGACTGTTTACTAACTGACTGTTAATAACTATCAAAATATGCGAGAGACTATCAACTACCAGATCCCAGTCACTCGTGTCTTACTTCCCGAGCCTCAGACAAGTTTTCAACAAATAAAACACACGATATTTCATAAATGCCTTTATTATATACATCATATGGTATTTCTAAAATATTTGTTCACTCTACAATTAACCCTATTTCTAATCGTCTTTAGCATAGCAGGCGCCTCTTCAAAGTAGTCACAAACACTTTTAGTTTTCATTACGTCTATGCACATTTGTAACATCCTCTGGTCGTCATTATCAAATAGTAGTACGTCGGAATCGTAGCGGAATTTATTAAAATGTATTTTACCACTAATATGCGCTTGAATAATCTTATGTGATGAATCGTAGATTTTGTTATCGACCTCAATCCATACGTGAAATGTAGGGCTTGCACCGTCATAAGCCATAGTACCCCATTTCAGTTCTGGTTTTAAAGGTTTGAATTTTAGTAGTTGTTCGAATAACATCAAACTTGCCGGTAAACACACCCCGTACATATTTTCACTTATTAACTCTTGGGATATAACATCACAAGTCAGACCTGAGACATATTTGGTTGGATTTCGATATATACTATTAGGCTACAATGGCTTCATACAATTAATCCGGTTTATTTTTTAGCAATCTTGCACGTTTCTCAAACAAAGACAGCATTCAATTTAGCGGTTGTGAGGATTTTTTCTCAAACAATAGGTTTCTTTGTTCAATTTTTAACAGCTTTGCAAACATGTCTGGACAAGTCTGAAGCTTGTTTATCTGATAATGGCGGTCAGCAAAAAATTCCTCCAGACAACAAAGACTTCATTGTTCAATTATCGTGCAGATTTCTCAAACAATGGCTTTCATTGTTCAATTTTTAACAGCTTTGCACATTTTAATCTCCAGACAACAATGGCTTCATTGTCCAATTTCGTGTTGATTTTAAAACAATGGATGTCATTGTTCTATTTACCAGCTTTGCACATTTTAATCTCCAGACAACAATGGCTTCATTGTTCTCGAATTTCGTGTCGACTTTAAAACAATGGATGCCATTGTTCTACTGATAACATCCTGCAAGAATAAACATGTCTGTCAGACGATGACTCACATCCGGTCGAGCCTGAGAAAATTTTTCATTGTTCTATTTACTGATAACAACATCCTGCAAGAATGAACATGTCTGCATCCCAGACGCTCGAGCGTGGGAAAATTTCAAAAACTACACTTTTAACCCAAAAAATTCCCGGAAGTGGCCGAGGTCAATGAACCCGACTAGGCCAATGACTCCGACCTTGACCTAGGCTAGATCCGTGACCTAGAAAAAAATCTCGGAAGTGGCCGAGGTCAATGACCCCGACTAGGCCACGCCCACCGGCTAGGCCTGTGACCTTGACCTCGGCTAGGCCCGTGACCTTGAAAAAAGTTCAAGGTCAAATGTGGTCCAGAACCCGTGTAGGTACTCTACTCGTGCCTAAGTCAACAGTTTTGAACATATGTACAATAATCCTTCTGGATTTTAGAATGTGAGTAGAGCGGAAGGTGTTCAGCCATTGCAGATGGGTGTTCAAATGTAAGGTGTTTATAGAAATGCATGTTTTACACGCTCAACTGTAAAAACTAGTAGAGAAAGTTTAAAAATCCAAGAAAGAATACTATTGATGAACCACAACCAGGTGCAGCGCTTACTGTATCAACTGAGAGCAGCATGATATTTGTTTTATAAATTAGGGGTCGCAATACCGGTCCCTTTTACCAAAACCGGTATTTTCGATATTGAAGTTTTACGAATACCGGAATCCCGATATTTTCCATATTTTCAATATTTAGAAAAGCTTTCGTCTAGATTCGAGATTGAAACCTTTAAATTAGAGGTGACGATTTATTAAAGAAATAAAAACATTCAGAAAATATAACATTTTAATTTTTAATAAGCTTTTACCAATAACATAAATGTGTAACTTAGGACTTTAACCAAACGAACAAAAATAATGTTCTTAACTTTTTAAATTAAATAGTTTTATTAATCAAATATTTAAATAATTTGTGTTGTTAATGTTTGGTCAAATTTAAATAATGAGCACGTAAAAGTGACGTGTCTAATGTTTGATCGCTTCATTTTGAGCGCAAATGGTTACAAAAGTAACCTGATGACGAGAACACCCGCTCAGACTCCACACTGGTAGGAGGAATACACCTAAAGGTATCATACGCAATTTCTAGATATTTTCCTCTTAAACCGCCATTTTCAAATAAAGCCATCTTTATTTTTACCAGTGTGTCAATGTTCCATCAGTTGGGCTGGAAGTATTATCCTGAACCTGAAGTTTCTTTTGTTTCAATTTCTAATTGTCTCTTAAGCGGCAGTGTGTCTTCAGGTTCGTCATGCTCAGATCCAAGATGTCCAATCTTATTACCCAGAGACATTTCCAATGCCAACGAGAAATCCGCTGATTCTAGTCCGCTCTCCGTCAGTTCGCAAGCGATTTATATTTTTAAAAAGGAAATACCGAAAATTTCGAAAATACCGGTTTCCATAAATCCAATCCCGGTATTTTGAAGCATCCGTTTGAGTCAGGTATCCCGGTATTTTTGAAAGTCGGGATCCCGGTTTGCGACCCCTAGTATAAATACCTTCACCCTGCGGTTTCCATATTTTTGGACTATGATTAGAGTTTCCAAGTCCCGGCACCAAAAGTGTTTTCGGGACTTACGAGCTAAATTTCAAGTCCAGGGACTAGTACCAAAGACCCCGAAAATGGTCCCGAAAGGGAAATAATGTTCAGGTGAAATGTCTGAATGCAATTTCCAAAGAAAAACAAGTGTTTTAAGTTAAATAAAGTATTTCTGTGCTGATACTCTGCGTTGGGGCTCGTCTATACCTTCATTGCTTTCTTCTGGTACTAAAAATGTCTGTCGTTCTTCATCTTTTGCTTTTGTTTGAACTGCAAAGTGCTTGTGCAATCCTTTCGTCAAGCTCCCTCTGATTTTGATAATTTTATAGGAACAAACTTTACATTTTGCCAATTGTTTATCTTCAATATATAAAATTGTTGTCATATTGACTTCAATTCGTTATTTTTTTAAATGTAGAATGAAGGTAGGTTGCGAATCGGAATTCATTCTAATTGTAACGCTGTAGCTGACAAATAACAAACACATTTAAAATAAAACCCAAAAATATAAATTATTCAGCTTCTTCGCACATAATTTTAGGTCTACAAATTTAGTTACCTTACTGTTACTACGTAGGCACACGACTACGCGTAAAATATATCTAAATCCAACAAAATAAACAGACAAATACATAAATAGAAGAAAATATGCAAATGTAGCTGAAACAACACACAAGTTTAATTCTAACCTACCGAAAACCATACCTCTCATGCTTACGCAAAACGCAAACAATGCAGAATGTGCAAGAGGCATGAGTAATACGCCAGACGCCAGTGAATACCCGTCCTAATTCTCTGATATCGAGTATACGTACGCATGTTGACATGGTCCCGGGACTTCGCCTGGGCTGGCTGTAGTCTCGGGACTCGGTTTTTGTGGTAGAATCCTGGGACTGTCCCGGGACCGGATCCAGGGACTAGAAAGCCTAACTATGATGCATATGTAATATAGCTAAGTCTCCATATTTTGGAGATGGAGTTGAGCGACGCCCATAAGTTTTGTACATATTTTTGACAAATAAAACATCTGCAGAGACTAGTCTGTTGATTGTACCGTTAGTAGCTACGGTTTATAACTCTGTAAATAGAGAATACTACATTGGCGACGAGAATAGGAAGAAAGTGCTAAAGGGTCGACGTTTTCAATCAGACGCAGAAGGGCAGGGAGATAGTAAGAATTCTTCAAACAATAACCACGAAAATGCCATGTGCAGGATGTTTGCCATTTGGTGACACAGTAGGGTAAGTAAGTGGGCCATAATATTGTTTTACATTACTGTCAGAGTAAAACAGTTTTCACTGCTAACATGAAGCAGTAAAGCCAGTTACCTTGGGTTTATCATGCAGTATTTTATTTGTTACTCATTTGTACACAGCAAAATTAAAAATTATAACCAAAACCCGTCAGTTACAACTATTGTGCAAAACATTGTTCGAAATAATTTCTCATAAGCCTTGAAAGTATTACTGTGGCAACACGCATCGGTTATTTAAGCTACTAACTTATAAAATTTTTACAGGTCAGCTGTCAATTTTAGGAGTTATAGTAGCTTGTAAAGATTAATTTTGAAAGTTCATAAACAGTTTGAATAAATGGCGTCAACAAATGACTAACAAATAAACTACTTTACGGCGCGTTTAGTGTTTTGTATGTTAGTGTGACAAGCAGTGACATCGTTCGTTGTCGAAATTATAAATCTGGTATTTACTATGAATATTACGGTCTGTACCGAGTGGGTAAATTTCGATCTTCTTTTTATAGGAAATCTAGATAACTATAGGAGATATGGAAAATAGTCCCCCCCCCCCCTATCCGCCATCTCTTTTTTGAGAAAAGTTTAATGGTCAAAACCAAAATTGGCTGTGGTATTTTGTTTTCGAGTTATAAACAAAAGCCCGATTGTTCTACTTTTATGAATATTATTTATGAATATACAGAAAAGTAATTTTTATATTCTTCAGGCACCATTTTGAAAAGAATACAGCGGTGTAGCCAGTTTTTCAGAAAACGTTTCTAAATTCGTGTTGCAACATAAAGTTGTATTATTTTATATGGAACTCATAGTTGGCTGTGTCATTATGAGAAAGAGGATCTATTTCAGTGATATATTGAGATGCTTTGAAGCTTACAATTTAGATCTGTATGCAGTGAGAAATATTGAAGAAAGTCAATTAAAGCACAGAGTTGAAATATTTTATTTAATTGCAATCTGAACAGTAGTTGAAGTTATTAAATGCATTGGAAATGAGACCCAAGAGGCATAATTAGAGTGATAAAGGCAAGCATAAAAAAAGCAGATTTCAGAGGGATTGAATTTGGAGTTCGAGTAAAAGAAAGATTTAAGATGGCCAATATAATATAAGTAATATGATGTATGTATGTATTATTTTTGGGGAGACTTACGTCTAGCAAGTAGGCCTTTATAGGCCCTTTTTGCCAACCCCATGAACAAGGTCTAGGCATGCAGAGTACCAGGTACCTTTGTCCTACTTAGAAAAGTAATATGATAGGTTTGAGAATATTTGAAGCCAGATCAAATGAAATTAAATGATACACATGGTTGGTTATGTGCATAATATGAACGTAGAGTTTTTAATAAGAGTACAGGCCAGTGAAAAGCAAGAAATCTGAAAGGTAGATGGAAATCGAAGCAAGATAAGATAAGATTTGCAAAGAGCAATAGAGAACGAGGGCAACTGAATTGAAGAAAATCCAGTGACGTGTTTAAAATTAAACTCAAGTGCCAGTGCAGTGTAAAAACTAAGTGATTATGGCAGAGCAGTGATTATAAAAACGTTTATGTGACGAGAAAGAACAATTTTTAGGTATAAGAAATAAAACTTCTTCAGAAGTTTTCTAAAGACTGACAGCATGAGCAGCGAAACGTCACGTTCAAGTCAAGAACCTACCATTATGTTTTTGTGTCGCTTTTTCTCTATGCTAATTTAGTCCTTTGGATTTTTCTCTGTTTTGCTTTCTTGTTTTGCCTTCCTTTTTCTTCATAATCTTGCCAATTATCTGAAGCAATTACAAACGACAATTTTTTACCTTGCCTGTTACCTGTCCTTACTGGTGATTCTAGATAATGCAGAATGTTTTCTAAGTTCTAACGAATAAGTCTAATTTTCTTTTGAATCTAAAGTAACAACTGGGAAAGTGCTGATAAATTATTACTATTATTTTTTCTTTTATGTCGCATTCAATATATGCTTTGGTGTTCTCTTAAGGACTTGTCTCAATAATAGTATTAATCTCTAGTTATGGATTTGCCCAGGTTAGTATAGCTGCTTTCCTATGTCATTGTTCTCTTCATCAGTTTTGTAATTATCATTTTCATATTATCTAAGGTCATCTTCAAAGTAATTGTTGTCATCAATCTCTGTGTTATTTTAAGTTTTATTAACTGAGAACGCTTCCAGAAACTATATAATGTTAAAAAATTCCTTGGTGTAGTTCTCATGAAGCCTGTCCGTACAAACTTATTAGTATATTTGTCTTTACTATTTTTTTTTGTTTCCCGAGACATTTGCTGTACTATGGATTTTTCGTTTAAATGGGTATAAACCACTCGCATGATTCACTAAGGTTTCGGGTTTAATTGCAGTCACAACTTTTAATAAAAGTCTTCCCTGGTTAGTGCTTTTTATGAATTATTTCTTTCCCAAGCTAATACAGATTTGTTTTTATTTTGTCTTAATTGGTCGAAAGGCAGCCACGTCAGCAGGTTCTATTATTCTTGCTACGTTGGAATACACAACAAGAAGAATAATTTGTAAGTTGGTGAACAATTGGATCAGTTTCCTATCTAAATGGGCTTGGAGCCTATCTATAAACAGCATGATAATGTCACATCCATTCTTGTCAGAGCGGGACGAAAGGTTTTGGCAATTTGCTCGTAATAATCTATGATTCATTTAGCCTGTGTCGCTAAGTCCTATCTTCCAATGTTACTATATTGTATGGCTCAAAACGTGAACATGACTGTTAACGCTGATTTCGTAACATTCCATACCCTCTAGGAGCTAAGACTTTTTAATTTTTGAATCACACAACAAACTTTGTCGTATCTCCGTTGAAAACGCGAACAAGATCTAAAAGAATGTTTTTAGAATATTCTGTTGTTTATTTTGAAACCAGCCTTTGATATCAGTTTCAATCACCTTAAAACTGGCTGGGGCGACAGCCTGGCATGTTCTCTCCGAAAAATATACCTGCTTTCTTAAGAAAGCCCTATCCAACTCGTACTGGAGATATTATCATTAAAAGGATTATCGCGTGGAGTTTGATCGAAATATTCTTTGAAGGAACATCATCGGTTCTTCTTGGGAATCCGATTCGGTGGCATTTAAAAAGCCAGATTTTTAAAGTGATTTATTTCTCGCAAGTTAAATGGCTGAAGGGCCACTGACATGCGCATTACTCAAGTCTTTTTTAATTCTAAATTGTAAGATCGATCTAGGTACCCCCAACTGTTTTTTTTTTTGAAAAACTATTTTGCACTGCCTCGAGGGCATTTTTAATGTTATCTTTGGTACACTTTTTTTCATGGTTTGAATGTCTTTGGTTAATTTTGCTTACCTTCTATCTAGAAAATTCAATATGGGGACAAGCGACATTACTATAATTTAAATGTATACGAATATTCTACGATCAATGGAATTTTTATTATTTTATTTTGAAAAATTTTAGTGCCAATTACTGTAGCAGTGTCAATAATTGTACCTCTTGCCCTATAACGATTTCAAGTTCTCATTTCACAGAAGTCAAAGTTACGATGTTGGGTGGGCTTTGTCAATCATCACTCGGTCGGATCTATTATAGTTGAACCTTCCACACTTTTGATTTCTTTCTTATATTTTCAGAATTCCATTTATCATGCAACGGACCCTTACTGGATTTTACTATTTCGTTGATATTAGGTACAATATATTACAAATAATATTAGAAAATCCACCTCGGTGGCGCAGTGGATAGAGTGCCATGCTCACAATAAGCAAGTCCTCGGTTCGAATCCGTAGATACCCAAAACTTTTTCTGCTGTTTCCTGGATCGATCAGTACTAAGTCGGGTGACCTTTCGACCTTGGGATATAATCAATAATAATCCATTATAACGTTACAATGTAAGAGTACAAAAAAATATTTAATAGTGCAGGTGAAGTTCAGCTTGGTTGCAAGCATATTCTGGTTGCTTTTCCACTCAAACTGCAACTTAATTTTATAACGGCCATTTTTAATTTCGGCATTAGAAGCCTAATGTGTCATTACTGCGGCATATAATCCTGCTCCCTTTTGCAAATAAATTTTTATAACTTGATGCATTTTGGAGGAATTCGATTGCTAGGTTTGCATTCCCAGCTGATATGCGCAGGGAGCGCTGAGTTGTTTTGAAGGGCACTCTTCTGCCTGGCCTATTGAAGGCACAAGGTCTGTGTTAGTTCGGTCGGTGGCCTTATGGGATCCGAAGCCAACGCTTATTCCATGAACATCCAGGTGGAGGCATTTTAGTTTTCTTCGAAAAGTAATAGAAGCTCGCCTACGCCCTCCGCGATCAAGTGCAAGCGATAATTTTTGAGCTTCATCTGTTCGTTGGGCCGTTATCTATAGTAAAGTGAGCACAATTATATTTCTCCCTATTTATGAGTGCTAATTTGTATGATATGAGGCCTGCTTTCCGCACCCGCTTTCTGGTACACAGTAGCTTAAATTTTTTCCTGGGTACCTGCATAGCTGTTCTCCACGTCGTCCAAGCCATCTGGCCCTGTCCACTTCTGTGATGAGGCGTTATTCCCGTTAGAATGTCAAAGACATTCGCATTTGGCCCAGGAGCGTTGACGGATACCCCAATCTCCTGAACTGTCGGCGATGGCTTTAAGAGCTTACCATGTAAGCGGAGAGCTGCGCTGGATTTAGACCAGATGATTGTACACCCAACGTAGTTTGTTGTGAGTACTAACGCATGCCCCTCTCTAGCTGTATATGAGCGGATTTTTTGCAATTCCAATTGGCGTGATTTGCCACGTTATAATGCGATGTTTAAGCACAAATTCCTTCTTGATTTATTGCGCACGGTTTTAAATAAAAGATTAACTTTTGTTTTAGCAGCTATAACTGCTTAATTAAAGTGTCTGCTAGTAATCTAGTGTATACTAGAACCTGCAAGAAAATTATGCCTGTCTCTGTGTTGCTCGCGTGGTAACATTTATAGGTCAGTTTGTTTTAAATGCGAAATTGTCTATATTTAGTTTGCATTCTAGTTACGGCCAACTATTACTAAAGCATCTTGTTACTACTACTGCTGGTATACCTACCTGCTTTTTCAATCCCACATACCTGCTTGTTATTTAGAGTTTAAGAATGTTAAGCGAAAAGCTAAAACAGGTCGATACGCTTTCGACTGTTAGCTAGATCTATAGTTTTTATAGTTGTTAGCGATTGGTGCCCGCTTGTTTTTTTCCAAATTAATTTATGCATTTTTCTAACCTTAAGAACCGCCCCCAAATCCTTATTCACACCAATAATCTGCCGAGACTTTGAGCTAGCCAGGGCGGTCGCCTTTCGTTTAAGCTTGGCAAAACTTTATATACACGGTACACTATATAAACTTATATGATTCCGGTACTTACGCCTGTTAGATGAGACTAACTGTCATATAAATACATACTGCAATTCTTAATTAACGTCGCCCTGCTCTGAAGGCTAGTATAGAAAACACAATATATACACACGTGATTTGGAGGTAGCACAACAGGCCTACATTAAGGCCTAGGTGCGCGTGAACTTGATTCACCTTCCACCCAAAAACCCAAAACAAATCCAAATCCGAACTGCCTAACTATAGGTATTAATTGTATTAAATTTCCTGAAGTACTTTTGTGACGATTTACTATTTTATAAGTATCAAAGTAAACTAACGTACCGGTCATTTAGTTTCACCTCGTTTATCTTAAATTAAATTGTATCAAACGAATACATCTTCATCTCGTGTTGCACTGCCTGGCAGACTACCATAGAAGATTCTGTCTATTGCAATTTCTGAATGAGGCAGACATATCTCGAATTTCACTTTTCCGTACAGAGCTATGGTAAACTTCTGGGGCGTAATTGTAAATTAGCCTGCTCTACAAGGGTAAGATTGCAGTAATTATTTTTGGCCCTCGTCCGTGCTAGGATTTGGGCGAAGGAGGTATTTGGTGTGGCCGTATACCCTTACCTATTACGACAGTACTTAACTGATTGGATGGTCTCATCAGTAATCAACGCGGCGACTATGTTTTAGTGTCGAGCTAATGTCGGCGTGTTGTAAGTTCGCTAGTTAACAAAGCCGAGCTAACAGGGATTTAAGCTAAGGGTCTGAAAGCGTCTTCGGTCGACGTCCGGTGAAATTAGGGGTTTGCATGCTCAGTAATGGAGGGTTCTGGACGAATCCGTTTTGCATGTGCCACGCGTACCGGCCGGATATTTTGTGCTTATAATGCGGATACTAAACAAGCACCGAGTTGTGTGCTGCAGCGGTATCGGTTTAGGGTATCTAGTTGGTATGCAATCGGGCTGTTGGGTAATTTTACGTTAGATGAAATTGAATTTTTATTATCTTGCGTTCCGGCCGCTATCTGGATCTATTCTACGACTGTGTGTGATTTTAACGGCGCCATTTGCCGTCCATAAATTGGAAAGTTGTGTAATGGCTAATGGAAAGCGTTTACTTGAGACCCGATAAATTTATTTTTTGATTAATAATGTGATCAACTTTTAGAAAGCTTTTCGACGCCGAAGTGTCTCTAAATAGCAGATTCAATTAGAAATTTCGACAAAGTCCAAAATACGCACAGAAACTCCAGAAGACAAATTTTTCATTTCTCTTTGTGACATTAACGTTTTATCTTAACGTAATGTCGATCGGAAGCGTGTTCAAAGACTATTTTAGCCCGATGCAATTTTTCAATATGTCACGTTAAAAACGTGTGCTTCTGTAATAGATATTGAGCTTGTTTTCTTGCACAGAGGCAAATTGTACGTACTTCAGCAGTTTTCATGCTTTTACTGGGCGAGCGTAACCTTTAATATTATCTGACATATGACTACCGTACAATATCACGTTAAGCAATAGCTTTTTAGTCGGTGGGATTAATAGTAAGGTGAAAAAATTAGTAAACAACTTTAATCAGAACTTCCATCGCAAGTGTAAGGTGTGAACTTAATTTTTTGAAACATATCTTAAAGTTCTTAGTAAAATGAAACAATCACCGCCAGTGCCTGTTCTACCATAATTGAGAAACTACATGTTATAAACGAAAGTCGTCAAAATTTGTTGAAAAAAGAGGCTCTAATTCTTTACGACAATGCAAGAGCGCACAAGGCCCAACCTATTCAAGCTGCAATGCAAAATTGGGATTTGTTGAGATAGATCTTTCAGTGCTTAACCCCGATATACCCCCTGCGACTATTATTAATTCAAAAAATACAAACCGGGTTACCGGTTCCATTCTGAAGAAGAACTTCAGCGATCTGTTCACAGCTATTTTGCTGAACAGAAAATAGACTTCTATTGTTAATGAATATTGCAATTCTCGGAAAAATAGAAAAAGCGATTAGGGTTAAGTAGTGACTATTTTAGTGTTACTATCCTATGTAGATTATTAATCTAGTGCTCCTCGTATATAAGTAGAGGATACCAACATCGCTGAGCATGTGGAAACAGATATATTCAGCATAATACTGCGCAATTTCGGTACTATAGCGCTGAGATGCATTGTCTTTAAAATTTTGATTTTGTAAGTATTTCGCCAACATACTGCCAACATAGAGATTGCGGCAGGGAACTAGGACCATTGCAAAAGCAAGGGGAATATGCATGTGTCATGATGTTATTATCACATCCGGGACCAACTATTTCCATGGCAGCCGTACCACGAGGTGCCGAGCGAAGCAGCCGTGGAACTCCCATCCAAGTTCTGACCAGAGAGAGCGTTGCTTAAATACAATTACGGCCACATGTAAAGTCCCCTTGCTTTTGCAACGGTCCTAGTTGCCTGCCGCAATCTGTATAGGAGGATGTGTAAATAATACGCCTGGCATATTAAGATAAATAATAAAACAAAAAACGCTTGATGGAGAGCAAAAGAGACGATCAAAAATACTAAATCTGAAGTAGATTAAATAACAAACCTTATTAGAGGCTTGTTTTTTGTTCTGCATAATTCTGAATAATAATTGTGATTGAGTTCAGCTGCTGTTTGCTATCAAATAATAATTACATAATTAAATAAACATTATGATTACATTTTACTTGTATTTTCAGTTTTATTGAAAACCACTTTATTTAATCTGTTATGTTTGATAATCTTCTTGCGGCCGATCCTTCATTTGCCTTCAGTATTTCCTTGAATAATTAATAGTAGTGGTATTTCTGTCTGCTAAAAATGTGACCAAAGTATGCTAACTTTCGATAGCTAAGATGTCATTTTCAATAGCCTCGGAGAGAAACTAAATAGGACAAAGACCAAATCCCCATGAACTTTCACGTATCGTGTCTTCGGCCAACTATGTCGTGTTTCCAAGGCTAGCTGTCGAAATACGTATTTAGCGATTGACATATTTGTGTGGTTAGAGGATTTTAAGGAATTGTTATTAAGTGGTAGCTAAAATTGCTGAAAGTTTTTAGGGCGCTCCTTTGATAAAACTGTAGAGTTAGGGCGGTAGCACTTTCTAATCTGTTCTTTTAAGCAATTATAGTAATAGAGTTCATTATCTATAAGAATTTAGCATTGTTATTTCCGATATGGTGGAATATTACTTTGGCTATTAGTTAGCAGGAAATTCATAAAATTATCCAAGGTGGTATGTAAGGGATCTATAACATCTATTAAATTGTTAGCACAATCAATATATGTATTGAAATGACCCTGCCCTTAATAATAATAAAATATAGGGGTTTTAAGATAAGTACTGACAAGGGAAATTATCACTTTCAGATTATTTAGTTTCAATCGAAATTCACCTGTCATACTCAGGGAAAATTAAAAGAGTGTGCTAAAAATTATAACAAATAAATGGTTTATTGCCCTTTTCTTATTTTATCTATTTGCATTCAATTTGGAAATAGCTCCGTAGACATGAGACAATCTTGTTTCAGGGTGGTGGATTCATAAAATTAAGGAAAAACTTAGTATGACAAATAACTTGTTGTATGACAAATGCACAACTTCTTCTGACATTTAGCTAACCCATAAATTTGACCTAACAACAAAATAATTTGCGGTGAACAAAACAGCGTAAATTGAATCTTAAAACCAACAAAATGGCAAATACGCGTTAGGTAAGTATTAATTCTGTGACGTAGTAACTGCTAAACTTCTTTTGTTTCTAGCTGTGACGTAGCAAGAGACGCGCTATAGGTTTTTGTTCCATATCCGGCACAAAACTGCAAAATGCGGCGTCATTTCGCATTTTCAAAGGACGCTAGAAAATGGACGGCTCTGGACCCCTGGAATATGGCTGTCCATCTCGTAGACAGTCTTATCTTGCAAAAGTCCAAAAATGATAGACTTACGCCAACGCTTTCCCTCTTGGACGCTGATACGCTCCCCAAGTGACGCCACGGGTATTCTGGACTTGGGAAGTGCTTGCTGGTTGGGATTTCTGCTTAAACTGGTTCCTGAATGCCCTCCCTATTTGTAACAAGCCCTATTCTCGCTAGACGAAGCTGCTTGAATATGAAAATCGGCCCCGAAGTCACTCGCTCTTGGACGATTCGTCTGCTGGCTTATATGCTCCGCTTAGTCCTTTTAAAAACTAGCAAATTACATCCACAGATGCACAGGGCATTCGTGAATAACTATACACACAATTGAAGTACTAACTAAGAACTTTTTTATTTATGATTTTACATGATACTTCATGAGCTCAATCTGGCCCCAACACACAATTTTCAAGCTTGTTTAGTTATTAAAAATAGATGACAGTTTGGTTACCTAGCAAATAGCTATTCAACTGTTTATAAAGTAAACTAGGATTGATAACATTTGAAATCTTATGGACTACAGTTTTGATGTCGTGTCTTTGCCTAACCACTAATATTGACTTTTTCTTGGAATAATTGTTACAACACATGCTCTGCTTTTAAATCACTTTTGTTTATAATGCACTGATACCCATTGAGTTCATTTAACGTCTCACTAATTACTTTGCTAGCACGGTTTCGTTTACCTTTCAGCTAATCTACCTTTTGCTGGCTTATACAGCTTTACTACATAACGCTCATATTCTTTCTGTATTTAACAAATCATTTTTATATTATTCTATTCACATTACGTCTGACATTAAGAAGTTCAATTCCGTCAATTACAAATTAAACTGCATTAGCCCTTCCGAACATTTATCATATCTGAGACTATGGTAACCCATCGAAAACCTGCTTTGTTTCATGCTTGCTGCTATCTCTCAAATGATTAGTTTCTGCTCCTCACATGTAGTGAACCATTACAGTATATCGGCGACAAAGTAAAACAAGGCAAGCTTCTTATCGATACAGCGGCACAGTGTTGGGATGAAGTAATTTTGAATAAACCAATTAACTATTGCTATTTCAGAGAATTAACATTTCAAAAACATATCAATAACTACTCGACTACTAGAAGTACGAGCTAACTTCATTTTCGATTTATCTGTTCACTGAGGCGCTAAGCCGGACATCTCGGCGCCGCCATCTCGGCGCGAGGCCAGCTCGGCGCCGAATTCAAATTCGCAAACTACAGTGTGCACTACGTAAGACAATTATTATAAACAAATAATAAATAAAGTGATCGCCAAAAAGGTGGCATAAAATAAAAAAAAATATTTAGAATTTCTTGGAAAATCAAACACTGACGACCAGAGGTGGTTGGAAAGTGATTACAAATGGGCCAAACAAAAGTTGTCACGTGACTTACGTTATCAGTAAAATTTGAAATTTTTAAAAAATAATTACTAAACATGCATTTGCTAGTCAAGATAGAGACAAATTTTACGAAAAAAAGTTTTCTGGCCTTGAGATTGTTCAGTCAGCTAAAACTAACAAACAATAAAAAATCTCATTGAAATCTTGCTTAATTTCCGAAAAATAGCACTTTTTGGATTTACACATTTTCGAAAAACGCCATTTCCGAACTAAATAAAGTGCCTTTTATGTGACAAATATTTCCCAAATCAAACAATTTTATTTTTAACAAAGGTTCTTTATTAATAAATAAAAAACTTGTTTTCCATAGGAATCTTTGTTAAAAGTAAAATTCCAACTCATACTTGATTTTTCAAAACTGAAATGCTGTTAGAAATTCGTCTTTAACCAAGCAGGGCTAAACCCCAAAAAATTTAAATCGAGAATTTTTTACCTTTTACAAGAGTCGTTTCACCTATCCGGTACACACTGTATATATAGGGTGGTTTTTAAGTTGATTCTTTACTTTTACCAGAATATAAAGCTAAAAAAGTAAGTTTTTTTTTCATTTACCACTTTTGCGAAATATCAAAGCTAACGGAGGTACAAGGTGTTAAAGTTTCAAATTAAAAACCAAAATTACTTAACGAAAATTAAACTAAACTTAATCTAACTTAAATGATATGTTCAAAATTATCAGCATTCCCTTCTACACAACGTTCCGCGTGTAAGAGCGATGCGGCAGCGGCATTTTGACGACACTCCCAGTAAATAATAAGCATTTCACTTATTCATTATTTTCATAAACATGAGCCATTATTGTAGCAATAACTTTAACAAAATTACAATGGAAAGCTAGTTGACAGGTCATTGCTAGACAACAGAGATAAACAAAAATAAAATTGTCCAGCCGCCTTTGCGCCAAAGTTTAGTTTTTAATTTGAAACTTTAACACCCTGTACTTCCGTTAGTTTGGATATTTCGGAAAAGTGGTAAATAAAAAAAATGCTTATTTTTTAGCTTTCTTTCCTGGTAAACGGAAAGAATCAACTTAAAAATCACCCTGTATATAAATATATATTAAAAAAATACTGGTAATGTTTACATTTTACTTTATACAGGATGACAGCTTGTCCGAAAACTTATTTAGCCCGTATTAGATATATTGAGTGATTTTTACTTAGTTAGAAAATTGCGTTTTACGAAATTGTGTAAATGCAAAAAGTACAGTTTTTCGCAAATTACGCAAGAGTTCAATGAGATTTTTTATTGTGTGTTAGTTTTAGCTGACTGAACAATCTCAACGCCAGAAAACTTTTTGTCGTAAAGTGTGCCTCTAGCTTGACTAGTAAATGGATGTCGTAATTATTTTTAAAAAATTTAAAATTTTACTGATAACGAAAGTCACGTGACAACTTTTCTTTGGCCCATTTGTAATCACTTTGCAACCACCTCTGGGTGTCAGTGTTTTTGATTTTCCAAGAAACTCTAAATTTTTTTTTCAGTTGATGCAATATGTTTGGCGATCACTTTATTTATTATTTGTTTATAATAATTGTCTTAAGTAGTGCACACTGTAGTTTGCGAATTTGAATTCGGCGCCGAGATGGCCTTGCGCCGAGTTGGCTGGCGCCAAGATGGCTCCGCGCCAAGTAGTCCCGGCGCCGAGCTGGTCCCGCGCCGAGATGGCGGCGCCGAAGTGGCGGCGCCAAGATGGCGGCTCCGAGATGTCCTAGATCCATTGAGGCGGACCAACGAAAGACGATTGCTTCAACATTGTATTATATGAAGAATCACGAGATAGTTTGCATCTTACTGATAGAATACATTCATCGCCGTGAATATCGTGTAATTTGGCATCTAATTCAGACATACTAGTCAATCATAAATTACATGAATTATGTGAAACACTATTTTGAAACGCTTTTTCTAGTGTTTTTTTATGATTATATATCAACGATACCAGTATCAAGGAGTCTGAACAGCATCGACATTCTTCCAAGTACATGAGTGCTAATATTCTTTCTAATGACTCTATGACTGCTACTAAATACTTAGCACAAGAAAAGTTATTGTTCAATGAAAAACGAAATCGTTCGATTTCAATGTTGATGAAGAAATTTAAAGATGTGTTCATCATTAAACAGGCCCCAGACGAAGCTGACACCCTCATTGTCATAACAGCAATATAAATAGCATCTTCGAATCAAGGTGTAATCTTTAAAGAAGACATAGATTTTCTTCCTCTGTTTACGGCTTTACCCTGATTGGAAAGGAGTATCTACTTCGGCAAGCCCGGGAAAGAAAACAATGCACGCAGAGTGTATTGTTCACAAATCTTCAATCACGTGAAGAGCTTAAAGAAAGATCTTAAAGTTTGTTTACACAGTTGTAATGCCGCATCATGCCTTTTCCACAAAGGAAAACTGAAATACTTTTAACTGTTGGATTGAGATGATTTGCAGAAAGCCGTAAACATATTTAATAACGACGAAGTAGCTCGAGCCGGAGAACGTTGTTTCCTCTCTATTAAGTGCATGCAAACGAGATATATTTAAATCTCTTCGCGAGATCAATTGGAAAAAGTAAGCCAAATTTAGCTCTATTGCAGCTCAGTAACGTAGCAGCACATCATTCTTTTTGTGAATACCATCACAGTTAAAAGTAGGGTGGATTTGGAATGATACGTGCACTTTGGATTTCGGAAAAAGTGAACGACTTTGTCGCCCCTGTACTAATAGTCCAGACTCCTGCTCACGTTGATAACTTTGTTACGGTATTAGAACAACTTTACGACACCCACCCAAGGTGAGCATCGCACCACGGAATCAGTCCTGGAAAACTGGCACACTTGCCCTGAGATTTGCTAGAAACAGGCTAAAGGGCCACGGCTGGAACGCTCAGGGAGTCGGGCGTGAGTCACACGATACGTTCTGGGCAAGCGTGTTGAGGCATATATATATATATGGTACGTCAAAATTATGAGGGCGCCACCAAGCCTGTCTTAACTCGAATAACCGGGCCTGGGCGGTTAAACGGGAGCGAAGTATTCAAGCTACTCCGTCGATAAGAATTCTCATGAGCTGCAAGCTCAAATAACAACTTCGTACTGGAATGGTAATATTGGGACTCTTTGGCCGAGACTGCGCAATCACTGGACCTACCTGCACGCTCTGATCTCTCACGTCTCGCCGTACACCAATCTTTACATTGTAAAAGGCGCTATCTGAAACAAAGCATACACAGGTCGAATAGGAATAATACGTCCCTTAACTAAATATGCGTCTATTGATCGCTAATTACATCTGGGCAACAAATCGTGCCGCCAACTTATGTTACTACTTACGTTAAGCATCAGCTGATGGACGCGCTATGCTAATGAACATATTAGAGTACAGTTGAGAAATACGCGCTCCGGCAAAAGGGCGCGTTAGTGCGCGATAACAGTCGCCGACCTGCGGTTAACACCTAGGAAGCAAAGCACAAAGCCCTCGCAAACATAAACAAAGAAAAACTCGAACAGCTTAGGGCGCGCCAGGCTCAGCACGGCGAGGCATTAATTCTATTTAGGTATTAATCGGTACAATATAACGAAGCTCGCGCACCTAACGTTACTGAATTAAAAATTAGCACAAACGTAACACCAAATCATGATCGCAGAGTTCTTTAGTTATTTAGGCGATGAAACGCGAAACTCGCGCACATGAACTTTCTAGCAGGCTACCAAAGTAGCGTCTTGCAGCATGGTGGCCTCAAACCGGCATTAAAAGCCGCGACAAGCAAGCAAGGGGCATGCATCCGCCCACATAAAGTTGAGCACAAAGCACCAACGCTCGCACAAGTGACAGTTACTATGTTTAAATGGTTGCAATTACAAATACCTTAGTCCGCAGACGGTCCATGAGAGTGGCGTGCAGTCATTTGGTAGAAAGCGGCAGTCTGTGGCAACTCAATCGCCAAAACACGGCATTAGGGGTAAACGGGCTGGAATCCGCCGAGATGGCGACGTTAGAACGCTCTCCTAAGAGCACGCTACAGCGACAAAAAGGCCTATTTCGTCCTGCCTAGAAAGATCCTTGAAACAGCGAGTTGCAAGGGGAAAGCCCCCCCCTTTCTCACCAACGCAGAACTGGCCCCAAGAAGCCTTTCACACACCTACGCCTCGACGTAAAGACGTGCCACTCACACAACCACACGCGACCTCCTTCGATCAACGGCCAGAGCGGAACTCCTCCTAATGCGAAACTGTTTCTATACCTTAATCGCTGCAATAACGCGGGGACACCTTGCCGTAATGGCACATATTGAAGAGACGGCGTCGGCGCCTCGCAACAAGGCGAGGCGCCGCCAAACTTAAAATCAACACACTTGCGACTGTCTCGATTGACGACCCGTAACGGAATGAACGCAAGGAGCGTTACGACGCTTAAAGTGGCGTGAGCCAAACGGCATTGCCACGTGACTCTCGGCAGCCAATGGCGATGCGCTCCACAAAACAAATTAATTCCGGTATCAAAAACAGCCAATGGCGAAGCGCCTCAACGGAGTGATTTCTAGAAGTTTCGGAATTCAAAGGGGTGCTCCAACTGACGAGAAATACTGCGTTTGGGGCCAAATATGTGCAAAATCATTATTGTAGAATTAGGCGATGGAGCCAAATAAGTAACTAAAAGGGTTTAGCGTACGGGCACGCTGCCCTAAAGCCTAGGTGGCTACTTAAAATACCAAAATGACCTGAATCAAATGTGCGGAAGATGAGATTGTACTTGTGCGCAAAAATTGAAAATGGTTTTAACATAGCAACAAGTTGCCCTAAAGGCGTGCAATGCAATTAAGCATCTACAACAGCAAAATGACTTAACAACTTGAAATTGCAAAAGGGTTGCAGTTCATCTTGGGGATGCAGAAATTCAGAATTTAAATGCTCTGCAATATGTAGACACTGCTATGGAACCTATTGCCTAAATTCAAATACGATTATTAAAATGAAAAAAAAAATTCATTAGGCAGAGATTCGATGAAAACAGCTATTCGCCATGTGATAAAGTGGCTAATGAGAATACCACCTTTTTTATATCCGTTATTTTTTATTTATTTATGGTTTTCAGAAATTTTCCGAGCAACGAATGGTGTCGTAAGAGAAAGATCTGAAGAAATATCTGCCGTCCAACCCCTCCAGTATACCTAATACAGTGTTAGATAAATAGAGACCTTCAGGTGGAGAGCATTTTGGAGCATTCAGGTTACGTCAACGCTTGCAATCCATCTTTTTAGAAGAGGTAGTGAGCAAGACAAACGAAAAACATAGTTTCTGCCCGTTCGACTTACTTTCTCTAATATTGACACATGCTAGGAAGAGATGCTCTGCAAGTGGTCATGCGCTGATGAGTTTATAACAGCAACGGTGGGCTGTTGGTCTTACACAAACGTCTGGTGCCGTAAACAATGCTGATATCATTCTAAATCTGACTGTCTTTACCTGGACCAATATCCAGAATTGAGCTCAGTTGAAAAGCCAGGGATATCTCTATATTTATCAATGTAATTTTGAGCAGGATTTTCTTTTTATAATTAGCTTTGAACTACAGCACAACGTTTAGAGGTAAGGGACAATGTATACAACTTTTTTTGTAGAGAATTTTATGTTTTATTTCTTAATAGACATAATTCCGATATCGCCAATGGTTATCGAGATATTAGCAATATTGAATGTAAAACTTTTAGTATTTTTAACACTACGCCTAGATAAACATCTCCATGAAATTTCAAAACTTCATCACCGGTTTCCATCTAACTATCCTTATTTGACTGGACTATATTGCGAAGCCTTGATGGAGGAGATCGGTTTAAAATCGAGTCAGCGATTTACCAATACCTACCGGTAGCGGATAATTTGAATGAGACAGAGCGCCACTAATAAAACATTTCAGATTTAAAGGTGTATCCCTCATCTTCCGATAACTTCGAAGAAACTCTTTCTCGAAATGACACTCGAACTCGTGACCTATGACTCGGCAGTCTATTGTGCATTATTAATTTTTTTTGGGTATGTGAACGTATTATATTAGAATGGGTTTGTTTCTGGACGAGAAAAATTGCTTGGATTGGAATTGTTATTGTTGGTGGCGTCACTCCTGTGGATGGGAGTCTTATCGCATTGAGCTATATTATTTGAATCCATATTATTATTATGGGTTGCCGGTATTTTAAAGTAATGGTTTAACGAACAGTGTAATAAATTCCAAGAAACATTAGATTTTCGAGGTTGGGGGCTGGTTATAACTACTGATTATTGCTGTGTAACTGTGATAACTGTTAAAAAGAAATCTTCTGATGCATGTACTTTTACAAAACATGTATACTACACGATAAACATGAAATTTATTGTAAACTGCATATTCGCATTCGCACAAGGCACAAGCACCGAACTCATTTATAAAATTAAAAGTAATCAACTTCATTTTTTAATAAACTGTTGAAATTGTAGTTTTATAACCACAACAAAGCTATTTAAGTCATGACGTGTTATTGTTTGTATAATTTCTGAAAGATGAATGTAATAAATAGCGTTGGTTCTTTAAATTTTAAATACTAAACAGAATATATTGCCTCTTCTTCTATTTTCGTCTACGCTAAGATACTAAGTTTAGTTACCAAGTTTAGCTTGAAAGAGCTAAAAATTATATTTTACGATTTTGCCACCACAAACCCAGTCTTGCGTAAAACAGAAATTGCGAGCTATTAAAACAGATAACACAAACGTATCTGCACTGTCCACCCAGACTGCTGTTTTGTGGCAGGAAATTGTTTCAGTAGCTTATCTGTACAGTTACACAAATTTTATGGGTGAAAATGCTGAAAGTTAATATTTTGATAAAAATTATTTAAATGAAAGGTTTATATTTCTGTATTAATTACGCGTTTACCAGATTTTGCTTTTAGTATTATAGTTTAAACGAATGCTTATTGTAGCAGTTAAGCAAATAATTAGCTTATTTACTCTTGATTAATCAAATATCACTGTAAGTAATTGAGTAACTAGGTGAATATACACTATTTGAGCGTAGCATACTCTCTCCAAATGTTGGAGTAAGTTAACGTACGTCAAATATTAAAAAGTTTCTTATATGACAAGAGAGCAGAAAATGATCAACTCCCATTCGCCTGTCAGTTCAACCCCGTGGTGCAATGTGATATAATTAATATTACTTAAAAACAGCATAAAGGTATTGCTCTAATTGTAGATAATATACAGGATCGTGAAAAGCTAGCGAATTAAACCTATCATTACTGTGCCCTTCCTGAGCCTGCATAAAGTGATTTCATAGAAATCGTTTTTGAATACTCCATTCTCTCATCGGTAAAATAAAATGTATCGTATCGAAAACTCTTTCATAATTAATAAATAACATATTATAAAGGTAGTTTGTTTGTATTGATATTTTCTATTACCGTTCTTATGGTTAAAAATTGGTTGCTAGTTGAATCGACCCTTTTTGTTAGCCGAGTTATAATTATTTTTTATCGAAGCCGACATGAAAGTGTCTACTTGTATGACTCATTTACGGCAGAATAGCAGTTCTTTCCATGACTAGTGATCTTTACTTTCACAACCTGTTACCCTAGTAATGAATGCAAATATAATTGTTGTAAACAAAAGTTGTTCGTCCGTTTAAGTTTTTAAAATGCGGTTTCGGAAAAAATGGCATACATCACGCAGCGTGAAAGTATTTATGCTCGACTCGTAGCCTTAGATGAAGTGCTCGTACGCTAGCGCGTCCTGGCATTCTTCAATAAACTTCATTGTCTTGTAAAAGGCCACTTTCCTAACTTGTAATGTAATAAACCACTGCTATTAGTTTGCAAATTTGAGGACACAGTAATTTGACAGTAATTCTGTTTTATATTTTAGTATTGTACTGTTTTCCATAAAAATCGCAACACCTATAAGCTATTTTATGATGATAAAATAATGATTAATACTTGATCAAAATCTACCTAAACAATTATAGGCAGTTAAATGTAGTCAGATTATTAGCATGCAAGAAATAAGACTTTTACTTGGTGATGTTGCTCGTCGTGTAAATCGCGATTTAGCAATGGCATTTCGAAGTGGCCCGTTGGTAAAACGTTTACGTTTGCAGTCGCCAGGTAGTGGGTAGTTTCTCACCCGGAAATTGGTAACATCGAACGGTTTCCGGCCATCATACCTTTGGTGGTCGTGACCCCTGCAAAGAGCTTTCTTTCTATTAATTCAACGGGATTGGCTAGCAACCTTTTCTTCCTGCGGCCGAAGGCTTATAAACTCGCACTTTGTGCGGTAATAACAGACTATCAGACTCTAAGTACTAAGAAGAAGGAAAAGAAGTTTAATGTTTGTCAAGGTAAGAAGAGATTCGTCAACGTCAATGTGGATCTGGACGTAGCCAGAGGACAACAAAATGGGAAGAACGTCATCTAAGACCTATGGCGACCAGAGGCAGGTTTTTCTTAATCCGGATGGTACAACTGGATGGAAGCCGTAAGACGCCGAATGTTAATGTCATTTTCTTATCCACGGATAAGATCATTTGCACTGAGTTAATATCGTTGATTTTTGTCTGCACCTTACCCAAGGTCACCGTGACCTGACATTGGATTGATGCGGTGAAAGAGTGAATTGAGTACAGCAGTGGCATCAAGTAGTATTCAGTGATGAGTTCAGATTTTTTTTTGGGCCACGATAGGCGTAGGAGCAAAAATCGATAAATCGATGTACAAAAATAATCGTATCTTTTAGAACAATAAAGCAATAGGGATCATTGTTTCACTAAAAATATCTCCATTCTTTTCTACACATTTCATACTCTGGAAGTATGGCTGTATGTGCAATAATACGTCGATGCTGAAGTTTATACCTCTCTTACCCGGTATGCTTTGCTTAAACAATTTCTGTGATTAATTTGACATCATGGGAATCCAGAAAGAATAAGCTTTCCATTGGTTTAAAAATTATTGAGAAATATTGAAAACTAAGCTTGTGAATACGATGTACGCATAACATTCATCAATTTTTTCTAATAAAAAATATTTCGGAAAATTGTTTTTTCTGATTTTTTGCAATCGCAAAAAGAATGGAGCCCTCACATTCAGATCCGCAAGGTCATTGCAGATAGTGTACATTTTTTTAACTATATCTTCGAGTGCACACCCTATGATCGAATTTATGGTCCCTGATTCTTGACTAAGACGAGAATGGAATGAACACGTAAACAGAATGGCATTCACGAGATTATAGTACAGTAAAATAAAATTGTCGTTTTACCTTTAAAAAATTGGCCGAGGCTATTCCTCTTTCCCAGTAGTTTAGGGTCATTAGACAAGTGTAAAACCAAAAAGTAGTGCTCCCACCTCCTGCCAAACAATCGCCACCTTAAAACAATTACATTTTTCTTGCGAACCATTGGTCGCACAGAAAAAGTTATTGAACAAAAAATGTTGCAAATAAAATTCTACACATTTTTGGTGCTTGTCGCGATACCGAGAAGTTAGTATAGCGAATGGTAGAGAGCGACAAAGTTACCAAAAATCGTTTTCCGCCATTCTAGCCCTGTGGGGGTGTTTTTTCCGAAAATTGCGAATATGAAAGTTGTAGGGCTTAAAAAAATGTGCACAAATCTCTTTAAATAATGTGATTGATTTAAAGAGTGACAGCCCTTCATAGTTGGCGCGGTTTGGGAAATGTATATTCCGGAACAGCAAAGTAACCATTTTACTTTTGCGAGGTAAAGTCGTCACGTCCCCCAAGTAGTTTCAGTGTGAATAGGTTTTCAGAACCTACAGAAATTCCACACAATTTTGGCCATTTCCGGGATACCGAGAAATTGGTATAGGTAAAAAAAAACGAAAATTATGAGTATTGTATATTGAAAGTAATTTATTTTTCTCCATGCCCATCTAGTAAGTTACACTTACTTTGACATATCCATTGCAGGTAATTTGATTTTACTGTTTGTTTACTGGTTGTCATGACATTAGGGAAGTAAGTACCTACTCCCCAAGGGAAGTAAGTGAATTGCGTGTTATTACAGTAATTTTAGTTTTGTAAGTGATCTGAACGGGTTTGAACTTAACTGATCCTAACCTATTTAAAATTTAAATAGTATATTATGATACGAGTTTTATAAGAAGCATTTTGTAGCACGCACGGGTTTAGGGTACGACGAGCAAAGCGAGGAGTGCCCTAAAGGAGTACGTGCTACAAAATGCCTTATAAACGAGGTATCATACAGTATTTTATCTACTTAGCCACTTTTTAAAGCAAAAAAATTAATTTTTTTAGTAATTTTATTATAGCATCGCTTTTTGTCTATTACGATACGCAAACGAGTATCGTAATAGCCTCAGTACGAACGCAAAGTAGATAAAACTTGTTAAGATAAGTAGGGTTAGGGTATAACCGTAAATTAAAAATATCAATATAATGAAGGAGAACGATCCAGACGTGTGTGTCACGACAATTGCGGATGCGATGTACCCCATTTGCGTTTGCATGCAATTCGCCGTGAGGACCTCTCGGAGAGGAGCGGAGCCCCGAGGGCCCCCTTGGTGAAGGTCGGAGCCCCGAGGGCCCCCTTGGTGAAGGTCGGAGCCCCGAGGGCCCCCTTGGTGAAGGTCGGAGCCCCGAGGGCCCCCTTGGAGTGGCGCGAAACCCCGAGGGCCCCCTTAGAGAGGGGCGCAGCCCAGAGGGCCCCTTGGAAAGGGGCGGAACCCCGAGGGCCCCCTTGGAGAGGGGCGGATTTCCAAAAGCCCCCTTGCAAAGGGGCGGATCCCCGAGGGCCCCCTTGAAGAGGGGCTGAGCCCCGGGGGCCCCTTGGAGAGGGGTAGAGCCACGAGGGCTCCCTTGGAGAGGGGCGGAGTTCCGAGGGCCCCCTTCTTTGGTCAGGTGGACGGCAGAGGGAGGCAGGGGCTGAGTGTGTAACAGAACGGAATGGCTCAACGTAATAGGCCTAAAAATGGTGGTAAATTGATTAGGATAGACCGTGCAATAGCGCGCGCAGCCATGTTTATATATATATATATATATATATATATATATATACAGGGTGAGTTTTTTTTTCATTATCACTATAGAGATCTCAGAAACCGTGAAAGATAGAAGGTTGGTTAAATGGAGAAAGAATTGCAGTTTTATGAGCTTATTCGAGATGTGCTTTTGTTCCTTTGAAAAAATCCAAGGCCTACTAGATACAAGCAAAAGATTAAAATAACTTAATTTCTTAAAGTCGGTCTAGCACCGTTATTATTGAAAATAGAAAAAAATAATAAGAATAAAAGTTTTAGCTATTTTTACGATGTTTATCTTACATTTATTAGTTTTCTTCTAGCTTTCATAGTTTTTGAGTTATAACATTAAGTTGCATTTTTTTAAATAGCAATCATAGTTGGCTTAGACATTTCTAAAAAGAGCATATCTCGTTTGCTAAATGGAGAAAGAATTGCAGTTTTATGAGCTTATTCAAAGTGTGCTTTTGTTTCTTTTAAAAAATCCAAGGCCTACTAGATATAAGCAAAATAATAAAATTACTTAATCTTTTAAAGCCTGTCTAGCGCCGTTATTAATGAAAATAGAAGAAATAATAAGAATAAAAGTTTTTGCTATTTTTAGGGTGTTTATCTTACACTTATTAATTTCCTTCTAGCTTTCATAGTTTTTGTTTTCGTCATTTTCTTATTACGAAAATTATTATAAAAGAATTATTTGTCAAAATAGGTAGAACAAACCTTATGTCATTTTAACCGGAAAAGTGAGCTCTTTTTAGAAATGTCTAAGCCAACTATGTATGCTATTTAAAAAATTGTAACTTAATGTTATAACTCAAAAACTATGAAAGCTAGAAGAAAACTTATAAGTGTAAGATAAACACCGTAAAAATAGCTAAAACTTTTATTCTTATTATTTTATTCTATTTTCAGTAATAACGGCGCTAGGCCGACTTTAAGAAATTAAGTAATTTTAATATTTTGCTTGTATCTAGTAGGCCTTGGATTTTTTCAAAGAAACAAAAGCACATCTCGAATAAGCTCATAAAACTGCAATTCTTTCTCCATTTAACCAACCTTCTATCTTTCATAGTTTCCGAGATCCCTATAGTGATAATGAAAAAAAACTCACCCTGTATATATATACAGAATTTTCTAGTTGAAATTTGAGCTTCTGAGGTCCAGCCCTGCTTGGTTTGAAACTAATTTGTGACATAATTTTAGTTTCGAAAAAGCAACTATGCCTTGGATCTTTTCAAAAATCTGATTTTTGGTTCTAGTAAATTGCCTTTTCTGTTAAAGTTACGACAAAATGTTATTAAGAAAAGTTGTACAGAGTCAAAAACTGAGTAACTGTACAAAATTGTAAAATCCTAAGCCTACTTTAATTTTTAAATATCTCCTATGGTCTCCAGCAAATATTATTAAAAGAGATATCTAAAATTGTGTAGAGTCACTCAGTTTTTGATTCTGAAAACTTTTCCTAATAACATTTTGTAATTCCTTTTTCTTAAAGAGCACTTTTGTACTTTTCCAATAAAAAAAGGGCCAAAAATTAAAGTAGGTTTAGGATTTTAAAATTTTGTACATTTACTCAGTTTTTGACTCTGAACAACTTTTCGTAATAACATTTTGTCGTAACTTTAACAGAAAAGGCAATTTACTAGAACCAAAATTCAGATTTTTGAAAAGATCCAATGCATAGTTGATTTTTCGAAACTAAAATTATGTCACAAATTAGTTTCAAACCAAGCAGGGCTGGACCCCAGAAGCTCAAATTTCAAGTAGAAATTTTTTGTCATTTACAAGAGTCGTCCAAACAATCCGGGGACACACTGTATATATAACAAACAAAAATTTATAAACATGTGTATACTGTAATATTTTATATTTTATTCAAAATTTTTGTTGGGCATGGAGAAAAATATTATAAGCATGCTCGGGAAGTAACTATCTATAACCAGTCTCGAACTTTGCCAGCCCTCCCTCGCTTGGGCTGGCAAACTCTTTCTCGACTGGTAAAAGCTACTTACTTCCCTTGATGCTTAAATAACTATTTGCATAAACCCTAAGATATATTGTAGTTTACTTACAGACATATTTTCTTCTTTTTTTGGAGTTGTTCCTTCGTCTTGGTTCGGAGCCATTAGTGACCATGGTAGGAGTGTTGCTTGAACTTTTATTGAAAAAAGAGCCCACAACCTGTGAAGGTAATTTCTCGTCGGTGTCATAATTTTCAAACTCGCTGTCTGATTCAGTATTGGTTGAGTTGCGGCAGCTTTGTCAGCCACAATTTTTGCACATTGCGGAGATTCGTGCACATTTTTTCAAGCACTTCAACTTTCACATTTGCAATTTTCGGAAAAAACCACCCCTACAGAGCTAGAATGGCGGAAACTGATTTTTGGTAACTTTGTCGCCCTTTACCGTTCGCAATACCAACTTCTCGGTATCGCGGGACCGACCAAAAATTTGTAGAATTTTATTTGTAACACTTTTTGTTCAATAACTTTTTCTGTGCGAGAAAAAAACAAATTTAATTGTTTTCAAGATGGCAGCTGTTTGGCAGAGGGTGGGGGTACTATTGTTTGGTTTTACACTTTTCTAATGTCCCTAAACCATTAGGCAAGAAGAATAGCCGCGGCCAATTTTTTTAAGGTGACGGCGTTTTTTCCGACGGTTTTACTGTACTATTAGCCAAAATAGCACGAAATGGAAAACCACAGAGGAGCAGAGCACCAGGAAGACCGCTCAAGAGGTGGCGCTACAGCTAGCATTCAATATCACAAGAACAGCAATAATCAAAATAATCAACAAAGAATCCAGAGTATAGCAATAAACAGGAGATTCGGCTTACTCAAGTAGAAGAAGAAGAAGAAGAAGAAACTCTCTGTCCAGTAGTGTCATCTAAATGGGCTTTTTTGCGTATCTATTGGAACCACCGCCACAGTCTTTCAAGCTGAAATTGTCAAGGGTAATACCACAAGCAGTGAATATATTTTTGACAAATATTTTGTCGTTTCCATGTGAATGATTGCGTTTAAATTTCACGATACAAAATCACATCAAAAATGTCACGAGCCGAAGGCGAGTGATATTTAAATGTGATTTTGTTGAGTGAAATTTGCAACAATTTTTATGGAAATGGCAAAATATTTAAAATAAAATATATCCACTTCGAGTGGTATTTGGGACGACTATTTAACAATATTAATACACAACTATTAACTTTATTGAAAAATAATCCAACAATTAATATAATTATTCATTCTCAATTAAATTCAGCGGAATACTTCCAAAACACAGCATTTTAAAATTTTTAAAACAAGCCACACAGTTTGTTGGGGTTTAGTGTTACGTAACCCAGCGATATCACTAAGGACAGAACATCGTTGCTAAGCGATACTTCGCAACAAGGCTATTTATTTTTTGAGTACGTACATTGTTTTGTGAATATTTTGCATGGTGCCCAATATTCAGTGATATACTGCTGTTATTGGTTGAAAAAAGCAAATGTCTGCAATGTGATTGGCTTATATGTTATAGTGTTGAATAGTCAAGGTTAATACCACAAGTAGTGGATATATTTTTGACAAATATTTTGCGGTTTCCATGTAAATTATTGCGTTTAAATTTCACGATACAAAATCACATTAAAAATGTCACGAGCCGAAGGCGAGTGACATTTAAATGTGATTTTGTTGAGTGAAATTTGCAATAATTTCTATGGAAATTGCAAAATATTTAAAAAATATATATCCACTTCGAGTGGTATTTGGGACGACTATTTAACAATAGTAGGTAATACATAACGGTTAACTTTATTGAAAAATAATCCAACAATTAATATAATTAATCATTCTCAATTAAATTCAGCGGAATACTTCCAAAACACAACATTTTAAAATTTTTAACGCAAGCAAAACTTTGTTCACACAGTTTGTTGGTGTTTAGTTTTACATAACCTAGCGATATCACTAAGGACAGAACATTGTTGCTAAGCCATATTTCGCAACAAGGCTGTTTAGTTTTTGAGTAGGTACATTGTTTTGTGAATATTTTGCATGGTGCCCAATATTCAGTAGTTATATCCCTAGTGCATTCTGTATATTCGAGTATTTCTCGAGAACGCTTCGCGTTCTCGAGAAATACTCGAATTATACAGAATGCACGCGGGGAATATTGGAAGACTATTTCTCGAAGAAATGTCATCCTCTGTATACCACACTACTCATTTTTAAAGAGTTTTCAGTTTTCTTTCTGAAATTTCTTGTGTACCTAGCTGGTTTGCTTTTCTTCTCCCAAATATTCGATATTGCACTTGTGCAAATACCCGGGTATTGCACTAGTGCAAAATATTCGCTGTATTCGACTCTGATTGGTTCAAATTTTGAAAATTGATTGATGGGATTGGTTTATATTATCTGAGGGGAATAGTCACTGATATACTGCTGTTATTGGTTGAAAAAAGCAAATGTCTACAATATGATTGGTTTATATGTTATAGTGTTGAATAGTCACTATAATGCAATGCGTCCAGGAAAATGTAGAACGCGGATATTCTTAACAACGCATAAGCATACTTTCTGAGAGTCAAGCGATCTAAAAGCGCTTGAATCACCTCGTGTCGGCTCTGAGCTAACTGGAGAATGCCTAAGTCACCTGACACTTTTATCTGAAAAACATACTGTTCAACTCATTTGACTGCCAGGACACACAGGAATAGAGGGCAAAGAAGCGGCAGATGCCCTTACAAAAACTGGCGCATCTACCAGATTTATAGGCCCAGAACCTGTATTTGATATACCCAAAGAAAGCATCCGAACAGCGATAGACAAATGGACCGCTAGGCAACATACTTCTCGCTGGGATGCTACACAGGGACAAACACTGGGGAAGGAAGTCATTAGAATGTCTTCTAGTAGACTAACAACTGATGTCGTCCATCTATGACGAGCTCAGATTAGACGACCAGTATGACTAGTCACCGGACACTGCCACCTGAAAAATCCCAAAAATAGGTATATACAGAGGGGATATTCTCTGTAGGATAAGTCAGAAAGATGAGAAGATAGCAGAGGGGATATTCTCTGTAGGATAAGCCAGAGAGATGAGAAGACAGCCTCACATATAATCTTCGACTGTCCAGCGTTATTCCGCAAAAGACGGCAACTTTTCTCTCACTCACACACGAGCACCTAGTAAAGAACATCCTACAACTGGTTGAAGCTGCAGAACTATTCCAATAATACCAAGGGGGCACAAACGACCACAGAGTTAAAGTGCAAAATGGGCTCATTACTAAGCCGATCAAATTCCTGCATAAAATCAATCAATCGATCAATCAGGTAAACATAAATTGATACATTTCAATTCTCAGTCACTCCACGGTTCGATGCTCCAGTAATAATGCATATGATTTATTTCATAGCTAAAATTTTGCTTGATATTCAATAATATTAATTAATATTTTGCAAATTGCTAAAATAGGAAATTTGTTGAAAACAACTTATTTGTCGTTATTCATGCATAACACACCGTCTAACATTATCTTGGAGAATTGCTGACGAGAAAATAAAAATAGTTTTATTTGCCCCATCTAAGGATTTAATTATAAATATATCTTCAGCCTTTTGGAGAATTTTTAATCTAGCATAATATAATTCGATATGGGATGCGAGCGGTTTCAGTTCGGATTTATACGAAGCAGAAAGACAGCATGTTTTTTATTTATGATACGATATCAAGACGCTTTTTATTATTATAGCATAACCGATTAACATTATCTTGGAAAATTGAAAGGAAGGAAGTAAAAACGGATTTATGTGATCGTCTAAGAATCTATTTATAAAATTAATATATTTCAGTCTTATAGCGGATTTTTAATCTAGCATTATTTGAAATGGAAAGCGGACAGGTTTAGGTCGGATTTATAATGTTTTACAAACCAGATCAACTCCAGTGTAGTTTGCTTGTGTACTCTGGGAATAAAATATGAACTGTAAATGATTTATTTTAAGATGTAATTTTAAACAAGTCTGCAAAATCATGTTGAACATGTTCTAGCAGGTATACGTCCTGAAGTAACTGTACAAAGTACAAAAAAAAACAATAATAGAACAACCACGTGCGAGTGGTGGCGATGAATACGCCGGAAGAAGTATCCTCTTCTCACTACCATTCATATACGAGGGTACCTACCTACAAACCCCGTAACGTGTTTTCCACGCTAAGGAACAAAATACTTACATAGCAATCTGTAAGTTTTAACTACAAAGGGTAAACATTACGTATATAGCTGTAGTGTATTGTATTATTTTTTTATTAATATTTTTTTTCCTTTTCGGATTCAACAACAGGCTTTCCAGGTGGATCACCATGTATTTGGCGATGAATGAAAATACTTTATTCATATTTTTTCCCTTCCAGTTTTCATTACAAACACTATAATATTACTTATATAGCTGTACATGTACTCCATTATTTTGTTTTCACTTTTTTAGTTAATAAATTTCTTTTCTTTTCAGTTTTAACTACAAACCTCCCAGGTGGAGCATCGTGACTGCCACAATAAAAAATGAAGATTTTTGTATAAATTATTAATTGCTAGATCTTCTAACATTGAAAATGTTTAACGAATTTGAAGTTTGACGGTAATACGGGGATCCAGTAGCGATTTGTGTGACGCTTGGAAAGTGAGCAGTTTTCTCGGATTTTGTAAGTTGTACGCATTGCAGGTGAATGTTCTTGGTGTCATTTTAAAGACCTCGTCAAGGGCGAACTTTCTGGAGAGGTTATGGAAATGTAAGATTCGAAAGACCGAAAAGACGAGGGTAAAAACAATTTTTTGGTGACGAAAGCGTTCGGTGCAGTTAGCAGCATACTTCTAGAAACATCCAAATGTTATTTGGGGGTAGTTGGAAAGAGCATGAATCAATGCTAATCGTAATAGCTGTTTTTTATGATTTGCGATGCACGGGGTCAAAGTTACAGGAATGTAAAGGTGAGGTGCGTTTGTAGTAAATTGGATGTTCGCATAAACAGGGAAAAAGAAAAAATGTCGAATTTTGTCTTTGGCAGTATGTGAATGAATCTGTGGGTTTTTAAGAATGTTGCGATCCAAATGAATTTGAGGGTTGCAAAATGGGAAAAACGTTATAATTATCAGGAAAACCGTAAAATCAATATTTGCGTGAAATTAGCTGTTTGGAGATTTTCTACTGGTAGTTTGTATTTTTTAAGGGAATTCGCGATGCGGTTGTGAGGGTTTTTTGCCTTATTTTCTCAATTTTTAAATAAGGAAAATGTGCAATTTGGTTTGATTCTAGCCCTTTGTGAAATTATAATTTCCAAGTAAATATTAAATAGCGTGATACTAACGGAATGTCGGATTGTAGTTTGTTCTAACATGAATGATATTTCGTGAGGATGGGCTTATTACCGCGCTGCACTTGTTGGCAGACGGTAGTAGAATGGTAGACGGCCACTGGCAAGGTTGGGATGTTAGTGGTAGCTGCTTGTACTAAAACCTAATGCGGGATTGTAATAGAAAAAATTGGTGGGACCTTAAAAATATAAATACATATACATATGTATATCTATGGAAAATGCAAGTTACTTAGTTTAGACAATGTAAAAGCTCCCCAAACAACAAATCCTTTTAAAATGTATTTATTGAACAATTAACGCAAAACTAAATATACATATTTACTAAACAACTCAAAGATCTATTCTAATCTCTTTTTCAAACCCCATTCCTCCTAATAAAAGCAGTAACATCTTTGCTCCAGTGCTATTAAAGCAGGTTTCCTGAGTAAACAGAATAAACTATTAACAATAATATATGGAGCTGCAGAGCGTATGGCTTGTAATTCTCAAGACTCCTTCAAAACAGATAAAAAATGTAATAAAGAATTACTCATATAAACAATACATCTTCTAGTGCTCAATTTAAAAAAATAAATGTAATATCGAATTCAACATCTTTATCTAAATGCAAATTAGCATTAAAGTGTACAAGATGCTGAAAAGGATAAAAACTGTAGTACGAATTATTGATTAATGATTTGTTATGCAGTAGAACTTAGCAGTAACCTTTCACGTGGCGTATAATAAAGAATAATAATAAAAATGTGAATTTTTTAAAAACTTTTCTTTATTTCCCTCCCTCATAAATTTTTCAGATTTTGCAAATTTTATGCAAGACATCGAAATTAAGCAAAATTCATTTTCAATGTTTTAATGGAGGTTGGTAAATTGCAACTTCTGTAAATTGTTTTTTTTATCGGACATTATCAGAAAGCATTTTTTCCTGGCTAGCCAAGAAACAAAGTTTTGTTGGCTAGCCAAGAAAACAAGCAGCTTTATATAGACACAGTTAGCCTTGCAATCATATAACCTCGAATTTGACATAGACTTACAGAGCCACATATTATTCATACGTTTGGATTTCCACAGCCGACCCTTAAGTATTTATGTGTTTGTATTACTTATTAAATAAAACTACATTTATATTGAGCATATTTAGCTTTCTGATAGTGTAGAATAAAAAATAATATGTAAACCATGGCGGTAAAGTGGTTTTCCAGGTCTCAAGAAGTATCCATATCTTCTTTCGTCCTGGAAAATAGCCACTTTACCGCCTAGGTATACAATATACTATCAGAAAGCTAAATTTTCTCGGCTCTATGGAAACGAGAAAGGGCAGTTTTTCTTTGCTATCCAAGAAACAAAAGTTTTGTTGGCTAGTTAAGAAAACAAGCAGATTTATCTAGACATAGTTAGCTTTACACTGATATGGCACTGTAAGTCTATGTCAAATTTGAGGTTAGCAGGTTAGGTTTTGCGTTAGTCTGTGTCATAACTGATGGAAAACCTAACCTAATAACCTCGAATTTGACATAGACTTACAGTGCCACCAACATATTATTCATACATTTGAATTTCCCCTATATATTTATGTGTTTGTATTACTTATTAAATAAAATTACGTTTATCTTGAACATATTTACCTTTCTGATAGTGTAGGATAAAAAATAATATGTAAACTATGCCTCAAGAAGTGGCCTAATCTTCTTTCGTCCTGAAAAATAGCCACTTTACCGCCTAGGTATACAATATACTATTATTTAATATAATGTAACTTGGTTTAAATCCGTACATTTTTTGATGAATTGCGGTCATAGCTGCTTCCTAATACCTTGTACACATTTGGTAGGATTGTAGTATATATCTTATTTCTTAAATAAAAAATACATTTTTATTTTAGATCAATAAATTTAATGTATTGGTAGGGGGGAATTTGGAGCGATCGATTAATAGTAAGTATTAAATCGTGCCCAACATAAATTTTTTATTGATAAATCAGATTCTTTCTTAATTGCTGCCAACAGATGACGTTGCGCTCTGTTAAATGTTAGAGTCCCTGTATATAGATATACAGGATCTCTATCAAATGTTAGAGTAGTAGTAATAGTAGCAGTAGTATTTTTGGGTAGACTCATGTCTAGCAAGTAGGCCTTTATAGGGCGTTTTGCCAACCCCATGAACAAGGTCTAGACATTCCAGGTCTAGAGGTACCAGATACCTTAGTCCTACCTTAGTCCTACTTAGAATTTTGCTGAGACTAAAGAGTTCCAACCTTAGGAAGGGCTCTTTTACATGCTACACATCGTAGTAACATGGGACCCACGGCTTTACATTACTTCCGAATAATGGCATTCTGTAGAGGTTTTCATCCGCATTTTTTTATTTTTAACCTCACCGGGATCGGAAATCGAACTCTCGACCCTTAGATCAGTAGCCAGAATGATTATCACTGAGCTATGGAGCTCGGCAATATTAGAGTGACTGTATACTTCAAATATGTATAATGAGGCAGCCGATCGTAAGCGAAAATAAACCAACATACACGAAGTACTAATTTACACCAGTACTGCATCATCTCTCATCATGCGTTGATCACGTGACATGGAAGCTGTCTAGTTGTATTCCTATGCGCGAAGAAAAAAAACTAGATCTGGAAGATATACTGCTACGTAATCTTTAATAATGAGTTTGTTGCGATTTACTAGAGTCGACCTATACCCCCTTGCCGTAACCATCTAAAATTTCCCCCCCTCAAAATGGCTTAGGGTACACAGCATTTTTGCACGTAGGACGAGCGACGAAGACCACTACTACCAATTTGAGTTGATTATTGAAAAAACATATTTAGATCTAATAACTGTTGCTGATTTGCAATTTGCAATACTGCGCATTTGACAAAGAAAATTGCTAAGAAACTAAAAACAGCTTATCTAGTTACTTAAATCTTCGAAGTGCCGCTTAACCACAAATAGCGCTTATTTGTTTCAACAATTAAATTATAGTACATCGACCGACGATCTCGCCGCTGTCGCGAACGAAACAGGACAGCTTCCAAGCGGACCACTTCTAAAGCATACAATTCCAACATGCAAACAGTTAAAAAAACAGTCTTATTAAATAGCCCTTCCCCTCGTTAAGCATCGACCTAAGCCTCTTTTTCCAAACACGTTTGTTACAATTTCATTTCTCTATAATTCACTACTCTTACCTTCTCAATCGCACAGGCCACCTTCCAGAAAATTACCTCGCTAGGTCAGCGTTTTCCCATAAGAATAAAATGGCGACTATCGTAGAACCCCCATATTATATCTACTAATACACTTATTACTTTATTATTTTCTGTTTGACCTATCTTGACCTACTTCAGCAGGTGCCAAAAACCGTTGGTAACCATATGAAGAAATTCACCACAATCTTGAACGAATCGTATAAGTGTAGCGACGTCCCGTATCTCGAACCATTTCCTGATATTCCAAAGCCAGGAGAATTTCCCTCTACCTATGTCGCGTTTTCCCGCTATTTTCAGTTCCATGATAAATTGTAGAAACCGATATTTATCGCTTCGAAGGATATGTCCGAAATACGCGGCATTTTTATGTTGTACTGTTGACGATCTTTGCTCATCCTCCTAAGAACTTCTTCATTTGTAATTGTAGCCGTCCACGGTATGTTCAATATTCTCCAGTACAACCACATCTCAAAAGTCTCCAGCTTATTGATAGATGACTTTTTTAGTGTCCAACCTTCAACCCCGTATAATAGTACTGAGAACACGCAGCATTTGAGAATTTCCCATAGAGTTTCCAATGAAGGGTCTCTACTACACAACACATTTTGTAGTTTTTGGAAGGTTCTTCTCGCCATCTCTATCCTTAATTTGCTGTAAACTTTCAGGTCCCACTTTTTGTTGAGCCAACACCAGGGATAGCTGAATCGTTGAACTCACTCAATTTGTTTTCTATTAATGGAGACAACAGTATCATCGGCAACCACCTCCTTGCTGATAATCAGCAGTTTTTTTATAGGTGGTGTTAGTTTTGAGACACTACTCAGTGCTTACATTGTTCACTCGATCAAGACCTGCAAGTCTTCTGCCTTGTCGGATAGTATCACGGAGTCATCTACGTATCTTATGTTGTTCAATGACCTTTCGTTTACTTTTATTTCGCAATCGTCAAATATATACTCTGACTAGGGATTGAACAAGAATGGCGAGAGGATGTAACCTATTACAGCCTCCAAGATTTCCACTTCTTTCGTCACATTCTGATTCACTTTTACCTGGTCACTTTGGATCCAGCAAGTGTTTCTGGTAATCCGGATGTCTTTACTATCTATGTTAGTTAGTCTAAGCATTTCGAGTAGTTGTTCATGTGTTATGATAATCCATCGATTCGTCGACTAATCTAAAATCTAAAAAAATACCTTTATGACTACTTGGATACAATTGCCGGCCAAAACTAGCACAAATGGAGACGGTGTGCAGTTCTTTAAGTACTCAAATTAATTAAGAGTCAAAAGGGCGCCAAGGAATCATTACCAAGTAACGACAAGTGTATCCAGGCATTCAAAAAGAATTCGTAAACACAAGTAGCACCTAATATTCCGAAATAGAAGTTCAACTCAAGTACAGGTAGCAGTAACAACATCCAAACACAAGATTGGTATCCCAGTATAATTGTCATTAATTCAAAAACATTCATCATAAATTTCAGGTAATTAACAGTACAAATTTAATGTTAGCGAGACCACTAAATCACATAAAAGTTCAACTAATGGTAAAAATATCATTCACAACAAATTAAAACCAACTGCGGTGACGATTCACCTCCGCTCCTTGGTTGGGAAAAAGCATCAGGTAGATACGCAGCTAGTGCTAGTTTCGATAGCAAAACGGGCGAAGCCTTTTGCACAGAAACACCGCTCACAACGCTTTGTAGCTTTATTTAGATAAAAGGTGCAGAAAGATGATTATAGATTTCCCTGGTTGATGTTCTTCTGCACGTTATGTATATGAAAAGGGAATGGGGGGGGGGGGCGATAAACGAAACAAAGCCCTTTGCAAGCAACTACAGGCTGGAAACTGTCAGGTGTCACAATCTCTGGCTCAATGACGACGCGCTCAATGGAAAAGGTCAAGTTTGTACGGGGTCTGGCAAACCTCCGAACTGACCATTCAGATGGTTTGGGCAGCATGAAAAATCGCTTTTAATCTGCTTTAAACGAAGAAAGAATCAATATCTCACGAAACACTGCAAGTGCTACTACTCCGCAACATCAAGCGAGGGCCTGAAACCAATTCCAAAACATGCATGCCCACAAAATCGGAGCACAGACATCGTAAATAATAGATGCCCAAACGAAGCGTAACACATTTTAACATTATTTAAAGCTTTTGCAAAATCTAAGCGCTTCTCATTTTCTAAACCCATTCTTAAAATCAAACTGAGTATCTCCGATGTTATTGCCTATTTTTGTCCACATTCGTGTATGCATGATTCTTAGGAATACTTTGAATGCGTGGATCATAAAAGTTATGATTTGCGATTTCTTTGGGATATTTATAGAAGTGGAATTTATTCATACTGACAATATATAACCAGTATCGTTGATTTTGTTGAACGGCCTAAGCAAAAAGTTGATGGTTTCTTCATTCAGGGCTGTAAGTAATTCCAACTTTGGCATCCTTGATCACCTTCTGAAACTTATTTCTCAGAATGTTTGGCCCTTCTAAATCACCCCCATGCGATTGATAAGAGGTCTATCATCTGCAAACAGTTGTTCCGTAAAACCCTACCATACTTGCAACTGCTTTTAATGTTCCACTACCATTGTATCAGTTTTCCAAAAACTCTTTTCCTGTAGGTATGGGCCAACCTTTAATTTCTTTATGCAAGTGGAAAAATCATATTTGCTCCAGCAGTTCTCGATTTTAAGGAGTTTCCCTTTAAACTACTCTTGTTTGTCTCTTTGATATTGTTTTCTTGGCGTTCGTCCATTAGGCCAAGAATTTCATTCATTTCTGCGTATGTTGATGTTGACACAATTCCAGCGTTTACTCAACTATAGTTTTCATAGATTCCAAGAACGTATACCAAGATTTTCCAGCTCGCGTCTTCTTTTAGTTGGCGATTCAGTTCTTCGGTAAATTATCGCTATTCTAGCGTTTTTCAGTTTATTCAGGTCCACCTTCATTGATGGTCGTTTGACTCGTAGGACTTTCAGGTAGAATTTTACATATGTGATCACCGGATCGTAGTCTGGGTTGATATATATCTGCCCCTCGATACGTTTTAATATTCTTTACAGCATTGAGGAAACGCGTATTATCTATGATGTAGTTTATCTGATTTCTGACGACATGTCCTTCTCTGTCTTGAGGTGTACGAGGAATGCTCTGTTAATAATCAGTAGCAGGCTATAGAAGCTCAATTGACTAGAAACAATTTATTGCAACAATCGAATGTCGCATTGGTTGACATTCATTGCCCAAAATTGTCAAACGTTCCGATTTCCTTGCGAAACGCAGTTAATTTTGTAAGTTAAGTAGTTGTGCATTTTTAATTCAGTTAAAATGAGAATTCCGCGAACATTTCATTTTCTATGACTATAAAAGACAGTTAAGATACCAGCAAAGCCATGAAAATTTGACAGCAGCTTTTGACGATGCTGTCCCTTTATTATCCGCTGTTAGTCATTGGTTCCGCGAATTTCGATGAGGGCGAGAGCTGCTAGAAGACGAAGCAAGACCTGGAAGACCTGCAGAAGTTTCCTGTTCAGAAAATGTAGATCGTGTGGCAAGTTAGATTCAGTCCAATCGAAATATTACTAATAGGGAGATTCATGAGGAAGTGGATCCTCGGTGGTGAATACCATTTTGCATAAACATCTTGGGGTAAGAAGGCTAGCAAGCCGTTGGATACCGCATTTGCTGTCAGAAAGTCAAAAAAAGGATCGAGTAGACTGGTGTAAATATATGTTGGAAAAATTTTACGGAGGAGCTTCCAAGCAAGTGGCATACATTGCAACAGGTGACGAATCTTGGGTATGCAGTTACGACCCTGAAACTAAACAGCAGTCTAGTGTTTGGGTATTCGAAGATGAAGACTTTTCCACAAAAGTAATTCGTGGCAAAAGCGTCAATAAGAAAATGATTGTTGTTTTTTTCCGCAGAAATGGTCCTGTTGCTGTTATTCCACTTGAAGATCGCAGAACTGTTAATTCTGAATGGTACTGCTCAGTGGCTTTACCACAGATGTTTGGAAAATTACAGACAGGTCACCAAAGGACCGGTTTGCGTAACATCTTAGTCCATCATGACAACGCATCCTCCCACACTGCTGCCATTGCTGAACATTGGATTTTTTTAAAGATTCGGGAGTTCAATTGGTAACGCATCCTCCTTATAGCTCAGATCTGGCGCCGTGCGACTTTTGTTTTGTTTCCAACTGTTAAAAAAATGATGCGAGGTAAAAGATTTTCTATCGCAGATGCAGCAGTTACAGAATTTCAAAGAATTTTTAAGGACCTTTCAGAAAATGCACTTTCCAAATGTATTAAAAAGTGGAGAATATTTTTTAATAACTAACAATTCTCAGCGTAACCCTCGTATAAGCGCCTCGATGGGTGTTGATACCAAGTATTGCATATCATCAGTTTCTGTTTCTCACAGAACTGCAGCATTTCATTTCTGCGTTCGTTTCTCTGCATCAACCCGATGTCAACGACGATGTTCTCAAATCTATCTCTTCTAGTCTTGACATTCATGTCACCCATTACCACCGTGATGTCCTGGCTATGAAGTGACTCCACGATATGTTCCAGTTGATAGTAGAATTTCTATTATTCCGTCTACTGATTTATCGGATGTTGGGGAATACACCTGTACAATGTTGATATTAAAGGGTTGTGCCCTTATCTGCAGCAGCATACATCTTTCACAATAGAGTGTGAAGTTCTTTACAGATTTGTTCATTTTGTCAGTAACCAATATTGCTATTTCATGTTTATTGTTAGTATTGTGTTCAGGATAACCTAAATAATACATCTTAGCACCTTCTGTTTTGCATATTTCGTTTCCAAACCATAGACTTTCGCATACTTTCAGGGTATCGATTTTTAATTTTTTCATTTCTAAGATTGTATTGCGTAGCTTCCCTGCTTCAAACAAGGTTTTTACATTCCATGTCGCTATACCTTAGTCGTTTTGATTTATTAACCAGTCTCATAGTTTCCACAGGAGGCCCAGTTCCCACCTCTCCTAGTTCTTCTAAGGGCTCCTAGTTTTTCCACACGAAAGTAGAAGTATATTATATAGAAAATAGCGGCGAGGACAGAAAGTAACAAAAGTCGGTCAAGATAGGACAGATTAAAGAGAAGGGGCGTGACCTAAGACCAGTTGAAAATAGAGTGCAGTCCCAGCTATGGTCCTTCGGGATTGTCAGTTTCCATACTCACTAGGTGAAGGTGTGAGTTCTTGAGACTAGAGTCGTTTGCATTTAATGAAATGTATAAAGTGCATGATTCTCTGAAAAATGCTGTTCAATTTGGTATCGTAAAATTACCAGTTGCGTCAAATAGAAGAATTATGAGATGTAATCTAAATTATCTCTTGCATCTAGTTAACTGAAAGTAATGAATAATTCGCATTGTGTTCCTCCAATATTATATTCGATTTTTGATTCACACTGATCTTTAGCAATGTATTTGCTCAACCACTTTTTAAAAGTTTATACTGCTAATATTTTAGAGAGATTTCGCCAGGTTTCTAAAATTTGATCATTCCGCTTGGAGCAGATGTCTGTTTTGGATGTAGATCTCCCTTTAATTCTAATTAAATAACTTGTTGCGGAAAAAGTAAACTTGGAGTTTTCCTCATTTCCCTATGAAAATCGAGAAAGGAGACCTCCGCTAATGAAGGCACAGCGGTTAAATTTGCAACTATTATCATGATACGCTTAAGTTGAACGTTCAACATGTGCGTGGCCATTCCCGGTCGAATTAGTCGCTAATAGTGCCCAACCGCTGGTACATCTGATTAGCGACAAATCCGGGTCAGTTACCAGAGCACTGGACAAAATTAAACCGAGAATTAAAACGTGTTAATCAAATATCTCGCTTAACACCGTGTAATTTTCTAATATCCCGCGGTCATTGAATTTTAAATGCTCGTTTCGCGCAGATAAAGAGATGTTGGCAAAATTACGAATTATGTAGGTCGAGGAAGGCAGAGCGAATTGTTGGAAAATTTTGCGAAAAAGAGAAATATCCTCATTGGAAAGTTACAGAAGTTGTTTTATTAAAACTCGGCAAATTTAATCAGCGCCTTCGACGAACAGCAAGTGCTCGAGTAAGTACAGCACTTCCGAGTTTTGAAGGCGGATGGCTCGAGTTTCAGATGTGGATAATGCGATGCAATAGAAGTCACTCTCTTACTTTAAGCTGAGGCAATGAATATAATTAGGGGAATTAATTACAGCCAGTAAATATTTGCTCTTTCGGCTTTTTCGGCATTCTTCCTCTAACATTTGCCAGAAAATTATACTTAAAACAAATTTTGCATGTCAAAAATGAAAGCTAACCCTCAGATTAATAACGAAACCGTTGATTTAATCTTCCAAGGGAAAATTTGGGAACCAATAAATATTACAATACTAAAACCCATATTTTTCGGCATTTTGGTAAGTACTGCAAATAGATAATTGCTTTTAAATGAATTTATGAAAAATATGAAATTCAGGAATAAAAGTGTAGATACGAAATGATTACCTTTTCAAGAATATTCCTACTAGTGAAGGGTGTACAGACAAGCATTTTGTAATTAGGAAAGCAAGCGTCTTAGGCTACAGTACTTTCTTGGAATCTGAAGACTTCAAAGAATTTTTAAAAAAGACTAACTAAAATTCGTAAATTAGCGAATGCAATTTTATATTCGTGTTTGCTTTCTCATACTAGCAGAATTGTCTAATAAAATGTTCATTTATTTTGTAAATTAAATAGGTTTTGTGTCAGGGGTTTATGTTAAGTATTTATGAGATAAAAGAGTAAATTCAGTTTCTGGTCAATTGGCCATGTGGGAGACTTGCAGTTGCCTAATACCTGCTTTCTTTCTCTTTTAACGATGATATGCCTAAAATTAAGAAAATAATTGCATAAAAACGGATTTACTTAAAACGGGCAGCATGTGGAAAACATAAATTCATATTAAATATTGTGAAAAGATCAACAGGCAGTTAATAGTTAATTGGATTACAACTTGGAAGATAAATAATACAAAAACTGTCAGAATAATCCTCCCGCTGACGCGATCGGATTATTTAACCTGTCAAACTGACACTCTTTTATTATTGTGCAACAAGTTATCGACATATAACCCGATAATATCGAAGTACTTATAGTATTACTTCTGATTATACCACTCTCTCGAACATCAACCCATGACAAACGACAAAATGCATAGTTACACATGTACTAACTTTTGATAATGTACTGCGATGGTATTAAGCCTTACAAACTCAACTCTGATAGCATTGCCAAACTAATGGACATTTCACTAAAGCTCAGGGTGAGGTACTTTATATAACTGCAAGGCTAAACTTTGAATTTAATAGATTGAATGCATTGGTAAAGAAAGGCCAATTAATAGCAGTTTAATTAATTAAAGAACGGTTTAAGCAAAGCTCAATTCTCACAGGGAACTAAGTTGAATGTAAGATAAAATTTAAAATATGATGTTTGTGCAAAGTAATAGCCGAACTATTAATTACAAAATGGTTTGCAAAGACAATAAGTTGAAGCGAATAATTCAAGTAACGTTAAACAGTAAAATATTTGTCAGGGTTTTAAAATAAAGTTAGGAGAAGCTAGATAAGCTAATGAACGTTGCAAAGAGCAACTAAGAAGGCTGAAATTAAGGAATTTCATGAAAAATTGTAAGAATCAACAAGCAAGGGTTAATAAAATCAAGAATAGCACACAGCAGATGAACTTAAAATTTGTGTGGAAAAGAAGACATATGAAATCAAGCGATGCCTTGGTGAAGGAAGTACTTTCATAAATTTAATCAGTGCAGTGACTTATGTGAACAGTTTAAAGCAAATTAACAAACGTGCAGTGACGCAAAGATTTGATTAACTAATTATAAATGTGGACCATAATATTAAAATAAGTATTTGTAAATAAGTTGTAGATTTTAGGCAAATTCATATTTATAAGTAAGCGTTTTGAACTTGATTCACATCCGTTTTTATTTAAGATTAAAACTAGCAATTGTTTATAGCGGATAATTTGGAGAACAATTGAATATAAATCAGAATTGACATGTTGTAAATGTACTCCTAAATAAAGTTAATTTTTATATCCTAAACAAATTATTTTTACAATAAAAATTATACCGTCCAAATCAGTGCAATTTTGTGGTCGTGTGGTGTTATCTTCATCAAAATCCAACACATCAAGTTGTAAAGTTCTCCGAAGCACGAGCACCATAATTTCACATCGGAATCAGCCGTTGAATCTCTGCGAGGAGGCCTGCAAGCCGAGACAGCCCAGAGGGGAAGGTACCAGTGCCTCAAGCAGCCAGTGGAGGACGTGCCCGAGGAGTTGCAGCAGCATCAGGCCCATAGCAGCCCAACAACGAGATCATCCTCTCCTCCGAACCCGAGATAAGTTCGGCAACAACACAGATACTGTCTACCCCTAAAATAAGCTTAGTGAGCACCGGGAAGTTTATGCATGTGCACCAAGAGCCTTGCCCAAGGCAATACAAGCCATATCCATTGCCGTAGAGTGAATCCAAACCGCAAATTAGCCCAACTCCATAATTTGGGGTTATGTGGCAGTTATATTCTGAAACGACGCCAACTAAAAACAATTGGTGCGTGGATCTGGGCCTTCTTTTTAACAAATGCTAGAAAAACCATTGATGTAAATGCCGCGAAACAGCCTAATTCAAATATTTACCGGTCGAACTGTGATAAATGTTCACTTTTAAATTCACGACCGCAATTGTCAGTGGAAACCATTTTGATTTAACGTATGACCTAATTTCGAGTATTTGCTTGTGCGCAGTAGTACGAAGGCGGAGTACAGATCCGTATTCAGTTAAATTAAGAATCATACATTTAGCCCAACTGAACCTAACCGAGAGAAAGGGTAATTGCTTACCGAAATTTTTGAGCTAGCCATAATAATTGTTAATACTTGTAGATAAATAAAATATCAACAGGGCATATAACCATTAATTTTAACGAGTCATTAAATTACAACTCCTTTTAATCGTCTTAGAAATAAAAGATGTCCGAGATGGTTCTTAGTCTTTATTTAATTAATCATATTAAATTAAAAAGTCATTAACCATAGCAGTACATAGCAACTGATAATCACATACCTTCCTGATTAATAGGTGATAATCACTAACGTTCACAAACATCACGTTACCTGCTGTCAGTACAATTGCCATAACAACCACAATAACTGTACTATTAATATTAATATTTAAAATATACTATTCAAACGTTGTTTATTGACTCGTGATATAATCTAGCCGAATACAACTCGCGTCTTCTTGATTATCAAATCATTTCTGTTTCCACTCGATATATTGTTTTAGGCAATCACGCTCGTCCTTCGGAATCGCGTGATTGTCAAACAATGTATCTCGTGTAAACAGAAATGATTATTTGATAATCAAGAACCCACTAGTTGCATTATATATGAAAATTCCAATGGCGTACATACAACATCCAATGGTGTGCTGTGATCTGCCAAGAAAAAGGTTAAGTGAGCAACTATAGTAATTATCTATATGTTTTTTACAAAGACTTTTATAACTTGAAAATTAGTACATAGTACAGTAAAATTGTCGTTTTACCTCTTGGTTTAGGGTCATTAGACAAGTGTAAAACCAAAAAGCCGTGCCCCCACTCCCTGCCGAACAGCCGCCATCTTGAAAACAATTAAATTTGTTTTATCTCGCGATCCATCGGTCGCACAGAAAAAGTTATTGAATAAAAAATATTGGAAATAAAATTCTACACATTTTTGGTGCGTGCTGCAATACCGAGAAGTTGGTATTGCGAACGGTAGAGGGCGACAAATTTACAAAAAATCGGTTTGCGCCATTCTAGCTCTGTGGGGGTGGTTTTACCCGAAAATTGCAACTGTGAAAGTTGTAGTGCTTGAAAAAATATGCAGCAATCTCTTTTAATAATGTGATTAATTTAAATAGTCTCCCAGTCACAGCTCTTCAAAGTCCACGTGGCGTGGAAATGTATATTGTGGCGCCGTAAAGTAACCATTTATCTTTTGCGAGGTAAAATCGTCACGTCACTCAAGTAGTTTCAATGTGAATAGGTTTTCAGAATCTACAGATCTACAGAAATTTTACACATTTTTGGTCCTTGCCGCGATATCGATAAATTGAAATAGGTAAAAAAATTAAAATTATGTTAAAGGAATATACGGGCTCAGAATCATATCATTTGGCCTAGATCAGTAAAGCTCTTTAATTTGCTGGTGTAGTATTTGGAGTTCGTCCCAAATTTGGCCTTTCTGCTATGGATTCTGTTCGAAATATTTCATACACTATAATACGATAATTGCAATTGTTTGTAAATTTTACCACAGGAACGACCAAAATTCAACAAATTGACAATAGTTTTACCGAGTGCCATTTTTGCAAAAAGAATACAAACACCAGACTGTCAATATGTTATTAAATAACAAAAAGCTTGTTTCACTTCAACCAAAACATGCTAAGGTGAACGAAATAATATTTTGATCATATGGGCCAAATGAAATTAATCGGTAATTTAAATTTAAATTGGTGTTTCTCGACTAGTTGTTGTAATTTGTTATTGCTGAAGCTGTTATAATATTGCTACAAACTCCTACAATTATGATGTAAAAATATTGACCAAAAAGATGTTCTTTTGTGGGTACAAAATAAAGATACCTGAAAAATCTTAACTGGGCGAATTGAGGATGGAAAAGATCTTCCCAAGGACTGGAGCCTGTGAAAACTGTCAAAGATTCCGCACCTGCAAGCCTCTTGAACCTCGTATCTTGTGGATGTACGAAAAATTGTGGGCCAGCTTGTGGTTGCAGAAACGCTGGCCTCAATTGTTCCGCAATGTACAAAAATTGCGGCGGACAAACCTGCTACAACTCAACCAATACTGAATAAAAAATTATGACACCAACGAGGAATTACCTTCACAAGTGGTGGGCTCTTTTTTCAATAACAATTCAAGCAACACTCCTACCATGGTCGACAATGACGCGGTTGTGTCCGAGGTTCCGAATCAAGAAGAACAGCTCAACAAAAAAATAGAAAACGTGTCTGAGTAAACTACACTATATTTTAGGGTTTATGCAAAAATAAATGACTTTCAATATAGGATATATTCCTTTCCCATAATTTTCATTTTTTACTTATACCAATTTCTCGATATCGCGGCAAGGACCAAAAATGTGTAGAATTTCTGTAGCTTCTGAAAATCTATTCACATTGAAACTACTTGAGCGACGTGACGATTTTACCTCTCAAAAGAGAAATGGTTACTTTGCTGCGTCGCCCGGACTTTGAAGGGCTGTCACTCAGAGACTATTTAAATTGATCACAATATAAAAAGAGATTATTGCACAGTTTTTCAAGCACTATAAACTTTCACATTTGCAATTTTCGTAAAAAACTACCCCCACAGAGCTAGAATGGCGGAAACCGATTTTTTGTAATTTTGTCGCCCTCTACCGTTCGCAATATCAACTTCTCGGTATCGCGGCACTGACCAAAAATGTGTAGAATTTTATTTGCAACATTTTTTGTGGCATAACTTTTTCTGTGCAACTAATGGATCGCGAGATAAAACAAATTTAATTGTTTTCAAGATTACGGCTGTTTGGCAGGGAGTGGGGGCACGGGTTTTTGGTTTTACACTTGTCTAATGACCCTAAACCACTGGGCAAGAGAAATCGCCGGGGCCAATTTTTTTAAGATGACGGGGTATTTTCCGACAATTTTAATGTACTATTTAGTTTTTGGAGGAGTTATTTTCTCCAAGATTTTCCATTATTAAATTTACAACTTTTCAGTAACTTGACTTTGATAGTTATAATAGATATAATTAAATACAGCTATAACAATGGAAGTAGATAAGAAAGGGGACAGTAATGAATGTGCAAATTATAGAGCAATTTCCTTATTATGCGTTGCAACTAAAATCTATAAGGGTGTGCTATAAAAGAAGTTAAGAACAGTAATTAATCCAGTTCTTGATGATATACAAAGCAAATTTCGAGCCGGATACGGTGTAAGAAACCATACATCTACGTTACAACAAATGGCAGAAAAAAATCTTGGCCAAAGACAGAAAAGAATTTATGTGCTTTATGGGCCTGCGGAAGGCATTTGACGCTGTCAATAGAGAAATAATATGAAAAAGCCTTAAAAAGAAAAGCGTCGACCAGGAACTTCTGGAAGCAATAAAAAGTATCTACGCCGTAACGAAGAATTGAGTGAGCCAGGGAAATGCATTATCAGTAATTCTCACAACAATGGAAAGAGTAGAGGAAGGATCGAGTGTTCAGTTCGTTGCTGTTTATCCGTGTTATGAACGAAGTACCTACCTTATAAGAGAATCAAATCAGGGGTGTACAAATTTAGTATTGGCTACAGGAATCTACACTTCTACAGCCTGTCAATGTGAAAGTCTGTGCATTCGTGTATGATATAATTTTATGCGCGGACTCAGAAGAACATCTGAAAAACAACATAAACGTCTGGAACGAATTGTTAGTGAACTACAATTTAGACGTCAATGAGGAAAATTCGAAAATGGGGGTAATAGCAAACAGTGGGTTGAAAATAGAAATGAAAATTGAAAACATATGTGTAGAACATGTTAATAACTTCAAATTACTGGGCTCTATTATAAATTTCAAGGAAACCCAAAAGTAAACTATAAGAATTGGTGAAGCTAATAAAGTATTCCACATATTATATAAAACAAATCTGAACAATAAAGAAGTTTCCTGCAAAACAAGGTTGACAGTGTACAAAACCATACACCTGCCAAATTTATTATACGAAGCAGAAAATGGGGTGTTTTGGGAGGTAAAACTACCTGGAAAAATAAAAGCGAAAGGCCCAGACGAACATTCGATGAAAGTGTAAAGAAAAATTTAAAAGACAGGAAGGTATTCTGTATTGAAGCAAACCGACTGACAGCTGATAGGGATCTGTAAAATGCTTTACCCAGAACATCCCTCGTCGACATTGTGACACTAAATAAAGTTAAAAATCAAATTAAGTTATTAGTAAAAATATCTTCACGTTTCTAATAAATTAAATACATTTCCAAATAAAAAAAAAAATGTATCCCGCTGGGGTTTAAACCCGCCGCATCTGCAGAGCGATGGTAAGCGCATATCCGCAGCGGATGTAACCGCAGCGAAATTCCAACTACGCTACGGAGCCTCTTCGAGATAAGTCTGGCGCGCGCCTCTTTTGAACAGAACGCTGTTATTGTTGAAACATTTTTACTCTTTTGTGACATTATCCTGTATCGGTTGAGTCTTATTTTCGGAAAATGTAAAGCCTGACCTATGTGAAAATTATTACTTCCTTTTCTTTCAAAATTAACCTAGAAATAAACAAAATTTAATTTTTTAAGGTGCTCACCCTGTATACAAGGTGTACTTAAATAAGTGTCGCAACGGAACACTGTAGATTTATTGAGCAAAAATATGATGATTTAACTCAACTTACCTATATACAAAGTTGCTTAGTTTAGCCGCTAGAGGGCTTTAAAGACGATTAACTTTTTAATTTTTTTTCAAATAAGTCGAAAAATCTTTGATAGATTTTATTCATTTTTTGGCCATGCGTTTGTACCAGTAAACCACAGCTTTTTAAAGAATAAACCCTAATTTCGAAAATTACAGGGGGTTTAAAACTTCGTCACAATAAATTATCCATCCATATTTTTTTAACCCCCTGTATAATCACTACCAATTTTTCTTTCTGAATAGTTACTTTAATTTAGAAGCTATTTTCTTTCTCACAAAATTTTAGTCGAGTAAACGGTTTAGCCACAAAAAATATTTTCTAAATCCCTATAAGCCTGAATCAGTAATTGTAACTTAACACTAGTCTTGTAGGGATTTTAAAAATATTTTTTGTGGCTAAACCGTTTACCCGACTAAAATTTTGTAATAGAGGAAATAGCTTCTAAATTAAAGTAACTATTGAGAAACAAAATTGGTAGTGATTATACAGGGGATTAAAAAAAATTATAAAGTTAATCGTTTTTAAAGCCCTCTAGCGGCTAAACTAAGCAACTTTGTATATAGGTAAGTTGAGTTAAATCATCATATTTTTGCTCAAGGAGTCTACAGTGTTCCGTTGCAACACTTTTTTAAGGACACCCTGTATATTTGTATGAAATTGTACCGGTTTCACACGAGGTAGATATATAATATGTATGCAAAATATCGTCTTCCTCCGACAAATAGTTTTTGAGCTATACTGCCAACAGACAGACAGACAGATAGACAGACAGACAGGCAGACAGACGGAATTAAGAAAAACTCTTTTTCGTCATCTAGGGACCTTGAAACGTGAAAATCGGAAGAAATCTCGGAAGGTGATTGTTTCGTGATTACAATACTTCGTTCGTCTTTCAGACGAGGAAAGTACAAATGTGCAACTGTAGAAGCACCTCCAACCTCGTAACTTTCGGTTAGAAGAGGATCGGATTATGTTATGTTACCTATTATAATAAAAATAGTTAATATTGCTTAACAACCAATCATAAGATCGAATATATTTTCAATTGCATCCCCTGCGTATTCTTGGTATACGGAAACCACTGTAATTATTTCTAGGTTTCTAATATCTACTTAGAGGGCCTTTAGAAGAACAGTAAGCTTTGTGCAGATTTTGCTATATTGAGCTAGTACAGATAAATTATTGTTTTGTTTTGCAATTAAATTAAAATATCACCTACTGTCTTTTACATATACTGCACAACTGCTTCAACTATTCTCTGGCTTCATATAGTAATTCTAAGAATCATTGCACCACTCAGAAATGAATTAAATATTTCATTAAATGCAGCGAGGACTTCGTCAAGCTAACTTTATCATTGTAATTATACCGGAGCGTGTTCTCCAAATGAAATTGTATGACTAATTAGATTTCGTACTGTTAATATAAAGTGCATGTTTTCCTCATTAAACACCTTTAAAATAAATTGTTCGCAGAAATTGTTGAAATTAAATTTGGAGAGAATTAATACGTCGCCTTCAGTGAAAATTCAAGAAAGTAATGACTTATACTTAAGAAAGCAATATTCGCTTAGAGTTTAATATTCTGGCACTTCAAGCAATCTCCTATAAATATTTGGCACGCCGTAAAGCAAAAATGGACAAGGAACGGAGCGGCGCGTAAATATTAAATTTGTTGACACAAACCACAAAACGGCGACAAATTGATTACGTTGTTGGATGAGGTAATTTCCGTAGCTGTTTTTGGTCGAGCTTCCAGAGTGGTCCCCAGTAGTGAAAAATTCTGTGGGGTCATAAGGGTGGTAATATAATTTCCCTTAGTCACACCTAGCAATGACATTATCGCCAGAAGCCATTTCGTAATTAAAACGACATATTACAGGTTCACTAATTACGTTCGTGGCTTTTAGTGAACAATTCGCTGTCGACGTCGACATCACGACGAGTATTCTGCATATTCTCATTACATTTCTTTGTTATTTCTTTTATGATTCTCTCACATTTTCTACTCGGATGAGCGCCACCTGGTTAATTAAAACATTTTGACACAATATGGAAGATGATTTGTTGTTGCATCCCCCTGTGTACAATGTAACTACATGTACCTAACGCACAAAAGCTAATATTGTTACTAGTCTTTTTCCATTAAATTAAGTCGGCTAACCCATTTTATCTCGGAAGCGCTTTTATCTCAGATAATATTTGACATCTACCCGAAACGAACGTGTTTTATATCGATCGATCCCACCCTGTAAGTTTTCATAATCGTTAATTCGGAGGGTATAATATCAATTTTAAAAAACAATTTTCCAGCAAATTGCATCTTTCCACCCATCCTATTGAAGATATTCTCAATTAGGCTTACCCTACTCGCTTTATCACGAGCCGAGGGTGCGAAATATTTTATTAAGTCGCTTTTAGCTGGGTTCGGAGTGCAATATGCATGGGATCAAAAGTGGTGGCGAACCTGAGTAATGGAAGGTAGATTAGTATCGACAGGCCGATAATTAGAGTTTTCTGCAAGGTTGCGTAACCACTCTGGCCACTTACTCAAGTATGACGTTTATAAAGGAGCTGCAGCGTAGTGCAAGTGCAGTTAAAACAGTTCATGCACTTTATAGAAATTTACAAATAATTAATTGTTAAGTAAAGTAAAGGGTAAAAGTAAATCCAAGATAATAATTTAGTAATGTTTAAGTTTTAATATTTCTAGTAAAATTTTAGTAAGGTTAATCAAGCGAATTTAGATTAACAGGCACAATTTACTGGCTTACAACATTGTAAAAAGCAATATTTCAAATAAGTTAAATGTTGAATATTGTAATTGCTAAGAAAATATTTTTTAGGTTTACCATTTAATTTTGTAACGAAATTTTAACCAGTAATTTTTTTAGTTGTGATCTTTTCTAAATTTTAGGATTTAGCATCTACATAGTACAACGTTTAACTACTTTTCACATATTATAAGTATAACAGAGAAAATAATTAGGAGATGGCAGGTATTTTATGTTTTACTAAAAGTGGATAAATAATAGGTACTTAATTATGGTGCAAGTGTGTTAAATTACAAATAAGTCAGGCAACTCAATAAATATCAAAATAACATATATTTTGTATTGACAGCTGTGAACATTCTAAGTCAAAGTGATATGGAGCGAGTTGTAGTAGGCAAAGTGCCTTGTTGTCAAGTTGACGTATATATGCTTTTTCAAATACGTCAAATTGACATCAATATAATATAAAAACAGAAAACAAGTGTAGCAGACTGGATGGTAAGTTGGGCGTGCAATAAGCTGTAAATTTCTTAGGAATAAAATCTACTTTCCATTTCAAAATCGCAGGTATCGAATTTCCAGAGTCAAAATTAAAACGACCTAAAAGATAAATACATAGTTTACTATCACGGAAGAATGCTTGTATTGTTAAAATAAAAATTGATATTCGAGAATAAAATAGTTATTATGGTATAAGTGTGTTATATTACGAGGAGCGTTCAAATAAAAATTATACTTTAATATTTATTCATAAACAAACACAAAGGCTCTACTGTATATCATGTTATTTTTTTACCTAGTCTCTTTCCCTTTGAATGCACTGGTGCCATATTACTGATAACTTGTGTATTCCACGGAAAAAAATCCTTTGGCTGCTAACAGTTGCGATGACTTCTTCATTAGAAAGATTTTTTTCCGCTTAGAAACTCTTTTAATAGTCCAAACAAATAAAAATCTGATGGAGCAAGATCCGAACTATATGGCAGACGGGACTGCACAGACCATTTCAATTTTTGAATTGTATTCAGCGTGTGAGCAGCGAAATGAGGTCGAGCATTATCCTGTAAGAAGCAGACAGAGAACTCGAGTTTGGCAACTGGTACTGATATTTAACACAAAAGCAATGTCCTTCACTGTAATTCGGCGATTGTTTCAAATAAGTGCATTTTACTCTGTCAGCATTTTCTTCTGTTGTCGCTGTTTTTGGACGACGAGAAGGAAGTTCATTCTTGACGCGTAAAAAGTGCAACGTCTGTTTGTAAATACGGAACTGGTGCTTGATTGCATGTGTCGTTTACATTTAATTGTTGTCACAACACAGAAACTTGACACATATCTTATCTGGCGCAAGTTATGCAGTTTTTGTGGACTAATTGCGTGAACTTTTGTGTTTACTTGATTCCAGTTTATTTCACACTTAAAACCCATGATCAAACATAGTTTGAACACTGCCCTCTCTGACTAATGGAACTTGACACGGGATAACGAGGCTTAACGAGTTCGAAAGGATTTGAAAAAATTAAGTAAACCGCCTCAGGCGGATCAACTCATGATCCAGTGCACTATAATCATAAGGCGAGATTCACCTTGGTATATTAGATAATCTCTCTGGTCTTCCATCTAACCATGACTTAAAGGAAATTCAATGACGTTATGTTCGAACACCTGGCTGGTCAGTCTACCACACCACGGTTACTTATTAATTTCAACTGAAAATGTATGAATTGAAAATTCTGAAACAGCAACCGTATAATGTAGAAGTACAAAAACAAACAATATAAGCAGCAACTATTCGTTTGTTTATTGCATTGCTTTTCATGGGTTGCTATGTTATCCGTAAGAACAAAATAATGTAACTCCACTCTGATTTCCTATTACATTTTTTTAATTTCTTGTTTATTATCTTGTTTAATAGTAAAGTAACGATATACATATTACATATTGCTGAAATCAACATGAAAAGCTTTATATAGGTTGGCTAATATTGAATATTTCACATATAAAGAGAAATATACTCATAATTGCTCCAAAAACCTAAATCGGGTAGATCGCATATAGATAAAGCGAATAAAAAGCAAAATAGATTTCATGGATAAAGCAACCCAATGTACTAGCCACGCTATATCAGTATCTAGCTGCTCTTATCTAAGAAGTATGTGAATCTACGTACCATCTGACCCATCAAGTCCATTCTTCCTGATACTTAGCTATATTACGGAATTCATTTTTGAGAAGCTATGCGCTCGAGTAGGATGGCAAAGACCTTGTAATGCTATTGGTAGACTTTATTCAAGCAAACTAACTCAAATAATTCGTATATTGGTATCGAAGTATCAAAATGTAAACTTCACGGAATACGTCAAGAACCGGAAAAACGATGACCATAGGATATGGAAAAATATTCAAAACAGTCCAAATTGCTATATCACATACGAAAAAGTAAGAGCCATTTTGCAAGATCTAATATAGAAGAAAATCAGACATTTGCGGAATACTTATTTACTGCTTCTCAATACTTGAACCTACCTCAAAATATTGAGCTGTGTGTGTACAAATATAGTCTTCAGGCTTCTCAAAGGCAATATATATTAATATATGTCAATCATATATCATGGAGCAAACAAAATACATTGTCGTGTTTTTAGACGTTACGGGGCGTTTAACAAAGTTTGGGCGTACTGGAATCCTCCGTCAGTTAAAAATTATAACATCTAAGTATTATCACCTATTCTGTAAGTTTTACTTATTACGCAGATCTTCTTCTACATGTCAGCTACCGTTCCATTATTTTCTCTGTCTGCCTGCATCTCTTTTACCAGCTGGAGATCGGTCTTATTCACTATTTTTCCGAAGACTGGAATTTCCGTCGTTTCTAACATTTGTTTCGTTTTTGACATCCGGGACCTCGTTTCGGCAGAGTATGACTTAATTGACTTCACCCTCTTATAGATTCTAGTTTTGGTTTCTACATCCAGTTATTGGTTTTCCCAAATTGCGAAATTTAGTCATACATCCCGATAGTCTACTAGTTCTTTAAGTCTATTCACTGACTTCGGCATGTGCATTGCCATAGATGTTTATCCTGGTATATAAGTAATTTTTATTTACATATTGTTCTATAACTGCATTGTGTATTGATCCTTTGCACCGGATTCGTTTATTTGCAATCAGTATTGACTTCGCTGAAATTTTCATGTTGTAGGCATGACTCGCCCATTGTTCTGCATTTATGTAGAAGTAGTGGAAAATCGTCTTCAATTTCGACAATTAATATTGCATCGTCGACTTAACAAACCATTTTAATATCTTTACCTTCCATGAAAAAATATTTCATGGTTTTAGTTTATTATTTTGCCATAATTAAGCTGAAAAACAGATGACCCGGTGAATACCCTTGTATAGTGCCTTTCTGCATTGGAATTTGCTGGGATAATTGTCCATTTAGTTAATTTTTATTAAATTGTTCTTTTACATGTCTTCCATTGTTTGAATTATAAAGGTAGACGGTTGTAGTTCTAAGAGAATGTCGAGTATTAAGGTCACTAAATCACGTTAGCTTCGCTAACTGTACTAATAATATCATAGTTTAAATACATATGTTGTACTTAAAACCAGTAAACGAAGATCTAAACTTCAAACGTAAAAGAATTAGGTACTACTAAAAGCTGTAGGTTATGAACTGGCAATTGTTAAAGAAACTAAGCGGTATTACACTACAGCTTCTTTTTTCCTTGTGTAGTGTAACTCTTTTTCGAATATTATCATTGATGTACATATTTGCTTTAAAACATGAAAAATAAACTGTAACTGAAATCGTCGTGTCACCTTAACATTTTAATTTTCCCGCATTTTCTTTGGTGCAAATATGGTGGATTTGACCTCCATTGAAGGATTTTTTAAACTACTAAGCACGTAAAAACTGGTTCATTGAATTTCAGCACCTTTTCGCTTACTTTTCAAATACAAATAGAGAATCCAATCAAAATCTTTCATTTTCGAAGTTTGTTCATCAATAAAGTTTATTATAACACTCATATTTGTGGTGATTATTCGTGTTAGAAGCTTTAGAGATGCAATTAATAATTTGATGCTTCTACAATTATTTGATATCTTGCGATGGCTTTTCTTGAATAGTGATATTAAAATATCCTGTTCACTATTTGTCAGGTATTATTCTATTTTCGAGAACCTGTAGCATTAATTTGGTTATTTCTGTGTGTGTGTTTTCCGCCATTTTCTAACAATTCGTTACAACGATATCATCTTCTTCTGGAGACTATCTATTTTCTTTACACATATGTTTTTTTTATTAATGTGTAACAATGAACTTATATAATCTGGTGCGCCACGGGGAAGCGTCTTAGGATTTTTTTAAATTAAATACAACGCTGGCTTGCCAGAAGATCAGATCACAATTAATATGTTACACTAATAATTGCCGATAGTAAATCGGAACATGCACTCGCACTAGCTCAGAGGAAGGGCGTAGGTAACTTACCTTCAAAACTAAACGGTCGAAATTATAGGGGCGCCAAATGGTTTCAGGCCCATGTTCCCTAGCTCATTTGAGCGAACAAACCATTATATTGCTCAAGGTAACAATACAACATAAACAATAAGAAGCCACAGTTCGATAAATGGTATAATATTTCAAATAGATCATGGATTAATAAGGTGAATAAATCGATTTAGAATTACTGGCATTAACGGACAATAACAATACTATCACAAAAATAAATATATTACATAAATGTAAATAACACAATCTTAATCAATCAAAACATGAACAGGGTGCATCCGAAAACGCAGCCTTTGCTGAGGGCGTGTAAAGATAATTTCCAAAATGATTTACTTTGAACTCTAAGTTGGCCAAAACATGTAATTTAGTAAAATCCCGAATACTGAGTGAACGACACAACGGTACTGCGTTCCACCTTTAATGTGTTAAATTAGCACCTCGCGTGTACTCACACAATCAGATATCTGTATGTCGTAGTGGTATACCGAATAATCTGCTGGGGTAGCTTTCCCTCCAGCGAACTTAATTACTAATGCGATAGTTATGGAACAAACGTACATGAGTTCACCCTTCACTCAGCTAATTTATTAGCATGCAGAGCTACGTTAATTATAACTGACCTAACTCAGCTTGAAACTGACTTCCATTTAACACACCTGAATTACAGTCCACTACAACAGCGGTGAATCCGCTAACTTTAAAGTTTAAGATACATATGAATTACTAAATTAAGATAACAAACGGCAAATCCGTTAGGAATTCAATGGCATATCAATTATTAGATCACAAAACAAAATAGCCGTTAAGTTCAAACCCCATTCAGCACAAGATAAAAGTGGTGTTAGTTCCCAGCAGCTACTGCCAGTACAGGAGGCTTCCTAGGGTAGGCTTAAAAGTTGTAGTACCCAGCGGGAACAAACGGAGACTAAGTTGCATATCACTCGGCACTGCTGTAGGTCTCTGCCTTAATTGGGCACCCTTTACCCCGTAGCTTGTAGGCAAAGTATATATACACCAAATTAGCAATTTAAATAAACGAGGATAAAACGCCTTACCAGACAATCCTGCCTAAACTCACACCAAAAATGTGCTCAACCAAAAAATTATACTGGTAGACAAAAATGAACTTCTTTTCTTTCACAAGAATTAAAACAACAGATTCTAAAAGTATTTTTGGAGCTGAATTCAAATATTAATTCCGTTTTTCCCCATCGGGCAGGAGTTTTGTGGGATATTCATATGAATATTTTATAATATTCTAAAAAATCCCTAACTAGCTATCTAACTCAAAATTATAACTACTCATTTTGAGTTAGCTAGACAGTGGTAGATAGTGAGTTTCGGGAATATTTTGCATCTGGAACGTCTCTCTTCTTGGCCCAACAGTAGTCAGCCAGCATATTGGAACTCCACTTGCCTTGGTACCTCTTCTCCATAGTAGAAATTTGCTGATGAAAACGCTCACCGTGTTCATCGCTGACAGCTCCAAGATTTTCGGGGAAGAAGTCTAGGTGAGAGTCCAAGAAGTGCATTTTTAAAGGCATGTTGTATCCTATAGCTTTATAAGAATGCAGAAGATCAGCCACTATGTCACGATAGTTTGCTGCTTTATGGTTTCCAAGAAAATTGCAACATAAACTTTTGAATGACTGCCAGGCTGCTTTCTCCAGTTGATTTAACAGTCCTTCAAAATGTTCGTCAGCTATTAATGACCGAATTTGTGGTCCTATAAAAATTCCAAACAGAAAGGAAGGAACTCACAGTCAGCTCAATACTGACACATCACAATGCCAGATGAATAGGCCTGAGTATGTCCAAACATGAATGTACCTGCACAGTATTGTTTTATGGTGCTTCAGGATGATATTACAAATAATTTCCTTAAATACAGCTTGGGTAAAATCGCTACATATGAGGTAAAGGTTCATATGGCAGGTCAAAGAAAACGCTAAAATCAGATTTTGAAAAGTAGCTTTTACAGAAAAATTATGCCTGATACAAAAATACTGACCACATATCTGAATTCAGGATGAAAAAATGCACTAGATTCACTATTCAGATTTCTTGTGCAAAAACCTTGTCGACCAGTGCTATTTTTGCATGGTTGTTGGTGGAAAATGTGGCCAAATCGATTTTGCTTCATACGCCTGATCCCCGGTTAATTTCTGCAATGCCTTAATCCAATTCTGACATGTTCAGAGAGCTCGATGAACGAAGATTTTGGTACCGGAAAATTGAACAATGTTTCTGCTTTGTGAGATATTTTTAAAAGCGGAGCTGACGCCAAACTGTATCGCCATCTAGTGACAATTAATGCTCTCGGCGGAAAGAATTGCAGATTGCATAGGAAACTGTATTTAAGCAGGACTCTGCAGCTCCCTGGAACCTTACATTCGACATGCTAGACGAATTATTTAGTTGCCTAATCGCTGGGCGCTATCGGCCCGTGAAATTACTAAATAAATTACGAAATAAATTGGTGTCAAATAATTTGGGCTTTTGCTAACGATACATATACTAAAGCGACAAAATCTGCTATATAAACAAAATAAAAGACAATAAGGCAAACGTATAAACAATCACTTTGGTGTAAAGTACCGCACAATTTATGGTAATCCAAAACCGAATAATAGAGTGGTTCTGAACTTGAAGCAATAAAGCAATAAAAATCGGCTCGTAACGTATACTGCGCGAGTAGTGTGTATCCACCGGTTACTATTGACGACATACCCATAACTATTAAGACGGAAATCAAGTATTTACAACTGCACCTGGCTTAGAGCTTTACACGACAAAGCACACTATTACAAACGTTATAAAATCATATTTTATTCTATTTATGTATGACAAAGTTCAGGAAAGTGCTTGAAATTACCGCGGAAAGAATTCGTAGCATAGCAAAAGATTCGTGAAAGAACCTGTAATGTGACTTTTCCCGTGCCCTATACTCTACTGTACTACGAATTTATGTTGCGCTTTGTATGGTATCCTATCGTAAGATTACAAGACCCGTTCTTACCTCAGTACAGCTAAGGATAATATCAATATTGGTCTTGCCGGTCTGCTTGTGATTACCTATAATGCTTTAATTGTACATGCAAACCCTACCAGAAATTAAAACCAAACAGTTTACATGAAAAGATATATATTCCGTAAAAGAAACTTACATGCGTGGAAATACTTAAAAAAATACATAATGTTGTAACGTTTCGCCCAGCAGAAACGCGTTCTTCTGAATTAAAATTAATTCGCGCGTTTCCCAATAGCGATTTCTACGTTACGTTACTAGTTTGAATTTTTCGCCCGCGCGGTCAAATACGCCATCGAGAGATCCCCGCTTCACGTATGCACTGCTCCCCCACTTAGAATATCCGAAGTGGTTGCTAGATGCACGAAGCACGAAGAGGAGCCCATAAAAGCCGCTTCACGACCGTTCCGGGGCATTCATTGAGATTCATTCATTCGCATTCATTCCCGAGATTTCTCCCAGATAACTCCCCGTTCCCGTTATCCTGAATCCTAATCCTGTCCGACCGTTTAGAGAGAATTTCCCGTTTATACTTTGGAATCCGATATCCTTAGTATTTCCTGTAGCTAAAGTTGAACCGACGACTCCAATACTGGAGGCCGTGTTCCTAGATAGCACTTAAATAAATCCATTTCCTGAAAGATCAGTTCTCTGAGGCGATGCTCTCCAGTGGAGAACCGTTTCGCTGATCAAACCAATGCCTCTTATAACCTCGACTCAACGTAAACTTTCAGCCCAAATTCCGTTGGCAAATAATTGTAACAAATTTCCTGGAGGACGTATTCGAGACGAGGGTTTATTAACCAGGCCGTTTCATACGCCTATTTTGTAATAATAATTACATCAGCCAAACGTAAATTTGCCCGACCCGACCGTATCAGATTTCATTTTATTGAGGCCCCGTACATCGCTTATCTTGAAGGACATTTGAGTTTGTACTTAATATTTGTTGACTACACAGTTCTACTCACCGTTTCAAACAACTTCCCATCGCATCTCCGGAGAGCGACCGCCGCAACGATCTTAACCTGTCGTGTGCTGAAGATACGAAGCAGGGCCCCAGGTGGAAAATTGTCGTTGGCTTCCCATTCCTTCGCATCCCGCACAAACACACCGCCGAATCAATCACTTGGATTTGCAGCACTATCCCGTTGTCGTAAGTCATAAAACATGACATAATCGAATTAAACTTCTGTTCGCAGTTGCACGTGTATTTTGACATTTCTGACCGAGTTTCGAACGTAGCGGTTGGCAGCAGCGGAACCAGATCCGCATTTCATCCAACGGCTCCAGTGGCGTCGCGTTCGAAATTTCCAGGGTACAAGCAACAGGGCCCCGAACACACCACTGTACGAAGGGTTGCGTAGAAGCCAGGCTTTTCGAAGCAAGACGGCCCAAGAAGAGTGAATTTATTGTAAAATACATTTTATAACGTCTTAGCATATACTCAAGCAATCCTTGATGTTAGTTACATATTCTTATTTTAAATACATTTTGATATGTCATACTATTTTTACTAGTAAATAAAATAGTGTATGCACCACTGGAGATATTCATATCTCCCTTAATACATAAATATCTATTTAATCCTAGGAACAAAAAGTATTGCTTAGCAGCATATACTTTTTGAGTCAGTAAGAGAAATGGCAACTTCAATAATATATTTTTGTATTAGAAATAAAGACTTTGAAGATGGTTGCTGAAAATAGTTATTTTCGTACCCCGGAACTGAACTCCTACTTTTTTATCATGAATGTAGAATTTAATTGTAAATGTTATGCTGCAGATTTCTGTTACCCGTTTGCAACCCACTCACTTAAAAACCGCATAACAATGGATTCTATCACTACTTACTTCTCGTATTTTAATAACTATTTCGACATCCTTCATATAATATCTAATAGTTTGTGATTATTACAGAATTACAAAAAATATTGTAAGTGTGCAATACGTTGCAGAAGTGAATGGTTATTTGCAAGTATTTTTCATAAATAACTATTAAATTTTTTTTGTAGGTCATCTTCAAAAGTAATATTATTTTTCTATAACAAATTTCTTGAAGTTTATTGACTCTGTTAAGAATAATTGCATTATTATTAATTAATACATGTTTGCAATTGAATGTAAAGATACTACATCATCAGAATAACCATCATTCTCCTTTTTGTAAGCCCTGTCAACTTTAATAAACTTTAATCAGCAATTACCTAATATTTACATAAATCAATATTTTTAAAGCTAGTAATTAGTGACTATTACTACACAAAGGTTGATTCTTATCAGTACAAGCCCTACCCGTGTTTCCCAGAATATATAAATAAACATGAATTTAGACGTCCAGGCCCACATTGTGAACATATTGCCTACTAAGAAATTTGCCAATTTTACAAAATAAGAATCTTTGAAATGTATCAGATTGAAGTAGTAGCGAATTAGAAAAATTGGTTCTATATTTTTTTGTATATCAGCAAAGTATTTTTCTGTTTAACTGCTTATTAATATATCACTAGGAGACGATATTATAAAGTTACTGGAAAATTGTTAGTATGTAAAATAAAAGACAAGCCACAACTATGAGCGGGTATAAAGTTGCATTATCATTTAAAAGTGTTATGGAACTTGGCTAATTTTAAGTTGTGGAAAAGTAGTAACCTACCACATATACGGCTTATTCTTCTTTTACTTCTATTCAAACGATAATTTTCTGTTAATTAACTATCTCTTAAGCACTTATTCTATCGGTCCATCTTTTCCTCGATCTGCCTACATTTGATTTACCGGCTGGAGATTGGTCTCTTGCTAATTTCACTATTCTAGTGTTGTTAAGTCTGTTGACGTGCTGGCTTCATTAATTTCTTCCACTGTTTATCCATTCGCTAATAGATTCAATATTGCACATCTCTTTAATCTCCGTATTTCCTAATCTGCCTAGCCGAGTCTGATTCACTATTTTTCTGACTGCCTTTTCCGTCGTTTCTAGCATTTGTTTCGGTTTTGACGTATTGGGTCTCGCTTAGGCACCATATGACACATTATTGGTCTTACAGCACTTGGTTAGATTCTATTTTTCGTCTTTATATCTAGGTACTTGTTTTTCCAAATTGAGTAATTAAGACATCTCGATAGTTTAGAGGCTTTTTTGTTCTCTGATTTCGGTTTGTGTTTCCATAGCTGTCTATTCTGGTACCTAAGTAATTTATATTCGGATCCGTATTGTTCCCTTTGCTATCACTATTTACTTAGTTTTATTTGCTAAAATTTCCATGCTGTGTAATTCAGCCGTTGTCCGGCACTTATGTAGAAGTCGTTGAAAATGGTCTTTATTTTCGAAAATTAATATTGCTCTTCGGTATAACAAACCATTTTAATATCTTCACCTAGGATGCTATATCCTTTCATGTTTTAGTGCTGTCTATCATTTTGTTCATAGTTAAGTTAAAAAGCGGAGGACTGAGTGAATCTCCTTGTCTATTGCCTTTCTGCACTGGAATGTACTGCGATACCTAGTTGTCCATTTACTGGATTTTTTCTTGAATTGTTCTTATATTATTATGTCGACTATCGTTTCAATTACAATAATGGGTACTTGTCGTTCTAATAAAATGTCAAGTATGTCTCGAAGCTGAACTCTATCGAAGGCTTTTTTTAATTCTACTAGTCGCATGAAAGTTGGTTTATTGAACTCTAGCGTCCTTTCACTTAATTTTTACTAGAAATATAGCGTCTAAACAAGATCTTCCACCCCTGAAGTATTGCTGTTCATCATTAAAATCTATCATACCAGTAATCTCTGTGGTGATTATTCTTGTTAGAAGCTTTGGAAATGTGTTTAACAAGTTGATACCGCTATAATTATGTGGTTTCTTCCAATCGCCTTTCTTTAATAGTGACAGTAACATTTCTGTTCTACACTCGCCAGGTATTTTGCTATTTTCGAAAATCGTTGGTTTTAACTAGGTTATTCTTTGTATTACTGTATTTCCGAAACGACGAAAGGCTTCCGACAGTTTTTGGGCTTATTAAATTTATATTCGAAGATAATGGTATTTCAAATATAGCTTTCAAGTTTTCCAAGCTTCTGGTCTAATGTTGGGACTGACAAAATATATGAAAGTAACCAGATATAATAATTACAGCTTCTGTCGATGCTACTATTAGAATTTATGGATCAAGAAAACTGTAATGTTTTGCTAATAGTTGCAGTTCATAATTTTCTGAGACGCTATTAGGCAACTACAAATATTTATTTACATAGTAATCACGAAAGTAATCTTTTAAAAAAAATCGTGAAGAAAGTATCACTTTTTTGAAAAATTTTAAAAAAATACAGTTTTTTAAACTATTTTATTGAAATTAAGTTGTAAACTATGCAAAAAAATTACGTGTACAACACGTTTTGAAAGCCCCTTTTTTCATTCATTTGCTTGTTTAACTCGGGCTTCGCCCTCGTTAATCAAACTGCAAATGCATGAAAAAAGTATCACTTTCAAAACTTGTTGTACAAATAACTAAATCCAAACTTTTATGCGAAGGGATTGAAAAACATGTAAAAATAAATAGGTGTGTGAACAGGCAAAGCATTCCAAGAACACGAAAAATGAGAAACCCTATACAAAAGATGTGACGTTCAATCTTATTGAATGTAACTTAGCTTGTTTTGTCGTTGCGGTATCAACTCAAAATTCAAAAATATGTATTGGAAAACATCCAAATAAACACGATCCTAGTGTAGTTATAACTGACCCCTCCTGTACGTAAAATGGAATTATGACTGGACATTAGTTTGAAATTTAAATATACCAAATCTCAATAAAACTGAGTACTAAATATTCACCACAATATAAAATTGACCAGTTCTATAAAATTAAAAGTACATTGGAGTTGGTAAACGCCTTCTGTCTGTAGTCTGGACAAAGAATCTTTGGTGGAGGGGATCAATTACTAGACCTTTCTTATTGCACCATAGCGGACTCCGATGTTTTTCTTATCTAAGACCTTTCTTATTCGGTCGGTTACTCGGGCGATGAAAGGAAGGCAGACCTAATTAATAGGTTTAGGTTTAGGTTCTTTCGGTTTTATGGTGTATTGGCATACTTATACCTGATGTCTCGTCGACTGTAGCCATTAATGGATTGATTATGTTGAAGACATCTTTAGGGAATTCAACGAGGAGTTTCCGCGGCAGCTATACAATATAAGATATTGAGCGATGCTTTGTCAACAATCGTCTATAACTTTCACAAAACTGGAAGTGTAAACCGGAAGCAAGGCAGTGGTCGGTCAAAAATACGTACTGCAGAAGTAGTTATTAATGCGAGACAAATTGTACAAAAACAACCACACGTGTCTGTTCGCCACTTAGGACAGCAATTAAGTATACAATATCTCATAGGAATTCTGTAACTGCTTTCTTAATAATTTAGGAAATGATGATGATGAGTTTGAGAAAACCTTCTTTACTGATGAGGCATACTTCTATTTATCTGGCTATATTAACTCACAATATATGAGGATGTGGAGCGCTGAAAATTCCTATTTTCATGTTGAAGGACCCCTTCTCCCACACAAATTGGTGTTTGGGCAGCAATTAGTAGAAGAGGAGTTTTAGGTCCTAGGTAATTAACTGCAGAAAAACGATTAAATTTTATATTAATAATTTAAATTTTAAGTTCGCTAAATGCACAACGATATCGTATTGAACTTTTGTTGCCGTTTTTTGAATAGTTTCACCACGATGAATTACATAGGGGTTACTTTCAGCAAGATGGGGCAAGATTTCACACAACACAGGAACATTTCAATTTACTTGGAGAGTTTTACGAAAACAGAATTATTGTTCGGAAAATGCCTACAGTGTGGCCCCACCTGCGATTTTTTCCGTTGCCATATTTAAAAAACTTCGCTGGATAATGGTCAACAACTTCAACAAAGAATTAGTGGCAAACTTGAAGAAATCAATAATAATGCCGTAACATTAAATAGTGCTTTTGAAGATTTTAGACGAAGAGTTAGATTGTGCATCGTCATCATATTTCACATCTAACTTAATATATTATTTATTAAAATTTTATTTTACGAAATGTTTTTTTATATTGTTATGTTCTCTATTTATTGTGGGTTTAATAAATCAAATTGAATAATTACTGTGAGATATAAAAAGCCCTTTAACCTTAAAAGATCTTGCCAAAAAATAATAGAACAGTGATGAATAAAATTTAAAAATTAATAATAACTTAATAAGAATAAAATATTAATCATAACAGTGAATAAAACACCAAGTTTTTCAACTCATTTAATTTTTCCAGAAAATTAATAGCCTGTCTTGGAAATTACTTGGAAACATAAAGAGATATAGAGATAAATTTGTAGTCTTTAACAACTGTGCACACTTTGCATGTTGTTAGTTCTTAGTGCAGAAAAGATAAAAATTGAATAATGAAGAATATAACGACATTTTTGTTTGTTTTTTGCCATTGTAATGCTTTAGCAAATTATCAATCTGTGCAACAGCAACAGTGATTAAATAGTTTTTATATGGCCTACAGTTAGTTTTTTGTGAAACTTGAAATTATATCTTTCAAAATTTTGAAAAACAGAGGCGGATCGGAAAAAGTCAATTTAATATTTTTTATTTGAAATTTAACACTGTAGTACATGAATTTTTATTTTTAGCCTCCTGGTCTAAATCACCAAGAAGAAGTTAATACTGGCATTTTTTAATAAAAAGTTATACATACATTGCAACACATTGTTTGACATCAAGACATACTTTGAAGTCCATGTCTTATGAAGGTAATTTTAAGAACCAAAGCGTAGCTCAGTAGTGTACTGCCTTGAGAATATTTTCTTCCTGAAACCACTTTCCTTGTAAGTTGATTTTGAAATTTTGAAAAAATAGCTATCAGAGAAGATCGAGAAAATAAATTCTTATCTACATATTGATTAACAAGGTGTGGGATCAAGGTCTACGTAGTAAAATTTACCCAAATATAATTTCATACTTATATCCAACCTAAGCAGTAGACATTTAACAATCAATACTAACGGGTGTTCATAAACAGTCGTCATCCCAGTAGGTTTTGACTTCAAAAACGTATGTCTATTATAATTGAGAAAAACTGCGTTATGACAGTACTCAATGACGTTTCATTGTGTTGCACGAACTAATCAAAGATATAACATTTTGTTTTTCAAAGCAACTGGGATGACGACTGTTTATGAACACCCGTTATAAACTGATAAAAAATTAAAATTTTTGTAAAACAAAAAATATCACTGCTTCATTCGGAAAATAATAAACGTTAAAAAACTTCAAAATGCTTTCAATAATATTGTCAAGCTTTTGGCAAGAATGCAATTTCAGGTTGTAATGATAACAGTTATGAAACAACGTTTAAATTCTAAGGCATTCTTCGAAGAGAAATTCTTTCGATCATCCGTTATCATACGTCGAAGAGCCTTGAAGATAAATCGTATGTGTAGAGTAAGATGAAAGCGTTTGCAACATCGCTTTCCAGAAGGCTGCATATTAGTTTAAATAAGATAAAAGGTGATGTTAAATTTCAAAAACATAAGTTTAAACGCAACGGCTTTTACTTAAAAATGGATTCTTGGATCTGAAGTAATACTACATTCACGATTATATTTACTAAAACAAAGCTCTAACTGGATAAGTAGCTCCTGCTTGGATATACGAAATTCAATTGGCGGAACTATCTGTCTTTCCAATTTAGTAGTCTGCTAAACATATAAAAATAAATTTCCAACGTTAATTAATTGATAATGTTAAGGCTCCACGTTGTGTTACCTATGAGTATATGCTTATAGTTATATTTTAGTCAATATAAATTGCCCTATTTATTTAATTTGGATATTCAAAATGATTTTCCGGCTAGCTCCTGAAAATGCACTTGACTGAAACTCAGAATGGATTCCTTTTATCTAGATTGCTTATTCTGAAATTTGATGTTCCCATTTTGATTATGACAATTCAAAAACTTCTGTCAAACGGTACAACAAACCAACTTTGAAAATTCAATCACAAATACTTAATCCTTACATTTGTTATATGACAATCTCAAATAGTAAGTACTTCTTTAATAATTAATTCACTTTTAATCTATATTTTATATCAGTTCTTATTTAATACCTAGACTCATTTACCTTTTAATTGAACTTATCACTCTCCTCTGCAGAAACTAACCCGTTCTACTCTGCTACCGATCGCAATCGCTCCACTCAAAACCACGGGGAAGACCTGCAATGACAACCAAACTGCCAAACTGCCCAGAATCAGGATCCGTATTAACCAAGGAAAAACTAGTTTGCTTCAGGAATCAGTCCACACAGTTCCCTCACAGCATGGATCCAAACAGACCTCAGTAGTAGTTGTTTCTCTTCAATATTCAATCAAAACCACTCTCCTGAAGTACGCCACAGCTCAGCACCAAGAATCTCTACCAAGGACAAAACCAGACCTCACTTGACCAGCCCCATAAACATGCTCACTCTGCCAACGACTTCCCTGCGACTCTCCTTCCGTTTAAATAGCTCCTTGTAATCCAACTCAATCGACGCACAATGTCAAATGTAATTCCACGATAAACTTAATCCAGTATTTCTTTCTTTAGTTAAATATTCTCACCATATTCTTTGTCTTCCTCCATTTAGTGTGATCATCTTCTTATTTTTAACATTTCCTTTTATTTCACCAAGCGAATTTTGTATTAACTGCAACCCTTTTATACTTCAAACATTTTTAACTTTTCTGAAAGGGTTTATTTTAATAATTTCTATTTACAAAAATCGGTTACATCATTTATTTTCAAATTTGTTATACTAATAATAAAAACAAACTCCTTAACGATATTGCTTATTTTCTTCATCCAACAATCTATAAAAGCTTTGTTTTGATTTCTACCCACTATGTGCAATAGTCTATCTCGAAAGAGTATTGGTCATCATTTTCCAATTTTATATTTAGATATTACATTAAGTTAGAATCCTTTTCTGTTTCTCAATCAGCCTCATATTATTAAATTATAAATCTTATTTTCTTTCTTCACTAAATGCAAATTAATATTTTGAATACCCAATTCATATCCAAATTGATCTTTCTAATTTTTAATTCTGTAATCTTTTAATCCTATTTAAACTGATTTCTATACCCCTGTATCCATATAATAACATAATATTATGGCTAATGTTCTCATAGAACACGAAAACTTACAATTTGAGAAAGAATAAAAAATCTTATTTGAACCACCTAGAAGTGCACGTGTCGTTAAAATGTACTACATTCGTGACGGTTTTGAACTTGCGTCTATGCCCAGCTATTGTAATCAACGACTGCAACATGTGAAGTTACTTTGTTAATACATTAGGTGGTATATACTATTTATTCACGATATTTGTTGCTTGCCCTTTAGTTGGAAGACAAATATAGATATATTCAGCTTTACTCTGCCAGTATATTCTCAGCGAGCACAAAAGAGGTAGTTAGTAATTTTCCAAAAAGAAACAACTGTAGTTTCTTTAGAATGCATTGTTCGAAATAATCGAATCTACCTTTTTAGACGTTTTCGTAGTCGAGATGAAATAAAATGTACATACAATAGCAGAAAATTCTCTATTTATCGTTGCAGTTATTTAGATATAGAGATGCGGAAGCGTGGAGCGAGTAGTAAACTCCAGCTTCGAAGCTTCTGAATGCTGCACGTCAGCCCGGAGGTACCTACATTAACTTAATAGTCTGTTTGTTCCCGTCACGGTCGAAATAAACGTCTCCTGAATTACGGCACTGCAGTTTGCAAGTAATCTTAAATCTGGTAATCCGTTCTCGCGACATAATTTCTTGGGTTTCGGTAAGCAGCGCACGAATTATATCATTAGATGCTCGGATAGTCTTCCAAATATGTTTCCGAGCACTGAGCCAACCGACTTGCAATTCATTTTGCTCACTTCGGACGGATGTAGCGTGCCAAATAATCATATTAATGTGTGTAGATGTATTCTTTCGAGGATTAATCCAGCGCTCGGCCGATTCTTATCATCCAGTTTCCTATTCATCACTGTCACACGACACGCGTATAGCATCAGGTTATCAGAGAGGTATTATTTTAAAAACTTGTGAAAAGCGGCTCTTCCGCAATGGCAGCGTAATCTGTATTTCATAATTGTAGCTTTTTTTAAAATTCATTGTATGCGGAAGTATTGTGATACGTTTTCACGGAAATATTATTTTTAATAGGTTTATTTAAACAGCTTTTCCATTCATAAAAGATTGTTTAACGAGATATAAGAAATGCATTCAAGTTCTACTTTTTCTAATTTTTGTCCGAACAACTTATTGTCACTTACCGATATACTCCTCCTATACAAGTAGCAATTTTTTACAACGACTACGCAATTATTGTGTGACCGCTGCGAATGATCTTATAGGGGTCTGTTGTAATGTTATTTTCTGATTTCAGTCAATTTATGTAGATACCCTGTATATAGTTTACTAAGAGTTAGGCAAACATACATACATATTTGATCCAAATTAGATATTTGACATATGTCTAACAAACAGGTTATGGGAACCAACTTTGCTAACTTGCCTTTGATGAGAGAGTTTTCAAAGTATTGATCATCCTTAGGATCTCTTGAATGGACTATTATGAATATACGGCCAATTTAGTTAAGATTTAGATTTGCATGTGTGAAACTATCGGTCGTAATCTGTTACAAAATACGTAAAAACGGCATTTTTATCACACATGCCTTGCAAAAAGTGATCAAACCAATCAAAATATATCCGGTTGTTTGTTGCGAATAAAATACATTTGCGTATGATTGAAATGGACATCATGGTAGCATTTAGAATTTCTGTTCTCCTTTATAATAATAGTATATTAATTTATTTAGAGCAAAAGTGATACTTTGTGTGGTGACACCGTGCGCGTTTTACTGACGAGCGTAGCGAGTCAGACAATCCTGGTGAGGCACATAAAGTCACTTTTACCTCGAATATCATATGCTATTTTATATTCAAACGCCCGAAATAATATAAATAAGTATATATTTTAAAAATTACGATTATCGGGAATTGTCGCCGACGTCAGTTCCCGACGATCAAGAAGGCCATGTCATGGATATTCTAAAGCTAATCAAGCCTTGAAGTAATTGTACTCCGCAGGTATAAAAGTAATGTATGTATCTTCTCAATCAAGTAACATAAGTTGCCACTTTTATGACGTTTGAAAATAAATACAGATTTACTTTGCCATTATAATCATTAAAAAATTGATTGAGTGGTTTAACGAGTTGCGAAATGCCAAAATGTTGCAATTTTACTAATCGTCGCTAATTGGCCAAATTGAACAACGCGTTGTCGCTCTAATGCGGCGTATTGTGATTTTGTAAATAGTTTATCATCATGATAATCCAACTTGCATTGGCAAATTGATTATATCTGGCGTGACACATTTTCAGTTATATAAATTCGTAATAAATAAATTTAATATATGAAACCCTTTTGTAACGTTTCGAAGCAGTGCATTATATTTATAACGATATATTACAGATTAAACATTAAAAATACTAACAAAAGGAACGTTTCCAGAAAAACTGATATCTGTTGTTAACGTATTTAGACACAAAGTAAATTGATTTTCACTTCATTAGTTTAAATATATTAACTTTACTCGTTGTGTTTAACGTTTATATTAGAAAAAGAAACATCAGCTGTATTAATATCTCAAATTATTCTGTCTCGCAAAGTAAATCTGCAGCTACCGGTCCAGGAAAAACACACATCCAGCTTTATCAAAGAGCACCACAGAGTTTAAAAATAATGGTATAGTGCGGCTTATAAATCTTTCGAATTTTGAGATCTCATTTTAAAATAGAAGAACGAAATGCGGCAACCGTAAATTCTGTATGACATTGTACGCATATTGTATTTTATTACACAACTGAATAGGGTAGAGAGCATATTATTGCAGCAAGATCCTTTACAAGAAGCTAGAAATATTTTGCATAAAAATTTCGAAATTCTTTGGAAAAGAAAAATAGAGAGATAGCAGCATAAAATTAGAAGAGACATCTAAGCTAAGAATATAATTTAAGGTTATAACACAATTTAAAATTATACATTGTTGTATCTAAAAGGATCTAACAATTAAATCGAAGAACATTTAAATTAAACTCGTGCTATCCTTTTTACAAGTTGTTTCAAAAAGCTTTGGCGGAATCTCTTTTTACATTTAACATTAGATAATTGAAAATTTAAAATTATATTAGTGGTAGTGACATACTTCATTACTAGTGAAATACATTTGACTATTCAACTCACTTATCATCTATCAAAAACTGACCAATAAAAATACAAGATTTGACGTCTTTGAGCCAATAAAAATGAACTATATTGACAATTTTCACTAGTGAAAATAATCGACAATTTTCACTAGTGGTATAGTGAATATTTTTTTACAATTTAGTTTTCTGTTACTATAGAAATTGTGCAGTTTGTTGCTAGATTTACTGAAAACTAATTTGAAAAAGTAGTTTGGTTCATTGAATAGTCTCTCGAATGCCATTCTTAGTCAAAGTTAAGTAGAATATTTTTGCGGTGGTATCACTACTCATGTGCATTGCGCTTAGGATTAAGACTCGTGCTAGCGCACTCGTCCTAATCGAACCTAAGCGCAATGGATATTCGTAATACCACAGCAAAAATATTCGACATAACTTGGACTACTCATGGTATTATAAGTGAATATTTAAATTTGTTTTAATGCAAGGAGTTTTAAAAATGTAGAGCATGTTGAAGTAGTCACCATAAAGACGGAGGTAGAAATTTCCAATCTGTAGCGCTTTGCCTAAAAGATTGGGTTAGATGGCTGGTTAGATCGGGTATTTAACGATTTTTTAAATAAAAAGTAACAAAGCTTCATTCTTTAACTAAAAATTGAGAAAGAGCGGCTCTTCAATAGAAGTCGTCGAAAATTGCCGGAGAGAAACCGCCGGCGCCATCCAGAACTTGTTCCCCAGAAAAAATCACCTGATAAAGAAAAACAGAAGAAGAATAGCGAAATTAAAAGAGAAATAATTATTCTTCATGAAGTGGCGATTTCACAACACAGCATTTGCACCTACTACTGAAAATGTACTTAGAAATCACGGTTTCCCAAATATACATGAAAAGCGCAAAGGGTTAGCTTCTTATTAAAACATATTCAAACTTGAATATTTAAAATAATAACGGACATATTAATAGACTAAATTATAACTCCGTTAGTAGAAACGCTTAGGATTACTACTCATTCTGTGATTGTTACGTGGGATTATGCAGATCTCTCGAGCTAGAATTGTAAAACGTGGGCTAAAAATAGTGTGACTGTTGTCCTGATTATAACATCATTGCAAGAGAATCGCAATAAAATGCAGACTAAATTTTGTGAACCTACCTTTTATGGACCAGAATTAGAAGTTCTTACTTTGAGTCACCCCCACTGCTTTTTAAATAAGGTAATATTTAAAGGTCAGATATAACAAATATAGTGCTACACGAATCACTCGGCAGCGCTATGAAAATGTCCCAGCACAGGGAAACCTGTCAAACACTAGCGAAGAGTTCATTCACTGAATTTATAATACGGTGCTGAATCACTACACATCACTAATGATGTCATAATTAAAGAATGAGAATATTTAAAGCATAAATAAGTGAAATCAAGTGTAATAGATCTTCACGAATTGCCGTTGCATTACTCAGAAGTTAGGGCAATAAACCTTGCAAAAGAATAAATGCCATAATTACTTAAAAGATGTAGTGGTGTTGCTTCCTAATATCAGATTAGAATGTACGTATTCTTTTACATATTATTAGAGAAATATTATAAGTAAAGACTACTTTTCGATCTAAATAGAGGAATGAAAAAGTTTTTCGATACAGACGCGTAAGGAATGAAGACAGAAGATTACTTAAGATCAACTTATCCATAAAGGATTTTATCAGGAGCAAAACAAATGAGCACTCTAACTCAACGTGTAACATATAAACCTTAAAAAAGAATAAATGACTAAATAAGTATTTACTTAAAGATGTAGTGTTACTTTCCTAGATCACATTAGAATATACGTATACTATTGGAGAAAGATTACAAGTAAGACTACTTTTTCGGGACAAATAAAAAATTGACTGTTATTTTCCTACACAGACGTAAGGAATAAAGGCAGACGGATTATCACGACAATAACGAAACCCTTTTGCTGAGGCAAGGGATAGAAGATCACGGTAACTCAACGTGTCAACCCCGAGGTAGAAGAAAATCTTTTACCTATCGGAAGAAAAAAGGCAAAATTTATAGTCAAGAATTGTCCTTTCAATATAGAAGGAAGAGCGTAACCCTCATCTCGATTGAGGTTGTAGGGGTATTTGTAAATCCAATGTCTTAGTGAATCTTTCTGATAAAGAAGAATAGGGATTTGCAGACAATAGAAGTTTCCCCAAAAAGAATTGTATAGCTGATATCCTGTTGGTGTTCGACGATGGCAGTTGATGATACAAGACCTGACCTGAAATACCGGAGATACTGCAATTCATGCATCCTTTCATGGCATGGTATCCAATATATCTGGGGGCGAGATCTTACATTAAAGATGTTTTGCTTTCGAAAATAACTTTATAGAGAAGAAGTATTAAATAAATATGACGATTGATGGTGGAATATGATTCAATTTAGCGTAGATGTTATTGGAATGAAATATAATAGAAAGAGCACGGTGCACAAGAAAATTGATGCGATTGATGATGGCATATAGATAGCTGCCACTGTGAGTTGGTTTGCGATACGCAAAATGTCCAAGTTTTCTATTCGGTTGGCGAGAAATATCAAAGAAGGGAAAAGAAGCGTAGCCTTCTATCTACATGGTAAAGTTATGTAATATCTGATTGTTGACTATTGAGATGGCTAAAGTAGTTTAACCTGTTTCAGGATATTAAGCCTTTGTTTATATATACAAAAGTAGGCTGGTAACTAAGTCATTACCGTATTTGTACGGTAATAGTCCTTTACCGTACATGTCAACCAGTACCATACTACAACGCTCTTTCTGGTCAGAACTTGGATGGGAGTTCCACGGTTGCATCTCTCGGCGCCTCGTAATACGGCTATCACGGAGATAGTTGGTCTCGGCTCTCATAACAACATCATGATAGTCGTTAGTGGGGTTGAAAGTCACCATAAATGCACAACGACGCCTATAATTGGCCTAACGGCTGTTGGCTGAATGCGAAATAAATTTCAAAAAAAAAATACCATACTGAAGCAACTGTATCTGTACGGTAATATTCCGTTATCGTACATAGCAACCAGTACCATACTACAACAGGTGAACTATTGATGAATTATAACAGCCTTAGATGTCTTAAATTCATCGCTCTATGAGCTCGGATTTCAAAACAACATAATCATGACACTCGTAACATTCCTAGATATGTTAATAGCTATTACTATGTGTCCAAATGATAAATGTATCTTCAGAATATCGGAACGAGGACCTTGAGTTTTAATTCTGAGAATTCTAAATCGAAAGGTTCGCGGTATTGAAAGGTTCGCGGTATTGAAAGGTTCCGTGAAGATAATGGTGACGAAAGGTGAAAGCCATAGCCACACCATATATTGGTTTAGATAACTCTTCTTGAAATAGGAAATAAATAGAGGAGAGGATTTTTCGATTAGGCCAGGTAGATTTGAAAAACATATCATCATGCTCTGATAACGACTGTTTAATTATAATTATAACTCACAAATAAATCTTCAGTTTCGACACTTATAGTGGCGGTAAGTTCGACGAAATGTGATGTATGTATGTTTGTATGACACATTCTGGCCGGTTGATCCATGTCTGCGACCCGAGCAATTCGGTCTCCAACTTTATGACACCTTGAGGTGGTCCTATCAGTGTATATTGTGTGTGTAGCATGTGTTGTGTGTTGTTTGTGGTCAGGTTACTGTTTCCCATTGACAAGTCCTCCGAGAAGAGCACCGTTAATTGTATCTTAACGGCAGATGGTGACCCAAACCGATACCGACCCAATGGACTGCGCTCTTACCCCCTGCGCCACGCGGTGGTCTGGCGAAATGTGATGAATTGCGATGATGTAATGGATATTCATTAGTAAACTTCCGGTAGATATTGATTAATTATTAAGTTAACGAGTAAGCTCTAACTTGTGAGTTGTAAGTACTATGCTAGACTCGGTTTCGATCTTATTTTACGGGTGGTCCTTTGCAGTATAAACCACTGCAATATTTGTATAGTTATGCTGTTTTCTTTTTAGCGTCTTAGTTCGTATAGGCTATTAGAGCAATGCGTGGGAGCTTATCTTAGTTCAGCCTGTAATTTTTACCAGAACTTCGTACCCGTAGAGTAGGATCGATTTGACTTTACTGACAATGGATGTGAGGGAAACCTCCGTTGGATATTAGTGGGAAGATGTGATGACGTTATAAGAACAGTTACTCCCAAAACTGTACTAATATGCCAGGTAGAAAAATCTTCCTAACACCGCAAGTGAGAGAAAAAAGAGAAAAATTGCTTACCTAATAAAGGATTCATTAGCAGATTAACCATCTATCTGCGTCAATGCGATTTACCCAGACCAAGGAATAACAATTGATAGTATAGATAACGATGATAGTTATAGAGAAAGTAGAACTTAGCATTAAGTACGAAAGAAGGAATAAGAAATGATATTAAGCCGTTAAAGAGGTATAAAGCTGTTAGACTGAATCATATATCTGGGGAACTAATGAAAGTGGAAGAAGAAACAGCCACAAAAATACTTTATTAAATAAAATATGGAATAAAAAACAAATTCGACAAGAATGGAACGAACGACTAATAAAACTGGCAAACAAACGATAAAAGACTAGGCATGCGGAAACTGGAGATTAATAACTATGCGCAATTCAACCAGCGAACTGTTATGTAAAAAAATCTGGTGTGATACACTCACACAACTTCCTTTTACAGTGATCTTGTAATTAGTCAAAAATTTCATTTTTAATTTTTAAGCATTTGTCAAAAATTTTCAAAAATTACAAATTCTACAAAAACGGTACAAAATAGAGCGTTAGTTGAAGAGACAAATTTTCTCTAAAATTTTAAGCAAAATTCAAAAATGTAATAATATACAGGGTGTTCTATTTAAAATAGGAGTTAATAAAAAAAATAGAAAAAAAAACAAAAGAAACCCACTTTAGAAGTATTCAACTAGAAAATCACCTATCTCACGTCAATGCACATTAAAAATGTAATGAAAATGTAAAGTTTGAAAAAAATCGTTAGAGCCGTTTTTGAAAAAATCTAAAAAAACTGAAAAATCACAAGAGTAAACACCTACTTCCGGTTATGCGATTTTTTCCAAAAGCTTGCTGTCTCATCTACATAGTACACAAAACTTATATATGAAGTTTCAACGTCATACCTCTTTTGGTTTTTGAGATATTCTGTTCACAGACAGACAGACACACAGACACACAGACAGACACACAGACAGACACACAGACCAATGAAAAAAAATATGTTTTTTGGGTTCAGGGGACTCTAAAACGTGAAGATCTGTTGAAAACTCAATTTCGAATTTTTGGGGTGAATCCAATACTTCCTTTATTGTAAAAGGAAGTAATAATATTGCAAATATGTTTGTTTTGTTTTACAAATATATTTGCACATACCACATGAAATAATAAAAATAATAGAAGAACTACATAAAGAAGCAAGCACCTACATACTAGCAAACAACCATTTAACAGAGGAAATACTAACACAAATAGGAATTCGACTGGGAGATTCCCTATGCCCTCTCCTATTCAAAATGGTAATAGTGAAATAGTCAATGGTGTTATAAATGCAGGAAGAGGATACAAAATGGACAAGGGTGAACTACAAATCTTATGCTACGCAGACGACGCAGACTAAAACAACGCTACGAGCAACCGAAATGAAAATACTTCGTACCATAATGGGACACACACTGAGAGACAGAATAAGGAGTAAAGAAATAGAAAGACAGTGCAACACGCCAGATATTATCAGATGGGTTAGACAGTGAAGAAGGGAATAAAAGCAACATGTAACAAAAATGCCAACTAGTAGAATAATAAAAAGTAGAAAGAATGCTGGACATCAGCATCCCAAGACGCATAGATTGGAAATAACTGCTCAAAGATCTAAAAAAGAAGAAAAGACAATA